>CM068828.1:106518279-107718279 GCA_028554795.2 Sinohyriopsis cumingii | reverse complement strand
GATCCGTAACGAAGAGCACTTTCGGCCACTCGGGGCCCCTAGTTTTGGTGAGATCTCTAATGTTTCATTGAAAGTTTGATGAGAGTTTACTAAAACTTAGGTGAGATTGCACTAAAAATTGGATTATTATATAGTATTTTTCTGAGGTTTCAGTAGTTTTTTCATAGATTTCAAAAGGTTTCAAATAAATAATGGTTACACAGGACTTTATCAACCAAGGTGATATTTTAGTGTACATGAAACAAAATTATACAGATGTTGTAGTTATGACATCCAAGGCAAGAGAAATAGAAGGTAATAATAATAATAATAATAATTATACCGTATATACTCACATATAAGCCCATTCGTGTATAAGCTGACCCCCAAACGGAACTCTGGTCTCAGCTAATGAGATCGCCAGACATTGTTCCTCCTTAAATTATGGAAGTTAATCAGTTTGGAGTTGTATAACTTCGAAATCATCCTGGCTCAATTCCTTGTCATATTTAAAGCTCTTTATGGCACAAAAAGCCAAATGCCAGTTCTGGCGTTCAGTTTTCATACAGACTGACCAATTACATTCCCGTTGACTTTGCATTTAAGGTATTCTCATTGCTGCCCAATTTTCAAATGGTTATTCAAACTAGTATCCCGCTCGAAAATTTGACTCGCCATGTTCATTCCCATTAGTTTCCATTTTGTGACAATTCATTGGGAAAGTACAAAATTTTGACCAATCACATACAGCGATCATCTGTTAAATAATATACGAAACAAATACTTATTAGAAAGTCTGTTGTGGAATGCGACTGGATAGAGCATTGTATGAAAAAAGACAAAAAAATCCCCAGTTCGGAGACGATATTAAAAAAAGGGTCCATATTGAGGAAAATCAGATTCAGGTCAGGAGACAAGCAAAATTCTGCTTTAAAACGGAAAACAAGAAAACAATCTGGTTTGAGGGCAGTTAAATCCAAGTGAAGTTAAACAAAAATACAACAACAACAAAAATTTGAAAAAGAAATTAACAAGGAAAGATGTGGGAGGAAGTTATTGTTCCCAAAATGAACAATAAAATTACACCTATCAGAAACAGGAAATATAAATGTCGCTGAAAATCATTCTAATTGTACAAGAAACAACAAATAACTGTTATTATATCTTACTGATATTTTTATTGAAATGTCATTGATATTACAATCACAAAATATCACTATATTTTCAGGAATTTTTTGCAAACTGTGAAATTTCAATCACAAATTCTCACTGAAATTTTCGGAAATGTTGGCAGAGTATGTGAAATTTCAGTCACAAAATTTCACTGATATTTTCAGAAATTTTGGTAAAATCTCCTTAAAAACCATAATTTTAGTGAAAAAAGACATTTGAGTGAATGTCCAAAGATTTTCACATTGATTTTGCTGAAATTTCAGTCACATTTTCACAAGGGTAATATTTTTGTAGTGCATATTTTAATAGTAAGCAAAAAACTTATTTTTCAGAGTAAACATCAGATCAAGTCCAAAATCCACGTTGCACCAAATTTTCAAAGACCCTGAGCATTGCATTATACATGTAATGTGTTTTACCAGTACATATTATATATAAAGTTCAAAATTATGCCTAACATTTCTGCTAAAATCAGTCTTAAAGTAGGAAAATGAACATGACAATAAGAACTTTTCCGCCTTACAGTTGTCTTTGGCAAGGAATATAAGAAAAAGTATTCTTCAGTCTGTCACCTTAGCCATATTCCCAGTCTGCCTAAAGTCTGTCTGAAGTTTTTTTTTTTTTTTTTTTTTTTTAGGCGGAATCCACCCTGAAACCACCTAAAATCCAGGTGGAATCTGCCCAAAAATTTTGTATGGGTATGCATATGGGTGCACCTAGATAAATGGTACAGGAGGATTTTAGTGATTTCAGGAGCAAAAGATGTTTGTGTGCTTGATACATACATTGTTAGATACTTCAGCAAGACTGTTTCATTATTGACACAGAAAATAATAAAGATCCTTTTTTCTAACAGATGCAAGATGTATAAATATAATTTATTCAATCTTTTTAGCAACACATTTTGAAAATGGTAGGTAAAAATAAAATTTTTCAATTAAAAAAAAGACTTTCTGTGGAAAATATTGCTACATCTATATCAGTTATAAATTAATAAAACTTACCTTACACATTAAAATATGCATTGCTGTTATTTTGGTTCAAAGAATAAAGTATTATGTTCTGTTTTTAGATTCTTTAATCTGAGATGACAATTATGAGCACATTAAAATGAGACAATTGCTAATTTACATTATCAGTTTCTTTTGGTGGTTAAGTTAAATAAAAAGATATAAGGATGGAGGTAATGAATTATCTTTTCCCCTTGTGCGAAATTGAAGTTTAAAATTTAAATTTAAGCATTTAATTAAGAAAGGGAGCCATGTAGCTCTGTTAGTAGTGCTTCACAATTGTAATCCAAGGGCCATGGGTTCAGTGCCCACCCAGGCCAACCTGGATTGGCTGCCTTTGTGTTTATTATATACTTTTCGAAAGACACAGCTCCATTTTATAACCAATAATGTGTTAAATGTGCCTTTTAAACCAGCAAAAATAAAACTTTATTTTATAAAAGGAGTTTATATAGGTCTCTTTCTTCAGAAGATAACTACTGCTGATTATAACCTCAAGTCTTTGTCAGCACAACTTTGACAGCGTGAGGTGTGATAACTCTTTCTGTTCATTGATCTGATTGTTAAATAGACCATTGGCCACTTCTATCAGTAGTGAATAGGTCGTATCTGAGGACATTGGAGTCACCAATCCCCAGATTGTTACTGACCCTATTTATCATATTTAATATCTATATGTACTTGCACAAGAAACAATAATTTAGAATTTAGATTCCAATTTTTTAAAATACTTTTATATTCTATGGTTTTAACCATATTCTGAAACAAGGAATAACAGATAATGGTAATGCCTTATAATGTTCAGCATGTTTTAGGTGTGGGTAAAATTAATGCAAGTTATGGGATATATCATTTTATATTTTATCTGTTTATTGTCAAGTAGATTCTGTAGTTGAATATAGATCAATACAAGTGGACTGATTTGACAGGTGTTCCTAATAGATGGCCTTAATTCTAGCAATAGATATGGTTAAATTTGATGACTGCGAATCCATATCACCATTAGATGGGAAGGTCAGATCATGAACCTGTACCATAATATACTAGCTTAGAAGTTCAGTTGCAAACATCATACACCCAGATCTGCTGTCGCATACTGCTTTGGCAGATTAGGGTTTCTGTTGTTTCTTACACTGATTATACCAAGCTATCTTAAATAGATCCAGATCTTCTGGCACATTGTGTCATGGCAGATCTGGGTCTGTGCAGTTTGCATTTGGACTTGACTTATAAGTGAGTATAGTCAGTAAACTGGTTAGATGAGGGCATGTTGATCTAATCTTATAGATGTCAATGAGTTGAATGATATGACAGTATAAGACCTCTTCTGATTGAATACAAATTTCTGTTTGTACCTTAATTAACTGATAAGTACAGTACTTGATGACATATTCAATCTGTAGATACAAAGGTTTTTATTTTTATCAGTTTGCATTTTAGACCTTTCTAATTATCTGAATACATGTACGTAATTCATAGTTTATTGTGGCAGTAAAATTAACAAAATAATAATGATATAGTTTTATAAACAGGCATTTATAATTAACATTTTATTTTTCATACAATAATTCAACATGTCATTTATTATTCACAATACCAAGTTTAACACATAGATATACATGGTGAGGTTGGTTTGGTTTTGAGGGGTTTAACTGCATTTTTCAGGACATAAGATGTGATGCGATGTGATTTTGATTTTTAACGTAGCTTTAACAATTTTTCAGTCATATCGCAACGATGTCTGCAATGTGGCAGTTTATAATGATGTCTAGCACTGGGGCATCATGCCGCAGACATGTAGCATGATGTCCCACCCAGTCACATTATCCTGACACAAGGCCAACCAGTCCTAACACTAACCTCGCTGAACACCAAGTGTGGCATTTTTGTAAGTCTCTGGTATGACTCGGCCAGGGATCGAACCCACGACCTCCTGCATCCAAGGCAGATGTGCTATCCACTTGGCCACCAGAGCGGTCTCAGGACATAAGAGCTGTTCATGGTGGCCAGTACATTTGGTGGAAGACAAACCTGGACAACACAGGAAAGAACCACCAACCCACGGGAAGCTACAAGTTAGCTTTCTTATATACCCAGGTTCCTTGAGCTGAGACTTGAACTCATGTAGACAAAGGTGATATGTGAGAGGTCTGTTATGGCAAGCACCTTAGACCACTCAAGCCATTCAAGCCCCTTACATGGTGAGAAAAAATAGTGGACGAGAAGAAAGAAAAGTAAAACAAATAGTGAGATAAGCAAGAAGATGGAATTCTGACCACAAAACAATTTTTGTTCTTATGCTAGATCACGCCATCTACCATACAGATTTTGTCCATTCTCTGGGATTCATTCACAGGTTGGGTCCATCTCTGGGATTCATTCTCATGTTGGGTCCATTCTCCAGGATTCATTCACAGGTTGGGTCCATTCTTTGGGATTCATTCACAGGTTGGGTCCATTCTGTGGGAGTCATTCTCAGGTTGGGTCCATTCTCTGGGATTCATTCTCAGGTTGGGTCCATTCTCTGGGATTCATTCTCAAGTTGGGTCCATTCTCTGGGATTCATTCTCAGGTTGGGTCCATTCTGTGGGAGTCATTCTCAGGTTGGGTCCATTCTCTGGGATTCATTCTCAGGTTGGGTCCATTCTCTGGGATTCATTCTCAGAACTGCAGCTCTAGTTCTTGTTAGATTTGCTTTGGTCTGAGAAAAGTGGAGGGAACATACCATATACAGTACTCCCTCATTATAATACTACAATTATGCCATACAGTATACAACCTTATAATGAAGTACATTATAAATATGCTTTGATGCCCCAAGTCGATGATTGGGGTCCAAAGCGTTCTCCATTATTGATCACCCTCATCTCTGCTCTGTCCACATTGATTTATGGGCTTGACTAGTGTGTTTATATGAGAAAGCTTGTCTGTAACTTCCAGTTGGTTGGTTTGTTTGTATTGGGAGTTACCTGAATTCTACCTCTACCAGTTATGTTGGTTGCTATGTATAGTGTGCTGAAAAATGGTGTTGAACCCACAGTAACTACAACAAACACAACATGCTTTATTATCACATGATGAAATGGGATCCACAATCATACAGACCTTATAACAGGAACTGTGTTATAATGATGGGCCTTATAGTGAGACTGTCTTATAATTGAGTACATAGTACAGGTAAAACTCATTATAATGCAATTTTTTATAATGTGATTCATCTTATAACGCAATGGCTACATGGCTTCCATTTTTTTATTTAAGGTGACCTCTCTTTTTAACAACCTAAATAGATGCTCTTCGTATTGCTTGCAGATTATATGATCAAGAGGGTTGTTAAACTGATGACATTGACATATTATCCATAACCATAAACACCTTATAATAGGAACTGTGTTATAATGAAGGGCCTTATAGTGAGACTGTCTTATAATAAGTACATACTACATACATGTACTACTAGATACTGAAATGTTATCCAAAATCATTCCCACCTTATACCAGGAACTGTGTTATAATGATGGGTCATATAGTGAGACTGTCTTATAATGAGTACATACTACATACATGTACTACTAGATACTGAAATGTTATCCAAAATCATACCCACCTTATACCAGGAACTGTGTTATAATGATGGGTCATATAGTGAGACTGTCTTAAAATGAAGTACATAATACATATACTACTAGATAATGAAATGTTATCCAAAATCATACCCTCCTTATACCAGGAGCTGTGTTATGATAGATCTTATAGCGAGAGAGTGCTCTTGTTTACACAGAAAACAGCTCGTGTTTCTGAAGATAGTACATGTACGTGTATTATGTATGTAAAATGTAGGGTTTTATATTTTTCAAAAAATTTACAATAGTTTCAGTTGCTGAGACATTTTTTTATAGACATTTGTGAAAGTTTCAGTTGGAAATACAGAAGATATCGACTAACAAGTTTGACATTGGAAATTTCTTTACAGTGGATTGGCATTTACAGACACAGAAAACAATGAACTTCAGTGTCATACCAAGCACTGTAAATTAGATAATTTTCATAAGCATAAAATTGTGTAAATTTAGTGAAACAATAAAGTTTGCCAAAATTTTATTAACATGAATAGCAGCATAGTTGTGCATTATAATTGACCGCTTCAGTGTCCTAGTGGTTAGAGCGTCCACCTTGGATGTAGGAGGTTGCGGGTTCGGACCCCAGCCTAGTTAGACCAAAGACTTAATAAAACAGGTACTAACAGCTTCCTCTCTAGGCAATCAGCATTAAGAGGTTAGTGTTAGGACTGGTTGGCCTGTTGTCAGGATAATGTGACTGGGTGGGCCATGATGCTACATGTCTGCTGCATGGTGCCCCAGTGCTTGACATCACTATTAACTGCCACATTGCAGGCATTGTAGCGATATGACTGAAAGACTGTTTGTTAAAACTATGTAAAAAAATCCAAATCACACACACACACACACACAATGCACAATACAGTTAAGGTACTTCAGCTTAGCTCAGGTCCGTCTGCATATCTTATTATGTACTGAACCCTATTATAGTGGGAATGGTAACAAATTTGATGAATGCATGTACGAGTGTCAGGCATTGGGGGTTGGGGGTGGAACAAATGCCAGTCCAATGTATAGTAATAATTTAACTGCCAGTTTATGTCTTGATTAAGCTAATCCAGTGCTTGATAAAACTTAATTGTTGCTGTGTAATAACATTATTTTCTCCAGGCTATGGGTTTCAGAAACTTAACTGAATTTATCTTTGTCTTTTGTCAGCAAGTCCTATGCTTTGTGTAGCATCAGAAAATAAAAGATATACAAGACAAAGAATGATGACAGCAGTACTGTGTCTGAGTTCATGTTACAGTGAAGCATGTTATAGTGAAGCGTGTTAAGCATGTTATAGTGAAGCGTGTTATAGTGAAGCATGTTAAGCATGTTATAGTGAAGCATGCTATAGTGAAGCATGTTATAGTGAAGCATGTTATAGTGAAGCGTGTTAAGCATGTTATAGTGAAGCATGTTATAGTGAAGTGTGTTATAGTGAAGCATGTTATAGTGAAGCATATTATAGTGGGGTTTCCATGTATCAGTGTTGATATGCAAATAAAAATGTAGATTTGGCTTGATTTACTTAATTCACATGAAATAAATTATGCTAGAGTATAATATATAGAATCAGTGGAACCTGCACTTGATGTATAGACGATTGTCTAAGATGGTTGTCTTAGAGTAAGATGATTGTCTATGATGGTTGTCTTAGAGTAAGATGATTGGATTGTGGACTAGGTAGATTCCGATGACTTCTGCAGATTATTTTAAAGTCACAACAAAAAGTATCATGCAAAAAACATAATATAATTATTACTATTTTAATGAGATTTGTTTTGATATTCGCCTCTTTTATTTGTTTACAGGTATAGGATTTGGTCTGGCATGTACTCCATCAATTATGATAGTGGAGCAGCACTTTCACGAAGCACGGTTCGAGGCCCTTAGCGTAGTGGCCGGAGGAATTGGCGCTGGAATCATAACATTTCCAGTAGTTATTCGCCATTTATTGGACTACTTTTCTTGGCGTGGAACATTGCTGATTTTGTCAGGAGTGGCTTTTCATATGGTAATTTTTGGTGCAGTTATGAAACCAGCACCAAAAAAGAAAGCAGTTCATCTGATGCCATTACTCTCCTGTTTGCCTTTACGGCATCCAATATTTCACGGAATGTGCATAGCAAATTTATTCTGGAGCTTCGGTTCAACAGTGATATACATGTATCTGCCTGCATATGCTATTGAGAAGGGCACTGATTTCTATACTTCTACATTCCTTATATCCTGCATCGGAATGGCTAGTTTCACGGCCCGGATGATTTTTGCTTTCATGGGACATAATAGTACGCTGGATGATGTAACTGCCCTATTATGTTCTGTTTGTCTTGGAGTTGTGCTGACTGGTGTATCGCCATTACTGTTTAAGGATTTTGCTGGACAAATTGGTTATACACTTTTGTTTGGTTTCTACAGTGGATATTGGACAATATTTCTGTCACAAGTATCCAGAGAACTTATTGGACCAGAATATATTGCCATGGGCAATGGGTACCTTAGTTTCATGGTTGCAATGGGTTCCTTGCTTGGTGGGCCAGCAGCAGGTAAATAAGTATTTAATTTTTGCTTATTATTTATTTATTTATTTACTTACAATAAAGCTTCAGTTATTGAATTTACATATTGAATGCTCTGCATCACCTGTAACAACTTTATCAGTCCAAGGGCAAAGCATTCTCAAGTAGATGACTATGGAAATTTGCGACAACTGAAATTACAACAAAATTTGGGCATCTAGTGCTTCAAGTTTTCAGTATGATGCAGGTTACGATATGAAAAAAAGTGTTTTGTTAAAAAATGTTAATATTTCAAGAAAGTTGTGCATATGTCATTCTGTATGAACAAAAGAGAGATAAATACACAAAGCTACATGTGTTTTGTTTTGAGTTAGTGGATAGAATGAGCTTGATACGTTGCAGGGGCATGTCAGAGCCATCATACTGAGATGTGTTCATAAGCCTTGTTCAGATGAATGTGGTTTTGTATTAATTACATCCCCCATCTTTTACACTTTCAAACTATTTATATTATAGCTTTACAATGTGAACAAATTGATTAATGAAAGTTTGATTTACACGTCAAATGTGACACCCGATTAGTTCCAGTATAGGTGTGTGATATGGAAATATGGATTGGACAGCTGTATGAAGCATGGATCAAGCATGTAAGATTAAATGAGATTAAATGAGACTAATTAAAAAATACTGTAGCCTGTTGCTATGTATCACATAGTCCATACACTTTGTCTATAGTGTGTGCAGTTTAATATTTTTGATAATATAACATGTGAACATATCACTTTATGTGATTCTGATTGGTCCCAATAAACTCTTGAAATTATTGTGCAGTATTCACTTTACTAATTGGCTGCGATCATGGGGAAAACTTTTTTAACCCTGCCTTCTGGAGTGTTTTGTTTTCAATGAGCATTTTGGCTACCATTTCTTGATTCGACTTGTGAATGGGAATTGAGGGAAAAATGGCCTCATCTTTTTCAATATTGCCATTTTACCCCCACAGGGATTTGTTATGTCATGTATAACATATAAGATGAAAAATGGCAAAAACCCCATGACAAGAACAATAACAACAAGTAAAACTAAGTAGGGGTTGGGATAGAGGGGCAGTATATACATGTAGTAGCATGGAATCCACCCTATATTCAAGCTTGGTTTAAATGTGAACTTACTGCAGTAAAAAAAACTCACCTTTGTTCACAGAAGAATTTAGACATAAACCTGTCTTTCCAACTGATAAACCTTTATCCAACCACAGCATATTTACGTCGTAGATATATGATGCAAGTCTGACGCAAAAAGAGATTTGTTTATGTCTTCTGTACAATCTAATGTTCCAAATCAGAATACTGCAAACAACTCAGACCAGTGCTGTGCACTGTATCCAACAATGTGACATCACACACATTGGACATTTTGTGTTGACAAATGTTTTGTCTTTTATAAAATATTCTGTTTACTTGGATGGATGCTTATTCTTTGATTTATAGTTAGCAAAAATGTATAATATACTTTTACATTTTCAACTTTGTTTGGGACTGTTTGTTACACACAACAATGAAAGGTACAGTGTCTGTCAGAAGGAACAAAATTATTCATTTTTCTTTCTATCTAAATAATTTCTACTGAAATATAACTATGTGATAAAAAAATCTCAAATGGGTAATGATTTAATATCAAATTTATGAAACTTGTTAAATAATGTCCAGTTTTTCTCGCCAAGGCTCACAGAAGTTGGAAATTATTTAACTTGTTTCATAAATTCAGTATTAAATCACTACCCGTTTGAGATCCTCTATTATATGTCTGTTAGATTGAAATCTATTTATGCTGAAGACAAGCTGCTCATTGGTAAAGAATTCAGTTTGTGCTCCGCATTGCAATGAATTTCAAAGGGGTTTATGTGGATGCAGCATCTATATTGAATCTATGCGATGTTGGCAATCTATGTTTATTACCGTCACATCAAAACCAATGAGGATTCAGTATCTTAACAGTAATCTAACATCTCTGCTTTATAAGCAGGTAAATACAAATCCAAATGAAGCATATTGTGACCTACTTCATGCTCTAGAGCTTCCTTATATGCCTGTTTGATAACGGTTGTTAGTCATTCCTTGACTTATTAATTCCCCTAATTTACCCATGATGCAACACACTTCCAGCGAGCAAATCTATATGCAGTGATGGAGGCCAACAAAGCACCGAATTAAAGCTGTCCAACAGCATATAATGTGTGTATGTTTCTTATTAATCACGTCTTCATTTGATACCAATATATAAAGTTCTCATCAGTCTAAATCGATCTATGCCAATAAAAATGTGTTAAAATGCAAAATAAAATTTGTATTATTTTTTAATCAGTTTCACATGCGAATTTATCAGTTTTAATATCCTTGCAACGTACCTCCACCCATGCCATTTGTGATGGTACCACATAGTTCGATGCTAACATAATAGATGTGAAGCATAGCATTCAAGCTATACAACATTATATAATATGTGTAGATAAGTTATTAATTACTTCTTCATTTGTCTGTCCATTCACCTAATGCTTTCCTATACGAACATTACTGATCTTCATATCCTTGCTACATGCCTCTACCCATGCCGTTTTGCGATGGTACCACATATTTTGATGCTAATACTATAGATTTCAAGCATAGGGTCCAAGCTATACAACAATTTATAATATGTGTACATATCTTATTAAGTACTTCATTATTTGTCTGTCTGTTAGGGTTAGCGACTTGACCGATCTACATATCCATGCTATCTGCCTCTACCCTTGCCTTTTTGGGATGGTCCCACCAATTTTGATGCTAATACTATATATTTGAAGCATATAATTAAAGCTATCCAACAGAGTACTTCATCATTAGTCTGTCTGTGCAACTAATGCGTTCATATACAAACGTTTTCAATATAGGCAAATAAGTCATACCAATCATATACAATCATTGATTTTGACAAATTTGATATCAATTTATATGGTTCCAATCACTCTAAATCGATCTATTGAATAGAAATGTGCAAAAAAGCAAAATAAAATAGATGGTATTTTTACTCATTATCGCTTAGGGTTAGCGATTTTACCGATCTAAATATCTATGCTATGTGCCTCTTCCCTTGCCATGTTGCCATGACATTTCGATGCTAATGTTATAGATTTCAAACATAGAATTCAAGCTATCCAACAGTATATATTATGTGTATGTACCTTACTAAATAAGTCTTCATTTGTGTGTCTGTGCGCCTAATTCCTTCCTATGCATGTTTTCCATATAAGCAAATAGGTCATACCGATCATAAACAGCCACCGACTTTGACAAAATTTATATCAATTTTTATGTTTCTCATCAGCCTAAATCTATCTTTGCCAATACAAATGTGTGAAAATGCAAAATAAAAAAGTTGGTATTTCTTTTACTCAATATTGTATAGGGTTAGCGACTTTACCAATATATATGTCCATGCCATGTGCCTCTACTCATGGCGTTTTGCGATGGCGCCACATATTTCGATGTTAATACTATAGATTTCAAGCATAGAATTCAAGCTATCCAATAGTATATAATGTGTGTATGTATCTTATTAAATACGTCTTCATTTGTCCATCCGTGCGCCTAATGCCTTCTTGTACAAACGTTTTCCGTATAGGCAAGTAAGTCATACCAATCTTATACAACCACCGATTATGACAATTTTGATATCAATTTATATGTTCCTCATCACTTTAGATTGATCTATGCCAACATAAATGTGTAAAACTGCAAAATACAAAAGTTGGTATTTTTTACTCAGTATTGCTTAAGGTTAGCGACTAGCTAGTTGATGCATCCGTAACGGGAGTAATGCATGCCGGAAATAGGGGTTGTAAATTCACGCACACAGTGTCTGATTTCAATGTTACACCAAAGAACTCTTCAAGGCAGCCTATTTTCAGGGGCAGTAATAACCCTTATCGAACAGACCTATAACATTCAGGCCTTACTGTATACTGACAGCTGTATGTGATTTGAATTGGTTTACCTTATTTAACATGCCAAGAATATTTTGTTAAATTTGAGGTTCATAAAACGTAAGTTCCAGTCCCTGAATATTTTTAATGATCAAATACCTCCCCCTACCCCAAAACAAAATAAAAAACAAATACCAAATTGACTGAAGTTCTTCATTGAACACAAATGGCACAGACTGGTTTATTAGTAAGTTTCACATTTTTCGAACATGAGAAGTGGTTTTTAAAATATGAACTATTTAAAATAAGAGAGGGAAGCAGTCAGGACTATTAGATTTACATGTTTATTCTGGGTTTCTTTTGTGCTGATATTTGTTTGAAGGTAAAACTGTAGTTATAATATGTTATCTTGTAATGTGATACAGTCCTCTCAACTGTCATACTGAAAGATTACCTGATAATGCTGATGGGAAATATCACAGCTTTTGTAAATAGTGTAAAGAGAGACAAAATATTTGTTTTTGTGCTATTGATTTCTTAAAAGGCTGAAAACCAGAAAGAGACATTCCTCTGACAATGCCTAATGACATAAGATGTATTAATATAGAAATTAAATATGACAGACAAATAAAGTCTTTTCCTTCTTTTTTTCTGTCCAACATATGTACAAATTTCGATTAGTAATTTTTTTTTGTAAACAGCAGGTAACTTGTCATGGTCAGGAACTTGTTTTTTTTTCTTCTCTCTTTAAAGGCAGGTTGAAGAGAACATTTTCCAGCTGAATCCAAGCATGTCTAAATCAGGGACATTTTTGTGAAATTTTGACTTTTTTTGTTTTTCATTCTGCTGATTGGACCCATGATTTTTGCCTGCTTGTCAATTTTGTCCATATGAAGTCTGTCCATATTGAAGTATGTCCATATGAAGTCTGGTCAGGCCTACTTTAGATTTAACACATTAACCCCTGGAGCTTTTTGTCATTTTTGCTGAAAATCGAGTAGGAAACACATTTTGAAAACTATTTCTGAATATATCCGAAAACACCAAATCCCCAATGATCTTTCAATAACATACTGCCTAGTTGTGTTAGAAACATCGTTTCTCATTGGTTATTTGACTTAAGCATGAGTTTTTATTTATTTTGTGCTAAACGGAGCCATTATTTATGTAGGGAGACCACTCTTTATTCCAAAAGCCCATATTAGTGTAGGGTACAGATCAGCGGGGAGGTGTACTTTGATCGTGGTACTCTAAGTATGATCTGAGCAGCTGTTTTGAACTTTTTGAAGTTTCTGGAGTAGATATTGAGATGAACCAGACAGAATTGAGTTACAATAGTCGAAGTTATAAAGCTGTAAAGCTACATCCATATTATTTAGCTGTAAAGCTACATCCATGTTATAACGCTGTAAAGCTACATCCATGTTATAAAGCTGTAAAGCTACATCCATGTTATATAGCTGTAAAACTACATCCATGTTATAATGCTGTAAAGCTACATCCATGTTATATAGCTGTAAAGCTACATCCATGTTATAAAGCTGTAAAGCTACATCCATGTTATAAAGCTGTAAAACTACATCTATGTTGTAAAGCTGTAAAGCTACATCCATGCTATAAAGCTGTAAAGCTACATCCATGTTATAAAGCTGTAAAACTACATCCATGTTGTAAAGCTGTAAAGCTACATCCATGCTATAAAGCTGTAAAGCTACATCCATGTTATAAAGCTGTAAAGCTACATCCATGTTATAAAGCTGTAAAGCTACATCCATGCTATAAAGCTGTAAAGCTACATCCATGTTATAAAGCTGTACAGCTACATCCATGTTTAAATCTACATCCCAGTTCTTTTCTCTAATACAACCTACTTGGCCCTATCATGAACCTTGATGACATCACAAACCCTGAAATAAGGTACTGCCTTATGATACAGAATTATTCTGCCATAGTGAGTTACCAGTATGAGAATTACTCATGGTAATTGTTATGTATTTACTGGTTTGAGAATTACTCATGGTACTTGTTATGTATTTACCAGTATGAGAATTACTCATGGTGCTTGTTAAGTATTTACTGGGATGAGATTTACTCATGATAATTGTTATATATTTACTGTTATGAGAATTACTCATGGTAATTGTTATGTATTTACCAGTATCAAAATTACTCATGGTACTTGTTATGGTACTTGTTATGCATTTACCAGTATGAAAATTACTCATGGTACTCATTATATATTTTACTGGTATGAGAATTACTCATGGTGCTTGTTATATATTTACTGGTATGACAATTACTCATGGTGCTTGTTAAGTATTTACTGGTATGACAATTACTCATGGTAATTGTTATATATTTACTGGTATGACAATTACTCATGGTACTTGTTATGGTACTTGTTATGCATTTACCAGTATGAAAATTACTCATGGTACTCATTATATATTTTACTGGTATGAGAATTACTCATGGTGCTTGTTATATATTTACTGGTATGACAATTACTCATGGTGCTTGTTAAGTATTTACTGGTATGACAATTACTCATGGTAATTGTTATATATTTACTGGTATGAGAATTACTCATGGCAATTGTTATGTATTTACCAGTATGAAAATTACTCATTGTACTTGTTCTGTGTTTACCAGTAGGAGAATTACTCATGGTACTTGTTTTGTATTTACTGATGTGATAATTATTCATGGTACTTGTTATATATTTACTTTTATGATAATTACTCATGGTACTTGTTATGTATTTACCAGCATGAGAATTACTCATGGTATTTGTTATGTAGTTACCGGTATGAGAATTACTCATGGTACCTGTTATGTATTTACCAGTATGATAATTACTCATGGTGATTATTATGTATTTACCAGTATGAGAATTACTCATGGTAATTGTTATGTATTTACCAGTATGAGAATTACTCATGGTATTTGTTATGTATTTACCAGTATGAGAATTACTCATGGTATTTGTTATGTAGTTAATGGTAAGAGAATTACTCATGGTACTTGTTATGTATTTAGCAGTATGAAAATTACCCGTTATATGGTTCACTGTTTCGGAGAATGATGCAGGTCTAATGTTTGAGGTGTTGATTACAGACACTAGATCGTATGCCATTTACAAAAGCCATTATTGGCCCAATCCATTAGGCACATATTGTGTGGTTTACTTTTTGGCAAGATTCTGCTTCATCAAACATCAATAGCTGTGTGGAAGAATGTCTGTTGGGGAGAAATACCATATCTACCTGCTTGAGTGATTCTCAACAAATGTTATGCAATAACACATGATTTGGTAATTTAAAACACGATTATATCTGGTGCGATAAAACAAATCATTCATAGAAAATGGGGTAACTTTCAACCATTATTCATTTTTACAGCAGTTATTTAAGGCAAGTAATTGAATCTTGAAAACTCGTACATATCTGACAAATATTTCTATAAACATTTTCCCATCTGTTTAAAATCTTTATAAAAGCCCAGACACAATTCAAATTGTATTTGCTGGGCCACCTTGACAACAGCTAATGGCCAGCCCTTGCAGCCATTATTGATTTCAGTGTATAGATCAATATTGTGCTCATTTATGTGGTAATAGTAATGGCTTCAATAGCTTTTTATATGTGATGCCAGGGAATATGAATAATGAACAGGGCTACATGTATTGATCCAGACAATATTTGTATAGAATTAATCCTAGGGAAAAGTTTATTCAACTCTCTTACTTTAGGCATGGCTAACTAGGAAAAGTTTATTCAACTCTCTTACTTAAAGCATGGCTAACTAGGAAAAGTTTATTCAACTCTCTTAGTTAAAGCATGGCTAACTAGGGAAAGTTTATTCAACTCTCTTACTTAAGGCATGGCTAACTAGGGAAAGTTTATTCAACTCTTCTAAGGCATGGCTAAAATTTATAATCATAGACTTGTGTGTATGTCTGAAACTTCATGTCATAGCTGAAGATTAGTTTTGGCATGTTTATTTTTTCTGCAGGTATAAGAATACTTCCTTCACTTTCATTATGCAAATTTTTTAGACTGGTTTATGGCCCTAGTAGACTTGTTTTGTTAATTTAATCCGTGGTCTTGGAGTATTGCATGCAGTGCCTTGGATACAATATTATCTTATAGATTAAATGTATATACTTTGTTGGCTGTATTTCTTGTTACATACCATCTCTCTTGACAAGCTGTCTGTCTGATCCAGCTAAAAGCATTCCATGTCTTTGCATGCTGGATGATGTTAGGAAAGGCCACCACCTAATAAAATTGTTACCTGATTAGTCCTAAAATAAAAGTACCTTCGTTTCTGGTTTCATATCTTCGCTAGCCAAGGTTCTGATATGACAACCCTATTTACACCTTGGCAGATCGAACAGCTATATTGGTGCTTTGTTTTAGCGACATCTATTGGATTTAATGAATTGCCTCCCTTAGCATGTAATGCCAACTAATGAATAATATGTAACAGCAGTGCATTGTAAATCGGCCAAAAATGGTGGAGGCAATAAACCTAAAAAGACTACTTTATAAGTTTAACATCGAAAGTATGACTATATACCAGAGGAAAGCCATTACAGATGTATTTGAGTCAAAGATATTTGTCAAACATGGAAATTTGCTTTTTTTTTTCAGTTCATTCAGCTTGTGTGCTCCCCTTGTCTCAATTATGTAGGAACAGTGTTCAAATTTGGACATTATTTTGATTGGATGCAGTGGCTTGCCACTGCATCCAATGCAATTCGCAGACACAAAGTACAGAAATATCTGTTCGATACACCAAGGTGTAGATAGGGTTATTATATTGGAATCTTAGCTACAGAAGATGCTTGTTTCCTGACAGACTCTTAAGTTTTTGCTGGCCATCTCTAGAAATTTGTTCAGCCATTAAAAATAGCATTGCCAAAAAGATTCCATTTTGTTGTTTAATTTTGTTACTCTCTGAATTTAAATTTGTTTCTAGGCAATAGTGTTAGACATGCTCGTTAGGCTGCTTTCTATTTCACTTAGTATTTATAAGTACCTCCAGGACATATACACATAGACAGTTTGCTAATTGAAGTCAACATAAATCAAATGCAAATTATGTAAGCAATTACATTAGCAGCTCATACATAAGGTTGTTGTGTAATAATGACAAGGTAAAATTAGGTCATGCAAATGTCGTTCACTTTTGATAAATAGAGTTTGAAAAACGTTGGTAAATATATAAATCTAATTGTGACCGACCAACCCAATTCATGCCTTGGCATAAAATCAGAAACATGTACTGTATCTTTATAGGTTTTATGAACGTTTAAAAAAAAAGTTTGAGGTACATGTAATTTCATTGCATTCTTCATTGCATTGCAGGTCTGCTGATTCAGGAGGAATCCGAGTTCCAGTATGCTTTCTACCTGGCAGGTATGGAATTTATATCTATTCATCCATGGCTTAACATTGGGTGATAAAAATATATTTTATGCTGTGATATAACACATTGAGATGCCATGTTGGAATATCAACAAGTAACACATTATTGGCCATTGCATTATTAATAAAGCTTCACATTAGACAGTGTAGTTCAGGAAACACGAGGAATACCTGTAATACAGTATGTTAATATGCTGCATGCAGCTTGTGGTACATCACTCCCTTATTATGATGCACTTCATTATCATACATTCCTATTGTATGTCACTGGTAAAAGCACTTTATGGTCATAGATCCTATGCCATGATGTACTAATGTCATGTACATCATTAAAACACAGTCTAACTACATGTATAAGGCATTATACTCCATGACTTCCATGCTGAGCATTATAATGAGTGAGTACTGTATAATGACTTGTTATAAGGCTGTATATTCTATCTCTATAGCTGCCATTGACATCATTATAATGAGGGAGTACTTTATCATAAACTTCATTATAAGGCAGTATACTTTGTCTCCCATTGATGGCATTATGAGAGCATACAATATCATGTACTTCAATATTAGGCAGTATACTTTGACTCCCATTGATGTAATTGTGAGGGCATACAATATCATGTATTTCAATATTAGGCAGTATACTTTGACTCCCATTGATGGCATTGTGAGGGCATACAATATCACGTACTTCATTATAAGGCAGTATACTTTAACTCCCATTGATGGCATTGTGAGGGCATACAATATCATGTACTTCATTATAAGGCAGTATACTTTGACTCCCATTGATGGCATTATAATGAGGGAGTATCACATCATGTACTTCATTATAAGGCAGTATGCTTCGACTCCCCTTGATGGCATTGTACTGAGGGCATACAATATTATGCAACCCATCATTTCCCAGTCTATTTGCATATAATGGTATATTGCATGATGGATTCATGGTTTAAAAAGTTGACTAATGAAGGTTATTTGTATAATTGTGATGGGTGGAAAAGGCAAGATGATTGCATGATATCTAAAGAGGTGTCATTTTGGTGTGGCTTAAAAAATCTTGAGTGTAATACTCAAGCTTTATCCCAAAATTTGGAAAATCCCAAAGTCACAAAAGTCAAACTTTCATTACACTGAAGCTAAATACACAGAACTTCAAAAGAATTTCTCAGCTTGAGTCATGCTCTGTTTTGGCTCAAAACTTCATGATTACAGTATTCATGTTCTAAACTCAGTCCCAAAAGTTGGACAGTCCCAGAGTTCCAAAAGCTGGACAGTCCCAGAGTTCCAAAAGCTGGAGAGTCATTACATTGAAGCTAAAACCATAGAACTTTCAAGATTTTCTCAGCTTGATTCCCTACTTTAGGAAAAATAAATATATTTGACTTGTATGTATTTCTTTCTTTTCAGAATACGAGTTTGAGTATTAGTTGTTTGCTAAAAAGGTTTTGAGAATATGGAGCTAGGTCCCCAGGGATCCTCAAAGCCAGAAACTTGAGCTTTGACTTAAAACCCCAAATATTGTATAAGTACTTTTGGTTCATTTGAAATAAAGCAATCTAGTAGAGGGGCACAATTGAAAAAAAATCCAAAAGTTCTGTGATTATAGCTTTATTCTAACAAAGTTACAAACTGTTAAAACCTATTTTCACTTGGATTTTAGGTTTACGTTTCTTGTTTAAAAGCATTCAAAAATATGTGGCCATAAATTACTTTTAAAATATTCCTCAAAAATATATATATGCAGCCTTTTGATTGGTCAGAATATTTTCAAGTAACATTTATATTTGCAATAAAGTTTTATGATGGAAGGGTCTTGATTGCCATTGTTTTATGGTTGTTGTTGTTGTTGGGTTTAATGCCATTTTTCAGCACACGATAGGCTATACATGGCGGCCAGTATTAATGGTGGGGGAAGAACCCTGGAAAACCCCGGAAAGAACCACATTGGCCGAATCTGAGACTTGTTTTATGGAAGTCTGTGATAGAACAGTGTAGATCAACTCTGCTGGCAGATTATGTCATGGTAGATCTTGGCTCTGTTGGCAGATTATACCAAGGTAGATCTTCGCCCAGCTGGCAGATTATGTCATGGTAGATCTTGGCTCTGCTGGCAGATTATGCAATGCTAGATCTTGGCTTTTCTGGCAGATTATGCCATGGTAGATCTTGTTCATGCTGGCAGATTATGTCATGGTAGATCTTGGCCCAGCTGGCAGATTATTTCATGGTAGATCTTTGCTCTGCTGGCAGATTATGCCATGCCAGATCTTGTCCATGCTGGCAAATTATGTCATGGTAGATCTTGGCTCTGCTGGCAGATTATGCCATGGTAGATCATGGCCCCGCTGGCAGATTATGCCATACTAGATCTTGTCCATGCTGGCAGATTATACCATAATAGATCCTGGCCCTGCTGGCATATTATGTCATGGTAGGTCTTGGCTCTCTGGCAGATTATACCATGATAGATCTTGGCCCAACTGTCAGATTATGCCATGGTAGATCTTGGCTCTGCTGGTGGAATATGTCATGGTAGATCTTGGCCCTGCTGGCAGGATATACCATGAGAGATCTTGGCTCTGCTGGCAGATTATGCCATGGTAGATCTTGGCTCTGCTGACAGATTATGCCGTGGTAAATCTTGGCTCTGCTGGCAGATTATGCCATGCTAGATCTTGGTCCTGCTGGCAGATTATGCCATGGTAGATCTTGGTCCTGGTGACAGATTATGCCATGGTACTCTTGGTCCTGCTGGCAGATTATGCCATGCTAGATCTTGGCTTTGCTGGCAGATTATACTATGCTAGATCTTGGCCTGGCTGGCAGATTATGGCCCTATTGGTAAGTTGATATTGGCCCTGCTGGCAGATTATGCCATGATAGATCTTGGTGCTGCTGGCAGATTATATCATGGTAGATCTTGGCCCTGCTGATGATTGTTGCCATGGTAGATTTTGGACTACTCTGTTCACATATGTTCTTAATATGAAGGCAAAATGATAAGTAAAAGAAAATGAATCCATACTTTTTCCCGTTGTGGATTGGTATCTTTATCAGGTCAAAATCATCATAAGCATAATAGAATGGATTTATAGTTGTTTTACAGGTAAAAATCATCGTAAGTGTAATATAATCAGTCCATAGGTTTGTCACTTATGGACAGGCATCCCTTATATAAGGTTAAAAATCATCATAGAATGATTCTATAAATGTGTCTTTTATAGACAATTGTCCTTTATACACTGATCAAACACACCATAACCATCATTGAATAGATCCAAAATTTTGTCTTTTATGAACAAGGATTCTGTTTATAAACGTAAAAGTCAGAAGCATAGTAGAACTGATCTTTAATTTTTTCCTTTATAGACAAGTGACTTTTATGTAGAGATAAAAAATCATCATAATCATATAACATAATTGATCCATAATGTTCTTCTAATATACGATTGTACACTCGTAAGGTTATGGTAGGTGTAGAGCTTTGTTCTTGCCATTCCATATGTCTGAAGTGCTTTTGCATTGATTTTGGTTTGAACATAAAATCCATGCTTTACAAAGTACAGAGTTTACAGTTTGAAACAGAAAATGGCCACTCAGCATCCATGAAATGCCTGATTTTCAGACTTTGATTGTTTACATAATTTGATTGTATGTGGTTGAAAATGGGTTATCCATAATCTGGTATGACCTGGATAGATTAGTAATGATAAATGCTTGACACTCTAGTGCAAACTCATGATTTAGAATTTCAATGCAATTAAAACTGATACCTAAACATATAACGGTACAAACGTTCCAAGACGTTACAAGCTTTGCCTGTTTTTGGGCACCCCATGATTACAGACACTCTCAACACTTCCCCATAGACAATTTTTAAATGCAAATAAAGCATTTGTTGGGTTGGTGATTTTAAATTTTGACTATGTTCAGACACACTTAATATAAGATGACTACACAATGAGGAAACTGTCTTGTTTATGGATGGCTTCCCACCAGCAAAAAAGCCTGTAAGGCAAAATATCTTACACCAGGCTCTGCCCGACCAAGCCAGGTATTGAGTGTGTGTTGAAATATGCATGCACCAGTAACCTGAATAAAATCTGTCATAGTTTTCAATAAAATACAGAAAGGTAATATGATACATTACCTGCTATTTGTGAAACAAAAACCATGACAACATTCACTGGCTATAAGCCCCCCCCCCCCATGTTTCCTATTGCAGTAGTTTTAAAATTAGGTTAGACAGATCATTTTTTATTTTATTTTTTTAAAACCATTATATATAATTATATTTAACGTGTTTTGTTTTGGGTACCTGGAGGAAAAAACGTGCTAGGGTCAGACATTCAGCCAACTGGAAACATAATTTTCTTATGGCCTAGAAATGACTGATAATACAGCAGTTGCCATTTTAAGATTTTCTGCTAAGGTTTTACATGAACATCTTTCATAAGTGTTTTGAGTTATTATGTGGGTGTTGACAAGGATCAGCGGACATGATAAGAAAAACTCTTACCAGTTTTAATAAGAAGGTACTTCTGAAATGAAGTGGTTCCCTAATGATAAAATACATTACCTACCATGTATATTCACTTATAAGTCCGAATCCATCTGGACTAACATAGACCCTGATCTACTTTAACATAATACACTGGCAGATCAGGGAACATGTTGCTTGCTCTACTGATTACTCATATTTCATCGACCCATATATGATAGTGCACTGTGTGAAGGCAGATCTGGGTCTGCAGATTACAGCTGAAATCACTGGAATCTGCCCTATGAAAGTTATGTCACAACTTCTTAAGAATATTTGTCCCAGGTAAGTGGCACTGTCTATGATGTATCTAACTCATAACATGCATTATAAACAGTATATATTGGCATTGTCTGTGACCTGTCTAAAAACAAAAGGCATTATAATAAGTATATATCGGCATTGTCTAAATGAGAGAGAGAGAGAGAGAAGGAGAGAGAGAGATTTGACAACTTGAACTTTACTGACATTGACAGATTAATCCTGTACACAGTGTGATGATCATGTTCAGCAGTCCTGACAACTCGAAATTCACTGTACACAGATGATTATGTACAGAAATTCTGGCAACTTGAACTTTTAGCTGCAGTTCTAATGTAGGTATTTTCTCATTGAGGAACAACAGTATCAACATGTCAGGAGTAAATGAGATACAGAATACAAAGACCATTTTCAGATCCTTAAAATATATTAACATCTTCAAATCCTTAGTCTACATTAATATCTTCAAATCCTCAACCTATATTAACATATTCAAATCCTCAACCTACATAAACATTTTCAAATCCTTAACCTATATTAACATCTTCAAATTCTTAATCTACACTAACATCCTCAACCTACATTACATCATCAAATCCTCAACCTACATTACATCTTCAAATCCTCAACCTACATTAACATCATCAAATCCTCAACCTACATTACATCTTCAAATCCTCAACCTACATTACGTTTTCAAATCCTCAACCTACATTAACATCATCAAATCCTTAGCATAGATTAACATTCTCAACCTACATACACATCTTCAAATCCTCAGCCTACATTAACATCTTCAAATCCTCAGCCTACATTAACATCATCAAATCCTCAGCCTACATTAACATCATCAAATCCTCAACCTACATTAACATCTTCAAATCCTCAGCCTACATTAACATCATCAAATCCTCAGCCTTCATTAACATCTTCAAATCCTCAACCTACATTAACATCATCAAATCCTCAGCCTACATTAACATCATCAAATCCTCAGCCTACATTAACATCTTCAAATCCTCAATCTACATTAACATCTTCAAATCCTCGACCTACATTACATCTTCAAATCCTCAGCCTACATTAACATCTTCAAATCCTCAACCTACATTAACATCATCAAATCCTCAACCTACATTACATCTTAAAATCCTTAACCTACATTACATCTTCAAATCCTTAACCTATATTAACATCTACAAATCCTTAACCTACATTAACAGCTTCAACCAACATTAACATCTTCAAATCCTCATCCTGTATTAACATCTTCAAATCCTCAACTTATATTAACATCTTCAAATCCTCAACCTACATTAACATCTTAAAATCCTTAACCTACATTACATCTTCAAATCCTTAACCTATATTAACAGCCTCAACCAACATTAACATCTTCAAATCCTCAACCTGTATTAACATCTTCAAATCCTCAACCTATATTAACATCTTCAAATCCTCAACCTACATTATGTCTTCAGATCATCAACCTGTATTAACATCCTCAAATCCTTAACCTCCATAAACATTTACAAATCCTTCGCCTACATTAACATTTTCAACCTATATTAACATCTTCAAATCCTCAACCTACATTTAACTTTTTCCAGTCCTCCATCACAATTCTTGTACTGAGATAAAAACAGAAAATTTATTTCCTCAACAGGCATCATGTGACAGAGAAAGCTGTGGTGTCTAGGGACATTTGACTTTCTCACTGCATATTGTGAACTCTGTGGTACTCCACAGATTTTTGTATTCAGCTAGTCAGAAAGGATGCAACTTTCAAAAGTGCATTGGAATATGGAAAATAATGCAAGTACTCTTATATAGAGAATATTTTCATATTTTATTCAGCATGATATAGCCAGCATTGTGCTGATGTGCTCTTAACCCTATACATGCATTTACATTCTCAGCTAATAGCCTGCCATCAATATTAAGGATAGTGAAGTAAGTACTGTACATGCTTAGTAAGGTTGACTGTCATGTTGGAATTGTCTATCACACACAGTATATACCCCCTGTGGAATCGGGTACACCATGTATAATAGGCATGAAACTTTCCTCTGTTTGTCATTATAAGGAGGTGAATAATTAAGACAGGAGCTGCCTTTGTTCAGTGGTTAGATTGCTGGATTTAAGACTGAAAGAGCATGGGTTAGATTCCTGTCATTGAAACAGCCCATGTCAGCTAGTGTGGATCGTCATTTTTTTAACTACTAGCTGTCAGTTAGTAATTGTTAATTTGAAATTCATTTGTGCTGCTAGCCAATCTTGTCCTGAGCAACATGTCTTCTGTTGTATAATGACAGATTTTGTGCTTACGTAGAGCTGAACAGTTTCTGCTGTGACCAATGGTCAGGGATGTACCCTTTCAGCTTTGAAGCTTTGGAGGGGGTTAAGTCCCCTACTTTGACATGTGGGGTATTAGAAAATCACGTGAGCTATACTATAGCTACCAAAATATGGTTCCATACCTATTATCACAGGCATATTTTCAAACTCGTCACGGAATTGAGAAATTGATTCAGTGACAGAACTGAGCAGTCAGGTTGTGACAGATCAGGAGATTTGCAATTTGGTACAGAGTTTTGACTTAAATAGGAGGGGGATTTTCACTCGAATTGGTGAAATTTTCATTGTAGCACATGTCTTTGACTTTATTGTCCCACTGAGGACCCAAGGCTTGCCTCACTGTGAGTAGTTTTCATCCCTTTTGATCTGTCTGAATGAGAACTTTTGTGAGATTTTTGACTTCGGGAAGATTATTTTGACTATAGATCTGAAAAATGACCTGCTACTATAAACAGGAGATTATGTTAATATGCAAAGTTGGCAAAAGGTGTCTTAGCACTGTTATGTACATTTAATTTGTATTGTGCCATTGTACTTTATCCATAATTGATAGTAGGAGTTTGGGCCTATCTGTCATTTTTTGTGTGTTGTAAACAACATATTACATAGCTGTTTGTCTATGATTGTAGATTATATATTAAGATTATTATCATTTTGTAGGTAAACATGTTTACATGGCTTTGATTTCTAGATTCAGCCTTGATTCTGACCCTAGAAGATTCCAGAAACGAATTTTGTTTACGGTTTGATGGAAATGTTTATTAAGATGACTCTCATCCTGGTCCTCTTTTTGTGACTTTGGTTTTTATATTAAGGTGTTATAGATTAGAATTACTCATTCCTACATTAACATCTGGCTAGTGAAATCAGTCTCGGAAACCCTCCTGTCTAGGAGGTTTACATGTATGGTCAGAAGTTTGGCACAATGCAGCTGATCTATCCCAGGTTACCAAAAGAAACAACATACACATGCACATACATATGCATGCATGTGCACACACATGTGCGCACACACACACACACACACACACAGAGCTTGTACTAAACAGAATTTGTGATATTTGACAAGAAAGATGGTGGGAATTGCATGCCAGCTAATACTTCAATGGAGAAGAAAGTGGACCATAAATGGATTGATTTCCAAACAAAATCACATGTTGTAAAAATTATGGTAAACAGATAAATACATCTTGGAGAAAATGGGCAGCCACCCATGCACATTGTAGGCCAAAACTTAATCATAAACCATGCCAGTACAAATATGTTTCTGACATCGCAATGGGAAATTAGAGATAAATAAAAGTGGAGATGTCTGTATGGATGTCTATTCAATAAAAAATGCCAATCATACAAAACTGTTGAGTGCTACTTAGCTTGTTTGCAGCTGGTTAAGACAGTATCTAATAACCCAATGGTTGGATACCCACAGTTTGCACTATATGACTTGTGTAAATTCAGTATGCAGTAACCTTTATTTCATCCAAACTGCACAAAATTCTCAATATCAACTGAAAATATCATTGTAATAATGAGATAAAATTTTCAGAAAGAAATCTTCAACATCACAGAAAAATGCTATGCTTAGGAATAGATTAGTAATAATGGTTTTGTTGATTTAGCAGTAATCTCTGTTTGAGTGATTGGCAGTTATTTCTGTATTAGACATTTTCTTATTATCTCTATTTTAGTGATTTGCTAGTTATGTCTTTGTTATCAATTTGTCACATTTCTGTTTTATACATCTTCCAGTTATCTCTATTTTAGTGATTTGCTAGTTAATGTATATTTTGTCGATTTGCCAGTTATGCCTTTTTAAAATAGAATTTCCGTTATCTCAGTTTGAATGATTCATCATTTATCATTCAAATGTATTTTATTGTTGCTGTATTAGGGAATATTATAGCACCTTGTCAAGATAGTTTGTCACATGTTCACAAATGTATAATTCACATATTTGTCATAGTTTGAGGGCTTGTTCTGGACTTTGATACGCAATGTAACCAAACATACCTTATTGACCTATGGAAAGTAGCTAGGACAGATACCTGAGACCGATCATGCTACATGTCCTTGCCTGAGAAGACACTGAATACACCAAATGGTCTTATTAATCAGCTGACTTGGAGCAATTTCCCCCTGACCAAAGGGTATTTAGGTGGACACTATTGTCCCCTGACGTAGGGTATTTAGATGGACTCTACTGGCCCCTGTCCTTTGGGCATTTAAGTGGACTCTACTGTCTCTGACCATAGGACATTTAGGTGAACTATTCTGTTAAAAAGTCATGGTTCTTTTTATCTAAAAATTCACAATGGCATTTTTCCATTTTTGTCATCATTAAAGTGATTCGTAAATAAAGTTAGATTAATGAGAGTTGCTGATTAATGAAGATTGACTGATTAATAAGAGTGGACTGATTAATAAAGGTTGACTGGTTAATGAGGTTTGAATGTTCATCAAACAACACAAACAGCAAATTGTACATGGATCCAAATAGGAGTACTCAGAAACTGTGTCACTTAATCATTTGGTGCAGTGTAGCATCAAGTATGTAACGTCATTGATCGGATGCAAGATTATAGCAGTAACGTTTTGAACAGCAGTATCATTATCATCAGCAACAGTTAGTGAGGATTTTGTTCACTGACGATTTGATCTTGGCACAACAAATGTAGCCCCAGAACGACTTCTGTCTTTGTGTTGGCAGTACAAAGAGTACAAACTGGTATCACACCAATATTACCATGTGTGTGTGTGTGTGTGTGTATATATATATATATATATATATATATATATATATATATATATATATATATATATATATATTAGGGTATGAGAGAAAGCTTGCCAGTACCTTCCCAGAGGTTGGTGGTTCTTAACAGGATTTTCCCTGGTTCTTCCTTCAGTTATGCTGGTCACCTTATCATATCATGTGCTGAAAAAATGCCATTAAACCTGATATCATATTATGATATACATGTTAGTGAAACTAACTTGTAGATAGTGATGACTACGTAGGAAAGGATAATGAAAATCAGAGAGACAACTGAATATAATCAAAATGTTTGAAAACCTACACTGATATTATGAGTAACTAATTTGCATTTTTAAAGCAGAAATGAATGTACACTGTAATTGGTTGTTGTTGTTGTTGTTGTAGGGTTTAACGCCATTTTTCAGCACACGATAGGCTATACATAGCGGCCAGTATTAATGGTGGAGGAAGAAACCTGGAAACCCCCGGAAAGAACCACCGACCCTTGAGAAGCAACTGGCAAGCTTTCTCACATACCCACATTGGCCGAATCCGAGATTCGAACCCACGCAGAGAGAGGTGAGTTGGCAGTGATCCGTAATGGTGAGCGCTTTAGACCACTCAGCCACTCAGGGCCCCTCTGTAATTGGTAGAGAGGTATGTAGATAGCATGACACAAAGAGAGAAAGTTTATTTGTACACCCAAGTGTTACTAAGTGAGTGCTGCTGTGACAATGCATAATTTATGATAGAGAAATACCAAGTGCAATTAATGAATCTTAACAGTCCAGTCAAGGTCATTTGTTAGTCCAGTCCAATGTAATCAGCAATCAGTGGTGATTGAAAGGATGATAAAAGGTCAATACCTACTAGCGCATGTAAAATCTACATCAGCCTTGATCAAAGACCTCAGACACATGTATTAATACGATTACACCTAAAGTGACTGTCCATCACATCTATGTTGTTCTTTCATGGATAAATCTATAATATGTTTGAAATATTTAATTAAGTATCTTTGTCCCAGCCTTTTCTGTCTTGAACATGTCAGGTGTCTACGAAACATTAATACCTAGTTAAGTATTTGTACATATGCAGTAAAACATGATTATCCAAACCATTTAATCCAGATAATCCATTTTAGTTTTTTAAAATAAAAATTCAATCATTCATACAAAAAATTATTATGCTTCTATTCAGTTCTACTTTTAAAAAATCAAAATTCAATCCTTCAGACAAGTAATTATTTGGACAAAATCTATGTACCCCAATGATCCAGATAATCAATGTTTTACTGTATGTATATGTTTTTGTGTGTATGTCTCTTTGTGTATGTCTCTGTGTAATGTTTGTGAGTTTGTGAATATGAATATGTGTGTGTGTCTATATATATATATATATATATATATATATATATATATATATATATATATATATATATATATATATATATATATATATATATATATATACACACACATACATTTGCTGTCAATTACATAATTAAAAAGCAATTGGACTTAGATGTTGACATAATTTATTTCAACAGGTGCTTGTCTTTTGTGGAGTTCCATCATAATGCTTCTGTTCAAGCTGAAGCGTTGTGGACAGATGCCAGCTACAGAGAAGTCACTGCAGTCCGACCAGAAAATACCTCTTGTTGACCGGAATAGTGAAAAACAGTTCAAAGTCAAGACAATAGAGGGAGAACATATTTTTGTGTATGTCTCGTAAATTAGGTGTCTGTAGATTATATAACTAGGTCCAGGCATGAAACTTTTAGAGTACAAAACTCCAGCGCAGAATTTCAGGATTCTACTTACTTTTGTTATTCCACAAGAATGCAAAATTTCAATGACATAGGTACATGCAGAGTGTCCTATCTAATGTATGGCACACATGACTGTAATGCAACAAAACACCCGAACATGATGATCTTTTTCAATTTTACACAAATGATCCCAAACTACCATCAAATATGGCCACTGTTACATTATTTTTTCTTAAAAACTGGTGAATTGAATAAGACCATTTTTTTTTTAATAGAAAGCGTCCTGGTATAAATGTCTTTCAGTTATGTACAAGTATTGCATTGAGCCTTTCAGATATGACCACCATTACCAAAAATAGAAAAACCGTCAAACACATGTTAAAAACTGCTTTTTAAGAATTTAGCCAAAGTTTGAAAGAAAGCATTCAGAAATGAAAACTTTTGAAGTTTATGCAAATGGTGCTGATCTGCCATTAAATATTGCCACAGTTACTCAGATTAGGGAAACCTCTTATGACTTCTTTAAAATAGAAGAACCATTCAAATATTTCTCAGAAACAACTTTACATTTGACCGATAGCATCCTGGGATAAACACGTTTAAGGCTTTTACAGATGTTGCTGTTGCACCATCTGAGATAGGCCTGAAAAACAAAATGCTTCAGGCGTTCTGAGGTGAAAATAATTAGGGTAGGAAGGTTGTGAAAATTGTTTAAAAAAAAGTCAAAACAAATTATGTTCTTTTTTATAAAAAACCTCTAATGTTGGCCTTCATAGTAGTAATTTGTTTATTTTGTTGATTATACAGAATTATTCTGGTTGCTTGTTTCATCACTTGCTGCTGTCTTTCATACCAGAACTGTGGAAAAGACAAATGTTGCAACATATAACATGTGTTTGATGCTTATCTTGTGTTGTTTCAGTACAACTGTTGCATATTGCTAAATTGCCTTTCATGCACAAAGGTGTATTTCATAAGTATTACAACAAAAGAATAGTGTAAAATTAATTTTAAATTAATAATAATAATTAATTAATAATATAAAACAATTAAAGAAACAGTCTTTGTTCAATGGTATTCATTTACTTTTTAAATAAAATATATTGTGTATGACATTTAAATAAAATAGATTGTGTATGACATTTTAAATAAAATAGATTGTGTATGACATTTAAATAAAATATATTGTGTATGACATTTAAATAAAATATATTGTGTATGACATTTAAATAAAATAGATTGTGTATGACATTTAAATAAAATATATTGTGTATGACATTTTAAATCAAACAGATTGTGTATGACATTTTAAATCAAACAGATTGTGTATGACATTTTAAATATAAAAAGGATTGTATACATTAAGCCACCTATGGACCAATGATTGCGGAAAATAATTGAAGATGGAAAACATACTCTGCATACCACACACTAAAAACAGAGTTTCCCCTGACCGTTCCTATTTCATGTAAGATATTTGGACAGCTAAATTGGGGTCACAGGAGCATGATGTTAGATAATACGTGTAAATATAAGTACAAAAAGGGACACTCACCATTTTGCTTTCCTTGCAGTTGTAATTTAGCAGATAAAACTCTCCCATACGGTGTTCCTTTTATATTTTTCTGGGTTAAACTTTGATAGCTACTACCTTGCACTGAACAAATTTGTCGACTGTTAAGTGTCACAGTGACAGTGATCAATTGTCTCAGGCTTGAGAATGGGGGATCGAAGTTTACATCTGTAGTATTCCTACAATTAATAACTTGAAGCAGACCAGTCAGAAGATAAGAATTCCATGCTTTTCAAAAACATTGAATTAGTGTTGGGTACTCTCTTTCCCAAGGGACTAACAAAATTGTGACCTTGTATCAACCCTTACCAGCTTGAAATTGAGAACTAATACTTTTCTTTGCAGACATAACTATTACAATTTTACGTAAGGTTAATAAACCAATATCTGAGATGATATTCCATATGGTTGAATAGATTGTACTCCATGATGCCCTTTCCTAATGTTGGTTGGTAGCAGCCTGAGTTGGCACATCATATCATAAGAGTACTGGAAGTGTGACACAGTTATTGCAATGAAATATGGATGGAGATACAAAATTAGTGGAACCTTGCAGCATTTATTTTCATAACATAATGCAGTCAACAGTATTGGAAGAAATTTCAACAGAAAGCAACAGACTGAGATTTCTTGTTAGCTTAAAGCAAGGGAAGTAATCTATGATAATGATAGAATCACAGGGAAAAAAGCCTTGCAAATTTTAAGTTGCAGTTTAAAGTTTCTGTAGCGAAGACATTTCTATGTTGGCATTCCTTAACGCTTTTCTTGGGCTTCAGATGGTGATGTCAAATGTCTCACAAGAGAAATAACTTTGAAGATCTGTTGAGAAAAAACCATTTTGATGAACTATTAAGCATCATAATTTGGTGAACAAAGCAACTACAAAATGTTTGGCAGGTAAATTTAGGTTTCCAATGGTCATGGAAAATCCTGGAAATTTTGTTGACCATGGAAAGTAATGGAAAAATCATGGAATTAAATTTTGTCATGGCAGGTAATGGAAAAGTCATAGAAAGTGGCTAAAAATTGAAAAGTCCTTTTGTTTGCATGTCGGACGGCTGTAAAGGAAGAAAGTGGCCATCTTTACAAAAAAAAGTGGATTAAGTGTTATCTTTCCTATCATTTTGATCAATATTAGCATTATTTCCTGTGAACAGATTCAACTTTCCATCCTTTTTATTGGAGATATTAAAGAATTTAGTTATTGAAAATCAGAAATTTATAATAGAGAAGTCAGTGAATTTATTTTTGATTTTTGTAGGAACCCAGTAATTATTTGAAATGTATTTTGATTGATATACAATGAGAATACATTCAGATATTGTGGAGAAGATGAATTATAATCCACTTTCTGTGCAGACAAGTTAAAATCAAATTTGTGTGCAGACAAGTCAAAATCCACTTTCTGTGCAGACAAGCTAAAATATACTTTTGTTTGCAAACAAGTTAAAATCCACTTTCTGTGCAGACAAGTTAAATTCCAATTTGTGTGCAGACAAGTCAAAATCCACTTTGTATGCATTGTTATTTCAATTACTTCAAGGGATTATGATATATTAGGGCAACAGAACACAAATTATTTTTCAACTCAGACAGTTTGTCCCTTTGTCATGACTGGATAACATAACTGGATTGCATGTTTTCAGTCAGTACACAATTCACACAGTATGCTAAATGCTGAGTCATTTGTTTTGGAGTTGGCCTATGAAAAGTATAAATATAGCAACACACTGTAGCATTCATGCTACATGAAAGGCAATATTGGTACGTGTTTATGGATATGATCACATTGATACACCTCATCCAGCAATAATGTGCACATTTTTATAATGTGAAAGAATAAGTTATAATTGAGGTTGAATGTATTTGTAATAAAATACTTTAGAATAAGGAATTGTAAAACATGTTTCTGCACAGCTGTGAAACAAATCTTAGTTATGTATACCATTCAAGTCCAGAGTCTGTTATAAAACTATAACTTTAGGAGGTAATTTCCCCTGTGATTTGAAATTAAAAAGTGGATATTTTCTAAATAAAGGGGATATTGAGTGATAAATAAAGTAGTACCTGCGAAAAATGATGCATGATTTTCATGCATTCAGGTGATTTTTCAGCTGTTTTAGAGATGACAGGTATCATGATAACAATAACCATGCCTCTTAGAATATACCCTGTACATAGACATTAGATCCTGTACGTAAACGTTAGACCCTGAACATAGACATTAGACCCTATACATAGATGTTAGACCCTGTACATAGACATTAGACCCTGTATGTAGATGTTAGACCCTGTACATAGATGGTAAACCCTGTATGTTAGACATTCGACCCTGTACATAGATGTTAGACCCTGTACATAGATGTTAAACCCTGTACATAGATGAGATTAATGAATAAGGATGCCTCTTAGAATAGACCCTGTATGTAGACGTTTGATGAGGTTAATGAATAAGGATGCCTCTTAGAATAGACCCTGTATGTAGATGTTTGATGAGGTTAATGAATAAGGATGCCTCTTAGAATAGACCCTGTATGTAGATGTTTGATGAGGTTAATGAATAAGGATGCCTCTTAGAATAGACCCTGTATGTAGATGTTTGATGAGGTTAATGAATAAGGATGCCTCTTAGAATAGACCCTGTATGTAGATGTTTGATGAGGTTAATGAATAAGGATGCCTCTTAGAATAGACCCTGTATGTAGATGTTTGATGAGGTTAATGAATAAGGATGCCTTTTAGAATAGACCCCATTTTTAGAAGTCTTTGGTATGACTTGGCGGGGGTTCGGACCCACGACCTCCCGCATCTGGGGTGGACACTCTAACCACTAGGCCACTGGAGCAGTCAAAAGTGACCTTAATATAATGTACTACACATGTATTTCCAATCCCCAGAAATATGTTTCAATACAGTTGGTTTATTTCCATATCTTTGATCATGATGTTCAACATTATCGCTGGATATACTAATGAATTACATGCATTTATAAAACTGTCTTGAACTTTCTAGGGATTTAAAAAATAGTCCTTATGTTGAAATAATAAATTGTCCCCTTTTAAAATCCACAAATGTAAGTATTGACAAAAAATGTTCCCCCCCCACCCATCATTAATTTGATAGCCATGAAAATGTATGAATTTGCAGAATTTCGTAATTAAGAATTTAATGCTTTAGCCAAAGATTAAATGTACATGTACTATGTTACGCCTCCAGGTCTTAAATTAAGTAACAGAAAGAAATGAAACCAAAAATTTAAGTAAAATCAACAAGTTTTTTTTATTTCTCTTCAATATGAAGTGAAAATTCAAAATACACAGTATTGTGAATTAAATCCTGTATAATCCTGACTGTCTTGTCACAGGTTCAAATGCTTAGAATATTCTGAATAAATTCCAGTTGTCTTGTATGTCTTGTTATACCACACGTAATCCAGAATGTCTTTGAATGTGTTCATTAATGAAATTTTTGTGTTAATTCAAAGTCAATCAGGACTTAGTAATTCCAGTTAATAATTAAAATAAGCCCTCTCAAATTATATCTGAACACAACTGTAAACTGATAACAAATGGATTCCAGAGACTAATCTAAGATAGGAATGAATTATTTGTTTATCAAATCCCTATTTATACAAAATATCACCTGACCAAGAAGTTGATGATACATTTTTAATCAAATTGTGAACATGTCTGTTTCTCGAATATTCTGAAAAACTCTCTCATTATCTGATTTAAAACTTAGATCACTCACATTTGTCTTTTTATTGGGAATCACATTTCATTTTTATGTATAGATCTCATTTTTTATCTCATTTACAATTACACATGAAATTTATTCAAAATATTAGTGTTTGGACTTGTTTTAAAAATATAATATCATACATTACTGTGAAAATTCATTCCTCAATCTCATTGGCAATGGCACAGATAAAATATATTCAAAATAGCAGTTTTTAGCTTCCATGGCCATATGGCTGAGTGAGCTAATGGCATGGCCCTGCATATGTCATTGGTTTATAAATCAACATTTGCTTGTTAACCACCCTTGCGACCATGTTGTTTAATATTATTTTGATCAAACTTCAAGTAGAGCTTTATATTTCCAGTATCTAGTTAGAATTCAGATATCAGTGAGGGTCACATATATTAATGAGATGATTAAACTTGGGCTGTGGGCTTATATTATGAAGCTTTTGGTTGAGTTGGATAATCACCAAGATTCAAGGATACAATGATTTGTTCTTGCATCTGATTGGATAACCATTTTTGATTAGATTTTGATCGTATTTGGTATGTAAGACTGTATCTTCAAGATTTTTAGTAAGATCATTTGTAAGACCTCATTCGTATTTCCATAATGTGTGCTTTTATACCATAATTCCATATTTTGGTTGTCATTCCCATAAGACTTCGGCAAAGTCATAAGGGTTGTCAGGTCTGAGATCTGAGTAACATTCACACATTTAAATTAGGTGATTTTGTGGGAATGGTGGTACTTACGAGTGGTTCCACTGAACCCTCACCAACTTTTTTCATTTCAAAAGACACCTTTATTACATTTTTACTGAAAAACATTTGAAAATATTGATTTTAAGCAAAATTAACCACCCCTGGATTACTTTCCAACTTTGTCATTTCATTTGTGTTTAGAAGCACATAATTACAAATTAGACCTATGTGTGCCATTATGAATATGGTTTAAACTGGTTTCTTTTCAGCTTTAAAAAAAATGTTTCTTTTCCTTGTAGGGAGATGACGATCACATCTGTGTGAGAACCATTCAAGATGTCTACAGATATTCAAGGGACATGACTCTCACCATAATTAAATAGCAGTCCTGTAAATAGAGCATTCATTTTCTTTCTATTTGTAGGGAGGCTGTAACAGCCACAGTTTAAGTCCTCAAATATGGATGGTCTCTGCGATACAACCAGGCACACAAACTTTGGAATGGAGCACAGTCTTTACAATTACCAGAAGACCATTTACGTATGCCACGTTCAGTAGTTAAATGATTTTTTAAATCAGTAAACTATCAAGTGCAATTCAGATTTAATTCAGTTTGAAAGTGTTCAATGTATTTTTGTACGGCAGGGGCATTTTGTCATTTTTCCTTTATCCCCCCCCCAAGTAATATATATCACCTTAATTTTTGTTGATGCAGGTCCTGAGGAAGATGAATTTTTAAACTCATTTATTGAATTTTGTTAAGTCAAACATCATGCAAAAGGGTCTATTCTAGTACCTGTAATTGAGGGATATGCAATGATTTGTGAAGAAAGTAATACAAATTATTTAAAGTATTGTACCAAATGCACAAAAAGTGAGCATGTATTTGCAAGTCCTGCCTTTGTTTACTTCAATAAATCCCCTTAATTTTTTGTGTGTGTGTGGGGGGGGTTTCAAATGAAGAAGGAATCCAGACTTATCTCCCCTAGTTCTAGAATGGACTACAACTCATCATCACAGTAAAAAGCCAGTAAACGGGGCCCTGAATGGCCGAATGGTCTAAAGTGCTCTTCATTACAGATCACTGCCATCTCACCTCTGTCTGCGTGGGTTCAAGTCTTGGATTCGGCACATGTGGGTATGTGAGAAAGCTTGCCAGTAGCTTCTCGTGGGTCGGTAGTTCTTCTCAGGGTTTTCCCGGGGTTCTTCCTCCACCATTATTTCCTGGCTGCCATGCTAATGCCCATCATGTGCTGAAAAATGGCATTAAACCCCACAGCAACAACAACAACAATAAGCCAGTAAACACTATCTTGTAACTTTGCATTTTTGAGAATCAGCATGTATACATTGTGTTGTGTTATCCTGAAACTGTATGTATTGTACAGAAAGTACCAAATGTAATACATTTTTTATGAACTTTATTTAGGACTTTTACTGCCACTGAAATTTATTAAAGATTTTGTCATTTAAATATAGAATGCTGTTGGATTCTTTTTTTAAAGCACTATGTAGTGATATGTTTGAAATGTTTAAGGTATTTGATTTTGTTATTTTGTAGATGTAGGCATATTGGAATGTTATTCCAAATGAAAGAGGGTATTGCACATTTGACTGGTGGGTTTCATGTCCATAAGGCCTGGTAGAATACATTGCCATAAGGTCTGGTTGGTTTCATGGCCATAAGGCCTGGTGGAATACATTGCCATAAGACCTGGTTGCTTACATGGCTGTAAGGTCTGATGAATTACACTACACTGCCATAAAGTCTGGTAGCTTACGTTGCCAGAATGACCATAAGGCCTAGTGGATTACATTGCCATAATGTCTGGTGGCTTTCATTGCCATGAGGCCATGTGGTTTACGTGACCATATTATAAGCCTAATGGCTTACATGACTATAAGGCCTAGTGGATTACATTGCAATAATACCTGCTGACCTATATTGCCATAAGGTCTGGTGGCTTACATAGCCATAAGGTCTAGTTATTGCATTGTCATAAGGCCTGTTGGGTTTCATTGCCATAAGGTCTAGTGGATTAGATTGCCATAAGAACTGGTGGGTTTCATGGCCATAAGACCTGGTTGGTTTCATGGCCATAATGCCTAGTGGATTACATTGCCATAAGGCCTGGTGGCTTACATGGCTATAAGGCCTGGTGAGCTTATGGTATGACCATGTGCTTCTTGGCTATCTTAGTATTTGCTTGTTACTATTCTGAATAGTTTTTATCTGGTTTTGATTATACATGGAATGTAGGTGTTATCATCAGTATTGCAGTAGAATATGAGCAAGATGTATATATATTAATGATGGGAATTTGTGTCAGTTTGATTGAGCTTGTTTGGAGGACATATTTCTGATATGAATTTGATTACACATAGAATACATGTTTATATCATCAGTATCTGGGACAAGTTCAGTAATTAGTACAATACACATAATAATGAGGTGATCTTGCATGTGATTGGCTGTGCTTGTTGACACTCCTGATTAGACTTGGTAAATAGGTTTAAAGTATTAGGTTCTTGAATAAGTACAGTTATGAGAAAGATATAGACAGGTGGACTTTTTGCTCATTCTTTTAATATAGGCTGATGTTATCTTGATTTAATGTCTGTCTGTCAATTAAAACAAGTTTGTTATCACCTCTTCTAAACTACCTGGAGGATTGCCATGAAATTTTAAACATTTATTTATCCATTGTCTAGTTTGTAATAGATGAGTGGTGCTGCTCACACATGTGATATGGCTGACACAATGGCCATCTTGAAATCTTGTTATCACTACTTCTGACTGGATGGTCACATCATTGAGTTTTCACTACAGAATGTCTTGTGATGTCTAGTTAGTCCTGTAGGATTCAAATGGTGCTGATCTGGGGTTCAATATGTTCACAACAGCAACCCTCTTGAAAATCTATTTATTGCTACTCTTCCTACATGGATGGCCATATCAACATGGAGTTTTCACTAAAAGAACTTTTACATGTCTAATTTGTCTTGTAGCAAATGGTACCAATCTGAAGTCCAATATGGCCATTGTATCAGTTCTTATGGTGTCTAATTGGTCCTAAATGAAAATGACTAACCCTGAATACAGCCACCATGGTTGATATCTTGAAAATATTGTCATCTCAGCTCCCAAATGGATAGCTATATTAAAATGGGGGTTTTCACCAGTAGACTTATTTTGATACCCATTGTGATCAAGCTTTGTAAATAGGCCTGATAGGAGCTTGATTAAGCTTTGTAAATAGGCCTGATAGGAGCTTGATTAAGCTTTGTAAATAGGCTGATATGATTGTGATCAAGCTTTGTAAATAGCCTGATATGATTGTGATCAAGCTTTGTAAATAGGCCTGATAGGATTGTGATCAAGCTTTGTAAATAGCCTGATACGATTGTGAGCAAGCTTTGTAAATAGGCCTGATAGGATTGTGATCAAGCTTTGTAAATAGGCCTGATAGGAGTGTGATTAAGCTTTGTAAATAGGCCTGATAGGATTGCGATCAAGCTTTGTAAATAGGCCTGATAGGATTGTGATCAAGCTTTGTAAATAGGCCTGATAGGAGTGTGATCAAGTTTTGTAAATAGGCCTGATAGGATTGTGATCAAGCTTTGTAAATAGGCCTATGACATCAGGATCTTAATTGAGTATCATGATGAGTGAAGTTCATGCATATTAATGATGTGACCTTATATCTAATAGCCTGACCTTGTCAACACTCACCAACTATGTTTATGTTTACATTTGGATAAAACTCGTTAAATAGTCTTAATATAATCAAGATGTTGGTTAAGTTTTATTATGAATATTTTCATATTCTATCTCACTGGATAATATTATTACCTGGTACCTGCTCACACCTTTTGGTTTTGACCAGATTTGTTTTACAAAGGCCTCAATTCATTTAAAGTTTCATGCAAGGATAGAAGTTTTGTTTTCAGATATAACGATTATGTACTTAATATACAGCTCTATAAAACTTATATGTCAATAAAATAAAACAACCCAATCAATATGGGTCATATAAGAATTTTTACAAAGCGTCAGGTTGAAATATAATTGACACATTGAAATTAAATCAGCATTAATGTCATCATCATTCTTATCGAATTAGGATGATGCAGAATCGGACAGTCGATGGCTTGTATTTTATGTAAAATCTAGTCAGTTGACCCAGCGAGTCATTATTTGATACAGGTATATACTAGAGATTAATCCCTGATCTAAAGGATTTTATTCATTTTTACCTTCATCCTTGTTTTTTAGGCCTGTTCTTGACAGTTTTTGCAACAACTTTATTTTTTTATGTTTTTGTCTTGTGGTAGATATATACTTTTATTTGAAGGATTTTGTTTCCTGCCGAGTTTGGCACTCTATTTGACTTTGCCATTTTTGGTGACGAGCTTTTGTTCAGCACTGTGTAGCCAGGATTGTGCTTATATGCCATTAAACACTATACATACATTGATGCATATTTAGTTTTGAATTGAACCGATGCCTGATAAGTATTGAAAGAAATCATGGATTTGAAATAGGGCTAACTAATATTATGTACAGAAGACCTAGTTTAAATTCATTTGCCCCCTTTTTTAAAGTAAATTTTGACATGTTTATGGGTATTGTTATTCCTCTTTACAATGAATAAACTATAAAGTTGATTAACATTCACAGTATATACATGTATATATATATTAGAAAGATGAGTATAAATGATGTGTATGATATATCATAGTATTTCTATGGTATTGTCTACACAATAAATGCAGAATATTTGCCACAATAAATTGCTGTGATTTGCTTATTTGTGAATCACTTATAGTGAAATTGTTGTTAATAACATGATTTAAGTCTTAAAATAAAAAACTCGTATGAAAATGTTAACCTTGTGACTTCAGGAGGAAGCTCTGTATATTTATATACATTTCCTAAGCAAGTGCATATTTTATTTTGGAAAACATTTTTGTACATGGTTGTTTTAAAGTCGGTTAGGTTAGAGATGGTTTTTAATCACCATGTAGCCTAAATTTTGCTGAGGTGACAAAGTTTGTGTTTTGTAGAAGACCCCCATTCTTCTAAAATTATTCATACATTTATAATTTTCTACCATAATCAGTACAGATGAATGTTGATTTTAATTGTTAAGAATCCTATAAGTAAATATTCAATGTTTGTTCAAGTCTGTAAATTTATATACTCAAGATCAATAACCTGTAAATACATTTAATTGTTAATTTATGGATTGTCTTATTACTCTCGTACTTTATCTCATTTCTACATTCATCTGCATTTGTTGTCAATTATTGTGTATCATTATGTTCCATCAAATGTATTAAAGTTTTCCTTGATGACATTTATTTTATTATGGGGTACACTCAACAGTCTTTGCATTGAAGTACAAATCCACCAGCTCATTACCGAGGCCCTGAGTGGCCAAGTGGTCTAAAGTGCTCTCCGTTACGGATCATTGCCATCTCACCTCTGTCTGCATGGGTTTGAGTCTCAGATTCAGCCAGTGTGGGTATATGAGAAAGCTTGCCAGTAACTTCTCGTGGGTCAGTAGTTCTTTCCGGGGGTTTTCCCGGGTTCTTCCTCCACCATTAATACTGGCCGCCACGTATAGCCTATTGTGTGCTGAAAAATGGCATTAAACCCTACAACAACAACAATCAACTCATTACCTGAATGGCCTGCTTTAATTACAACACATTGATATGTCGACTCCTAAGGGCTGCCTAGCATGGGAACTATTGTTTAAAAAAGCTAATATCATCAACTATGTTAAATCTAATCAGTGACAATCTTGTCACTAGGGCTTAGCAGCCTTTAAATACAGAGATCATATTGTGACAGCATGATGTAGAAAGAATTAATTATTTTTATTTTGCCTGAAAACTAGAATTATTTAATTTTATTTTAACTTGGGACTCGTCTAGGAAACCTCAACTGAGATAAATCTTGGGACAACCAATACATGTTTAGTTCTTTTGAGTAGAACAGCCTTTGTGAAATATTGTATAGTTAAATGATAAATACCTTAGGACTGTTCCATTTAAACATAGTACATACAGCTTTGGGGGCCCTGAGTGGCCGAGTGGTCTAAAGTGCTCTTCGTTATGGATCACTGCCATCTCACTCTGTCTGCGGTGGTTTGAGTCTTGGATTCAGCCAATGTGGGTATGTGAGAAAGCTTGCCAGTAGCTTCTCGTGGGTTGGTGGTTCTTTCCAGTGTTTTCCCGGGTTCTTCCTCCACCATTAATACTGGGCGCCATGTATAGCCTATCGTGTGCTGAAAAATGGCGTTAAACCCCACAACAACAACATACAGCTTTTGGGAACTTAGTCTTTAAAAATAAAAACATGACAAGGAATTTGGATAGCTCACTGAGTTCAAATGAAAATACTGACCACTTTAAAATTGCATGATTGGGTGATTATTCCACACTGCAGGAGCCATCTCTGGGTCCCAAATATGTTTTTTCTGGAACAGTCATTATTATTTTGCTTTACATTTGTGTATATTTTCTTTTTTCTTTGAATTTTTTAGTGATTATCCTCTTTTTGAAATTTTGCTTGCATATTTTACTTTTCATGGCAGAAGACAAAAAATGTTGCCCATTAAGAGCCACTTTAAATTCATTGTTAAAAGAAAATAAACTCTTATATTTGATTTGAATGAATATAGTAAGTGAATGGAAATACTTACCAAACTTTTATTCATATCCACTGAGCAATTTCAAAGATATGGTAAGTGAATTTCAGATATTTATGTCGATAATCTTGGCTTTAAAGGTTGCCATGATGTGTCTAGTTGCGACATTCTGGTATGTTTCTGATACATTATTCCACTGTTTTGCTGTTAACATTAAGTTCATTTTTAGAACTGTTAAATTATAACAAAGTGCAGTGATGTGAAACTAAATAGTAACTAATGAAAATGAGTTCAGAAAGTGTGACATTATATATTTGAATTCCATTCATGATAGTTGTGTAACTTTTCATATTAAACAACAGAGTTTATGAGTAACTATAATGCTTTCTTACCCAAGACAGATGTTGAAAATTTGTGTGTGTGATATCGATTTTTAACTTAGCTTTATCAGTTTGAGTCAGAATGCTACGATGTCTACAGTGGGGCAGTTTATAGTGATGTCTAGCACTGGGGCATTATGCTGCAGACATGTAGCATCATGTCCCACCTAGTCACGTTATCCTGACACCAGGCCAACCAGTCCTAACACTAACCTCTTAATGCTGAGTACCAAGTGAGGCAGCTGATAGTACCATTTTTATAAGACTTTGATTTGACTTGGCCTGGGTTTGAACCTATGATCTCCTGCATTCAAAGTGGATGCTCTAACCACTTAGGCCACTGAAGCATTACATTGAAAATGTGATTGCTGTGTAATTCTGGTAACTTATTATCTTTATGATTTTTGTCAAAACTTTGATTATGTTTGAATTTTAAAAGAACTGTTTTAGAATGACAATGAATGAAAATGTAACTATAAACTAAGCTCTGCTGCCTCATTACAATATTCTACCATCATCTGATCATTAGCATATTTAAATACCTTTGAAACTTAAGATTTTTTCACAAGAGTTGAACTTTTGAGATTTTCTTAAGGTATATAAAAGTACCTTTGAAATTTAAGATTTTAAAATCTGAAGACATTCTTTCAGATTGGACAACAAAACAAAATGTTGTAGTGAGAATTTGAAAGTTATAAGGATGAATTTGTAGATGTTATACAGACAGAAATTTCAAGGTGTCAATCATTGAGGACTTGGACATTATAATATGGCACATTGGAATCTGCATGATAACCGTCAATTGGTCTGCAGTCTAATTGCTCAGCGGACCATCAGTGATGAACAGTACTTGATTGACAGTTGTTGATAATTCATGTTACATTACAGAGAGAGAGTGCAATATTAGTTGATAGTGGCGTGATTGTAGAAAAGGATATAACTGAGTAGGAGTATTTAGTATTCTGTCATCTGTCATGATAGTTATGGGATAAGTAATCTTTTTCATGATAGCTATGGTATACGTCATCTATCATGATAGTTATGGGATAAGTCATTGGTCATGATAGTTATGGGATAAGTCATTGGTCATGATAGTAATGGGATAAGTCATTGGTCATGATAGTTATGGGATAAGTCATCTATCATGATAGTTATGGGATAAGTCATCTATCATGATGATAGTTATGGGATAAGTCATCTATCATGATGATAGTTATGGTATAAGTCATCAGTCATGATAATTATGGGAGAAGTCATCTATCATGATAGTTATGGGATAAGTCATCTGTCATGATAGTTATGTTATGGGATAAGTCATCTGTCATGATAGTTATGGGATAAGTAATTGGTCATGATGATAATTATGGGATAAGTCATCTATCATGATGATAGTTATGGGATAAGTCATCTATCATGATAGCTATGTGGTGTCATCTGTCATGATACTTATGGGATAAGTCTTATATCATGATAGTTATGGTAGAAGTCATATATCATGATATGTATGGTATAAGTCATATATCATGATAGTTATGGGAAAAGTCATCTATAATAAGTTATGGGAAAAGTCATCCATCATAAAAGTTATGGAATAAGTCATCTAACATGATACTTATGGGAAACGTCACCTGTCATGATAGTTATGGGATAAATCATCAATCATGATAGTTACATGATAAGTCGTCTATCATAGAATAAATCATCTATCATGATAGTTACAGAATAACTGTACCGTACTATTTATCTGTTTGTGGATGTATACCTTAGTTATCCTGTTGCAAACTGGACTAAAATATTATATGACATATTTAGCACATACTTCGATAAGTGCACAGTCCGCCTAATTGGTCATAACTTGCATAAAACATCCATAATGAGCTTTGGTGTCGACCCTTGTCCTGCTAAGTGGGAGAAAACAGCTACGCAGTCTCACAGGTCATAATTTGGAGGAGGGGAATTACTACCATGGATGCATGGTGGTTCCCCACATTCCAGCTTTCCAATCTAAAGAACAGACCTCGTGTGTGTGTTTTATTTAGTGGCAGTATGATTAAAAGGGGAATGCAACTGTAAAGTGAACACTGCACAACATGGTAGAAGGGAGCTAACTCTTAGTTTGTACATCATTTGATGGGCATTTTTTTCTGCACTTACTCTTATGAGATTTAGCTTCACATATATTTTGTTAGTACACTGTGTCTTATGTTAAATTGAAATATATTTTTTACGGTAGGTATACTGTGTGTATTATGCTAAATTGAAATATATTTTGTAAGTACACAGTTCTTGTTTAATACAGTATATGGGCAGTTTGTTTGTGGAGCAAAATAAAATGTAACATTTGTGACAGGATCAGTAGTAATGTTCATTAGAAAATAAAAAAAAAGGACACTTTTCCCAGGTCTAACAAATTTATGATTTTATTCTCCAGTTTTTAAAACTAGCCCAAATTTTAATTTGTCTTGGGCAACATTTCATTGAGAGCTTTATATATCTGATTTGCATCAATGTTTTCAACTGTATACTTTGGATTCACTGTCACAAGTTTTTACATTAATCCAGGTATAAAGTGCTTTATGTTGACCAAAAAGTTTGAGTAAATCTCTAATTTTTCTCAACTACTGAAGGTGGAATCAACATTTCTAGTGGTTCTTTTTTAAAAAACTCCTATCACAGGCAAGAAAATAAAAATGTTTGGCATCACAACACTTTATTTGTCACATTTTAAAGCTATTTCAGCTCATAGATTAATAAAGTTTGTCCACTTGTCTTGTCTGTCTGGTATCAAAACTCGGGTTAAGGATTGTGTTTAGGTCGTTTTTACAGACACTGTAAATTGACAAGGATAATTTAAGGTTTATAAACAGAAAATATTTTTGTGAACACTATCCTCACTTTGGGACAATGGCAGGGTAGTTCAAACGTTGCACGAGTTTGTTGATAAGTAATATTGTTTACCTGTGGACCCATTTTCCTTGTATAGGAACAGTACATGCTATGTAAATATTTGATGAGGAGTACAGCTGCCATTAGTGATTAATAGGTCACTGATGATTACAGTGACCTATATTTCCTGGCTTACAAACAATCCATACCACCGTTGGTGGTTTTCTTGTTTTAATGTGAGCTTATAATTACTTTTTGTAATTTGATCCGAAGGCTTGTATCATTTGCAGACATGGGCCCCCTGAATTTCACCTCCAAACATGTTTTGGGCTACGTTCATAAAACTTTATAGGTGACCGCTACATGTTTGTTCCCCTCCCCAGAAAATAATTGTGGGCGCCCTGTTTTCAGATCTTTAAAGGCATCTTGTGAAAAGTTAAAAATAATGCCGTTATCTTTTGGACTACATGTGTGCTTCCTTTGGTTTACTCTCTCATAGGCTATAAAACTGATGTCACCTACTCTGATTGCAGTTCAGAAAACTGCACAGCACATTTTTTCTTTTAGTACTTTTCTTTAAAAAGAAACCAAATTTAAAAAATGGATGGAAAGAACTTGTCTGAGGAATTGTTGTACTGAAAGAAAGTTTGATTTATGTTGAAATGTTTCTGGGCATATATTTTATCATTTAAGTCTGTTACTTCAAAAAACGTTTCCTGCTGAATCCAGTCGTTTTATTGCCCAGTATTTTATGCATTCTTATATATGCATTGTTATTACACAATTTTTGCCCTTTATTGTAATCAGGGTTTAATTTCAAAAAATTGTTTTGTTTACGATGTAAAAATCATTCTTTGCAATAAAAAGGATGCATCTACGCTAGTGTTCTCATTATTAGATCCCCTCATTTATATGACGACCTTTCTCTGTCAATCTTTGCGTCCGTCCATTTGAGGTATAGACATACAACGGCATAGTACTGTATATCAACACTCTATGCCTGGGTCTCAAACTCAAACCACCCAGAGGGCCGCATGAGGGCATTTTCGATGGCCCAAGGGCCGCACCAATTTTGTCATCTCTAATGATGCATTGTAACGCCAGTCATTTTGCGGGACACATGATACGGCTTGGCGGGCCGCGTGTTTGAGACCCCTGCTCAATGCCCTGCCACTGTTTCGGTGGTGCAGAAGAAAAGGACATTCTCAAATTTGGGTTTTGATCTCATTTTGGTGGTGCAGAAGAAAACAAAATTCTCAGATTTGGGTTTTGATCTCGTTTTGGAGTAAGTTAAAGATTTTAATATGCATTCTCTCGCGGCCCCATGTCGTGTTTCACTCCAACTACTGTAAATACTCGCATACAAGTCTATTAAACCATCAAACAACAGACACTCAGATATGCCTTACATAATGCACTGGCAGATCTGGGTCTCCGCAGTTTGTTAGGAGTAATTTTTAAAATAAACAACACTGACCCTGATCTGTCTGCACTTTACGAGATGGCATAACGGGGCCTATGTTGTTTGCAGTTGGAGTCTACTTGTGAAAGAGAACATATGGTACCAAACCAGCTGATCGACCACTCTTGCATGTTAATTTGATCTTTGTTTACAGTATTGACATGTGTATATTGTGTATTCTACATTATATCTTGCATCTGTCCACATTTGGCACATTGACATATCCAAAACTGACAGTCAATTAGGGTATCAGTCCTCAAAAGACTGCTTCTCAGGACAAATTTCTAAAAACTGTTTTTGGTGGTTTCTGTAGCAATCGACTGGTTCCATAAGAGATAAACTAACTTTGCTAATTTTGATGAAACTGTAACATGTTGTACGTATTAAGGATTTATTTCGTATCGTCCATAACTACACCAGTCAGACCTCCCCTATGGATTTTTATTGGCCTCCCAAGCAACTATTTGGCTTCCTTAGCAACCAGAAGACAGTATTATTTTTGTATCGTCCTTGGAGAAAATCACCAAGCTAATTTGGCCCAGACTTTGTCAATATTTTTTGCCTCATGTTCTACCAAGTTGTCTTTTAAAGACACTCTTGCAACTGTTTGACTTTTTAGCAGAAAGATGGACAATGTATCTGACATCTTTTCCCAAACTACTGATATGATTTGGATCAAAACTGTTTTATGCCACCACTTTGATAGCATGTTGCTTTGCAACTGTCCGTCATTACCCCCATAAGTCTTTATGTCGGTCCTGAAACAATTTTAGCGCAATGGCACGAAACTATTGTGTGTGTGTGTGTGTGTGTGAGAGAGAGAGAGAGAGGGAGAGACAAATAGACAGACAGAGATCATAGAACCTGGTATGATTTTTCTAAATGTACGTGCAAGAAATACCCACGAATACCACAAATAACTTTACAAAAAGTCCACAAACTTTTGTTCCAAAATTTACAAAAGATTTACATTCTCCATATGTTTTAAGTTTTCTCTGAATTATCTTTTTGGCTGGATTGCAAAGCATTTGAATTGATGACATTGCCCCTCAATCTGATGTCAACAATGGGGGCATTTACTCAGACACTTGTTTGTAGTCACATCACCTGGCATGTAAATGTTTCATCACAGTACTGCAGCCGTAAATGAAAACTAGATGATGATAATCACTATGCCATGGTTCAGTTACTTGTGTAGATTTTTGTACTAAGATCAAATTATCAAAGTTGCGGTTTGTAATTAATCCCGTTTCTTCGAGACGTTTGCTTGCAGAGAAATGTAACTTGCGATGTGGATGCATCGCGATGAATACTAATTGCTACATTCATATGATATTTTGCATATATATATATATATATATATATATATATATATATATATATATATATATATATATATATATATATATATATTTAGTTACATCTAGGTCACCATGACCTATATTTCCCATAACAGTAACTTGCGTTAACATATAGTTAGTTTTTCAGACACTCATTACCTTCAATTATTTAACTTGGTTTGTTGTTGGGGCATGATAAACACAATACTCACCAATCAAAACTGAGTCACTGATATTTCATGCTCCAATAATCAATGTTAACATTTGTTTCAGCGTAGTTTCTTAAAGAACATTGCGTGAACAAAGTTTTACAATTCGGCCATACTGACTTCTTGAATACGCGTGCAAGTTTGCTTATTACATAAAAATAGTTTAGTTTGTATGTAACATAATATACTTGTTACTAAATATCGTAACCTACATTTGATTTAATTAGTCAAAAGGAGGAAACGTAGTAATGTATATCCCGGTATTAGTGTTTTACCACAGGGGATTCCACAGATTTTAACTTGAAACACTAATGAGATCATCAACCTGTTATCATTTTTCTTTTATTAGCATGCTTAAACAAATATGGTTTATTTATTGGCCTGTTTTTTTTTTTTTATAGCATGCCAGATTTATTGAATTCAAATGTATGAGATAAAAACGCAGTTTTTTCACGATGGGAGAAGCCACGAGTGAAAATACTAGAGTTGTTCACCCACGAGATGAAATGTATCCGTTATTCACTCGTTTCAAGCAAATATTCTTTTAATTTTATGCTCAGATACGTTGGCTACCTAAAGTTTGTGACACAGTGAATTAGCAGATTTCTTATGGTAGTGTCAGCTGTTTACCGTACATGTTATGCTGTGCTATGTGTACCTGCGCACAAAATTAGTTCCACATCATATTGATAGAAATTAACTGATATTTCCAGAATAACAAACTACAAGCTTCAAGGATAGTAGACAGGGATTATTAATAAGAAAACAACCACTACATAAGGAAAAAGTAGTTCATTGACAGAAAATCAAAGGGAGGTAAGTATGTTCTGACCCAAAAAAGTAGTTCCTGTAGTGAAAAAATATTATTTTTTCTACAGTGAAATGTCAATATTATTTTAATTAGAAAATCAAGTAATTCACTGTTTAGCATAAAATAAATATATATATTGATCAGAGATCACAGTTGATTACAAGTTAAGACATGTGGACCCAGACCCAGTTCCTTAGAGGATAATAAATAACCCATTATGCTAATATAATACTCTGTATGAATTTATATTTTCATTCCTAGTGACAATATATATTTCTTTCATCATGTTCCTATAATACTGGGATTTCGTTAGTTTCTTAGCTAACAGTGGTGGGGGAGTGGGAAAGGGGTGGGTGGGGGGTCAATTGCCCGGGTGAAATAAAGCTACCCAAGCTGAGCATATATTGACCTCATATACAGTCTCGTCCTTACATGCCTTGCCAGCGCATCTAAGGAGGGTGGGGTCTTGATAATTTAAAAGATATGACCCATTTAGGCCCAGTCCAGGAGGACAAGGAAAACAGCCCGTGGTCTCAAGCTGGGTACTCGTGTTTGTATAAGGCAGATTTTGTTACGCTCATGTATTCGTATTCTTATGCCCTGCAACTGCAATGATGATCTGGATTTGCATAGTGTGTCATGTTCCAGCCCCGTCGCCAAACTTAGCTCCCTGACGCGTGATCAAACTCACACAAGTATTGGCACAATCTAGACCCATATTTCAAGTGTGTGGCTCAGAGTTATTATAGGGAATATCTAACCATTCCAATTTGTATGTGTCAAACCAATATTGCAGGGAAAAACTTTAGCACACGAACCAGACGAATTTAATTGTATTGGGTCCAGAGCCATTGTTTCCTAAACAGGAAGTATAAATTTGAATAACATCATGAGCTTTTTCCGTTTATTGGTTTCTGACTATGCTGTTTTAGTATGAATTGTATTGTCGTTGGTTATGTGTTTTATCTTGTACATATTTGCGATGTTCTACACAAATAGTAAGTTTTAAACTGCTTTCTGTTATGAAATTATGCCACAAAAGCCCAACTTGAATGACAACTACCAACGTAATACATAATGCACACATACAGAAATTTCACCTGTGCAGATTTTCATTAAAATCCGTAACAGTGTTTCATCTTATTCTATAGTTTCATTTCTAGTACGGTCAGTATAATGAATTTATGATAGACTAGGAATATTTTCTTATTCTTTCTTTTTATCGGTCGATGTAATCGAATTGGACAAAGTCTCCTCTCTCTCTCTCTGGTGAATGTCATCAGGATCACAATGGTGTGTTTCGTTTGCTTTTAAAAATACGGAGGGTATTTGCTTGTATTGAGCGAATAACACGAATTTTATCGAGTGGATGAACATCGCAGTATTTTCAGAAGATGAAATATGTCCGTTATTTACTCGAAACGAAACCGCTCCGGTGGCCTAGTGGTTGGAGCGTCCACCTCGGATGCGGGAGGTCGTGGGTTCGATGCCCGGCAGAGACATACCAGAGACTTAAAAAATGGTACTAACAGCTGCCTCGCTTGGCATTCAGTATTAAGAGGTTAGTGTTATGACTGGTCGGCCTGGTGTCAGGATAATGTGACTGGGTGGGACATCATGCTACATGTCTGCGGCATGTTGCCCCAGTGCTAGACATCGCTATAAACTGCCACATTGCAGACATCGTAGCGATATGACTGAGAAATTGTTAAAGCTACGTTAAAAAAATCAAAATCACACACATCACATATTCGAAACTAGCACATTTTCTTTTTCTTTTATGTTCAGATGTGTTGACAAGCTGAAGTATACAACAGTAGCAGATTTCTTGCAGTAATGTCAGCTGTTCACAGCTTTGTTCTGCTTGGTTTTGTGTACATTCACGCAGAAAATATATATGAGTAATTCTCATTCCTGATTCATGGCAAGAAAACACATACTTTACCAAAACAAAATTAAAAATAAAATTAAGTTCATCTTGGAATATACCTTTTGCCTGAAATGTTGACATGTTACCACCGCACCAAGTGATTGAGAATACAATCATAATGCTATCAGTGTTTACTGAAAAATAAGGTATTGGGGGTGAAAATATAAAATTGATAATGCCGTCATTGAATTACCAAAATTATTTCTCCTGGAAAATCACTTTTCACGTACTAGCCATAGAAAGATATACCACTACTTAATCCATATTAACTGAACATAAGGCACTTCACGCTTTTACCTTGCATCACACGTTCCTACCGGAAGAAAGATACAAGTGAAAAATATCAAACTGTATGGCTGAAAGACCCGTTGTAGACATTCTTTTATATATATATATAAAGTGAAAAGCCTGTTAATGTAGCAAAAGGCATGTTTAACATGTATCTATACTTGTTTTGGGTAACTGAAAATGTACTGAATAAGAAAGCTACCTTTCACAAAACACGTCCTAATCTGGACTGTAATGAATAAATTAATCGCCTTTATGGCCCAGAAGAAGATACGACTCAATGAGCCATGGAAGGCACATGTTACCGTACAAGTTTCAGAAATAAAAACAGTTATTGGACACACAAAATCGAATTGGTGGTATGCATAATGCATGTTGTATACAAGTACTTCTCAAACCTGTATTTTGGGGGCGCCGAGTGGCCGAGTGGCCGAGTGGTCTAAAAAGCTCTCCGTCCCGGATCACTGCCATCTCACCTCTGTCTGCGTGGGTTCGAGTCTCGGGCTCGGCCAACGTGGATATGTGAGAAAGCTTGCCAGTATCTTCTCGTGGGTCGGTGGTTCTTTCGGGGTTTTCCAGGGTTCTTCCTCCACCATTAAAACTGGCCGCCATGTATAACCTATCTTGTGCTGAAAAATGGCGTTAAACCCTATAAAAACAACAACAACAAACCTGTATTTTGCAGATCACTTGAACATTGCTGAGGTTTACTGCGGACCACTTAAATATCTTTCTTAATTTTAAAATGGTACGTCTATGCGATAGCCGCTGGCATCAATATGCTTTTCTGTGCTATTTTTATATGCCCGAGAGAGAGAGAGAGAGAAGGGGGGGGGGGGGGATCAGACTGGTCATAGTCTCAGTGGTGTCACTAGGGTTGGTGTCACCCAGTGCGGTAACTCATGATGTCACCCCCATGGACCTCCTTCCTGCACAAAAATTCTAAATTTTTATACACAGTCATGTACAGTAACTCATGGTGTCACCCCCATGGAACACCTCCTGCACAAAAGTCGAAAATTTTATAGACAGTCATTTGGGTGTCACCCCCTCTGATGGTGTCACCCGGTGCGGTCCGCCCCCCCCCCCCCCCCGTGACGCCACTGCATAGTCTGATCCTTTCTATTTGCAACACGTTAAGAATTTTTTTCCTAGATAACTCTTTAAATGATCCGAATTGTATTATCAACACGACATAATGTAAACTTAATGGACAAAAAGGAGCATATAATAAACAACGTGATTACACATTGCAAAATATACTAAGTTTTGTGTACTATATGAGTAGTGAAGTGGGGCACCCTACGGACAATGGAAATTCCACTCAAAACACCCCTGGGTCACTCTACGGACAATGGAAATTTAACATGGCGAAAAATCGTGGGTCAATCTACGGACAAGGGGAATTTAACATGGGAATAAATCGTGGGTCACTCTACGGACAAGGGGAATTTAACATGGGATTTTTTTTTTAAATTTTAAAAAAAAAATTTTTTTTAAAAAAGGGGTAGGCAATGGAAAGGCTATCTCTTTTCGAGAAATATGGCTGGCCCTGAAAAGGGCCTTTGGGTTTTCTTCTTCTTCTAATTTCTTCTTTTCCTCCACCAAGTTCTTATTTTATCTCCTACACTCTTCTTCTCTTTCTTTTTTTTCTTCTCCTCTTCTTTCTTCTTCTCTTCCTCCTCTTCTTTCTTCCTCTTTTCATTTTCTTCTTCTTTTTCAATTTTTTCATTCCATTCTCTCATCCTTATCCTTTCCTCTTCATCCTCCTTTTCCTCCTTTATTTCTTTCAACAGATCACTAATGATTACCTTCATTTTTCGTAAATTGTTTATCTCCATCTTCACTCTATGGGGACTATATGAGTAGTGATCCTCGTTTAGGTTAACCAACATTTGCTCAAACATTCCTAAATTGTCCATGACGTTTTGCAATTTTTCCATTTTGTTAAGGTGGTTTGACGCCATCTTCTTTGTATTCTTTGCAGAATGGTTTGAACAACGAATACTGTGGGTTCTTATACGAAAAGCGCGAACGTGAAGGAAAACATCCCCCTAAAACATAAAATGGATCTTACCTAGATGATGACCCAACATCGCGCGTACGTGAAGGAAAACATCCCCTACTTTTTCATTTCATATAATATAACCCAAACTATACTCTCCACATTTGCTAATAAACAATAAAGAAACTCATAATCTACTATTCGCACAAACATACCTTTACTCTTACAAACACAAACACACCAACACATACCCTCACACATTAAAAAGAGTTAGTGTTTATATTCACACTACTCTACCTACACACATTGGCAAATCGATCGTTATTTCTTTTCTAGAGTATTGGGTAGCCCTGAAAAGGGCTGTTTTGTTTGGAACTTCATGGACACCTGGTTAATGGTGGCACCTTCCAGGCCTGGCACCACATACACATCTTATCCCCCAGTTACTTTTTACCTTTTGGGGGGAGAGAGCAGAGGCAGGATATGTTGCTTCAGAATCCCAATTTTCGCTCTCTGGGATTTTGAAATTTCTTCTCTCCTTTTCCTCCTCCTCTTCTTTGTTTCTTCTTTCCTCTTTATATCTTCTTTCTTCTTCTTCTTTATATCTTCTCTCCTCCTCTCTTATCCTTCCCTCCTCGACAATGGCTTCCGCGGCCAGTTCATTTAATATGCGCCTGGCATATTCCAGATGCACATGAAGCTCCAACAGTTTCTCCAGTCTCGTGTTCATTTTTGGTGTTGATCAATCAACAAGGGTAGCTGGACTGCCGAACGAGTTTCAATTTATACTGAAAGCGCGTACGTGAAGGAAAACATCCCCCTAAAAACATAAAATTCATCTTACCTAGATCATGACCAAAAAAAAACAAAACAACAACAACGCGCGGACCTAAAAGAAACACTCGCTCACTTTTTTATGCTACCCATCACTTCAATAGACTATCCACATACGCAAAGCAATCCAATCTAACCCCTAATATACACCTCAAACAACCCCAAAAACAAACATCATTTTAATCTACTATCCACACCAACCTACTTTATCACTTACAAACACAATCACACAAACTCATACGCTCACATTTTTAAAAGCTAGAGTTAGTGTTTATTTTCACACTACTCTACCTACATACATTGGCAAATCGATCGTTATTTCTTTTCTAGAGTATTGGGTAGCCCTGAAAAGGGCTGTTTTTTGTTTTGCTATGGCATTCTTTTTTAGTTTCTAAGAATGCGATGTCCTCTGAGGATAGACTTTCTGGCGATAGGTCTGCTTCTTCGGAAAGAGAAGAAGAATTCTTTGGTGTCGATACGACAATCCACAAAGCCTCTGTCAGCTTCAGGCTGTTGCTGCTGCTGTTGTTGTTGTTGCTGCTGCTGTTGTTGTTGTTGCTGCTGTCTCTGAAGTCTGTACTTCTCTGTCCATTCTTCTTTTTCCCTGTTCATTTCTTCTCTGAAGAGCTCTTCTATCAGGTCTTCAGTGATTTTTAACATTCTCACATTCTCTATTTCTTCTGGCTTCGGTATCAGACTGTGTCTGACCCTATGCAAATTCACGTAGGCTTCGTTGAGCTTAGCTAGTTTGGAGCACATCTTCTTAGGAGGATGAGTCGACAATGGATGGTTAGACTGGGAACAACCCAGTTCTTAAAGTTAAAGCGCGGACGTGAAGGAAAACATCCCCACACGGTTTTCGAGCCGCAACGTTCATGAGAGGGATAGTAAGAAATGAAAGAGCATCAATCCAACATTCTTCTAGCTAAACAAACCACAAAGGCATTTTTTTCAAAACACAACATTTTTTATTCAAAAATCACTTAACACTAACTAACAACAACTCTAACAATAATCCAACATTATAACATCAAACAATTTTTTTCAAATTACAAACATTTTTTTCTTCAAATACAATCTACTTTAAACAAGGCTGACAACGTTGTGAATGAAATTGTGATTTCCACTGTTGGAAATCATTAGGCCATTGATGGACACTACGTTTCCTAGCTTGAGACAAAAGATAAGCATAATGGTCACAAAACCATCGATCTACTTTCACATCGTTTCTAGCAGAAGAACGAGGATCAAAATGAGTCACTAAATGTTCTAAGGAATAGCCCAGGCTGCGATGATGCAGAAAATACACACAGTACTGTCCACACACCAAGGAATCTGTGCCTTGTAATTTCACGTTATTGAATCGGGTGGTTTGAGCATTTCTTCTCATAAAGTCGATGATATCGTCTTCCAAAGGGGGCAATCCGTACGAATCGAAATATTCCACACATCCTTCTTGAGGAAAGTAGACGGCTACCCAGTGGGTTCCTGGGAGATGACTTTCGTCCGTGTTGATCACGTAAGCTTGATGGTCTTTAGGTTTGCGATGAGGGAGTTCATCTTTAGCACAGACGACAGGATTCCAAGAAGCCGTATACGAACTGTGGTTCAAAAGGTAATAAAGTTCCCAGGTATCCATTGATTTGTGTTTTTTTCTTCTTCACAGGTAATAATAAGTCGTCAATTCGATCCTGACTTTTTGCTTGAAAATGTCTGACGAATAAACGGTTATTCGTTCTGTTTCCTCACTCTGATTCAGGAGAGCTTCGATACGATGGATCTCTTGAGTGGTTAATGGTGGACAAGAATGTTCACGCAAGTCTTTATACCACTGGTGCAACACGTCTTTGTTTGAGATGAGACTCCAAGCTTCGTCCAGATACTCGTCCAATTTTTCTTCTTGACTCAACATCAGGCATTTATCGTGTTGAATTTGACTGGGATGATCGTTTTGACATCCATAACAATTTTTCTTGATCAATTCCGTCATTTTGTCGACCAAGTGTTTGGCAAAACAGGAGACTAAATGGGCTTCTTGTTCTGGCCATCTCGACTTCATCATGACAATTTCTTCGTCTTTGTCTTGGGATTCTCCTTCCACGGTCTCCTCACATTTCATGTCCAAAGTTTCTTCACTAGGTAAAGAGGGATAACAGTCTTCCATGGCTTCTAGTAATCTAGAATGACTTCTCTCAAACTGTTGATTTCTATCGTATTGTCAAATTCTGCATACAGGATCACGTTCAACGTTGGATCAGCAGGGTCTCGATTTGCAAACTGAATTTCCACACGAATCTGGCCAGATTTTATAGGGTGGAAATGTCCCTCGTCGCTGCCTTGGTCTGGAGTGAAATCGAAAGCCCACAAAGCGTAGCCTCCTGCATAATCTTCGTACGTAATACCGTGACTGGTATTGGTTCCTAACTGTCCGGTGGCTTCGTACAGGGACAAGTACGATCTCAAGTAATTGTTCTGGGCAAAGTTAGGCTCAAAGGGTCGTGTACACAAGGTCTTGCCGTCACGACTGACTTCGATTTTGGACACACTAGAGTGTCGAAACTCAAAAGGATTTTCGTTATGAAGTCCATTGAAAGCTGAATTCCTGACGATACCAACGATCAAACGCTTGGGTAACTGTCCTTGGAACAGATGATCTTCGATCATGGATCGCTGTCCAACAGGAATGGTGAACGTTTTCACTTCCACACGTCTTATGGGATACTTGGCGGTCGTTCTGCTCAACGTCTGACTGATGTCGTTTCCCACTTTAGGTAACACTTCCACACGGCGTACGTAAAGTCTGGCTTCTTGGATAACAGTTTTGTATTCGTTGGCATGGGCCATCAAATGGAAAGCGGCAGTGCTACGATTCAGTCTCAGGCGAATATCAACTCCGTTCAGTAAATACTTTTCTTGTAACCACATGTCCAAATGCAAACGATCCATCAGTTCTAAACTACGTCCTTGCAAAATTTTAGTTCTACGTGTGTTAAACCCCACATTGTGAGGATTGTCATCTTCTGTCAGGGCTGTGTCGCTAAACGTGCCTGCACCTGCCGTGTCAGGTTTCCATACCACGCAAGCATCCAGATGAGTATTCTTGGCTTCTTTTCCGTACGTCAAGAGATTTTCCAAGTAGGCACGATATGGGTAAGTATCCATGCTGCTGCTGACCAGTTTGTTATTCAAGTACAAGTCCACTTCGCTGAACAAGGAATGCATGAAATTGTTGACGGGCGCTACCCTATCATTGGCTCCAGGATTGGTGTTGTCAGTTTTGATCACTTTGACTTTCAAATACAGGTAACTGCTATTCAGATCGATGTAATCTTCGGGTTGTCCTTTGATTTCGAACTCGATGGGAGCGGAATCCGTCAAAGAGGAGACGGGATGAAATTCCACCCACTGGGATTCTTGCATCGTCATCATGGTGGGGGGCATGGCAAACATATCCAGTTCCGTCTTGGAACAAGCACATGACTCTCGGTGCATCATTTTTTCTGTGTCTCAATAATCGAAAACGTCTAAGTCTCGAACGGTTCTTCTTTTCTTGGCTTTTCTAGCTTGAAGTCTGGTGAAAGGGTGTTTTCTTCGTCGTCTCTTTCTGCCTTGTCCTTGCTGAATGCCTGACTCGGTAGCGTGCAGGGCATTTATAGGTGTGTCTCGTCGGCCCAAAATGTCTTTACCCGTTTGCAGCAGGACATTTTTGCCTGCCCTCATGAAGGCTTCTTTAGGGTTTTGTTTGTCGATGATGACGTTTTGGAGAAATTCTTTGCCTTGTGTCAGTGCCGCATCTTTCAAGGCGTGCAATCCGCGTGTCACCATCGGTTTCAACACCGGGGCCACCGAACGAAAGGCCGATTTTAACATGTCTCCTAAACCGTGTCCTCGCTGTCGTGCAACCCCTTGGTACACTGGATACATGACTTACTTACGAATCGTGAGAGAACCGTTTTCGAAAATGGAGTTTCACCGTGACTTTTCCTTTGGTGAATGGAATATTTTGTCCCAAATCTCCTTTTATAGTAATGTTGACCGTGTCCAAATACGACTTGCTGACTGGCAAATAGTGAGGATGGACAAATTCGCGGTGGACGTGGTAAGTGTTTCCACCTTCCTCGTCAGCGTTCGCGGCAGAATCCACTTTGAAAGGAATGACACGCAGTAACGGTACGGAGGTGTGTCCCACCACGTTATACTCCACCACATCGGAGTACACGAACATCAAATTCAGTCCTTGGTTCAGTTCTACTGGGGTACGAAATAACTTACTAAAAGACTCGTTGTCGTAAACGATGGGTAATTCGTTGTTCTTGAGTATGCTCATTCTCAGGTTCATGTCTCCGCCCAACATGTCAAACAATTCAGGACAAAATAAAATGGACATGATTTTACTCCGCTCAAATTTCATCGAGAAGCGACGAGCTGTTTTGTGGTACTCCATGGTGACACTTTTGTTAACATGCTCCAAAGCTTTCCCAAACACGCCATTAAACTTGGCAGCTATGACGTTGACCAAATGTTGACCACTGAAATAATAGCCTGGGGAAATGAAAAAGTGGTAGGTCCACTTTTGAGTTTTCTCATTATAGGTTTTATTGTCATATATGACTTTCTTATTCAACTCCTGTTGCAATGGCTCGTCATGAACTTCCACATGAAAAAAATTTTGATTGGGAAGGACATTGAGGACTTGGGTTGGGTGAATGATTTCCACTAAAGCCACTTCCCAATGGGCTTCGTGATCTAAGGGGATGGCCTGAGGTAATTTGGCCGTGTAACAGCACAACGTGTTGTGGGGAAACACCTCCATGGAACTGTCACTGGGTAAGGTCAAGTAAAATTGGTTTTGGTGACTCATAATTCCAGAGTTCTGTGGCTGTCCGAGGGAATATTAGTGGATGTCAGAGGCGTGTCTCCGCCCAAAATGGGGTTCTGGTTGTGGTTGTTGGAGTGGTGACTGGCACTGGCACTGGACACAACGTTCCCGTTCGAGGAGAATTTCAGGGAGGGATTGGGAAGCAGGTAACCGATGCAACTGCTCAATAAAATGGTCCACAATTGTTTGTCTCCTTGTTGCAAACTCAAATTGGCGATGGCTGCCCCGATGACACAATACACCACGAAGATTTGGCAGAAAAAGACGATTTGCGTTTTAGGCACACGTTCTCCACACCACACCCACAAGGGTTGTTTTTGTAAATCTTGCACAGAAGAACTAGGGGAAGAAGGACTGGTCGACGTAGCTGCGTCTGCTGCTGTGTGAAAGGGCATGATGGTCACTTCTTCTTTTTATAGTCGATGACTTGCGAAGCGTCGATCCAAGAATCGAAACTGGGTGGATATCCTTTCCAACGTACTTTGACTTCTTTGACACGTCGTTTGCCCACTTTACGGGTTCTGCGTTCGAGAATGCTTTCGATGTCGTACACGTCGTCTTCTTTTTTGGTGACACGTTGTAACTCGGGCAAATAAAACGTTCCTTTGAGTACTTCTCCGTTCATGTCTTCCAATTTATAGACGGCAGGATGACGGCCATGTACTCGTCCAGTGACGCGAAACAGTTCGGTCGTCCAGTTAGGTAAGTAACCTTTGTCGAAAGTGCGTTTGGTTTTGCCAATGCGCACCCAATCTCCCACGGTCAACTCTCCACTTTTCTTGGGGACAGCCCTCGTCGGGGACGTACCGAACAGGCGCTCGAACACCAGCACTTCGTTGTCGGGAGTCACGTCTTGCGGGGCACGTCCGATGCTTCGATGGTAAGATTGGTTGTACGCTTGCACCAGGTGCGGTAAGATGTCGATGTACTTCAGAGTGTGGTGATGCGTAAAATATTTCCACATGCGTTCTTTCAAAGTACGTTGAAAACGTTCCACGATGCTGGCTTTGGTTTCGGGATTCTCGGTGGTAAAAAAATGAATGTCACGTTTCTTTAATTCTTTTTGGAAAGCTTGGTTCAGAAATTCGGTGCCTTTGTCCGTTTGCCATCGAAGAGGGCGACGACCGCTTTGTTTCAACACCCGTTGCAGGGCTCGCACTAACTCGCTGCTCGATTTGGAAGTCAAGGGCACGACCCAGGCAAATTTGGAAAAGACGTCGATGACACAAAACAAATATTTGTAGCCGCGATTGTAGCTGGCCAAATGAGAGACATCGGCTAAATCGGCTTGCCATTGATGATCGATGCCTTCCACTTGGGTGCGACTTCTGGCAAACTTGCGTCGAATGGGTTTGTGTAAAGTGTAGGTAGCTTGTTCTTGTAACCATCGTTGCACTTGAGGTAAACGGAGACTTTTCAGTCGAGTTTTGGCAGCACGATACAATTTTTGAACTCCTGCGTAACCTGCAGGATGGGAGGGATCGTAGTAAATGCTGGCTAAGACTTTTTCCATTTTTTGTGTTGGTTGATGTGTTAATAAGGCACCCACTCTTGGAAGAGGCTACTCTTTTTCTCTTGGGGTATTTTCTCTTGGGGTATTTTCTTGGATTGCAAGGCTTTGCGTGTGCGACCGGCAATAGGTGTCGAAGAGGAGAAGGATGTCTGAGCGGGGGATATCGGTTCTTGTTTCACTTCTGTCTTCACTTCTGTCTTCACTTTCTTTTTCTCTTGTGAGGAAGAAGGGGTGGCCATCATCTTTTTAATCCATCCAATTCTGGAGGTAGGTGGTGTTGTTAACTTGCGTACTTTTTCTGGTGGAGTTTGAAACCCTTCCTCTTCTTCTCCTATTTCTGTCTTGGTCACGGGTACTGGTGGTACTGGTACTGGTACTGGTGATGGTGCTGGACTTTTCATCAAGGTCTTAAAATCTTTCAAAGTGGGTAGAGCTGTTTCGTCTAAAGCTTTCTGGTGAAAGAGTTGCAGTCGTTGCAAGAGTTGACCGTACTTTTGCGATTTTTCTGTTTCGGACAAATCTTGGCGATCCATCAAGGACTGCAGTTCGTGTTGTAACTGGGACATCTCGCTCAAATTGGGATTGGGAGGTAAATGCGGGGTGCGCTGTTCTTGCCACCGATGGTATTCCATCCATCGTTTGTAAGGCACTAAAGCTAGTTTTCGTCCTTCCATGGGGTTGTCAGGGGTCGATTCTGAGATCTTGGGACTTCCGAAGGCCTTTTTATCTTGCTCCCATCAGTCCTCCCAACATGGTTCCCAAGACTCCTTTTAGTATGGGGCCTAACAAGAGAGGTAAAATGCCTCCACGTTGGACCAACATCTTCTTTTTTTGACGAATGGGAATTTTCTTTTGAACCATTTTCCGAAGAACGTGACGATGTTTGCCTAAGCATTGTTTCTGGTGTTTGGACAAAGGGATCGTGCCTTTCAAAACGTTCAAACAACATTCGCACACGGTATCGATGACCTCTTTGGAGGCCGTTTGAATGAGTTTTTTTCGTAGGGGTGGAGAAGCTTTGGACAGGACAGATAACAGGTCCCCATGTTTGGCTAAACGTGGTGGCAGTCCTTTCCTTTTTTTTCCTTGGGGTTTTCTGGAGGGTGACATTTTTGCTTGTGGGTTCCGGGACATTCACCGAACAGACACTAACGTCGATGACTTAACGCACACCCTTTTATCTTTTTTTTCTGGGACTATCGCTTTGTCATAAAGGTGACAATGTTTTTCCGAAAATCGCCAAGGAATCCTCCCCTTTGTTGACGCCTCTTTTTCTTGGAACGACTGTGTCTTTTTTTAGGGTAACGTCGATGCTTGGCTAAGCGCTTTGTCGGATGACGCGTCTGCCTTTGTCTCTTTCTTTTGTGGCTTCTTGGAGGTGACATCTTTTACAAGTTCACTGATACCCCCGACTTGGTCACAGGTCTTTTTATACTGGAACTCGTCGCCACTGATTGTCTTTACGTTTTATCAGTTTGAGGACAGGCATGACACGTCGTGCAGGGGTACGTAACGGACTAAATCGAGCCAGTTCTTGCTTGGACAAATCCAGTAAACTTTGTAACATGCCCGATCTTTCATGGACTTTGATTTTGGGAGAAGGTACTTTGTGAGCAGCAGCCACTGCCGCTAAATTGGAAGGTCCTGCCACTGGGGAAGTTCTTTTGGGGGTCATCAACGGAGAAGTTCTTGGTGTGATCAACGTCTCCAAGTACTCTTCAGTTCCTGGTGACATCAACGGAGAAGTGGACAAACGTGAGGCTGCCGGAGACGCTGTGGCAGGTCGTGGCTTGCGAGTGTAAGGTTGCGTCCTGGCCGAAGTGCCTCTCTTGCGACTAGTTTTCTTCTTCTTCTGTGGACTTTTCTTTTTCTGGGGACTTTTTCTCTGTTTCTTTTTCTGGGGGCTTCTTTTCTTTTTCCGGGGTGATGGTGGTGGTGTCTGGTAAGAGGAGGGTCCTGCCACTGGAGAAGTTATTCTTCTTGGGGACCTGGTCTTTTTCTTTTTCTTTTTGGGGCTTCGTTGGACTTTTGTCTTGGGGATAACTTTGGGGGCATTAGGATCCCATCTTAAGAGTGAGCGAATGATGACCCCTCCTAGAGTACCGCTCCCTCCAGGTTTCAAAATGATTTGTTTTTTGGTTTGAGTGTCGATGCGGGGATCGGCCAGTTGGACCAAAGCGACTTTGTTTCGATCGAAAAAGCGTTGGGTTTGATGAGGAATCTGAATGATTCCTTGGAGTAATTGACGTGCCGTCACCGTGAACCATCGTAAGACTTCTTTGAGACTAGCTTCTAAGACACGAGCTCGTGTTTGTGGATCTTTTTCTCGACTGATGCCATACAAGGCACGAATCAATTTGACGGGAAGATGTGACTGAAGGGACGTCATGTTCACACTGTGTGAGACAGACGAAAAAGGGTCTGAGGTTTTTATAGATTTTTTTATGGGGAGTGAAATGAAGTCGAGGACGGAGACGTGTACAGGACAGGCCCTCCGTCTTGGCACCAGTGGTGAAACAAGTGGGTACGAAATCGCAAATCCTCGGGAGTCGTAGGTTTCAAATCGACGAGTAAATAGGCGTGTGGCGTTTGAGTGGCATCGTCGTACGCCTGAGTCAGCCAAGGCGTTCCTAACTGTTTGGCTAAGACTTGCACTTGCGATTTATCTCGAGGGCTTTTAAACAAGACCACGTAATGCGCATTGAGACTGATGGTGCGATGGGCTTTACTTTGTTGAAACAAATTTTGGGTGATGTAAATGACACTGGCATTACGGTGATGCCCTTTGCGCGTAAACCACAATTTAATTTCTTCTTCGTCTTCTCCTAACATGTCGTCGAAAATGACCAAATGGGTTAGACGGGAGTCAGAGACGATGCCATCGTCTTCTTTAGGAATGCCTTCCACAAACACGATGGAATCGCCTTGACTTTCTCGCAAGAGGTTGTACGCCGATTGCCACTCTTTGTAACACCACACGATCCGTTGAGGGGGCCGATCGATCAAATGATGTTTATGTTCGATCAAACGTTTGACGAATTCGGTTTTGCCTGAACCGCTAGGTCCAGCAATGAGCATGTTAAAGGGATGGCGAAGATACAAAGCCTCCCAACTGGCACGATCTAAGTGTTCGTCGATGACTTTGACAGTAGAGGAAGAGGGAGCAGAGACAGCAGAGGTAGCCATGGTGTGAGAAATGTCACTTGTGACACGAAAAAACAAACAAGACAAGAGTTTATATACTTTTTCAGAACACGTTTATTGAATGTTTCAAATATGAACACGAAAGACAAAAATACATACAACCCAAATAGTGATGTACAGGAATATAAAACACAGCAAAGCGATCAAAGTGGAATATAAACAAGTGTCTGTACAACATGTTTTGGTTAACCAAGATGTCCTAGGGACAGTGTGTAATGTTCTTACAGTCTCTACATGAGGTATTGTCACACAAGTGTCCTCCCGGAATGACCTTTCAGGCATGTCCATGACAGTCCTGTCCTGAAGCGAGTGGTTGTTCTCGGTGACGGGTTCTTCTGGCACCGTCACTAACACGGGTTGAAAAGTAACTTTTTTCCTTGAACAACTCTTGTGCATACTGGGCCACTTCTTGGGTCCAAGCCTCAAAACCCCCCTTTTTCCAATCACGAACATCTGTCCAATGAGGGTGTAAGTCACAAGCTACACACACATCGTCATACACGTCTTGGGTTGCTAAAAGTTGACGAATCTTTTTTTCCTGTTGAGGTCGAGAAGTATCCAGATGAAAACGCAAGGCTTTGAACAAAAGGAGTTTTTCGTGACCATTTAAGGCCATGGAGGTGGTAAGTACTGATCGTAAAGAGTCCACAAAGAATCGGCTGGTAAACGAAATCCCAAAAAACAAGTCACTAAGACACACACCACTTGTCGTCCAAAATTGAATGGATATAGTTGTTGTAATAATTGATGGTAATGATCCACGGTTTGAATATGGTCATTGAGTTCCTTCCACGGAATCTGTTGGATGACATGTGACATAAACCGTGGCATGGCAGCCTGTTTTTATATTCTCTTTTTTTCGGATGCAATAGACGTACTTTCTAGCCAGAGATCTTCGTTCTCCAGTAGGGAATCTAAATCTTGCATACTGTAACCGAAACGTCAGAGTTCGTTTAGGTGTTTCCTCTTCCTCTAAGTAGATTCCACGTAAAATATGTTTGTAATCCTTTAACTTGTCTTCCTCAATGCGTTGCACTAGGTGAATCTCGAAGTAACCATAATTATGAACATGTCGATCATTAGCGACCTCAAAGTGTTGAACAATGTCTGACCATTGAAAGAATTTCTGACGAATCAGTTCTCTTATACCATTCAGGTACCAGTGGTTAAAGATCTGGTGACGTAACGGATGCAATTGTTCTTTACGTTTCACTTGTATTTTCACCAGCTCTCGGTAAATCCTTTCTCTCAACTCCTCAGGCAAAGCACGAATGTTCTCTAGCAAAGTATCCATGAATAGGTCATACTAAATCCTCTTTGGTCTGACACAAGAAATGTACTCTTTGCACAAACATGGTTTCACTTCAGTGTCGAATTTAAATCGTTGAGTCACTAATCTACACATGACAATTCGTTCAGAAGTTTCCTCTTTCACCAAGTTGACATTGTGTGAAAGATGTTGGTAATTCGTTAACTCTTCCTCTGGAATTCGATGCAGTACGTTTACAATGTAGTAGATAGAATCGTCAATACCAAACCATTCCTTTTTATAACCAGGAGGTCGTTGATCAATGTCTGTCCAATGGAACACTTTCAATTGAATCAGTCCTTGTATAGCCTTCAGGTACCAGTGGTTCAAACACCGGTGACGTAACGGATGCAATTGTTCTTTACGTTTCACTTGTATTTTGACCAGCTCTCGGTAAATGCGTTCTCTCAATTCCACAGGCAAAGCACGAATGTTCTCTTGTAAAGTATCCATGAACAGATGATTATGGTAAAAAAAGTTACTTCAATGTCTCGGTCCCACTAAGGGTAAGTAATGACAATTTGGTGACCATCGAGCATGTTCTACGTAGGCCGAATCTTGCGGTTCCCAGTGGTGAAGTGACACACCGCAACTGAAACACTTGACTTTATCTCCTTCGCCCAAGTAGAAAAATCCGGCTCTGGCTAATTCTTCGGGGGTCGGTCCTCCCAGATACTTTGGCCATTTTCCTTTGAACGATTGAAGACGATTTTCAAAGTCGCAGTATTCCGACAAACGCACAGGAAACGAATATTCGTCTTTCACAGGTTCGTTTCGATGAGGGTTGAGTGACATAGGTAGGAGTTTGCTCAGGGCTGGATGACATCCGTAAGGGGGTAGACGTGAAGGTGGACATTCCCCTTTAAAACGAAACCCAGTAAAATGTCCAAGAGGACGAGCAGCATCACTTTCGCATCCCACAGGTCTGACACGCACAGCATCACTTTCCATGATAGGGGTAGGGGTACTAAAGTTCCCATGATGCTTTACGGCATCGCTCAGGTCACAAGGTACAGCATCGGTCCCATCGCAAGGCTCACAATCGCACTCGTCTGCAAACTCCGTTACGCAATTACAATGGTAACCACATGGACAATCGCAGTTTCCTTCCGGACATTTTCCGTCGCAATGCATGGGTCTTATCCATCCAATATTAGTCACACTAGAGGAAGATACAACTTTTTTACAATCCCCAAACTGAAACGATGTCTTTTTCAAAGTATTCATCTTGTTCGCTCGGTCTTGGTAGTCACAATGAACTATCGATCTTGACCATAGCCCCTTTTTATACTAGTCGCAATGCAGTCTCCAGCTTGTACATCTTTCCTTTTTTACGTTTTTTATGTCTTGTTTCGGAAGGTACCGTCTCTAAGGTACCGTCAACATTGTACCGTAGTGTGATGGGTGGAAAGGCCATAGAAAGGTAAGGGCAGTGCGGAGACCATCGAGTATGTTCCAGAATAGCTGAATCTTTATAGATACATAGATCCATTCGTAACTTCAGTCCGCAAGCGAAACACTGTACCTCGTATCCCAATCCTGACTCAGGTCCCAAGTAGACAAATCCTGTTCTAGCTAAAACATGCGAAGAAGGTAATCCTTCCCTATCCGTAGACCATTTCTGAAACGTGTCCAATCGACGGGCACAATCACAATAGTCAGGTAAGAAGACTGGAAAATGGTAGGGTTTGAACTTGGAGTTCTCATCGGGTTTCTCACTCGATTCTTGCTGTGGCGAAGTCATCTTTCTGGTGGGTAACTATCTTACAACCAATGTTTTATACCAACGTGTCCATACGGTAAGGTGAAATGATTGGGAAGTCGAACTCGCTTCTGGTACACGATTTGATAGACTTTTTCCAAGGGTCGACTGACGATGTGGTGAGTGGGTAAACGTACAATCTTGTTCGGTTGAAAGGTGGTCACTTTAAAGTTTCCATCCTCTCCCGATTGCAAGGCTTCTTTCAATACCCCAAAGTTGACCACTCGACTGGTACGATAATTCAGAGTCAGTCCTTTCACTTTGCACGTCGTGTGCACTTCTCCTTGTTTGTCACGGTATTGGTAGCCGTAATTTTTGGGACCGCCACTGACAAAACTTAGAATCTTGTCGTCGGGATGCTCGTCTGTCCAGGCTCCTAAACGGTCTCCTTCGATGCTAGGGTGATGTTGAATCGGGTGATGGATGTAAATGCAACTGTCCGTGTCAAAGTACAGGACGCGTTCTTCTAACAGTTCTAAAGCTTCGTACAATTTTAAGCGAGCATGGGCTGTCACGTAAGCCGCAATGATGACATTTCCAAAAGGGTCGTCTTGTACAAAGTCCAGATCTTCTTCGTAATTGACCAAGATTAAATTCTCTCGAACGACGTCCACGTGTTTCATGTATTTGGTTTTGTCGTGAATCATCTGGAAGTAGCGGGAAGGTTCTGTCAAATATTCCGTCTTGGGTAAACACGGTCGTTGTGCCATTTTACCCCACAAGCAATTTAACATCACTTTGGCAAACGATCGCCTGCCTTCGTTTTTCTCGATGTGGTCTAAAGTGATACCTTCTTGTTCGTAATATTTCTCTTTGAATTGTATTTGGTCTTCGGTAGTGTGACACCAGGAAGGATAGCCGCTAGCTTCTTGCTTCAGTTTCAAAAAGGCATCCACGTAGTCTGCGAAAATGCCTTTCTGCGTGGGGTCACCCTTGCGGTACTGTTGTGTCTTGGGAAAGTGGCAAATTTCGTACACTTCTAACAGTTGGTATCCCATGTCCAGAGCTTTGAACAATTCCACGCTGACCCAGGTTCCCGTCAAGACCCGTTCTTCCTGGCTGTGATGGCAAGGTTGGTCTTGGTTGCACGTTTCGGCACAAGTACGGCACAAGGGAAACATCAGTTTGCCTTGACAATGGTGAGGTAAGACGGGATGGTAGAGGTTCGTGGGAGGCAAAACTTTGCACTTGATCAAGCCTTCGTATTGTCGAATGTTGACCAGGTCGATGTGTTCCGTCAGCAATTGCGGGTGCCCTACAGGAAAGCGACAATATTTGCACACGTAGGGATACAGCGAACACACGTCCAAGTATTTGATTTCTTCTCCTTTCTCTTCGTTGGCTTGGTACAGCAAACAGGTGGCATTGGTCCTTCCTCCGTACAAACTATCCCTCGGGTTCAGCGGGTCCATGAACTGGTAACTTTCCACGAGGCGTTTAAACTCGGGATCGGTTTTCATACGGTGATCGTACTCGTGTTCCCACATTTCCACCACTTGGTATCCTTCCTGTTCTAACTTTAGGCGTCGCTGACAAGTGTCCTGGTACAAGTCTTCCATGGTTCGTTGCAAAAACTGATTTTTAGTACCACGGTCAGGGTAACAGACGGGACATCCGTGAAATAAGCAACCGTTAAACTCGTACACGATCTTGGGGTTTTCTAAGTCCCAGCCATCGACCGAATACGTTCCGATGGTCTTTTCGCCCCCTCCGTTGCGGGCATGCTGAATCCACTTGTCTTCCTTGTCGCACAAGTAATGTAACCAACGTAGGGCTTTGACCGAGTATTGACGTTTGACAAAGTGGGTCGTTTGAGGACTGATGACAGCCACGGTGTTTTCAGGCATGAATCGTTGTCGATACACTAAGGAACACGCTTTGGCAATGGTGCAAGCTTCTTTCAAAGGATCGACCCCTCCGTGTTCCATGAACAGTTCTCGAAATTTTCCACAGCAACGCCGTAAAATGTCCACGTCGGAACGACAATACTTTAGCATTTCTTCCTGAAAGTCGAAAGGGTCCGAAGCGTGAGCCTGGTACCAAGCGTAGAAAGCTTCTCGTTGTTCGGTACGCATGTTGTCGGGGTCGTAATAGTGAGCCTCAGGTAAATGGGGTAGAACGGCGTGTTGATTGGCTTCCGTATTGAAAAAGTGTGGAAAGTACCCTTTAGCCATTTCTGTCATTCCAAACGTTTTAGGCATTCGACTCAAAGGCATGGCCAAATAGCTCATCGAATCTTTAAACTGTACTTGTCCCACTTGCATGAAAATGATTTTGGCTCCGTTCAAAGTCACTTTAGGACGCTCGGTGCCTTGTTCCGTATAGTACCTCAAAAGAAACTGTCCATCGTATCCGGAGAAATTGTGAGCCATCACCGTGGCATGACGATGACAATCTCCGTAACGTTCGATGTCCTCTTGGCTCCACGTCTTGTCGATGGGGTCTAAGACCCATTGTGCAAAATCGACTAACGTGTTCGGTCCCCGAAAGATTTTTTCACGTCCTCCAGGAATCTTGCTGCAGTGAGGGCAATGACTGAAGATAGGTTCTTGAATGCACTTCTCGCACGCTCGATGAGCCACGCAAAAATTAGGAATGTGAATGCCGGTCTCTTGCATGCATTCGAAATCGAAAAAGATGAAATTGCCTTTCTTCTTGTGACCGTCCTCTTTCTCTGGTGGGGGTTGGTATTTTTGCACGTAGCATTGGTGTTCCAAGTCCACGATGTGGTGACAAATGTGACATTTTTTCTTTCCTCGACATACGTGTGCCTTGGCATTATTGGTAAGTATGCCTTGTCCACACGTAGGGCACAATCTCAGCAGTTGACAAGCGCATTTCTTCTGTGAACCTTGCGTCTTCAGATGTTGTTGGTAACAGGTAGGGCTGACAAACGTGCGCAGACAAGTGGAACAAGGCACTGGTTCTTCGCTCAGACAGGGTGGAGAGGCCAAACATCCTGAGCATTTCCATCCACAATGTTTGTGTTGCTCTCGATTATTATAACCATAGTCACATTTCTCACAATAATAAACATATCCCAGGAATCCAGTGATACTGGTAATGGTATCGAAATGGTCATCGTGATGATAAAGGTGAATGTATTTTCCGTCCTTAAAGTCTTGGCCTCGAAACAACAGAGGCCCGCGCACTTCTTGAGGGTGCACTTTCAAGGTGTATCGTGGAGCTAGGACATCTTGCAATTTTTGCATCTCGGGAATGCCACAGGGTGTGTCTTTGGACAGTCCGACTTGTTGTAACAGGAGTTCTGCTTCGTTTCGTTGTTTGGCTCGGTCGGAACGTTGAATAGTGTCCCAGGTTCTTTTCCATTCTACCGTGTCGTTCTTGTTGGCATAGGTTCGTCCCACCACGATGGCACGGGCTAAACACATCTGGTCATGAGGGTTCTTAATTCGGACGAGACTTGTTTTGGTGTTGCGAAGGTCGTCCACCAATAACATCTTTTTGCGTCCAGTCCCTTGAGGAGGAGAGACGTGGGTCATGTCCAGTGTGGCTTTACCATCGGTGATGTCAAACTGATCATTAGATTGTTGTACGTGTTGAATCTTGTCCATGACTTTGGAAGCGGTCAATTCTGCAGGGGTGCTAAACTCGATCCAAACAGGGGATTTCAAACCGTCGTGTTGTATGGAAAGTCTCAAGCGGTCGTCTTCTTTGGGTTGACATTGTCGCTTGAGTGCAGTGAGCAGAGAATCCCACACTCCGGTGATGAACCCTTCTGCTTTCTCTAACGGTACTTCGGACTTGAAATCTTTAAACTTCACCGTGTATTTGTAAGCCGTGGTTCTAAATTTTCTAGAGGAGCGCTTTTCCGTCTCTCGAATGGAATAGTATTTTTCAGGGTTGACTAAGGGTGGTGAACTTGGTTTAGAGGTTTCAAATTCTGGTTCACTCATGTCCTCTTCAAAATCACTGGCATGAATTTGTGCCAAGATCTCAGCCCAGGTACGAGGCGATAGATCACGTTTCTGCCTCTTACTTTCTTCTTTCTTCTCGAATGAATGGGATCGTTTCATCTTGAAAGCAAAAAGTCAAATGACTCAAGTTCAAACACCATAAACTACTTTATAGTCATAGCAGACCAGCGTATATAAAAGGGTGTGTGTCTTGTCCTTTCACTATTCATTTCACTCTCGAGCCGAGCACAACGATGGAAGAGACTGACCAGATGGAACGTTTCGTCAGAGCTTTGCGAGGGGTCATTAGAAAATTCTCTTCAGACCAGCCTACGGACTACTCTCCTTCCTTTAGAGATAAAAGTCAAGATACTTGCTATATCTGTCAGAAGAAAGGGCATTGGTCTTCAGAGTGTCCAGACCGTCAAAAAAGAAAAAAAGGGGTTAGAAGAGACAAAAGTCAAGATACCTGTTATCATTGTCAAGAAAAAGGACATTGGTCTCCAGATTGCCCAAAAAAGAAACAAGAGGAGTCAGAAGAAAAGAGGAATTCTTCAGAAGAAGAGAGGGATTCTTCAGAGGAAGAGAGGGATTCTTCTGAGGAAGAGAGGGATTCTTCTGAGGAAGAAAGAAGACAGGTGAAGAAAAAGAAACAGGAGAAAAAAAGAAGAAGGGAAGAAAGCGAGGAGGAAGAAGAGGAAAAGAGTGTGAAGGTGAAGAAATTCAAAAAACGGAGAGACTAAACAAGGAGAAAAGAAGAAATTAATGAACTTTTCATTAAAGTGTTGTGTTATAAATTGTGAATTGGATTGTAAAAAATGGAGAAAAGAATAAATGAATGATATAAGGTAAGTGTCTTTGAGTTGTGATTTTAAAATAAGAAGCTACACTCACGCACTCATACACAGACACGTATTAAAAGGGTAACATGGGTGAGTTTTTTTTTTTGAGTTATTGGCAAATTGAAATTGTATTTCTTTTCGAGAAATGTGGGTGGCCCTGAAAAGGGCCTTTTTTCTTCATGGTGTAGGGGTGAGTTTAAGCAATCAATTTTAACTGCCTTAAGCCTTTGCCACGGCCAAGGCCTACTTCTGGACTGCGTAATGTTGATGATGATTGGGTTGAAATCACTAAGGGTGGTACGGTAGGCTTAGTCACAGGGTTGACATGTTTGGCTCGGGAAGGTCGTATTCTCTTCGGTCGTGATAAAGAAGTCTGATACATTTGTTTCAGACTTCTTAACTCCGCTAAAATGTCTAACAGTATCGTGACCGTTTGATTTTCACCCTCTTGTTTCTTTGCTGCTACTTCTTCTTGCTGTTGTTGCTGTTGTTTTTTTCTTACCTCTTCTTCTTGTTGCTGTTGCTGTAGGAGAAAAGTCTGTTCCGCTTCCTTTTGTCGTTGTATAAATTTCTCCAATTCTTCTTTCTGTCTCTGTCTAAAATTCTCCACTTGCGGTAATGAAGAAAGTAACGAAGGTTCCGGAACAAATTCTTGCGAGGAGAGAAAATCCACAAAATCCCAATTCACCTCTTCTGAAAGTAAGTCCGGGTTCCCTTGGGCAGTCTCCCCTGCTGGGGTACCCCACTGGATCGTTTTCTGAGTTTCCGTCATGTTGAATCACTGTCGCATAGATTGACTGCACACAAGCGCTAGCGAATCTATATTGACTACGTGACGTCACAGACTGCTCTCTTCGGATTGGATGCGAGCTGACTGAATTCTGTAACGCGTGTTCGGATTGGTAAATGAACTCAATCCGTTTCAATCCTTCCTCCGCCTATAAATAAGCGCCGTTCAATGCATTGATTCACCTGTTCTCGTCGCTTCAAGATGTGGACTACAGTTGAGTCATCCACCCTTGTGTCTTCCATGATGTTTCGGACAGACTTGCTCATGTATGTCCGATCGAAGTGGACCGTTGTCCACAGGACAAACACCAGCCTGTGGATACGTAGGATCTACGTCGAAAGACAAGGATGCCTGAAAAGAGTGCTGATGTACGGACCAACAGTAAGACGCAGCCTAAGGACAAGAAGAAGACCAATGCGGTGCCATTTATGTTAATGAATACATTAACATAAAACCCAAAGGCCCTTTTCAGGGCCAGCCATATTTCTCGAAAAGAGATAGCCTTTCCATTGCCTACCCCTTTTTTAAAAAAAATTTTTTTTTTAAAATTTAAAAAAAAAATCCCATGTTAAATTCCCCTTGTCCGTAGAGTGACCCACGATTTATTCCCATGTTAAATTCCCCTTGTCCGTAGATTGACCCACGATTTTTCGCCATGTTAAATTTCCATTGTCCGTAGAGTGACCCAGGGGTGTTTTGAGTGGAATTTCCATTGTCCGTAGGGTGCCCCACTTCACTACTTATATGCCGTCCTTTCCTTTCCCCACTTCTTCTTCATTCCTCTTCCTCCTGATGTGGCTAACCATACTTCTATGTGCATAATCCCTGGCATTTTTAGATTTTAAAAAACCCGACCGGCCGGAGTTTCAAGGACTGAAAAGGAGGACATGTTCAGGAAATATAGGACGCACGACGGCCTATACAATGACACGATCATGCTATATTAATTCGATTTTTATTTGTAATAATGATTGATTTGGTATAAGAAATGAAAACGATACTGTCATCTGAATATAAATTACTTTCGATGTAGTGCAAACACTAATATGTTAAGAACTTCTTACAAAAATCTTATAAATCCACTATTTTGGAATGTGCAGCATATAATTATATAAAAAATATAGTTTACAAAAAGTCACAGGTCATGTTGGCGTTCAACAGTGACTATTTAAGTAATGGTTGTCATTATATTACCTTTAAATGGCAAGTATTCACTTTATTTGGATCCGTATCCATATTCCTTTCGAAGATAATTATTTACAAGCCCTGGGAAATACCCCCAAAATCCATGTTAACAGTAGGTGGACAATTTTGGACGAGATCAACCTAAAGGTGTGATCTAGTATAATCTGTAATGAATCTCGCGCGATTTGAGTTAGCAATCAAAGATGCGCGTGTTGATAAACATAGCTACTACCCTGCATTGTGACGATTAGACTCGACGTGCTGTTTTCTTGACCCAGTTTAGTACATGGCCACCAATGTAAAAGTTCATAGTGATTGATAATTTTCATCTGGAAGTTTCTTTATGACAGCTAAGGTAAAAAACATTCAATAATCAGGATTGAATCGATTTTGGTTAAACACAGTTAGTATTAAGTTTGAAAACAACAATTTACATTCAGTTTAAGACAAGTAAAATCATGTTCATGACCTGTATGACTTTTATGGTGTTGTTTCAGTGAATTGTTTCACTGTAGATTCATGGGAACGATTAATCACCGTAAGACACCAAAAAGCTGTCCCAAACCACTCTCACTTACCCAGAAGACACGTATACAATTACATCAACTCAAACAAAAACCTAGCCACGCATAATGACATTAGAGTTATCGTTCGTGCATCTGATTCTAAGTACTGAATAAGGGTGTTCTGTTACATACGGATAAATGGATTCCAAATCTGCTGCAAAGTAACCAAACACTCATTTTATTTTCATTTATCCACATGACTCTAGACCACACCAGGCTTCAGGTGTAGTTTAAGTATATTTACTTGACTGATAATTTAGAAAAGTATTTTGATTTTTCCTAACTGAAAATTGTCTTTATTTAACACCAGAGGAGGTTTAATGGGTCAACAAACAATAGCAGCAAAGACATCAAATGTGTTATAAACCAGCATCATGTGTATGCCATTATATTAAAAAGATGTCATTACCTTTTTACATTGTCATAATGTCAAGCTTGATATTCACGAGGGTTTTTCCATAGAGCAGATTGTCAATTACTCGCAAAACGTGCGGTATATCGTCACGTATTGCGTATTCTTCCCTTACACTTTTTAATTTCCTCAAAGAATGAAAGACACTGATAGATAGATAGATAGATAGATACACACACACACACACACACACACACACACATACATACATACATACATACACGCTAGCACGCACGCACGCACGCATACACACATATACATACATATATACGTACACACACGCACGAGCGCACGCACGCATACACACACATACATACATACATATATGCATGCATGCACGCACGCACGCACATACATACATACATACATACATACATACATACATACATACATACATACATACATACATACATACATACATACACACATACATACACACATACACACATACATACATACATACATCCTCTTTGCTGACACTTTGTACGTGTACACGCCGTTTTATTCCTGTCTGTCAGCCTATCCTTTTATCAATAGATCGAACTCTTCCTCTACACGTCCACAATTCCTTATGACAAGAAACACTATTTCGGCTCAAATTGCTTGTTTCGTTAAGGATATTTAATGTTCCCCAGTCCTTGCTCATAAGTTACATGAAGCCAATCCAATGAATTTATGCACGGGAGTTTTAATTCATCCATCACAATTTTGTCGCGTATATATCAATATTGTACAGAATCTTTGATATTTAATAAATTTAAAATCACGTTCTCAAAGATTGCAGATTTGTTTTTGTTCTAATCAGGAAACGTAAGCGAGTCCTCTACTATTTATAAGGAACATATTGACATATATCCTTGTCAAAAACCTGAAAGGTAAGATCCAATAGCTGCTTACAATTAAGAATTTCCTTAGTAAGCAGTGTTCTCATTTCTATGCATTGGAACTAGGTTTATATGGTAAACAACAGAAGGCAGCAATTTAGATTGCCAACGTCTATCATATTGTAGATATACATTTAATGTCAGTGATTTGTTCTAAACTAAGCTATTTATTTGTTTGGACACAAATTCTTTACTAACTGGGAGCAATCAAATGATTATTTTGAGATAGATTTTAATATAAAGAATTCTTATCATTTCCCATATTTACAAAGAAAATAAATTGTTTAAACTGACATAGGCCTGATATCGATCAGTTTTAACGTTTCAGTTATGACCGGAAACAAGATCCTTCTGCGCTAAGCCACCTATCTGTGTTAGGAAGAATTTCGGGTTTCGCCTGTAAGTATCAGTGTAATTTGTGTTTCCACAGACCTTAATGCTAACGGTTGGAGAATAAAATACTTTCTATTGTACTGTAGTCCGATAAATCAACCCCAAAAATCTGTGTTGATACTGATGGACGATATTCTGGGCCTGATGTCATTCCGGAACAAACCCGCGTACCCTTTAGACACATACCGGTAATTGGTAACATCCATATCAAGCGCAAAGTTCAAAATGGCCACAGGACAGAAGGTTGCGCTATTCCAGGTGCATTTACAAGTCACCAAACAGGAAATATAATCTACATGTCACCAAAAGAACCATTCGGCCGACGGTAGCTGCACAGCCACGAGAAATACCGGAAAGTGTATAAAATATACACCGATGTGTGCAGCTAAATTTAAATGCAGATAATTGCAGCTTTTAATGAATAGGTGATATCAGCCCCTCACCCGAAAATCAATATCATCACTGGTGAAGGGCTGATTTATCGGCCTAATTTACTGAAGCATGAGCGTCATACACTGTCACAGAGAGCAGTGTTATGCTGTCATTTTGACAAGGGGAAAACCTGGTCCTTCTTTGTATATAAGAGATTACTCTGCTGCACCAAAATAGGAATAAGAGTTATCCAGTTACCACAGACGCATTTTCAATTTTAGTTTCGCTTGTCAAAACAATTTTTTGAGGTACCGAGTTGTGTCTTATATTAATGTACACGTAATGGTCATTGAACTTTTTCAACTGCTGTTTCATATTTGTACTTTACTACCAAAATACTTTTAGGGAGTAAAATGAATTCTTTTAACTACGAGTTGTTTTTAATTCATATCAGCACGTATTGCACTTTACATGGGTGATGTGTGATAAATCACTTTCTATAATATTATGTCATAACCAGGTCAAAGGTCAGTGAACTGAGTAGTATGTCTCTATTCTTCAACAAGAACAGAGGACTTAACGCTGACTGCAGTTACATGGGCTCTGATGTGTACAAGTAATTAGTCTCGCTTGTCAAAAAACGTTTTTACAAGGTACCAAGCTATATGAATGTACATGTAAATGTAATTGAACTGTTGAACTATTTAAAATATTGATTTTTCTAAGTCTGAAAAGGTGATTTTGTCAGTGGGCGAAAGAGATCACGTGACCCCTATATATGTTCTATAAGAACTCACGTTTTATTGTTTGAAATGAAAGTTATGGATGACTTTATGATTTTTCATTAGATTTTAAAATAAGATTTCAAAGGAACGTTTATTTACCATCTGTTTATGACTCGTGTAAATCGTTTTCTTTCACAAGAATGTCCACACTTTTCACAGAAAGAATATATATATCGCCCGAATGTTATTTATATTTGTATTTGTAATCATGATTGATTTGGTAAAATAAAAATGAAAATGATAATATCATCTGAATACAAATCATATGGCGAATAACAGTCCTTTTATGCGCACTGGATCCAGCAAGGGATCGCGTGTGTCAAGCACTGATTAAGATATATGCAATAAACAGACAACGAACAGTGCAAACTAGTGTCTAACTAGCTTAAGTGCTTTCGCTTAAATGAGTCCTTTTCAAAGACAAATAAAAAACAGATCCAAGGCACAAACATTTAAAAAATAATAAAAATCTGAAGGACACATTTTGCATGACTATTTCTATACAAACCTGAAAGTTTTGATGCTTCACATGCATATAGTTGATTTTATATGTGCGTGGCTGTCTTTTACTAGTCTTCTTGGTTTAAACCGCTTGGTTTCAATATCCTAAGTAGGCGTATCTAGGAATATCCCTTTTCTTTCCTGGTTACGACCGCTTCGGTGGCCTAGTGGTAAAAACGTCCGCCTCGGATGCGGGAGGTGGTGGATTCGATGCCCGGCCGAGCCATACCAAAGACTTATAAAAATGGCACTAACAGCTGCCTCACTTGGTGTTCAGCATTAAGAGGTTAGTTTTAGGACTGGTCGGCCTGGTGTCAGAATAATGTGACCTGGGTGGGACATCATGCTACATGTCTGCGGCATGATGCCCCAATGCTAGACATCACTATAAACTGCCACACTGCAGACATCGTAGCGATATGACTGAAAAATTGTTAAAGGTACGTTAAAATCCAAATCACATCACATCTTTCCTGGTTACGGAATTCCAGTTGGGGTTGTGAGCAATTGCAATAAGTGTTACATCACTGAAAGTGTGGTCACGGGAAGAGAAGTGTTCTGCAACTGGACTTCTGTACTGCTTCTTTGTCATCCAGTCAACTCTTTGACGATTGATCCTTTTGACCATGTATGTTCAGTCTTTCGCTAGTTGCTGTGCTAGAGAATGTACTGGTCTCTATCATATGTTGACATGTTTTGCAACTTTTCTCACCACAGCGGCCAGATTCAAGAGGATGGTTGTCACGTTGTAGGGAAAATTTTGCTGATGCTTTATGCTTCACACATCTTGTTATAGTTAATTCCTAGTTAAGAACACCTGGGATAATGTCAGTATGTATTATGTAAGATTACGACTATAAACCCAATTATGGACACAAAGAAACTGTCTGTCTGTTGTTTAATCATTACGCAAGCACCCGTTTGAAGGTCAATTCAGAGGCAATTCTACCACCAGGCCGACCAGGTAGAGACTCATAAGTTTGTTATGCAATCAGCCAGTGATGTCACAACCAACTTGCAGAAAGTTCGGGCTTTTGGGAACCGGAAACCCGAGATTAACAAGCAAATAATAAATTACCCAAGGACAATTTTCAAAGAGACCAGACCGTATCCAATAAAAACTGAGAGATTCAAATCTAGGCGGAGTGTCAATAATAAGCAACTGCTTGGATTCAGACCAAATCCTTTTAAATAAAAAGTTCATGTGTGAACGTCGCCAAAGGTGGATCATATACAAATAGAGAGACATTAGACTGTATTCCGAGTTGTGAGCTCGTTGAAAGTTCAGAAGGAATTCTAGTGAAATTCTAAGTTTGGATTTGCCAACAAAAGCTTCTTCAGGTAACATATCTTCGCCCGAATTTGTCTTACTTTCATAATTAGGTGTTGTAAGATTGATACATTATTATGTACATTGTTTTTGCTATCCACAATGCTTTAGATATTAGACAATGTCTATAAAGTGGTGTATAGCGAATTATTCACATGCAAGATTAACGGATGTAGGTTGTTAGACTGAAATCGAAGAGAATTGTGTAATTTACTATGTTGCATCGTAATGCATCACTGAATTTGTTAGTGAATTGTGTTAGAACTTGTACTTGCCTTATTAATATATGAACATATAGATTGTGAATTATGCAGAGTTACCATTCTTGGACTTATGCACACATGATTAGGCATTTCTATATTTGTACGAGTCTTTCATTGCTATTGATGATGATAGTTACTCTGTCCAGGAGTTCATTATCGTTCATTTTTAAAAATATGAAATTTGATAAATAAATAAATAAATAAAAAATTTTTCGGACTTATTTCTTCTTTCCGCATTTTAGTACTACCCTTTTTCAAGTTTGTTTTTGCTACCCACACTGCTTTAGATATTAGACAATGTCTATAACTATTCGCTAGTCTATATGTTGCATATGTTTGTTTCATAATATCTAAAAGTGATCACTTACTTGGATAGTTGGATAGTGATAATTTATCCAATTTCATACAGAAATTAATACTCAATCAAGAGATCAGTTTATAAAATTATATTTTCCTTGAAGAAAAAATCCCATGAATCTGTGGTCAGTTTTATTTTAAACGTATGCCTGTTACGAACAAATAATAAAACATCTCGCAAAACTACTTTGAGTATTTCGACCATTTATCCATTTTTGCTCCGGTATTTTCGTTTTGTTCCGGAATTTTCAGTTTGTATCGGGTTGTTCCAGTAAATAGTTGGACCGAATATAATTTTCAGTATCCGAATCAAGTAAAAACCAACTAATTGAAACAAAAAAAAAGAATTCCAGCTTTTATTCCTGTAGAATAGTCGTGCAAAATTTTGTCCCTCAACGCTTTTTTTGATTTTCTGTTTGTTTGATTGTTTTGTATCTGTTTTGAGTTTTCCATTGAAAAAATACTCATTTAGAGTCGAATTCGCTTAAGGTAAATATAAACTAGTTCTGCACTATTCGTTGTCAATTTATTACATACATATATTTGCAGTTAGAATCTCTCGTCGTCAGACTACAACCATTGTCTTATCTCGCTGACCGACATAACTGTGCCACTGTGAGCATTAGTATCCAGTTTTATTACGCAACAGCTTTTAGTGCCAGTTCTCTATGACAACAATTACACATGCGCAAGGGAAGACATTGTTCCCAGTATTGATTTTATTAGGATCTAAATACATGAAACTTAAGCAAACACTGCACTGTTGGGTATATTCAGTTCTATATCATCTTTTATTGCCGCTGCATCAGAATCTTGAATGAAATCGATTAGAAACCCCAACCGATTCATATACACAATTCGGCCCACGTAGTCCGTGTCTCCTGTCCTTGTTGGACTTTTGTTTCTCATTCGAATTTCCAAATTTTGATTTCCAACAAGGCCATCTGGAAACGGACCATGGGGTAGTTCTGTTCCTTTCCTTCACAGTTAACGACTACGTTTGATTGACTTGACTGGTTTGAGTAATGCCATTTTCTGGGACAATCGCTGGTCAAGTTGCAGAGATTATTTTGTAATTTATCTGGTCGTAAAGAGCAGAAACCTTTTTTCACCGAAGTACTCAGAAAACCACAGACCACTGGCCAATTAATTTTGTTTCATTATAATAATGCCCTTAGCACAAAAACAAACTTTGCAAGCGCGGTTTTTCTGTATTTGACTGAAGATGTCTTGCTAATCAAGGTTTTTGTTCAAACATTGCCAAAAGGAGAGAACTTGCTCCGCCGCCATCTACAAAAGGAAAAAAGTGAGGACTGTGATGGTCTAGAAAAGACAGCGGTGAACCTCCTCACTCATCTGTTCCCGATTTTGCAAAAATTTACATAGAAAAAGACAAGGATGCTGAGCCGCACAAGTCAAACACAGGCGCAGAAGATACAATAGACGTTACAAAAACTGCTTGTGAAACGGGGTCCATTGATAATTATAATGCACTTAAAACTGCGGTAGACAAGCTACACTACAGTAAGATTGGAGAGAAAAGAACCAGTTTGCTGGCACTACCATGTCACTAGTGAAAAGAAAATAAAATAAATGTTAAATTTATAAGCCTATAGCTGCTAAGTAGTATTTTACAGCTAATGCGTTGTCCAGCTGGATGAAAATGGAATTTTCCAAAAATATTCTGTGGACAAAGAAAGAATCCCTTCAAGTTGACCATTTACGTATTAACATTAGAAGATGAAGGAGATTTTATCACGGTTTGATTTTATCACGGTTATCGTGTATATGTTGCAATTGAGAAATTAAGGGATTATCCCACTACTGTTACTGAGGAGGAAAACCCAAAGTTTAAGGGCACAAGAGGCTTTACTGATTGTTTTCTTTCTCAAGCAAAATGTACTGGCACCGAGAATTAGAATCTCTATATCTCAAAAAGTACAGCGAGACCTGGAGGAAACACTGTTGCACAAAATGTACGGGAATTACGCTGGAGGAGGAGGAATTTCGAATTACTATATCAGAAGATTATTGAAAGAGTCGGGACAAGAGGTTTGGGTTAGGGGCAAGCGCCATTTAACTAGCGTATTGACATGTCTGGAGTCTGGCAGTTTGTTACCAGCCGTGATAATATTTTCGAGAAAACGAGTATTAAAGAATCTAATGATCCCAAAGGAAGCTACAGTGAAATCCAGGAAACATACTTGATTGGCGACACATCATACTGGAATATATGGATGAAGTTTGGAAACCACACACGTTCTAGTGTTAGATGAATTCCGTGATGCAGTTATAACAATCAAAGAAAAACCGTGAACTACAATGGCAGTTGTCCCCAGTGGATGCACAAGCAAACTGTGGCCGCTAAACGTGTATTTAAATAAACCATTCAAGGGAATGCTCGTGGAAAAATGGTCAACCTAAACGAAAGACCAGATTTCCAAAATCGTTTCAGCCTTGGAGGCTGGCGAGGAGACAACAATAAAACCCAATTCCCTCAAAGCAGCAGCTAATTTTCTAGATTATTGAGGCTATTTAAGATGCAGAGAAGTAAAAAGGAAATGATATAATCGGCAGCTGAAATAATTTTGTAGGCAGAACCATTGAATAAGTAAAGAACATGCATCTCCACTGGAAAGTTTCTGTTTGCAGTACATACCGATCTGCCTTAGATCTGAGACCAAAAAGTCTAAAATCCGAAACAAAATCGGATTCCGACAACGGGGTGAATTTTGGGTGGAAAAAAAATCGGGTCTAAAAATGAGATTTTCCCTTCTGTATTTTGTAGTGCACCTAGAACTTCCAGATTAATTGATATCATTGTAGAGCTACATCTGTCTACCTTTCTATAATATCACCCACTTTAGTGTATCTTACATGACCTTGACGCTATAGAGCTTGGCAGTAGGCTACTACCTCCTGCCACGTAAAGTCGTCGCGAAGCGTTAACGAGTTGAAAAGAAATCGGGATTTCTAGAGAGCTAATTTTAGTAGTGTCAACATTAAATTTTGGAGTCACACATATTGTGATAATTTCTTCATCATTCTGGTAATTCTTTTGAGCAATATTGCACAGTCAGTAAATGAGCAAGTAGAGACAGTGTTGAAGTATGGAATCGGAAAAGAAACTGGTATCATCTTGGTTCTAAAAAATATTTATGATGATCTTTTTTAAAATGGAGGAACATTCTCTTTGAGCGAAAGAAAATCAAGGAAGACGTGTAAATATAAAACACACCGACTGAAGAAACGAGAAAATATCTTGTTGATTTAAGTTAAGAAATTACGTAAATTTTGAACATAAAACAAATGATCTTCTGAAAATCTTCAAATGATTCTCAGTCTTACAAAGTAATACAAACATACGTAATACAATAACATATTCTTGTAAATAACCAAAGGAATTACATTTTTGTTTCTTCTTTTTAATCCAAATATTTTACAAAGCGGCATTGGTCAGAATGATATTGACAACCTCCCATTTGGTCACCATACTGGCATACATGAGACGTGTCAAACATGTGATTAAAGGTTCATAAATATAATTATATTTGTAATATTAGAAACTGATCTGTGATAAATACAATTATTGTTTAAATACATTAATACTTTTTGAAATTACTTTGTCATGAAAAATGAAAATATCATTTTTATATCATTAAGTTCTTTACAAGATTAGTCAGGAACTTCCATACATTTCTTGCCACAGAAACTACCGAAGTACTAGTTCAGTGAAAGAGTAGTTTTGGTACATACCATAACAATACCGGGTTAAATCGGTGTACTGGTGATACTTCTGCAGCTTATCAAATACTGCACTTGATGGTTTTGGCACATGTATAAAGACAGTCTATACAGAAACATAAGATATGAAGAAAGGAGTTCTTGAAAAATGGTCATGGTACACCTAATAAAGACAAATTTAACTTCAGATTAACACCTTTGTAAAAATTGGACAAGAAAACATTTCCCTACCACTTTAGTTTTCTCCAAATTGGAAACTTGCCATTCGTACACACCATTAATTATTGATGAAATGAAAACCTATTTGCCGATATTACAAGAGAAATCAGTATGTTGTATATCTAAAGACAACGGGTTGATGTGGGCTCATTTACTAAAATTAAAATAAACATTAATTGTTGTTCTACAATTTAATAGTAATACAGCTTAACCAAAGTCTATTAAGCCCTATGAGGTTTTGAGCATGTTCGCTTTCGGTTTATAATGGATTACACTTTTAGGCCGACCTCGTCCAAAAATGTCCATATACTTTATCATTGATTTTGCCGTATGTATTTCTTGGAGCGTCTGAATAGTGATCTTCGAATAAATATGAATGTACGAGAATCCAAAATAAAGGGAATAATCACATTGTAAAAATATGTATAATCAGATTCGAATAAAATGACACCCATTACTGAAATAGTCGGAAGTAAAGGTTACATGGTCTGCATGAGTTGTTCAATAATCACAATCATCACTCAATTTCATTTTAAAAATGAAGCGTATTGAAAGATTTGGTCCAGAACAAATACTTAAATTTAGGATTTGTCACTCAAACGCTGTAATAACTCTTCCATCCTATTAAAACCATCCTTAATGTTCGTATTCAGGTTGCGTTCAACGCTTGCAATAATTTCGTTCGTGTTTTGTTCAACGCTTGTAATGCGTTCGTTCATGTTTTGTTCAACCCTTGTCATGCGTTCGTTCATGTTTTGTTCAACCCTTGTAATGTGTTCGTTCAGGTTTTGTTCAACCCTTGTAATGTGTTCGTTCGTGTTTTGCTCAACGTTTGTAATTTGCTTGTTCGTGTTTTCTTCACTCCTCGTTAAGCGTTTGTTCATGTTTTCGTCCATGTTCTGCTCTACCCTTATTAAGCGATCATTCACATTCTCTAAGGTGTTGACCTTCACTTGCAGTTCGCCTAAGTATGATCCGTGCTGCAAAAGTACCTCTGCATGACTGTTGATACATTGTTTAACTGCTTCGGATGCTGTTTCCTGCCGTCGATAGATTTCCTCAAACGTTGTGTCCTGCTGTGGCAACTGTCTAGGAGGAAAACATTTGAACCTTTTCATTGCTAATCCAAGTTTCTCCAAGATAGGTTCGATAGGAGTGATGAAACAGGTACATCCTGTAGAGGATCCGCCGATAATCATTCCAACTGCTTTTAGATGTCGAGTGTTTCCACCTACACAAAGGAAAACCAATGCCCCCGAGTCACCCTCGAATGCAAAGTTAAACATGTTCACTCCCATCTGACCTAGCATGACCGGAAAGCAGTAATTGCCCCATGTATTGATCTGTCGAACACATCCCCCCTTCCAATCAAGATAGCCTTGTGTTATGCCTGTTGTGCACCCAAACTTGATCACGTGATATTTCCTATGACGAGGCTCTATGTCGTGCAGAATGTCTCCACTGTTGAAGAGCATGGGATTTTCCTCTGTGAAACCTATAATTATAAATAATTTATTTGACCTGACTGGTTTGTTCCGAATAAGAAATATATCTCATCACATTCATAACGTAGTATATATTTGCCCTCATATTGTTATTTACAATTAGAACATTTTTTTTCATTTAAAGTCATGACATAAATGCTGGAGGCATTCCCATCATTCACATCTATCCCAAATATTTGAAATGGTATTCGATATGAGGAATATTTTTAATTTCTTTCCTTTTGCCTGATTAGCAAAATAGTTTAACTGATTTATAGCATAGTTGCTACTTTTATATTGTTAACTTAGACTGATTTACGCCTATTTATTATATTAAAATCCCATACCATATTGTAGACCATCCTTTAAAAGAATTTCTTAAATCAAGATGACCATAAATATATGGATGATTGATGAAAAGTCTGATGAAGGCATGGTTGGTTCGTTAAATATGAACAATTTAAGCGTTCCAGATAACCCTAGTTTCTAGATGCAAAATACCGTATTAAACAGAGTGCAGATTTTACTCCAAATCTGACATGAACACCAAAAACAGTAAAGGGGATCCTGACAGTGTTTGCATTGAACATATGAGAAAGAGAGAGGAATGGGTCCTAAATGTATTTAAAATATTTATATGCTAGATCTAATGACATGTGAATACAATACTGGATTGATAGTGCTAATCGAAAGTTAAGTTCTAAATGTGCAAAGATAAAGAATGGAAAAAAACCCCAAACAATTTAGAGTATAAAGCATTCAGCCCGTGGACATCGGGTTGGACAAACCTCTACTAGAGGAACATAAGTGGCATTGACGACAGAGATATAAATTGTTTATGTGTTGATATGCAAATGTTGCAATTAAGGTTGATAATACTTTCAAGGATGTTTTATACATTTTGTTTACTTACCAACATCTTCAAAATCACCCTTAGGAAAACCTCCTGTAATCGGATTTCTTTCATCATCAGTAATTTCGATGAGAGCTGCATCAACAGACGGTGTAGTATTGTCTCCAGCATCCAGAGCTATAGCATGTACTCTCCCAAAAGGTTTGGAACCCTGTACTGGAATAGGCTGGTATATTTCTATTTGTATATTTCCTTGTGGATGGTCATCTTCAAACGTCCTCTTCTCTCTATCACTGCCTGTGTAATTTTGAATCCAAATATCTGGTACGACAACATGAGCAGCTGTTAGGCATCCGATTTTCCCATCAGGCAGATCTACAAATCCGCCCAGACTCCCAATCTTGTATTGTGTTGCTATGCAACAGCCCATCCTTAGTTTTTGGTGGTATTCCATTGCATCGTGACCTCCAAAATATAAAAATTCTCCTTCTCTGACATCCGTAACTATTCCATCAATATCTTTTGGGAACATATCTTCCCCTACCGGTATGATTCCTTTCACTGGAACATAGAAAACTATACATGTGTCCATTTCAACTTTCATTTCTTTCCTTGCGTAACCGCGTGCTTTAATGGAGCATGGTCTAATTATGCTCAGGTTACTATGTTTCTTCATAAGACTTTCAGCGTGTGTCTCAATACAGTTATTCACATGAGCGATATCCTCCGACCTGACACTTTTGGTACCATGATTTTCAAAAATAGTTCTTTCTTCATCGTTAGGTACATACTTGTGTCGAATGACAATTTCGTAATCAGTAAAATATTTTGTCATTTCTTCCTCCTTCATTGTGCATTTCTGGTGTTTAAGAGTGACAACAAAGACAGGAGTGTGAGGATGTTCTGGTCTATATCCGCACCAGACGCCTACAGACTCAGACGTCTCTCTCCATAGCAGATTGGACATTTCATTTAGGATCAGCTTTAGACCCTTGTAATATATATCTTGTTTCATTGCTGCCTCTATGATTCTTCGTTTTGGAATAATTGTGTTTCTTATCATTTCTACTACCTCCTGAACATTGCTTTTGATAGCCTCGAGAATGTTATCTTCATCTTGCAAGTCTGAAATGAAAAGGTACGTTGGTTACAATAGCACACAATGGTCTATTTAGGCAGGTCTAGGACATGTAAAGTTTTTCTGCATGAAACTCTCTTACTTTATTTTCATGCAATTTGTCCATATATCTCTCTCTCTATTCATCAGTCTATCTATCGAGCTATCCATCTCTTCTGTATGATGATAAATCAACACTTTATAAATGCTCTAACAAACGTTATATATGAAGCTATAATTCAAAAATACTAAAGAAACACATTAAATATGAAGTAAAAGAGCAATGTGTTGAATTCATCTATTTTCATGAGAGTCATTTATTTGTAGTTTTGTGGAACATGCTTTTATCTGGTACTTAAATTCATGGTTTAGGCAATGTGTTCTTTTGTTTCCATAGAGGTATAAGCGCCTGTTGGGTCTTTAAAGCCAACAACACAGAAACCAGTGAAGTCACAAAATTTGTACCGATATTATATCTTTAGAGATTTAGAAACTAATAGTGACTAGGTGAAATAGGCCTTCATCAATGCATAAATGTGTGACTCCAGTAAGCTATACATTTCATCCATAACTCAATGAAGCCGGAAAAGGTCTTCAGAAGTAAAATTGTATTATTCCCATAAATCTTGATTTTATTTGATTCAAGGATCTAGTTGCATACAATCGTTGAAACATACTGAATATACTTACTGCACAGTCTCAAACTCAGGACTAACATATTTATGAAAGACTTTCAATTTAAATTTAGAACGTCACGAGCTACTTCATCTGAAAATCTTGTTGACTGTTGTCAACATCTTCTCCAATGACTCTGTCATGTGTGACACTTACACTTCAGAGAGCTGGTAATATAAGGCAATTTCGTTCTTCCTGCAACTAATTTAGGCAGTAGACCCAAGCCTGCATTACTTTTTCATGTATTAAGATTCATTCCATTCCATTTAGACGAATATTATGAATTCATTCATTTTTGTGGGAAACAATTTTCATTCTTTTGCAAATAACCACATTTTCATGGGTATTTAACTTGTTGGATTGAGGAAGGGTTCCTATTGTTTCATATAAGGATCATTATTTTTTGATTCTTAAATTCCAGGTTTGTACCAAACATCAAATAAATGAACATGATACCAAACGAAAAATTGTACATTGAGATTTTTAAAACAAATAGGACATACGATAAATTACTTTGTAGCTGAGTTAGGGAGAATTCTATGTCATCAGCATAGAGATGTTTGGATCTAATGTCATATATGGATATAAAAAGATAGACCATAAATACATGAAAGCCAGGTCCATGATTGAACAGTGCTGTAAAATGTGACCATGACCTCATGGTTAAAAACTTGAAAAGGCATGTTGAAGAACGAAATGTCTGAAGTTCATAATGTTTCAGCCTAAAAAACAACATTCAAGGTGTTTAGGAAATATAAGCAAATTATTAATAAAAAACACTGTAATGCCAGTTTCCGTTGATTGTGACAATAACCTAAGGGCAATGGAGTGAAAGTAATTGTCATAGAAAGAATTGTTTGCTTTGTGATGATCTATTCACAGTATCAACACAATCTTCATAATGGGATACATACTATATAAATGAAAAAGTGTGAACCAAAATATGAATGCGAACTTTCTCTGACTGTGATCTTGACCACAATATTAAAAGGACCAGCAAGCACTTTGCAGATAGTGTTTCTTTTGCTTCATAATGATTGAACCAAAGTATGTACGAATCCACCAAGGAATGTTTGGAACATAATCTAGTTAAACAACTTTAGTCAAAACCTTAATGACAAAAGTATGGCCTTGACTCAAAGATTCAAAGGTAAGCAAAATTGTCAGAGAATAAGCTGTATTAGGGTAATGCGAATATATTAGTGATTGTAGGAAATATATGCAAATTAAAAATTTAACCAAAACCATTGATGAGAATGATGCAGAACAAGTTATGTGTTTTCTCAGTAATGTAGTAGAGACCAAAAGAGTCACTAGGATATCTCCTTGTGGAATAAAGTATTGCACAAGGTACGCAACGGAGAATACTTGGTTACGTATATTCCACTATGATACGATTTAAATGACTTTACATTTTTGTACCCCAGTCAGCAAAGTTTATTTTATACAGAAGCTTTTTGTGCGCTACCAGGTGAAAAACTATCATGAAATTTAACAAGACTGTGTCTACTAGTTTATCTTCATCTCAGACCTTTACCCATTTATCTATCATTAAAATTAAAAGGTTTAGCATGATTGGTTTGACCTGAACTCTGATTGTGGCGGAAAAGACTGTAACGTTGTTATCACACTAATTTGGAAACTGTAGGTATAATTGAAATAAGTATAAACTTAATATCACTCTTTGATCCATTTTTAAAATGTAGAAAACTTAGCTAACTCGCCCATGTTGCGGCACAGCCCATATTAAATGCTAGGATTGTTAAATATGCAATGATATCTGCAATTAATGGACCAGTAGTCTTGAAAAAGCTTTTTTTGGCTCTGCCCTTTGCCTTGGATGAATTCGCATAGTAAAATCTAAAGCACTGTGCAGGCAGTACAATAAAAGTCAAAACATTTTGTCATTAAATTTTTATTGAAGAAATATATTTGTCAGTTTCAGGCACACGTTGCTACTTTTGGTAAGAAAGGAATTTTTCATATTGAATTCTGATTACGAACACAATAAACCGAAAATTAGAAACAAGCGACAATATTGGATCTGAGATCGATATTATGGGTAAGAATTTCAGAAGGATGTTTTATTCTAATGCTGTTGGCCAAATATGTTAAGAAAGCAACTGTTTCACAAGTTCTCAAATTTTGTTTATCTTTCCTCGATATTTGATGACAAATCTGCATCATTTGTCCAACACTTACATACCATTATACAGGAATTTTTTTGCCGAACTTGGTCAAAGTTTCTTTAGTAGTGAATGAGAAAACCGTATTTAAATGTTTCTCTATTGTATGCAGTGGCAACCGTATTCGATGATAAACCGTGCTGGTTGTATATTTGTACAACTTTGAAAGTTATTCATGCCACAAAACACGTAATTAAATTTTTTAATACTTTTAGCAGCAATCAAATGGTACAATTGGATGGCACATTGGCATTAATGGGCGTCATTTATAGCAAATTGAAATATGTTGATTCTAGGATGTGTTCATAATATTTTTTTCATATATATATATATATATATATATATATATATATATATATATATATATATATATATATATATATATATATATATATATATATACGGAATTTTTGTGAATTCGTAAATATTATTCGAAGTATTCAAAAGAGTGGAATAATATTTGTTTTCTCTACTTTTCTAAATGAAAATATGGATTCAAATTGAGGAATGTTTGCGAATTTATAATGTATTTTCCTTTATTATGAATTTATAATGTATTTTCCTTTATTATGGCTTTTTATGCATTTTATGCAGTTGATATCGCATTTTACTTTCTTAATGTTAATAAATCTTGCTGGAAAATGGAATATAACAATCTGAATCTTTTTTTTGACAGCGTGTATATGTTCAGTGTGAATGTATTAATCTACAGTATATAAATGTCACATTATAATGACTAATGTATGAAATTTTGTTTTATAAGCAAATAAAACTTTTTAAATCTGTGTCAGCATGTTGTCTGTAGTTTGTATCAAATAGAGTACATATCTCTCATGATTACTCTTTCTGTCCGATGATTGCATCGGGAATTCAGGGACATGGGAACAATGAATCCTCTTGACTGAATGAACACAGTGATTGAATAAATATTTCATACGAAAGGAAATTGTCTTTTATTTGTAAATAGACTTGCAGACAAAAACATATAAGTACAGTATCTTAAAAAGCTCAAGATAAGTTATATTTTAAACAGAATAACTTGATCACTTTAAGAACAAGCAGAGGTTTCACATTCCAATTACATAATTTTTATGAACTGAGTCAAATTTGTCAGGTTATTGTTTCATGTAAAATGTTGCAATGAATGCTGCTTGCATTTTCAGTGCTATTATTAATTTAAAACGTACTTGTAAAGGCAGCGTGCCCATGCTGCCTTTTTGTTTAAATATTTCCCAGACCTGGAACATTTCACCCCTATCTTCTTTAAGTAAGGAGGGTATCGCTAACGTTATATTGCATTATAATAATAACATTGATAGAGAACATTAACTACCGGGTACAATGAATTTTTTGAACTTCTGTATGGCCTATAAACATATTTCACTATTGTTACGACTCTAAGCTAAATGCAAAGAGTTTTGTAAAATTCAACAAATACTTTATTTCCCTATAATACAAAGTGAAAATTTAAAAAGAACGTACAGTATTGTGAATTAAATTCCAAAAGTCTTTAAATTCTATTCAAAAGTCCAAACATAGATTACTCCCAATTAATTCAGATTTTGAATGTGCTGATATACCAATAACCTGGAATAGTGTTCATGTGCTAGCAGTCTTGATGTATCATAATGATATAATCCAAAATGTCTTTAAATGAATTGACAATAATCCAAAGCTGTGATTTGTTGGTAAGTCAAAAAGCACTTTATAATTCCAACGAATAAATAAATCCTCTCAAATTAAAACTGAACGAAATTAAAGAAATGATTCCACATGTCAGATGTCTAATATAAACAACCCTACTATAACATTATAATTCACAAGAAGAGGACCAGGAAGAGAATCAAAGTTCATTTGCAGAACATTATAAGTTGACAACACGATCAGGTCCTATACTTAAATTTTGATAAAGAACATGGCAAACATCAGGGACAACACGAATTCCTGAGCGGAAAACAATTGTCCTAGACTCAAATCCAAATAAACATGTTTACCTACAAATATAAATAATCTTAATATATAATCTACAATCATAGACAAAAGGTAGTGAAGTTGTTTAGAAAAAAAGACATTAGTCAGGCAGGCCCAAACTCTACCATCAATTATGGACATAGGTTAATCACATAATACAAGAAAAATATACATAACACTATCGCGAGCAATTCTCATCTAGAGAAAAAGACATAGTAAGACAAAGCCTTTAGATCGTGTACTTTCTGATGAATTGTAAGTTAGTATTGGTTAGGGTAGACAATCTTCTTGAGAAAGAATCTTGTGTACATAAGGCATAATTGACTAGGATAGACACTGTGTACTGGAGAGTAACCAATATATATTGGAGAGAGATTACTGTGTAAAAAAGACAGTTGGCTAAAATAGATGTATATCATAGGGAGAGACATTATTGTGTACGTAAGACATAGTTGCTTACGACAGATATTGTATATTGGAGAGAGAGTATTATTACATAAAAAAAACAGTTTGAGATCCCCCAAATTCTTTTCATTGATGTTTCTACCATTTTAATTACATTCCTTTGCCTTAAGATTTTTGTAGATTTAGTTTCTAACTAATTATGACTGAGACTACTGTGAATAATCTAAGGTTTGCAGTTTCACCAGTCATTGTTAAAGGTGAAAGCAATGGATGAACAAACATATATACATGAGAATTAGTGGGTAAATGAAAGAGTAGACATGAGAATGAATAAATGAATGTACGAGCAGAGAGACAAACAGGAGAATTACAAAACGAATACTTGAATTAAAACAAATGAGGGTAAATAAGAAACCATTGCTAGCGCGTAGGATTATGTTATCAAAAAAGCATATTCAATTTATTAACATAATGACACTTCCAGTTGCAAACGAACATTGTAGATAAAGTGAAACTAGGAAGTGAAATGAAACCAGGAAGGGAAATGGAACAAGGAAGTGAAATACATTTACAAAGAATGAACAGATACTCCTTTTGAACTGGGTTCAATTTGTATTTTATTAAACTGAGTAAATAAAAGGGTTCTCTTTTAGCTCAAGGCCGTCAAGTGGGCAGTTTAAATCTTTAACATATTCATCATATTACACACTCTCATGACTCATAGTAAATCCTCATCCCACGCCATCTTATAAGTAGCGAATATCTAGCTCATGTTAGCCTGCATACTCCCTTCATTCTTTTTTGTTCCTTTTTGCCCATTTCACTATCATGTCAAAGTATTAGTACTCCCTACTCTTTTCGGTATCTCACTAGCTTAACCATAGCTTGATTTTCTATGTCATTGTGGTAATCCCTACTGATATCACCAAATGTATCCCATTATCTTACCCTATCTGATTTTAATCCATTAATCCAAGGCTGCAAAATGAACAGATAAACTTTGATACTGTGTAATGCAGCACTAAACTAATTCAAGCTTTATAATAAATGCTGGCAGATAGATTTTACTTTAGAGGCCATCAATAAACTATAAACAAAGAAAATAAACTTTCCTTGAGGACAACCTCTTGCTAATCCAAATTGATGGAACAATCAGTTAAATAAAAACAATTATTAAACAATCCTCTCAAATTAGATGGAAGCGATATTCAACACCACACCTAGCACAATACTACAATAGGCTACAAGCAGATGCATCGAAAGTGCCGAGCATTCTGTATATAGAGAATAATATATACTCTTACATCAACTACTAATTGGGAGGACTGTGTGCTGCAGTTTTAATATAAGTCGTAAGAAGACGAACAGCAGACTGAAATAGCTGGTTGATATCCTGCCTAAGGAGGCATTCTGCGTTTCAGCAATGTACGCAACACTTGTTGCTGAGCAGCAGGGAGGGTGAACAGACCACTTGCTGAAAGGTTTATTTATGAAAAATAAAACTTCATACGAAAAAAAAAAAGAAAAATATAAGCTTAATAACGTAAAACCGAAGTCTGTAACTAAAAATCGAGAGTTTCTGTAATTGGTTAGCTCATTTTGTTACTTCATTTTTGTCGTTCGTGTTTTTCTAAATTTTAAAGCGTGTTTTGTTTACCCGCTGGACACTCATTTTTTGTCGCACCCTCCCTGCTGCTGTGTGGGTGTGGAGTAAATAAATCATTATTATATCAGTCTCTCAACCAAAGATTTTATCAAGACCTATACGATATTGCGATCGAGGATCATGTAAATTTATCGTGATAAATCCGTGTGGGGTAGATTGTGCTTTTGAAAAGACGTTTTTGAACTAAACCAAGTCTGATGAATATTTCTTAAAGTATGTGTATCAACTCCATTAAACACAACTAAATTATTACAGTTATCTCTGATCACTTTAGGTATTTGTGTATATCGATGAATAACATATATAACATCGGTGTTTTTGTGTCTGCCTCGAGAAAATATCCGTGCTGGATTAGATTGTTTGTCCAGCATCACATCGTCGTATACTACGAGATTATTACTAAATCCATCGAGGTCATCTACAGATTGGGTATCATCAATATCGGAGATAAAATCAATAATATCATTGCCGTCCTCGTCCAACAATTTTGCATTTTCATAAAAATCTTTAAGCACATCGTAGCATCTCTGATAATATATCGATGGCGCCGCTATATATGATTTATCCCACTTGAGCCATCTCATTATCAAATTAAGCAGTAACTGTGTTTTACCCGATCCGGATGGACCTATTATTATCATTCGGATGAAATTCGGTAATGCTGAAATATGTTTTACTAGCTCTTGCTTTCGTGTCGCTGAGAAATCAATGACTTCCTTGTTGTACAAATATAATAAATAATATGAATTCATATTGCGTCCGATGCAAAGCATCCACCACCAACAGTGGATTAACAACAAAAATAACAAAAAATAAAAAGCGTGTACTTACAGGTAAAAAAATAATAAAAAGCGTACACTTACAGGTAAGTGTGTAAAATGTGGTACAAGCAAATACAAATTTATCTCCCTTGACATGTCAAGGAAAACAGGTGGTGATATCGCTGCTTCATTAGGAATATTACCATGAGCTCCATGGACTAAATATCCAGGAGAAAAACATCTTCATGGATATAAGTATTGTGGTCCTGGAACTCGGCTTGATATTTGACTTGACGAGCGAGATCAACCAAGACCTGGAGAGTATCCAATAAATGCAATTGACCAAGCATGTCACGTTCATGATGTAGCGTATAAAAATAAGGATTTACAATAACGACATATTGCAGATGTGAAGTTGATTCACTCGTTAAATTCCATAAAAAATAAATCTCTCAGAGAATCATTAGCTAACTGGTTGGTAAGATCTGCCATGAAAGGTAAACTGGTATTAGGGGCCGGTAATTAATCAACCGATTATCATTATTATTATAGTGAAATCGATTTATTACAACCCAAGAGGATACTGGAGGGGTATAGCAGCGATTAGTACACTCACTGATGCAGTAAATGTTACACGTTCTGTTGCTGCAAATTGGTTAGCACGACAGGCAATATGGTAAATTTATCTATCACCACCTAAAAAATTCAGTATGCACATTTTGATGTGAGCACTCGTAATGAAGTTCATCAGGCAGATATTTTATTTTCACCACACGATACTATTAAAATTGGTAGACGTCAATTACGTTATATATAAATACGCATTGACTGTCGTTGACGTTGCAAATTGGTATAAAGAAGCAGAACCACTCTCAACTAAAGCAGCAACTGAAGTTGCATATGCGTTTGAACGAATTTATCAACGAGGATTCGGAAGACAAGGTAGTATGCTATAGCCACAATTACTACAGGTTGATCCTGGCAAGGAATTTCTTGGAGCAGTGGCATCTCTGATGAAAAAACATAACGTCAAAATGAAACGAGGACATACTGCAATTCATCGTGATCAGGGAATTTTTGAACGATTTAATTGAACACCTGCTGCGTGGTTATTTGGATATCAGTATGCGAAGGAAATAATTCAGAAAGATATGAGATCTCGTGAATGGGTTGCAAGACTGCCAAGTGTGATAGCTGCATTAAATAATGAAATTACTCCTGCAATTTCTATGAAACCAATCAAGGCAGTTACAAAAACATATACCAATAACGACATGATTTTGCAAAACAACCAGGACTAGGTAATGTGACTGTGAAATATTTATTCGAACCTGGTGAACTTGAAGGTGGCAAAAAAGAGCGATTGATCCTATTTGGAGTATTACAACACATAACATTTCGAGCGTGGTAAGATCCAAGGGCAGATCTGCAATCTACAGATTAGGTTCAACTGCTCCTCAGCTTGTATTTGTAAGCGAGCAATTAGAAGTAATTCCTGAAGACACACAATTACCACCGCATTCACTTTTGTAAACTTGCACCTAGACGTCGATTACACTCAAGACATGTCACCATGACATTTTTGCGTGTATGACCCAAACATTTATATTAATTCTGTCTACAGTAATCTGTCTTGGATTATTATTTGAATATAGCCACAACACTACTGTGTTACAGCTCGAACAATGATTATTTTGCTGTTGTTTCAGCGTCGTGATAAATTCAACATCGAGATCAAAGTAACGTTTATATTTTTGTCACATTGTTTGTAACCAACCAAGTTTGTTCTTACTACATCATTATCAATAACATTATCGCTATTACCAGCAGTTTCTGTAAAGTCTATAATAACCCTCCCCAGCTGAGATATTCTTTTGACTCAAAACACTGCGAGATAAACTAAATTTGACCATTCGATTCGATCATCAACAATCCAAATATTACTATCAGAAATAATTAATCCTTGAGAAGAATGAATAGTTATAGCATATACTAGAGTCCAAGGAGTTTTGTCCATCGTTAACGCGCTGTCAACAGCACTGACAGGAACTAAAACAGTATCATTTAGTACTAGATTTTATTTCTCTGATGATCCTGGTTATATCAACTTCAATATTCTTTCGTCGCATATCTGCTGGTAATAACGTAAAAGTACGGGCAGATTCGAACATTTTTCTTTATGTAATATAAATAATTTTTGTTGAGGTGTATCAGGAACTATCTTTCTGCTTGCAACTATCAAATCATCTGGTCTCCATAAAATCCAAACATTGTTAGTAGGAGTTTCTGAAATTATTTCACGCATTATTTCACACTGAATTTTATTTGGTTGAAGTCTGATTAATTTCTTAAACTCTCTTAATTCTGGATCAAGTGCTCTATGATCATCATTTATTTCCTCATAATAATCTACAAAATTCCTCAGCCATTTATGTGGAGACAATCCAACAAAAGGTGGCGGTTGACTATGATCACCGCACATTATTACAACATTTTTTTTTCAACAACCAATCAAGAAATATTTTTAACGTTTCTAGCGGCACTGTACATATTTCATCACAAATAACATTCAGTGGAATATATCTTTCATCCATTCGTTCAGGAGTCTGTGTATCTCCCTACATTCGAAAGAAGCTATGATAAGTATGAGATTTAACTCTTCATTCGTTCATTTCTCTGGCGAGTCTATGTGTTAGTGTGAAAACAACCATATCGACATAGTTTGAAGAACTCTGACGAAATAACTCAATCACACATGCTGTTTTACCAGAACCTCTCGGTCCATTAAGATAAACAGTCTTATGTCTTGCGCCTGTATCATATATCGATGGTGCTGATGATAATTTTGATATCTGATTATTTTTGTAATAAATATCCTTGATTTTAACGGCGACAGATTCAGAATAATTAAATATATTTTCTTGTTTTAATCTCCATTCGCCCCATGATGCATAAGCGCCTATATGTAATTTTTCTAACAATCTGCATGTGTTTTATTGATATAAAATGACTCTGTAGCAACTCTAACGGCAAATTCAGAAAATGTGTTTATCATTGATAATAAATTTATCAAAACATATGCAATCATTGAAGATCTTAAACGAGTAAACTGCGGTGACTCACCATCAGTATAACTCACTATTTAGTTACATTTGGCAAGAAAACTGTTTCTCGACTTATAAACATTTCTCTTCGTTGTGTCAGCATTTAGAAAATCTAGGTTAGCATCATCTATAATTAATCTTGTACAATGTCGTTTATGAATCAAAGTCATTTATACTCAACTAATGAACTTTACTGGCTGATGCTTATTTGCGAAGAAGGGCATTGTGTTCTGTAAGCTTGTAATGCTCTCGATTGAATGGGTTTAAAATCAAAAGTTATGAACTTTTATTTTATTTTGGGGGAATGTTATGCATCCTGTGGGCACCAAAGAGGGGATTATATATTATAGTACGTATTTTAAAATACGAACTGGGATGAATTAATGGATGTGTAAATGTTTTAATGCCGTATTTCTACTTTAAATTTCATGATGTGCTCTTATGTAACAATCAGTACTTTTGTATATCAGCATATCTATTTGATATACCTGTTTGGAACAAATTTGTCCAATTATAAATTTATTACAAACAACTATGGTGATGAGACTCTAAGTCATATATATCTTACGATATCACAGAGTTGACATTACCTGGTTTGCCATCTTCAGAATACTTTGGTTCCTGTGCAGATCGAAGCAGATATGTCTCTACACTTGACTGCCTTTTATCTAACTGGATAACAAAGAGAAGGAAACAGTTGTAATCTAGAGTGCAACTTAAATCCACACAAAAACAATGCTCTAAAATACTATCATGGACTCAGAGCACATGCAATTATGGGCAACTACATTTGACCAAATTTCCATGACATATACTGATAAATGTTTCAAGACTGGATTAGGTACTGACTCGTTTGTGTATGGAAATTGTCAAGGTTATATAACTGTAAGTAAATATGGGCTGTGTATTGTCTGATTATGGTCATTTTGTAATTCTATATGGTATTGTCTTAGTGAATGTACAGCCACTCTCTGACTTACTGACATAGCGGACAACACATCCACATAAATGTCATTGATAACGACAGATTCTTCACCATTAATAAAAAAGATGAGAGTTACTGCAGTCCTTGAAATATTTGTATGCTTCACTGAATTTGTTCTAGTTTGTTCTTTTAACCGGGCCACATCGAGGGAAATTTGAAAAGGATTGAGCATGTTATAAACCAACTCGTTAGTCCTCTCTGATTTACAATGTTCAGGGTCCATCACAACACCGTCAAAGAACGTATTCATGAGAGCAGTTTCTTCCTGATTGGAAATCTGGGAAGTTTGAAACAACAAACAAAAAACAAACAAAAAAAAAAAAAACAACCCCATACTTTGAATCAGCATCGGTGGATATGGAGTAATCTTGACTGCAGGTGCCTGAATAAAGTTCATTATTGTACGATCCGGTGTATCAAATACCTAATAACAACCACGTGTAGATATCAGTGATCTTCAGCTATTTTGTGCCCGATCTCTCATTCTGGTTCTTTAAAAAAGAAATTGTGAGTTAGTAGCTGCATACAACAACAAAAAATCAGTCAGGACTTAGCGCTGATATCGCATGATCCGGATCATCCAGATTACCGATTATTTTCACTCAACTTTCTGAACTATTTATCTGTTGTTATTTGGCTGGTGCCATTTTGATAATATATAAGAACCAACTAAGGCTATCACATTAACACGTGGACAAGACGTTGTTTCGTATTAGTCCTGTAAATGATTATAATATCTGCCCTCAGCCTAAAGACCGATCCGGTGGCCTAGTGGTTAGAGCGTCCGTCTCGGATGCGGGAGGTCGCGGGTTCGATTCCCGGCCGAGTCATAAAAAGACATAAAAATGGTACTAACAGATGTCTCGCTAGACGCTCTGCATTTTGAGGCTAGTGTCAGGATAATGTGACTGGGGCATCATGTTAAATGCATGTGAAATGATGCCCCACTGCTAGACATCACTACAAACTGCCATACTGCAGACGTCGTAGCAATATGACTGAACAATTGTTAGATCTATATTAAAAATCAAAATCACACACACACCCTCATTTTAAACAATATATAAAGTGCATGTCAATATGAAGTAGCACTATACCTACGTCATACTGAAAATGACTAAAATGCATGACAAAAATCTCCATTTCGAAAGTATTTAACAAATGCTGATGCCAGTGGCAAATGGAAAGCTAAATGCAGTGCCAAACTATTCCCTACAGAGATTTCATACAATGTGGTTGCAACGACGCAGTGAACAACCACTTGAAACATAAACAAATCTCTTCAAAGTGTGGTTAATGAGCATGCTGTCCCTGGAAAACCCTGGAAAAAGTACTTAGCCAACAGCTATTTGTTTTATTATTCAAATGATAAGCATGATCCACTATGTCCTCATATACGTGGCAGTGGTGTAGAGAAAGGCTAGTCTTCATGTGTACTTGTGATCTCGGACTATTTGTTATAATTGAGGGAGTATATTCAAAAGTTTTGGTGCCGACGTAATCGCCCCACACAAAGTGCAAGGAACAGCAACACTTTTAAAACATGATAACTGTCTGCTACGAGCTAATAAAAGCTGACCTTAAAAACACATTTAGCACGCAGACAGATGCATTCCTTACAAGTGACTATGGGATGAGTCTTGCAACATAAGTCTATATAATAGGAACGGTTCACTTTGTGAATACAAGCTGGGGTTTAAATTCTTCAACTGGTATCACTTTGCATATCACTCTGAAGTCTCATTCAGTTCATGGGCGGTTTTCATACATCGGTTATTCATACATGAATCATAAATGTGTATCAGCCGCCTCTGAAATTCATTTGTACAGCAGGTGTCTGCTTCTTTACGATGGTGATGTGTAGTTTTTACCTCTACAGCACAGAATAAGCGTGTAATGGATTTAACTCCCCACAATAACGCACAGAGACACGAAAAGTTTATGATCTGTATGTGTAGCACTGTCAATAGTTGAAATGCATATTTTATCCACATATAATGGTTATGTCATTTTCAAAGAACTGGTTTTTATGTTTTAATTAAAAAGCTAGTATTATATGTATAATGAACGCAGGCAGTTTACATGTATGTTCTTCCTTCCACGGAGAAAACATTTGCATATGTATACAAAAGTATTTAACAACACGAGAACTAAACAACGGTGAGATTGCTCGACTGTCTCTCACAAGTGTACAAACCAATATTATGCACAAGACCTAATGGCTATGAAATTTAGTACTTATGGCCAAGAGGACACAACTGATGCCAGATACTAGATCTTAGTAAAACTGGCAAAACATGTTATATTGAAATGTGTGCACACAGTGTTCTTCCAATTGTCCACAAAAATCAGTAAAGAAGAACAAATACAGTTTTCCACCAGGTTTTTTTGAAGGAACAAAGTGTAAATGAGGTCAATAAATAAACGAAATAACTTGGTGGCATGTACTGAAATGAACATCAACGCAAAATTTGTGGTAAAAGCTGTCCTAGCTGTTTTGGATAAGACATCATAAATGCATTTTTCATTTTTTCGTTTAGAGGTTGTGTGATTGCATGGGGAAGACACTGGAAACAATTAGAGTCACTTGGAGGCACTCATTCTCTACTGACCGAAACTAATTTCAAGGAATTCACATTAAGATCGGTTCTTCCTTTAAATTGCCGAGTGTTGAAACCATCTCAGACATTACTCACCATTAAAAAGATTATCAAATTAGCTACTGCTTTGTAGATGCATTAGATGTCAGAGCGGAAATAGTTTCATTTAGGACCAACAAAACTTTCTAACAAGTTACCTGGTGGAAACCCCATGCTGAATAGTGTTTGCGTTCTAGAGGAGTAAAATTTGATTTTCAAGATGGCTGCCATGATGACCATGCTGTATATCAGGATGGAAACGATTCCATCCAGACCAAAAATACATTTTGACAAGTACAATATTGAGATGACCAGTCATCTAGAAGACGTGGCCATAAGAAGATTTTCAAGATGGTCATTTTGGTGACCATTTTACAAAAATAAATCAAATTGTGACCCGTTTCATTTGCAACTAACTAAACATCATAAGAAGTCTTTCAGTGCAAAACCGTGCTGATATTAGCATTCACGCAGAAGTAGTCATACAAGATGTCCAAGATGAACATAATGGTAGCAATACTGGATGTCTGATCAGTATTATTTCATTTAGGACCAAACAGACCTCATAAGAAGTCGCATAGTAAAAACTTATTATTATCCATTTAGCAGAAATTGCGATAACAAGACTTTGAAGGTGGCTATTCTGGTAGCTATATTAGATGTCCAAACAGCAACAATTTCATTGAGGACAAACTCGAAAGCATAAGATGACCTCTGGAGAAAACTCCGTTCAGGAGGAGAAGAAATAACACGATTGTCAGGTTGATTGCTTTAGCAGCCATATGGATATCAGAGCGGCATAAGTTCGTATTTAGAATCGTCTTGACCATGGGATGTACTGTGTGTTGAAACATTTGTTGCTAACGTTCCGGGTAGTTTAGGAGGAGCAATTATAACACACTTTTATTGATGGATCGATGAAAGATGGAAAGAACTTCATCCCATATGCTCTCCTGGTCTAAGACCACGAGAGCAGTGGTTCCCAACCTTTCGAGTATAAGTACCCCTTCTTAACTTCCCAAACGTTATCGCAGACCACACATGCTAATAGTTGTATTAGGCTCCTTTTGGATAATCCCGCATACCCACGGGGCTCCGTGGTCCACATGTTAGGAATCACAGCACTAGAGCTAAACATCAATTTTGTTCAACAAAGTCCTTAAATTTTACATTTCCCCTAAATACGTCATATACGTAAATCTTTCCCTAGTCTTGAGTACTTTTCAAAATGTCTGAAGAGACAATGCAAGTGAAAACTAAGAGCTCTTTAAAATAATTCACAAACAGAACATTTTACACTCTGAGTTAGACCTAACTGTATATTGTTCAGATTGGATGGGTATTCTTTAATATATCAAAACACATCATATAGTTCTACGAGAGCGTATCATCTCAGTTAAATAAAATAAGCATTTTAATATGCTTGCACAAAATATGCAAACACGACGGCTGCATATCTTGACATCACGAGAAATGTCCGACTTTCTCTTGTTTAAGCCAGAATGAAAGGATTAAACAAGTAAGACTTATTCCAATGTATTTGTTTGCTTTTCTGTGGCAAATCTGAACCTCAATCAAACACATGCGACGTTATAACATTCGTTTTATAACAATTTTACACCCAAACACTTACAAAAATTGAAGAATCGTGGCACTCAGTGTCTGTAGGTAGATTTTGTGGGTGTAACGGTGTCGGAGATTTGCTTGGAGTGCTTTGCGGAGAATCAGACATACTTCGTAAGTCCACAATAGTAGAAGTCTCTGAGATGTCCTGTAAGAGAAAATTATCATGACATACATAGGTGTGTTCAAGACGAACATCCATAATCCTCAGTCGTGTGATGCAATTCAGACCCATTTGTTGTCCGATTTAAACGTTAAAACAAGAATTCCTCAAACGGACTGACACCTTACCTTTTATTTTTGTTTATAGGAATACACGATAAGACCATTTCCTCTTATTAACTCCTGAGTGCTGCAACCAACTCCAACATTTTCAAGCAATAACAATATGCTCATAATAATATGCTGCTATTGAATGACATTTTAGCACTTTTTCTATTTAGGATTATCAATATATCTTAAGACGTCTTCTGGTGATATGACTTAATTTCCTTAAATTAGTAACAATAGTAAACACTTACAAAATGGCCGTGTGGGTCATACTAGACGTCAGATGAACAATACAACCAGCATTACAAGTCCTCTTGTAAAAGCTATATGCCGCGATAACCATTAGTTAAGAGTAATAAGATTTAAAATTTGGCGGTATTGAGAAGTCATTTATTAATTACCACATATTGATAAGATCATCGATTCAAGAGGAATAACGATAACAAGATTTTTAGAGATGAATGCTCTGATAGCCTTACTGGATGAACAACACACACCATTTTCATTTAGATTTAACTAGACATCGCTAGACGTCTTTTAGTTAAAAATCCTTGTAAATATTACCTTTGGTTGAGCAGGATTAGTAATATGAAGTTATTCAAGGTGGCTTCTGTGATATCTATATTGAACATCAGATCTTGTGTTGTTTTTTCCCCATTTATGACCAGTTAGACATCACACAAAATCTTTGTTTTCACGAACATCCATTCATGACTAGCAGCGATAAGAATATTTGTAATATGGTCTCTTAGGCGGCCATATTTGACATTTGATATACCATTGGATATTTCATCTTGAGCGAACGATACATTAAAAGACGTTTTACGGTATAATGCCAGAATAAGGGATAATAAAATGGTGATCACGAATGGACGACTGACAACGGAAAACATACTGTCCCAAAAGCTCTCCTGGTCCATGACCACAGGAGTTAAAACTTCATATGTTTTCAAAAAAATCCTTATATTTTATATTCCCCCAAAATGCCTGCTATACAATAAACCATTTCCCTTAATCAGCAAGTAAAAACTCTGATCTCTAGAAAAGAAGTTTTTAACTGGTCATTTTAATCCCTGGTCTGGAAGGGACTGCATTATGGTTAGATTGGACGGGTAGTCTAGAACATCTCAAAGTACGAGCGTATCTCATCGGGTTGAATGTTAATTATCAACACATTAATCAAGCCTTTAAAATGTGACAAACGTCCAAATGACCAATACTTATTCAGATTCTATTCAAGTTTATGAATCTAACGGAACAAATCTTTTTACACTTATCAAGGGCGATCATTATAAATATAAATAAGCCCGTGTGGGCACGAGAACGTAGAATTAGCCTGCATCATCTCCCAAACTGACGTAGTGACTCAATAATTAGCATGCCAGATTTGTGTAAAAATGGGAAAGATTTAAATACTACCGTTGGATTAACCCAAACTGAATAAATTGGTGTGGACTAGAGCAAGTCACTTTATTCCAAGTGCCTCGGCAAGAAAGAAAATATTTGTGTTTCTGTATGAATGAACATTAAACTAAACTGAACAATTCAGCTGTGCACAGAACATCATCTCCTTTTACTGTAGCACAGTGTGCTATGGTCGAATTTACCACAGAACTATGGACTATATCCAAAGAAACAACAATACGCTGAAATCTGTTGGATGATCTGCTTATAATTATATGGGTTACGGTAACCTGAATGCATTAAAATACATTTGTGCGTATTGTTAACGTGTTTGCACAAAATATGCAAATACAATGCTTAGGTCAAACGTATGAGAAATGTTTGGATTTCTTTTCATGCAGTATATATTTAATGCTTACACAAAGTAGTCTCTATTGGCAACACATTGTACTGTGGAAAATTTGACATTTAATCAAGTAGATGCTATATTTGAATACTAGTTAGTAAAGGATATCTATTCCTTGGCACTTACAGTAATTTCTGAGTCTCCGGACACACTGTCTACATCAGAAAATTCATTAGGCCCAGAGGACATCTAAAATGCAAAAATATAAAATGTACGGTTGTGTAAACTCAGCCGATGCAAATCTTTGGGAACTCTGCAATTCCAGTGTTTTTCCATTCGGTACATGTAATTGTATCATTTATATAACCTTATTATAGTGACACAGTATTGAAATTATACCAATGTAATATTAAACTAAGCAACTGACGAAGTCAATATCAGTTGACAATCAATCAAGGGACAGACATTTAGTGAAAACAAGACTGCGTCAAAGGGACTTACTTTATACTGCCTGAAAAAAAATCCTAGGAATTCACGATAAGGCCTACTAGAGTGTTGAAACCATCTTTGATATTCTTTAGCGATAGCAAGATTTACAAATTAACTGATATGGTGGATATATTGGGTATTGTGTCGGCACCATGTTCATTTAGGACCAAGATAACGCCATAAGAAGTGTTCTGGTGCAATTTACATGTCGATTTTACTTTCTTTGGAGGAATACTAATAACTGGATTTCCAAGGTGGCATCTGTGGTTGCTACATTAAACATTGGATCAGTACCATTGTCCTCTAGGACCAACTCGACATCATAAAAGGTCCACCTGACTCCGTTTAGGAGATTTAGCGACTACAAGTTGTATAAGATGATTGCTGTGGTGGAATTATTGAACTTCAGACCGCATCCTTTTCATTTTTAAGCAGCTAGAAATCATAAGACGTATTTTAGCGAGAACCCCATGTTTACATGAGCATCCATTCCGGGAAAGTAGAGATAACAAGATGTTTGAAGATGGTCACTATGGCAGCCATACTGTATGTCCCAGTGAAGCCAGTTTCAAGTAGGATCAGCTAGCGGAATGAATGTGTGTGCGACGTTCCCTTGGAACCCTTGAAGTAGTACATAAACAGTAGCGACAAAATATTTAGCTCATAGATGTATGAACGATAAAACATCAGACGACTTGACACCTAGGAGAAACATATTTTAGGTTTTAAAGATTACCGCCGTCGCAGTAATATCGGACATTAATTAGGCGTATTTTGTACTCAGGTTTAATTATACACTAAATGAAGTCCTCCAGTTTAAACTCCAGGCCAAATGACATTCAATGATATTTTCAAGATAGCCGTTGTGACCAAGCGAAACCATTTCTCATTGAGAACCAACAAGACATCATAAGAAGCGTCCCGTAAGGACTACCATGTTGATATAACTTTCTACTAAGAAGGAGTAGCACAAACAAGATTTTCAAGATGGCTGATGTGGTGGCCACACTAGACGTTTGATCGGCAGCTTTTATCTTTTAGAACCGACTATAAATTATAAGAAGTATTCTTCTGAAAACAACATAATGATACGAATATCCATTTAGATCTAGTAAGGATAACAAGACTTTTAAAATACTGAGCAACACCATTTTAATTTACTACCTTGAGATGAGGTTGATATATGTGTAAAGACCTTGATGTGAATATATATGTACAGTCCATATGAGGGACGACATATAACAGGTCATCCCTGATGATCTTCTGGTCTATTACCAGTAAAGCTAACATCTGAGTCACAGTGGCCGACTATTGATATGGCTGAGTCAGTATCCGTGAGATAAATGTACATCTAAAAGTTCTTGAGTGTGAGTAAAATAAGATCGAGTATATTGATGGTGCTTTGAACAAATTGCTGAAAATACAAGTCACTGGAGTATGAAAATTATGATAATGAGCATAATTTGGTGTATTTTAGCAACCTGCCTCAGCTGATCCCAAATAATAACTTTTATGGGTGTAAATGAAATATGGTCAAATATAATGAAAGTGTAAATAATAGACCGTGTATCTGAATTTGTCAGTTCGGTGGGAAACTTATAATCACACAAATTGATATAGGAAATAGGAAGAAATATTCACCCTTACTGTAGACGTGTTGACTATTATCGTATGGTGTCCGCATGGGCTACATTTTGTTCTACTTCCATTGGCCCATAAGGACACGTACCTTCGTTTTGATGAGCCATCGTGAGATGGAAGAAGGAAGTGAACGTCGTGTGAGATCGTCCAAACGCGGCTTTCATAACATCCTCCAGAGACGAATGAGTTATATAGGTCTACGGAGTAGCAATGGGATGGGTAGATGGGTAGAAACTAATGGGCTTTAACCTATTTCATATGGGGTACGATTGCAATCATATTTTATCTTTGCGTTCGGGATATATACCATTGGCATGTGTACTACATTCCGCCTGTCATATCGCCCGCAAAGTGCATTCAACCGTTGAATGTGTGATTATTGTGCTTGAATACGTTTGAAACGAATGAAACAAAGGTGAACAAGTACACAAATTCTACATTATGCAGTGACATCATGATTTACACAGACCTCATAAATTGGTAAAAATTAGATTAAAAATTATTTGTGTTTTAACGTGCTGAGATCAAACCGACGAACGGTAATGAAGAGGCAAGTGATAACAACGACGTGCATGCCAATTTAGCTGATTATGTAGATACTATCGTGGTAAGATTTACATCTTTGGGAATGGGGATAATCCCGTCTGCTTCAACAAAACGAATTGAAATGATGATAACTGGTTCCTTGAATATTGGATTTGAAACTCGAGTTGTAACCTGTACAGATAAAGTAATGGCAATGATGTCGATAGCAAGTTTCGAGAAAATGAAAACAAGGTAGTTGAAAATATGATTTCAACACTGAATATTAACGTATGGAGATCGCAGTGGTGGGTAATGCTAAAGCGGCAACTGATGGCAGTGATGTGGATGCCAATCTTGATGAAAATATAGACAATTGTATCGGGCTAATTGCTATTATAGGCAGTTGTGTTCATGATCTTAACTATATCGGACTGAACTGAGCGGACTATCACTAGTTTATGTGACTCCAATATTGACGATGATGCATTCGTCGATGGTCTTCAAGGTAACTAGATGTTTGATAAATTCACTGCTTAGCCCGTATAAGGAGGTTGGAGTGGCAATGATCCAAAACCCGGACGAAGTTTTACATTGCCGCTAAGTTTGCCTGAAACGGGATCATGATCTTTGGAAACATTTAAGGTAGAGAAGCAAACTTTATATATAACATGAACATCCACTCTTCACAATAAAATGAATACCAATTATTATTACAACTATATTATAGCTAAGAAAGCTTTTATAGGTTTATGTTTTACATGGGCGTTTTTGTCTCTCCTCGGGTAATAAGTGTTGGGGACTAAGAAAGGATGACTTTAATATTATTATGTGCCATGATCATGTCAACCGACTTTGGAACAACTTAACGTTTACACATATGTGAATTATAAATCCTGTGAAGAATTACACTGGAACTCATATTTTTCTAACACTTAAGTTAGACAAATATAAAGATGTGTACATAACATTATATGTGTAAGTGTGAGTGTTTGTGTGATTTTTTTTAACGTAGCTTTAACAATTTTCCAGTCATGTCGCTACGATGTAAACAGTGTGCTAGTTTAAAGTGATGTCTAGCACTGTGGCATCATGCCGCAGACATGTAGCACGATGTCCAACCCAGACACATTATCATGACAACAGGCTGAAAAGTCCTAACACTAACCTGTTATTGCTGAGCGCTTAGCGATGCAGCTTAAAGTACCATTTTTATAGGTCTTTGGAATTACTCGGCCGGGGTTCGATCCCCCGACTTCTAGCAAGAAAACTCTGGAATTTTTGTATTATAATTTACGATAGAATACACATACTGTAAAAAATGAACATTTTTTGACTTCCCATTCGGGATCTGTTCTGCATGTTCCCTATATTTCTTGCGAGAAAATATGATAGAACTTTAATCACCATTCATATTCTTGATTGGATTGTATCATTTTCCACGTCTTAAACGTTGTATAATTCACAAACTTTAAGAGAACCATGGGAGGTAAATATTTTGGATAGAAAAGTTGCGTTGAAGGCATTTTAAAATTGTAAACTTTGTTGCTGGTTTAATGAAAGTGCCTAGCACTGAATGTTTTACAGCTGGAAATTTTAAAGCAAACGTTCTACAAAATTGCACGCTTTTTGAAAAGATATGTAGTATAGAAAACTATTAGAAAGACTCCTCCTGTTAAGCGAGATTGACCAATAACTTGTCCTATGAAGCCAGATTGACCAAAGATGCTGCATTCTCACACTCACGCACTAAAGACTAAAAATTGTCTGAGTTTTATAAATATTCCTGTTTGATCGGACTTCAGTATTAAATTGGTTAATCTGCTTAAATCCAAGATCCCTCTCGGCGAAGAACTGATCATCGCTCTTTTCAAATTATGGTAATCCACCTCGAAATGGTGGAAGCCGAAATATCCGCCGATCGTTAATGTGAGTAAGAGATGCTTCTTGCACGTTCATCTCCTTTTGAAAGCCGCCAGATAAAAACGTAAAGACCTACTTGGGTATAAAAGTATATATTTAGCACGGGATATGAACGTCTGAGACTGGAAATCTCAATATTGAGTGCAGAAACCGTTGAAAATAGGACTTTTGTTTTGCGAAACAAACCCTGGTTGGCAATGGAGAGAAACTGACTCCTAGTGTTCCCATTGAACCGCGAACAGTTTGACCTATGGATAGGGTAAGAAGCTCGCTTCTTCGTCGCGTGGAAACCAAGTAGAGAGAGATAATAGTCTTGAGTCTGAGATCTTTAAAAAACGTTTCGACCAAAGGTTCATGCACGGTAGTCAGTTGAAACCACAAGACAGACGAGATTAGATCTAGGCATTACCGACCGAGATATCGGTCCTTGTAGTTCAAGGTACATCATCAAATCACCTATGCTTAGTCTACACAAGGGTATAGCCCAGAATCTGAACAGTGAACCTGATAAGGATTGGTGTAGAGACCATTCTTTGAGGACACTCTTGTCCATCCTGGACATATTCTCCGCCAATAGTTCTGTGAGGAACATGGCGAACTAGAAGGGTAATATTTTCTGAAGTTATCACGTTAAGGAGGGTCTAAACATCTACGCAGAGAGAATGGGCATACGTTCCTCTTTGTCACTAGAGGCAAGTTGTCACATGCGTGTTGATGTCTTTTTTGTCGACCTGATACTGAAGGGTAAGAGTACTGCTCTCATTTCCATATTGATGATGTGGAGCAAAGATTTGTTATAGTTCTATCTATGACGAATATGAGCTTCAAGCACGAGTTGAGCGCCCCAGCTGGAAGCTAATGCGTCTTGCAAACATATAGGAGCAGGACTGAGGGGATGATGGAAACTTCGACCAGAGACAGGTCATGATTCGTTCAAAATATCAGAGAATGCTGGAAATCAATACTCAGAGAAACCTAAGCAGTCATCGTGTCACTGTGCGGTATCTAGTTTGCTAGATATAGAAATTTGATATAAGGACAACCTGCATAGGGAAGCCATATTGGCTGCAGAATACAAAGTCCACACTAAAGAGACAAATTGTTGAGCCGATGTGGTCTTAGGTCTCGGTGCCTCCAACAGGGTCACGATCACGTCTACTCTGTCCACGTGTCGTGGACTAATTTTCCCTTTTGTGATAAAATTTATCACTACGTAGACGAAATCTGAAGATGGAGAAAGCTCTGATCTCTCTACGTGGGTCAAAATGCATAGCCTTTTTACAATGGCAATATCTAAACAGATTCTAATTTGAAGGACTATAAACGGGTATTGTGGATCAATTATGGTCAAAATATTTGAGTATAGGGATTTCCAGTGACCCTAGGTAGACAGCAACTACTCACTCGCATGACTTTGGTGAAAAGTCTGGGTTTTGAGATTAGGCAAGACGAAAATTTGGAAGACTTTCCCATCCCTGCAAAACCGGATGCACTTCCTTTCAGGAGGCAAGATGGGAATGTGAAAGAAAGATAGTGATTTAGCGGGATTATAAGAAAGTGACGATACGGACACGATCTCCTTCCCTATTTGTGCGCATGTACGACCATTCCAAATCCGGAGCACATTTCAACGGTAGTCAGTAAAGAGAGAATGGGATCTCTATCCTATCCCTATCTCCGTACTGAGGGGCTCAATAGAACTGACGAGCAGTACTCGCAGACCTGTGAGGTGCGCCCGCTGGCCAATCAATGTCCAGTCAGACGACACTCACCCGTAGGAAGACCTTTTTCCGATCTTATGAACGTATATTGAAACTCACCCGTTTCTGGATCGTTCGACCATATTGCAAACTCAAGTTTCTGCTCCTCCTTCATGAACTGGGAGAATTATTACTCAGATTCAGGGAACAACACTGTTAACCAAAACTTGGAAAGGGCGGCGCCCGGTGAACCGAGTAACTATCGCCTTACAGAAATGAATAGGGTACTAGTCCTGCCGAGAGATTCATCGACAGAAAAAGCAGAAAAATCTAATGAAGAAAAGAAGGACCCTTTCTGTATGTTCGTCTATCTTCAATGATGATAGACAGCAAAAAGGAAAAGTATCTGTCATGGTTATAACAATAATTAAGGTATTGTTCCAAGCAAGCAATATGTAAAAGAACAAGATAAGCTTTTGTGCAAATATGAGGGAGCAGTTTCTTATCTTTTCTTAGGTATCGTTTCTATCAAGTGAATTAAAACAATTATAAACTGATGCTTGATTATAATAAAGTCAGCAATGTTTTTGCATTTGAAAATGACATTAGTAACAATTATTCTAACTACTGAGACGAAACGTGGCAACAGAAGAACAAGGTAAGATACTAGTGCTACCTCTACTACCACTACTACTATAATTAATAAGGAGCACTATGATAGCAGATAAGCTAAATTTTAAGAGCAAAAGGTGTTTAGTCACTACACCCACATGATTGAAAGTAGGGTCTGGTGTGCGTCCTCCTTTCCAGTATTAAAATAGTACAAGTCAGATTATATGGAATATACATTTCGAATTTCGATGAATCCTAACTGAATTAAAACAACAGAACAGATCTTCAAACCAAAACAGCAAGGATATGGATAAATAAATATCAGCCCGAGATAGAAAAGGCCATAAATTAATTCTCAATGGCAATAATTGTTACGCTAACACCCTTGTGGGTGAATAAGCTAAATACAAGATTATGAAGAAAAACATTGTAACCAAAAGTACCATTACGTTTCGATAGAACTAATTCCAGACAGATAAATCTGAGGGCTATTTCACACAGTAACACTGAGGCACGTAAAGAAATGACATTTTCACGATGTATGTATTGAAGGTACTTCAGAGTATTTCACGCAGCTGTAATGATCACAACGAAAGGATAAAAAATGAAGGTTATGGTCCAGGGTGATGGGTTTAATTTGAGATTTTGATCGAAAGTCATCATATGGAAAAATGAATTTGAATCGGACGATAAAGGATATATTCAGTCTGGAAATATGTAAGCTGCACAATAGCAGTATACTCCGTATTACTGATATTAAACTCACTCAAACGTCCAAATTAGGTTGTTCTAATCTAGTTTTGGTGTGGATGATTTGCTTTGAACCCGATGTATCAATAATCCGATTTTCATGGGTCTAGGCGAAACAGAACCCAGGAAATTGATGCTGTAATAAACACACAGCTAAAATGAAAAACAATATGATAAAGTATCTCGAGTATGTAAATTTGGTCACGCTCACCTCGTTTTGATATGGTAGAGTTACTCTTATCAGATGCATCATCGTACAAATTATGATAAGTGTAGGGAATAGGATATGATATACTAAGCACGTATCACTATATTGAGAGGATCATGAATGCAAAACAAATCAACACTAGAGCAACCAGGAAAAACACTATAATATCCCCTCCTAACGTCATTGGTGGTGGGATAATACAAGTTATTATTCACTTGCAGGCTGTTGAACCCATTTGATTCCTACTTATTACTGAATTATGTCGAATTCCAATTTAAAGTTTCTATTTACAAGGCTGTGAAACATAAAAGGAAGCTATACAGTATCATAAAGCCTAAAATGACATAAAATTCGTTGTGCACGGTGTGACAGACGGATTACAAGTCGCCATTTAAGCTTCCTTGTACTTAAACACTCTTCTTATAGTGGTGACACTCCGGATCACTTGGTAGAGCATCTGAATAATAATCCAAGGACCACTGAAAAGATAATCACCCCGAAAACCCGGGTTGTCTGTATCGGTACGCCAGCCAGAAAAGTACTTAGATTCATGTCATCAGTATGACCTGATCATTGGGCTAAACGTGCTATTAAAACCAATAAAAGGAAATAAAAGTGAAGATAATGATCATAAATGATAACCAACAAGCGATGGTTTACCCAAAACTGTTTGTTATGTAAATATAAAAATTGCCAACAGGCACGAGTCTGGAGTCCATTTGGCCCGGACCTCGTTCAATATTCAGTAATCAGTGGATTCCACATTCATAGAAGCTACACGTATAAAGTCTCAAGATTCATCAGAAGATGTAAATAGAAACACATCGCTAACAAAAGCTATTTTTTTCCCACACAGCATCATTCATTTTTATTTACAACCATCTTGACCATGAGATGAATAGTTACAGATAGTTTCGTGGTAAACCTCTAGGTAGTTTAGGAGGAGCAGTGATAACCATGACCATGAGATGAATAGTTACAGATAGTTTCGTGGTAAACCTCTCGGTAGTTTAGAAGGAGCAGTGATAACCATGACCATGATATGAATAGTTACAGATAGTTTCGTGGTAAACCTCTAGGTAGTTTAGGAGGAGCAGTGATAACCATGACCATGAGATGAATAGTTACAGATAGTTTCGTGGTAAACCTCTAGGTAGTTTAGGAGGAGCAGTGATAACCATGACCATGAGATGAATAGTTACAGATAGTTTCGTGGTAAACCTCTAGGTAGTTTAGGAGGAGCAGTGATAACCATGACCATGAGATGAATAGTTACAGATAGTTTCGTGGTAAACCTCTAGGTAGTTTAGAAGGAGCAGTGATAACCATGACCATGATATGAATAGTTACAGATAGTTTCGTGGTAAACCTCTAGGTAGTTTAGGAGGAGCAGTGATAACCATGACCATGAGATGAATAGTTACAGATAGTTTCGTGGTAAACCTCTAGGTAGTTTAGGAGGAGCAGTGATAACCATGACCATGAGATGAATAGTTACAGATAGTTTCGTGGTAAACCTCTAGGTAGTTTAGGAGGAGCAGTGATAACCATGACCATGAGATGAATAGTTACAGATAGTTTCGTGGTAAACCTCTAGGTAGTTTAGGAGGAGCAGTGATAACAAGCATGTGGTGATGGATGTTCAGTCTATCTCATATGCTCATGTGGTTGATGACCACTAGAGCAGTGGTTACTTACCTTTTTGAAGTATGATTACCCTGTCTTAAATTGAGGAAAAATTTTGGGAACACACATGCTAATAGTGCAATTTAATGCTAACTTAGAATATACCCATGGACTCAGGGGGATCGGCGGCCTTCACGTTGGGAACGATTGTGCTAGAGCTAAAATCAGTTTTATTCAACAAAGTCCTTAAATTTACATTCCTCTTAAAACCTGTTATACGGTAAACTATCCTCAGTCGTTTGTACATGTTTAAAGTATCTGAAAAGGCATTACGAATACAAACTCCAAGCTTTGGACAAGATGTTAACAAACTTAGCATTGTACTCTCTGGTTTAGAACTGATTGTATTTTGTTCAGTTTGGAATAATATTCTTGAACATCTTAAAACACAAGCTTATGATACCGGTCTTAGTCTGAATCATCAGCACATTAATTAACCAATGTGTCAAACGAACACGTGACCAAGACTTATTTAGGATACATACTATTCTATGGTGGCATGGGAGCTATCTTTTGGCAGTTGCAAAGAATAACCATTTTAATGATTGCATAAAATATGATTGCATAAAGGGACGATTGGCAACGGAAAACATACCGTCGAGAACGTTTTTGCGGTTCATGACCATGGGAGTTAAAAACCACAGGTTTTCAAAATAATCCTTGCAGTTGACATTCCCCAAAAGACCTGCTATACGGTAAACCATTTCCATTATTCTGCAACTAAATACTCAGATGTCAAGATAATAATGAACTTGATATTTTAATCCCCCTGCAAGGGACTGTAGTTTGCTTTGTTTGGACGGGTAGTCTTGAACATCTCAAAACAATAGCATATGATACCGTCCTGAATGTTAATTATCAGCACATTAATCTAGCCCTTTGCAATGTGCCAAGCGGCCAAATTCCCAAGATTTATTCAGCATGTTCTCCTTTTTATGGGTCTGAGAAATCTTCTGACAGTTACCAAGGACGATCATATTAAATGTAAACAATTCCTCTTTTGGCACGAGGATGTTGATGTGGTTTTCATCCTATCATATGTTGTGAGTCATGGTGGTTCCCTAATTAGCTCGCCAGATTTGTTCACAGAGTGGGGCAGATTCGATTACTACCATTGGATTAACTCGGAGATGGTACATTTGTGTATACTAGGGTAATTGACGTTAATCCAAGTGCCTCAAAACTGAAGAACATATTTCTGTTGTTGCATTTTAGAGCATCAAACTAAACTGAACAATTCTAAAGTGTACAGAAGAACATCATTACTTGTTACTGGCGTTCCGTGTGCAGTGGTAGAATTTACCATAATAATATGGACTATATCCAAAAGAACAATAAAACACTGAAATCTGTTGGATGAACTGCTTATAATTATAATAGGTACGATAACATCATTGCAGTAAAATATTTTTGGACACATTGCCAATGTGTTTGCATAAGATATGCAGATACAATGCTTAGCCTAAAATAATGAGAAATGTTTGGATATCTTTTGATGTAGGATAATGCCAACACAATTTAGGCTTTATTCGCAACACACTGAACTGTGGAAAATTTGACATTTAATCAAGTAGATGATATATTTGAACACTGGCTAGACAGGAATACCTATTCATTCGCACTTACATCAATTCCTGGGTGCCCGGCCATGCTTTCTGTATCAGAAAATTCATTAAGCTCAGAGGACATCTAAAATGCAAAAATATAATAAATGTACGGTTGTGTAAACTTAGCATATGCAAATCTTGTCAATTCCAATGTCTTTCAACTCGGTAATTGTAATTGTATCAGCTATATAACTTTATTAAGGTGACGCTCTGTTTAAATTGTTCCAATGTATTATTCAACTCAACAAATGAAGAAGAAAAATATTCAGCATCAGTTTACACTCATACAAAGGACTGACATTTATTTAAAGCAAGATCGCCTCAAAGGCTTTCTATTTCTAATAACTGCAGAGTGTTGAAATCATCTTTTATATTTTTGAGTACTAGCATGATTTACAAATTTACTGATGTGTTGGACATATTGGCTATCATTTTGGCATCTTCCTGTATGACCAACATGACGTTATACGAGGTGTTCTAGTGCAATTTCCATGTTGATTGCACTTTCATTGGAGGAATTCTGATAACTGGATTTCCAAGGTGACCTCTGTGCTGGCTACATTAAATATTGGATCAGTACCGTTGCTCTTTAGGACCAACTAGACACCATAAAAAGTCCACCATGTCTCCGTTTAAGATCCTTAAGATTACCACCGTGTCAGCCATATTGGACATTACATAGGCGCAATTTATAATCAGGTTTAATTATACACTAAATGAAGTCACCCAGTTTAAACTTCAGGCCTAAATGACATTCCATTTCGAAGGAGCAGCAGTCTCAATATTTTCAAGATAGCCGTTGTGACCGAGCGGAACCATTTCTCACTGAGAACGCTCAAGACATCATAAGAAACGTTCTATAGGCAACAACATGTTGATATCATTTTCTATTAAGAAGGAGTAGCGATAAAATGATTTTGAAGATGGATGCAGTGGTGACCGTACTGTATGTTTGATAGGCAGCTTTTTCCCTTTAGGACCGACTAAAATTATAATAAGTCTCCTGCTGAAAGCATCATATTGATATGAATATGCTTTCAAAAATAGTAACGATATGAAGACTTTAAAATACCGAATAGCACCATTTTCATTTATGATCTTGAGATGCGGTGGATATATGTGTAAAGACCTTGATATGAATATCTATCTATCTATCTATCTATATATATATATATATATATATATATATATATATATATATATATATATATATATATATATATATATATATATATATATATATATATATATATATATATATATATATATATATATATATATATGTATGTATGTATGTATGAACAGTGTAGAGGGACGACAGACAGCAGGTCATCCCTGATGATTTTCTGGTCTATTACCAGTAAAGCTAACATTTGGGTCACAGTGACATACTTTTGATATGGTTGAGTTAGTATCCATGTGAAAATGTACATACAAATGTTCTTGAGTGTGAGTAAAAGAAGATCAAGTTTATTGATGGTGCATATAACAGATTGCTGAAAATACAAATCAATCAAGCATAACATTTACGATAATTAGCTTAATTTTGTGTATTATAGCAACCCTGTCTCAGCTGATCCCAAATGATAACTTTCTTGAGTATAAATAAACAAATTGGTCAAATATATTGAAAGTGTAAAGAATAGACTGCACATCTGAATTTGTTGATTCGGTGTGAAACTGATAATCCCATAAATTGATAAATGAAAAAGGAAGAAATATTGACCCTTGCTGTAGAAGTATGACTACTATCATATGGTGTCCGCAGGGGCTACAGTTTGTCTTACTTCCATTGGGCCCTACGAAAACGTACGTTGGTTCTGATGAGCCAACGAGAGACGGTAGAAGAATATGAACGACGTGTGTGATCGCCAAAACGTGGCTTTCATCACTTCCTCCAGAGACGATTGAGTTATATAGGTCGACGAAGAAGGATTGGCTAGAAATTAATAATCTTTAACTTATTTTTTATGGAGAATTATTCCAATCCGAGTTTATCTCCGCGTTCGAGATACGATTCTAGTGGCAAATTTAATACATTCCGTCGGCGAAACCGTGGATTTAGACGTCTATTTTGTGATTATTTTGCTTTTATACTTTGAAAGCAATGAAACAAAGGTAAAACAGTACACAAATGCTATATTATTCAGTGACAATATGATTTACAAATATCTATTAAGCTGGTAAAAATCTGATAAAAAATTAACCTGAATTGAGAGATAATACAGTGGTAAAATTTACATCTTAGAGAAAGGGGATCTTCCTCCTTGCTTTTTCAAAACGAACTGAATTGATGATAACTGGTTACTTGAATATTTGATTTGAAGCCCGAAGTGTAACCTGCACAGATGAAGTAATGGCAATGATGCGGATATCAAATTTCGGGAAAATGTAGACAGTTCTGTGTGGGAAATATTCCTTTTAGGCAGTGCTGATTGTCTTATTAACTTTGTCGCAATAAACGCATCTGAATATAAGTGCTTAGTATAACATAGTATTTCAAAACTGAATAATAACGCACGGAGATCACACTGGTGGACAGTAATAAAGAAGCAATTGATGACACTGATGCGGATGCCGATCTTCACAAAAATATAGACATTTTCATTGGGATAATTGTAGGCCGTGGTGTTTTTTTTTATCTTAACAATATCGGACTGAACTGAGTGGAAGATATCTATTTCATTGTATATCTGGCTCGGATATTGACGATGATGCATTCGTCGATGGTCTTCAAGCTAAGTAGATACTTGAGAATTACACTGTTAATGATGTTTTTCAGTATAAAGAGGATTGAGGGGCACTCACCCTTCATAATAAAATGAACGCAAATTATTATTATAACTATATTAGAACTATGCAGGTTTTTTTTTTATTTTATAGGTTTATGTTTTACATGGGTGTTTTTATTTCTTCCCGATTAATAACTGTTGGTGACAAAGAATATATTATTTATTGTAACAATATTTTGCCCTTTGATTATGTCAATCGACTTTGGAACTAATTAACTGTCACACATGTTTGAATTATAAATCCAGTCAACTATACTGTAACTCACATGTTTTAGACAACTAAGATAGACAAATATAGATATGTGTGGACAAGCTGATGAAATTTTATCGCGTTCCTGAACTGGACCGAACAACCCCAACAAAACTCTAGCATTACTGTATTATAATGTATTCAAGAAGGCACATACTATAACCAAATGAACACTATTTTGACTTCCAAGTAGGGATCTGTTCTGCATGTTCCCTAAATTTGAAAACATTTTAATAGGCATTTACATTCTGGATTGGATTGTATCATTTTTCATGTCTTAAACGTTGTAAAGTTTATCACATTTCTTGGAATCCATACCAAGAAAATATTTCGGATATAAACATTGCGCTAAAAGTAACTTTAGAAATGTGAAATGTGTTACTGGCTTAATGTACGTGACTTGCACTGAATGTTTTACATCTGGAATTTTTAAAACAAACAATATTTGACTTTCTTCAAAAACTCACGCTTTTTAAAATGATATTGAAGCATATAAAAATGTTTGATAGACTTGTCTTGTAAAGAGAGAATAACCGATATATTCTCATGAAAGCCACATTGACCAATGTTTCTGCATTCTCACGCTGATGCATTAATAGCTAAATATTGTTATCGTTTAGGTTAATCTACATTAAGGAAAACTTCCAGATAAAAACGAAAAGACTTAATTGGGCATAAAAGTCTATATTTATCACAGGATAGGAATGACTGAGACTGGGGGTCTCAATATTGAGTGCAGCAACTGTTGGAAATGGGATTTTTCTTATAAACACCATGCAGAGCGATTTAATGGTCTTTGGTCTAAGGTCCTGAAAAGAAGCCCATTCCAAAGATCCATAGTAGGTGCTTAGTTAAAGACTACAAGACAGACGAGATTACAATTTCGCATCAGCGAGAGAGACACCGGTCTTTGCAGTACAAAGAGCGCAGTCTGAACGGAGAATCTTATAAGGAATGGTGTAGGGACCATTCTTTGAGGACATTCTTGTCCCTCCTGGACATACTCTCCGCCACTGTTTTTGTGAGGAACGTGATGAATTTGGAGGGTAATACATTCTGAAGTTACCACACAGAGAGAATGAGCATGTCTACAATCAATGTCATTTGACATATCACTCATTTTTTACATCGCAGACCGCAACCTCCATAAAGTCCATGGCTGCATGCCGGGAAGGACCAATCACTTCTTTGAGACGGAAGACCATACATCTCATAGGGATTCAGCGGGATTTTAAGAAAGGGACGATACCGACAGGACTCCCTTTTCTATTTGTACGTCGATTCTTTATCCGAAGTAGTTTTAAACGGAAGCTAGTAAAGACAGAAGGGGTTCTCTACCCTATACCAGTCGCCGTACTGGTGGGTTCTAAAGAACAGACGACCAGTATTCGTAGACCGGTGACCGGTACCGTATGACCAATCAATGACCAGTCTGATTGTCTGATCCGTAGGAAAATGCTTTTTTTCAGATCTCATGAACATGTATTGAAGCTCTCCCGTTCTGGACCGCTTGATCCAATTGAAAGCATAGGCCATTGGCAATTGAAAAGTTTCTGTTCCTCCTTCATGAATTGGGAGAATTATCATTCAGCTTCAGCCAACAAATGTGGACCAATAGAGGAGCTGCTCCTTCAAAGCTTACACTGGTCAACAGTGAAATCATTACTGACTTGAAAAGGCCCTAATCTGTAGTATTTTGGTGTGCCGAACACGAATATAACCGTGAAAAATTTGTATTGGCTCTCGTTTTGAAGATATTCATATACCTCATTTTCTATGTTTCACTGTGTAAATTTCTCCAGTAGGACTGCAGCAACATCCGGAATAATGATGTAACATTGCATAATACCATCATGCTCACATCATCCACAGTTGATTGCATCATTTTCTGATGCAATGCAATACTAATGCCATGCGGCTGCTGAAGTAAGTTGACGTCAGCAGTGTACTATACATGTGTAGGCCTATTATACTAATGCCAGGCGGCTGCTGAAGCTGACGTAAGCAGTGTACTATATAAAGCCCAATCAGACAGGTTCAGCATTTAAAATATTTTAGACGTTGTGCGAGACAGTTCAAGCTACTGTTACATAAAACTTATTATTTTATCCATTTACGTACAATAAAGAACAGTAATGCCTCGAAAGTGTGTTAATACCGCAGACAATTTTTGCTATATTTGTGGGGAAGTGACATTTGCCAACCAGAAGAAAAGTATCAATTCTCAAGTGAAGAAGGCATATCATCTTTACTTCGGATGCAAGGTTGGTGACCAAGACAAGCCTTGGGCTCCGCATATATGCTGTGCTACATGTACAACACAGCTTTCACAGTGGTTGAATTGCAAAAGGTCATCAATGCCGTTTGCAGTCCCAATGGTGTGGAGAGAGCCAAGCAACCACCTAAATGACTGTTACTTCTGCTTGGTTCCTCCTCTTTCCGGCGGAATAACGAAGCGAAAGAAGTCGAGAATAGTCTACCCAAACATTCCGTCTGCATTGAGACCAGTTCCACATGGTGAGGGACTTCCTATTCCAGAACCTCCAGCAGAATATTCTCTTGATTCATCTGACGAAGACAAAGGTGAGTCGACCTGTTCTTCTCCTGGTCCATCAGCATGCAGTGATCCAGATTTTCACTGTGGTGCATCATCAACCCCACACAGAATAACACAGGAAGAACTAAATGACCTGATTCGTGATTTGGACTTATCAAAGAACAAGGCAGAATTGCTAGGATCAAGACTCCAACAATGGAATCTTCTAGAAGAAGATGTCACAATTACTGCATATCGAAAGCGCCACCAGCAATTGGAGCCTTTCTTCAGAAAGGAAAGTAATCTGATATTCTGTTCCGATATTGAGGGCCTCATGAATGCTTTAAAAATCACTCATGACCCACAAGAATGGAGACTATTTGTGGACTCTTCGAAACTGAGTCTCAAGGCTGTGCTTTTGCACAATGGAAACATTCTTCCATCTATTCCAGTAGCGTATGCTGTCCACATGAAAGAGACATACGATAACTTAAGGCAGCTACTGAATTCCATTGAGTATAACAAGTACAGCTGGCACCTCTGTGGTGATTTGAAGGTAGTTGCCCTTTTAATGGGACTGCAGCAAGGATATACAAAATACATGTGTTTCTTATGCGAGTGGGATAGCCGAACAAGGGAAATGCACTACATGAGGAAGGAATGGACTCACAGGCAGAATGTAGCCATTGGAGAGAAGAATATCCAACACCCAGCTCTGGTTGAGGCTCAGAAAATCTTGCTACCACCCCTTCACATCAAACTAGGTTTGATGAAGAACTTCGTGAAAGCCATTGACCGGACTTTGCCAGCATTCCGATACCTGCATGAAAAATTCCCTCGACTCAGCGAAGCAAAGATTAAAGATGGAGTTTTTGTGGGTCCTCAGATTCGAGAGCTTTTCAAAGATGACCGGTTCAACAACTTGCTGGAAGGTGACGCGAAACAAGCATGGAATGCTTTTCGCCTAGTTTCTACAAACTTCCTCGGAAATGTTAGGGCAGAAAACTATAAGGAACTAGTAGAAGACATGTTGATGAAGTATAAGAAACTTGGCTGCAATATGTCTCTAAAGATTCACTTCCTTCATTCCCATTTGGATTTCTTTCCTAGCAACTGTGGTATTGTTAGTGATGAACACGGCGAACGTTTTCATCAAGATATCGCAACAATGGAACAAAGATACCAGGGAAAATGGTCCACTACAATGCTGGCTGACTACTGCTGGACACTCCTCAGAGATGCTCCCGAACAGCTGTACAAGAGACAGGCGAAGAAATCTAAGATGTAGTCAATGACTTGATTTTTTATAGGTAGGCTATTACAGTTGACCTTTTACTATTGGAATGCATTTCGTTATGTAAACATTAATTTCTTGCAGATTACAAAAAAACTAGAGCCAATTTTGCAATTTGACTGTCATATTCGTGTTCAGCACATAAAAATTGATAAGAATTGACTAATTTTATTTCAGTAACATGACTTTTGTAAAAATTTGTTGTCCAGTGTTATCAAATCGCTCTCACCCTACAGAACTGAAGAGGGTACTACCCCTGCCGAGGATTCATCGACAGAAAAATCTGAGGAAGAAAATGAAGACCATTTCTTCCTCCTTTTGTACGTTCCTATATTTTCAGCGAGGACACCGACCTCGTCTGATCATAGACCACAAAAAGGACAATTATATGTCCTTGTTATACTAATAATTATTGTTCCAAGAGACAAATCTGAAAAAGAACTTGAAAAACTTCTATGCAAATATGAGGCAACAGAATCTTATCTTTTCTTTGATATCGTTTGCATCAAGTGAATTAAAACTATTACAAGCTGATGATTAATTAGTATAAAGACAACAATCATTTTGTTTTTAAAAAGTCATTGGTAACAATTACTCTAAGTACTGAGACGAGACTTTGCAACAACAAAACAAACCTGTTAGGTAAGATGCTACAACTACTACTACCACTATAACTACTACTGCTACTGTTATCAATACTACTACTACTACTAATAATAATAATACTAGTAATAATTAGGAGTACCATGATAGCAAACTTTTCAGAGTGAATCATGTTTAGTGACTAAACCCACATGAATGGCAGTAATCACTGGTGTTCGACCTCCTTCTGAATAATACAATAGTACAAGTCAGATTAAGTGGAGTATAAATTCAGGTGATTCATTACTGTACTAAAACAATATAACAGAATCTTCAAATCAAAACCGGCAAGGATATGTATAACTACATAGCAACCAAAGCTAGAAAAAGGAATAACATAATTCTCAAAGGCAATATTGTTACGTTGACACCCTTGTTGTTGAGTAAGCTAAATGCAAGGTTATGAAGGAAAATATTGTAACCAAAAATACCGTAAACTCTCGATAGAACTAATTCCATCAAGGTCAGTCTGAGAGCTATTTCACAGAATAAAAATGATGCACGTAAATATTAACAATTTTAATATGTTTGTGTAAAATATGCAAAGACGACTGCTGCGTATTTAAGAAGTTGGAGAAATGTCAGACTTTCACTTGATTGAGAGATACTATTTCCATCAAATTACCCTGTGGCAAATATTGATACTTAACCAAACAAACGAGACGTTAAAATAACGGTTAGTAAGAATATTTATATCTAGGCACTTACAGACATTGCTATATCTTGACATGCAATGCATGCATGTGCATTTTGTAGGTGTAATGGTGACGGATATGTGCTCGGAGTTCTTTGCTGAGAATCAGAGATACTTCTGAAGTCCACGAGAAGAGTAGTCTCTGAGAAGTTCTGAATGAGAAAAATATCATGACATATACTGTTGTGTTCTGGACGGAAAACCATAGTCCTCAGTCGTGTTTCTATTCAGACTCATTTGTTATCACAGTAATAGTATTTTCTGTCAGTTCAGTAATTCCTATTTTTGTCAACTCATCAATAAAATTGTTTCTGAACTCTGTAATCTAAATTGTTTTGAACTCTTATAATGTCCTATTTGGCCGCCATATTGGACATATTATAGATCATAGGACGTTTAATCCTGGGCCAACGAGACACTAAAAGACGTTTTCTGGCATACTATAATAATAAGGGATAACAAGCTTGTGCTCACGGATGAACGACTGACAACGGATACATCCCGTCCTAAAAGCTCTCCTGGTCCATGGCAATGTGAGTTAAAACACACATATTTTTTTAACAAAATCTTTGCATTTTACATTATCCCAAAACACCTACTATACGGTAAATCATTTCATTTAATCTGCAAATAAAATCTCAGATCTCAAGACAATAATTTAATGAACTGGGCATTTTAATTCCTGGTCTGAAAGGAACTGTATTTTTCTTAGTATGGACGGGTAGTCTTGAACATCTCAAAGCACGAGCATAACATACCGTCCTGAATGTTAATTATCAACATATTAATTTAGCCCTTTACAATGTGCCAAACGGCCAGACTCCCAAGACTTATCTGCGTGATGTCCTTGAAATGGGTCTACCTGACAAATTTTCTCAAAGTTACCAAGGACGATCATTTCAAATGTAAACAATTCCTCTTTTGGTACGAGGATGTTGAATTAGTCTTCATCCTATCATATATTGTGAGTCATGGTGATTCACTGGTCAGCACGCCAGATTTGTGCACAAGGTGTGGCAGATTAGATTTATGCCATTGAATAAATCCGGACTGGGTAAATTTGTATATACTAGGGCGAGTGACTTTAATCCATGTGCCTCAAAACTAAAGAACCTTTTTGTGTCGTTGTACCATAGAGCATCAAACTAAGCTGAACAATTCTAATGTGCACATAACATCATTGCCTGTTATTGCAACACAGTGTGCAATGGTCGATTTTACCACACAATTTTAGACAGTTTTCACGGGAACAACTGTATGCTGAAATCTGTTGGATGAACTGCTTGTACTTATATTGGTTACGGTAACATGAATGCATTAAAATAATTTTGTGCAAATTGTCATTGCATTTGCGTACAATATATAAATACAATGCTTTGCATACAGTTTTAAGAAATGTTTGGAATTATTTTGAAGGGTATTCTTGAATATCTCAATACACAAAGTTATGATACCGGACTTAGTCTGAATTATCAACACATTAATTAACCAATGTATCAAACGAACACTTGACCAAGACTTTTTTTGTAGGATACATGCTATTATATGGTGACATGGGAGAGAGTTGCATAGAATAACAATTTTAATGTTATACATAAAATATGCGACCACGACAGCTGCATATTTTAACATTACTAGACTATTTCGATCACATTATCATGTGGCAAATATTGATATTTTACAAAACAAATAAGACGTTTCAATAATGGTTTTGTAAGAATATTTATATCTTGGCACTTACAGACATTGCAGTATCATCAGAGACAATGCCTGTATGTGCATTTCGTGGGTGTAATGGTGTAGGAGATGAGCTGGGAGTGCTCTGCGGAGAATCAGAGATACTTCCGAAGTCAACGAGTGTAGTGGTATCTGAGAAGTTCTGAAAAAGAAAATTATCGTGACATATACTGCAGTGCATGACAATATCTTTGCGCATAATGTCAATATGTCTGCATAAAATATTCAAATACAAAGTATAGCTTAAAATAATGAGGAATGTTTGGATTTCTTTTGACAGAGGATACATATAATGCTTACACAATTTAGGTTTTATTCCCAACAAACAGAACTGTGGAAAATTTGACATTTAATCAAGTAGATGATATATTTGAATACTTGCTAGAGAGGAATACCTATTCATTCGCACTTACATCAATTTCTGGGTGCCCGGCCATGCTTTCTGTATCAGACAATTCATTAAGCTCAGAGGACATCTAAAATGCAAAAATATAATAAATGTACGGTTGTGTAAACTTAGCATATGCAAATCTTGTCAATTCCAATGTCTTTCAACTCGGCAATTGTAATTGTATCAGCTATATAACTTTATTAAGGTGACGCTCTGTTTAAATTGTTCCAATGTGTTACATATATTGGATTTAATTTATATTTAATTTGTGTTTGATTTGATCTGATTGTTTGTGGGTTTTGGAATCGTTTTATTTTCTTTACATGTCAATGTAATGTAATTGTATTTACTAAGAATTTGATATTTTCCAGAAAATTCAGAGATTGAACTGAGTTTCCCGTAGATACCTAATAATAGAAACAATTGTTTCTATTGTTTGCTTAGTTCTTTGGTTGAGGCTGAAGTAAACAACTTTTTTCTAGGAGTAAAATGATTGGTTCTTATCAAGGACGGACAGGAGTTATGTGACGTTTACATGTAAACATGATCACGACATCCTCTATTTCTCAATGAGACATTTCAGAAATTGCGAAATATTTAGTACTGATAGTGAAGTTTAGAGAGAGAGAGAGATCGAGAGATCAGAGAGTCCGGGATTTTAAACACTTGATGTTAAGTTGTTTTCTTCTTTTGTGAACAGCATTGAAGTTTTTAGATTTTTAGTTATATGTTAATTTTTCTTCCGAATATTTGGACTCTAGAAAATTAATTTGTTTCTCTGGAAATATTATTGTATTCATACAGAACTGCGTGGGTTCGAGTCTAGGATTCGGCCAATGTGGGTATGTGAGAAAGCTTGCCAGTAGCTTCTCGTGGGTCGGTGGTTCTTTTCGTTTTTCTTCCCTGGGGCCTCCTCCATCATTAATACTGGCCTCCATGTATAGCCTATCGTAAGATGAAAAATGGCTTAAAACCCAACAACAGCAACAACATTCATACAGAACTCTTGAACAAAGACTTTTCTGGAAAATTTTATTTGGATTTCCAAGACCGGAGGAGTAACAATATTTTCAAGATAGCCGTTGTGACCAAGAGAAACCATTTCTCATTGAGAACGCTCAAGACATCATAAGAAACGTTATATAGGCAAAAACATGTTGATATCGTTTTCTACTAAGAAGGAGTAGAGTTAAAAAGATTTTGAAGATGGATGCAACGGTGGCCATGCGGGAGTCTGATCGGTACCGACTAAAAATAATAAGTCTCATGCTGAAACATCATATTGACATGAATATCCTTTCAGAACTAGTAACGATTTGAAGACTTTAAGATACTGAGTAGCACCATTTTCATTTATGACCTTGAGATGAGGTGGATATATGTGTAAAGACCATGATATATATATATATATATATATATATATATATATATATATATATATATATATATATATATATATATATATATATATATATATATATATATATATATATATATATATGTACTGTGTATATGAAGGACGACAGACAACAGGTCATTCCTGAAGCTCTTCTACTCTATTAACAGTAAAGCTAACATTTGGATCATAGTGACCGTCTTTTGATATGGCTTAGTTAGTATCAATGTGAGAAATGTGCTTATAAATATTATTGCATGTGAGTCAAATAAGATCACGTATATTGATCGTGCTTTGAACAGCTTGCTAAAAATACAAGTCAATGAAGTAGGGAAATTATGATAATTAGCTTAATTTGGTGTCTTTTAGCAACCCTGTCTCAGTTGATCCAAAATGATAACTTTCATGAGCATAAATGAAAAATTGGTCACATATATTGAAAGCGTAAAGAATAGACCGCGTATCTGAATTTGTAAGTTCGATGGGAAACTGATAATTCCAATTGTTAAATGAAAAGGGAAGAAATATTTCCTCTTACTTTTGAGGTATAGACTACTATCGGATGGTGTCCACATGGGCTACAGTTTGTGGTACTTCCACTGGGCCGTAAGAACACGTACGTTTGTTTTGATAAGCCAACGAGAGACGATATAATGAGGTGAACGTTGTGTGAGGTCGCCAGAACGCGGCTTTCAGAGACAAATGATTAATATAGGAAGTAGGAATGGCTTGAGAATAATGAGCTTTTACTTATTTCATATTGTGTACGATTCCAATCCAAGTTTATATTTGCGTACGGGACACAATTTCAGTGGCATATTTAATACATGACTTCAAAACTAAATATTAACACATGGAGATTACTCTGGTGGGCAGTACTTAAGCAGCAGGTGATCAAAGTGATGTGGATGCCGATCTTGATGAAAATATAGACACTTTTATTGGGCAAATTAATATTGTAGGCAGTGGCGTTCGTGAGTTTATCGACACAGGACTGAACTGAGAGGACGATAACTATTTCAATGCTTATTAGACTCGGATATTGACGATGGTGCAATCGTCGATGGTCTTCAAGCTAACTAAATACTTGAGAATCACACTGTTAATAATGTTTGTCAGCATAAGGAGGTTGGCGGGGCAGTGATGTAACACCAAACGACACTTTCCATTGCCACAAAGTTTGCCTGAATTGGTATCAAGATCTTTGAAAACATTTAGGTAAAGAACTTTATACACAACATGAAGAAGCATCCTTCAGAATAACATGAATGCCAGTTATTATTATAACTATATTAGGACTGTGAAGGCTTTCAAAAGGTTTATGTTCTGCATGAGTGTTTTTGTCTCTCCTCGATTAATAACTTTTGGGGACAAAGAATATATGATTTATTTTAATAATACCATGCCCCATGATCATGTCAGTCGGCTTTGAAACTAATTAAAATATGCTCATATTTGAATTATAAATCTAGTTAATTACAATGTAACTCACATTTTTCAAAATAATTAAGTTAAACAAATATATATATATATATATATATATATATATATATATATATATATATATATATATATATATATATATATATATATATATATATATATATATATATATATATATATATATATATATATATATATATATATGTGTGTGTGTGTGTGTGTGTGTGTGTGTGTGTGTGCATAACCTTATGAAATATTCATGCGTTCCTGAACTGGGCCGAAACAAGCCAGCAAACTATGGTATGTGTGTACTATAATGTATTTAAGAAGGCACATACTATAACCAAATGAACACTATTTTGACCTCCAAGTAGGGATCTGTTCTGCATGTTTCCTAAATTTGATAAAAGTTTAATATGCATTTACATTCTTGATTGGATTGTATCATTTTCCACGTCTTAAACGTCGAAAGATTTACCATATTTCTTAGATCCATACCAAGAAAATATTTCGGATAGAAACGTTGCGCTAAACGTAATTTTAAAAATGTGATTTTTTTTGCTGGTTTAATGCACGTGACCTGCACAGAATGTTTTACATCTGGAAATTTTAAAACAAAGAATATTTGACTTTCTACAAAATTGCAAGCTTTTTAGAATTATATAAAAGCATAAGAAAATGTTTGATAGACTTGTTCTGTCAAGCGAGATTAACCAATAACTTCTCGTGAAAGCCAGATTGATAACAGTGTCTGCATTCTCACGCTGATGCATTAATGGCTAAATACTGTCATTGTTTTATAAATCTACCTGTCTGATCTGGCTTCAGTTTTAAAAAGATTAATGTGCATGAACTAAAACCTCCAGGTAAAAACATAAAGACCTAACTGGGCATAAAAGGTTATATTGATAACAGGATTCGAATGACTGAGACTGGGAATCTCAATATTGAGTGAAGCAGCTGTTGGAAATGGGACCTTTTGCGGAAAAAAAAATCCCTGTTTGACAATGAAGAAAATCTGACTCACAGTGTTCACATTGAAGCGCGAACAGACTGGTTAGATGGATAGGGAAATAAGCTTGCTCCTTCGTCATATCGACACCAAGCAGAGCGAGATAATGGTCTTTGGTCTAAGGTCCTGAAAAGAAGCCCATTCCAAAGGACAATGGTGGGTGCTTAGTTAAAGACCACAAGAGAGACAAAATTACAACTATGCATTAGCGAGATAGACACCAGTCTTTGCAGTACGAAGAACATGATCAAGTTATTTATGTTAAGTCAAAGAACATGATCAAGTTACGTATGTTAAGTGTAGCCAAGGATCTAACCCACAGTATGAACAGGGAATCTTATACGGAATGGTGTAGAGACCATCCTTTGAGGACACTCTTGTCCCTCCTGGACATACTCTCCGCCACTATTTTTCTGAGGAACGTGATGACTTTGGAGGGTAATACATTCTGAAGTTACCACGGAGAGAGAATAAGCACGTCTACAATCATTGTCATTTGACATCTCACTCATTTGTGACATCGCAGACCGCAACCACCCTTCCATGGGGCCAAAACCTGGAAGTCCATTGCTGCATGCCGGGAAGGACCAATCACTTCCTTGAGATGGAAGACCCTACATCTCATAGGGATTCAGCGGGATTTTAAGAAAGGTACGATACCGACAGGACTCCCTTCTGTATTTGTACGTCGATTCCTTATCGGAAGTAGATTTAAACGGAACCCAGTAAAGACAGGAGGGGGTCTCTACCCTATCCTTGTCGCCGTACTGGTGGTTCCAAAGAACTGGCGACCAGTATTCGTAGACCGGTGACCAGTGCCGATTGACCATTTAATGACCAGTCTGATGGCTCTGATCAGGTGGAACATGATTTTTTCAGATCTTATGAACATGTATTGAAGCTCTCCCGTTTCTGGACCGCTCGATCCTATTGCCAGCATGGGCCCCTAGCAATTCAAACGTTTATGCTCCTCCTTCATGACTTGGGAGAATTATGATTCAGCTTCAGCCAACAGCTGTGGACCAATAGATGAGCTGCTCCTCCAAAACTTGGTAGGGGCGGCGTTCGGCTTAACAACTCACTCTCACCCTACAGTAGTGAAGAGGGTACTACTGCCGAGGGATTCATCGACAGAAAAAGCAGACAAATCTTAGGAAGAATATGAAGGCCCTTTCGGCCTCCTTTTGTACGTTCCTATATTTTCAGCGAGGACACGGAATTCGTCTGATCATAGACTACAAAAAGGACAAGTATATATCCGTGTTATAGTAATAATTATTGTTCCAAGAGACGAATCTGAAAAAGAACATGAAAAACTGAATGCAAATATGAGGCAACATAATCTTATCTTTTCTTTGATATCGTTTGCATCAAGTGAATTAAAACTATTACAAGCTGATGATTGATTATTATAAAGCCAACAATTATTTTGGTTTTTTTAAAGTTATTAGTAACAATTATTCTAAGTACTGAGACGAGACTTTGCAGCAAAAAAATAGTTAGGTAAGATGCTACAACTACTTCTACCACTACAACTACTACTATTACTGTTATCAATAATAATAATAATAATAATAATAATAATAATAATAACAATAATAATATTAACAATAATAATAATAATTAGGAGTACCATGATAGCAAACTTTTCATAGTGAATGGTGTTTAGTGACTAAACCCACATGAATGGCTGTAATTACTGGTGTGTGACCTCCTTCTGAATAATACAATAGTACAAGTCAGATTAAGTGGGATATAAATTCCGGTAATTCATTACTGTACTAAAACAATAGAACAGAATATTCAAACCAAATCAGCAACGATATGGATAACTACATAGTAATCAAAGCTTGAAAAAGGAATAACATAATTCTCAAAGGTAATAATTATTACGTTGACACCCTTGTTGGTGAGCAAGCTAAATGCAAGTTTATGAAGGAAAACATTGTAACCAAAAATACTATTAACTCTTGATATAACTACAACAAGGTCAATCTGAGATCTATTTCACAGAATAAAAATGATTCACGTAAATATTAACAATTTTATTATGTTTGTATAAAATATGCAAAGACGACTGCTGCGTTTTTAAGTTGGAGAAATGTCAGACTTTCTCTTGATTGAGAGACACTATTTCGATCGAAATTACCCTGAGGCAAATATTGATAGTTAACCAAACAAACGAGACGTCACAATAATGGCACTGGACAACAAATTTTTACAAAAGTCATGTTACTGAAATAAAATTAGTCAATTCTTATCAATTTTTATGTGCTGAACACGAATATGACAGTCAAATTGCAAAATTGGCTCTAGTTTTTTTGTAATCTGCAAGAAATTAATGTTTACATAACGAAATGCATTCCAATAGTAAAAGGTCAACTGTAATAGCCTACCTATAAAAAATCAAGTCATTGACTACATCTTAGATTTCTTCGCCTGTCTCTTGTACAGCTGTTCGGGAGCATCTCTGAGGAGTGTCCAGCAGTAGTCAGCCAGCATTGTAGTGGACCATTTTCCCTGGTATCTTTGTTCCATTGTTGCGATATCTTGATGAAAACGTTCGCCGTGTTCATCACTAACAATACCACAGTTGCTAGGAAAGAAATCCAAATGGGAATGAAGGAAGTGAATCTTTAGAGACATATTGCAGCCAAGTTTCTTATACTTCATCAACATGTCTTCTACTAGTTCCTTATAGTTTTCTGCCCTAACATTTCCGAGGAAGTTTGTAGAAACTAGGCGAAAAGCATTCCATGCTTGTTTCGCGTCACCTTCCAGCAAGTTGTTGAACCGGTCATCTTTGAAAAGCTCTCGAATCTGAGGACCCACAAAAACTCCATCTTTAATCTTTGCTTCGCTGAGTCGAGGGAATTTTTCATGCAGGTATCGGAATGCTGGCAAAGTCCGGTCAATGGCTTTCACGAAGTTCTTCATCAAACCTAGTTTGATGTGAAGGGGTGGTAGCAAGATTTTCTGAGCCTCAACCAGAGCTGGGTGTTGGATATTCTTCTCTCCAATGGCTACATTCTGCCTGTGAGTCCATTCCTTCCTCATGTAGTGCATTTCCCTTGTTCGGCTATCCCACTCGCATAAGAAACACATGTATTTTGTATATCCTTGCTGCAGTCCCATTAAAAGGGCAACTACCTTCAAATCACCACAGAGGTGCCAGCTGTACTTGTTATACTCAATGGAATTCAGTAGCTGCCTTAAGTTATCGTATGTCTCTTTCATGTGGACAGCATACGCTACTGGAATAGATGGAAGAATGTTTCCATTGTGCAAAAGCACAGCCTTGAGACTCAGTTTCGAAGAGTCCACAAATAGTCTCCATTCTTGTGGGTCATGAGTGATTTTTAAAGCATTCATGAGGCCCTCAATATCGGAACAGAATATCAGATTACTTTCCTTTCTGAAGAAAGGCTCCAATTGCTGGTGGCGCTTTCGATATGCAGTAATTGTGACATCTTCTTCTAGAAGATTCCATTGTTGGAGTCTTGATCCTAGCAATTCTGCCTTGTTCTTTGATAAGTCCAAATCACGAATCAGGTCATTTAGTTCTTCCTGTGTTATTCTGTGTGGGGTTGATGATGCACCACAGTGAAAATCTGGATCACTGCATGCTGATGGACCAGGAGAAGAACAGGTCGACTCACCTTTGTCTTCGTCAGATGAATCAAGAGAATATTCTGCTGGAGGTTCTGGAATAGGAAGTCCCTCACCATGTGGAACTGGTCTCAATGCAGCCGGAATGATTGGGTAGACTATTCTCGACTTCTTTCGCTTCGTTATTCCGCCGGAAAGAGGAGGAACCAAGCAGAAGTAACAGTCATTTAGGTGGTTGCTTGGCTCTCTCCACACCATTGGGACTGCAAACGGCATTGATGACCTTTTGCAATTCAACCACTGTGAAAGCTGTGTTGTACATGTAGCACAGCATATATGCGGAGCCCAAGGCTTGTCTTGGTCACCAACCTTGCATCCGAAGTAAAGATGATATGCCTTCTTCACTTGAGAATTGATACTTTTCTTCTGGTTGGCAAATGTCACTTCCCCACAAATATAGCAAAAATTGTCCGCGGTATTAACACACTTTCGAGGCATTACTGTTCTTTATTGTACGTAAATGGATAAAATAATAAGTTTTATGTAACAGTAGCTTGAACTGTCTCGCACAACGTCTAAAATATTTTAAATGCTGAACCTGTCTGATTGGGCTTTATATAGTACACTGCTTACGTCAGCTTCAGCAGCCGCCTGGCATTAGTATAATAGGCCTACACATGTATAGTACACTGCTGACGTCAACTTACTTCAGCAGCCGCATGGCATTAGTATTGCATTGCATCAGAAAATGATGCAATCAACTGTGGATGATGTGAGCATGATGGTATTATGCAATGTTACATCATTATTCCGGATGTTGCTGCAGTCCTACTGGAGAAATTTACACAGTGAAACATAGAAAATGAGGTATATGAATATCTTCAAAACGAGAGCCAATACAAATTTTTCACGGTTATATTCGTGTTCGGCACACCAAAATACTACAGATTAGGGCCTTTTCAAGTCAGTAATGATTTCACTGTTGACCAGTGTGGTTAGTAAGAATATTTATATCTAGGCACTTACAGACATTGCTGTATCATGACATGCAATACATGAATGTGCATTTTGTGGGTGTAATGGTGTCGGATATGTGTTCGGAGTTCTTTGCTGAGAATCAGAGATACTTCCGAAGTCCACGAGAAGAGTAGTCTCTGAGAAGTTCTGAATGAGACAAATATCATGACATATACTGTTGTGTTCTGGACGGAAAACCATAGTCATCAGTCGTGTGGTGCATTTCAGACTTATTTGTTATCACAGTAATAGTATTTTCTGTCAGTTCAGAAATTCCTATTTTTGTCAACTCATCAATAGAATTTTTTCTCAACTCAGTAATTCAAATTATTTTTAACTCATATAATGTCCTATTTGGCCGCCATATTGGACATAATATAGATCATAGGACGTTTCATCTTAAGCCAACTAGACACTAAAATACGTTTTCTGGCATAATACAATAAAAAGGGATAACAAGCTTGTGCTCACGGATGAACGACTGACAACGGATACATCCCGTCTCAAAAGCTCTCCTGGTCCATGGCGACGTGAGTTAAAACACACCTGTTTTTACCACAATCTTGCATTTTACATTACCCCAAAACATCTACTATACGGTAAACTATTTCCGTTAATCTGCAAATAAAATCTCAGATCTCAAGACAATAATTTAATGAACTGGGCATTTGAATTCCTGGTCTGAAAGGGACTGTATTTTGCTTAGTATGGACGGGTAGTCTTGAACGTCTCAAACGAGCACATTACACCGTCCTGAATGTTAATTATCAACATATTAATCTAGCCCTTTACAATGTGCCAAACAGTCAGACTCCCAAGACTTATTCTGCGCGATGTCCTTGAAATGGTTCTACCTGACAAATCTTCTCACAGTTACCAAGGTCGATCATTTCAAATGTAAACAATTCCTCTTTTGGCACGAGGATATTGAATTAGTCTTCATCCTATCAGATATTGTGAGTTATGGTGATTCACTAGTTAGCACGCCAGATTTGTGCACAAGGTGTGGCAGATTCGATTACTACCATTGGATCAACCCGGACTGCGTAAATTTGTATATACTAGAACAAGTAACTTAAATCCATGTGCCTCAAAACTAAAGAACCTATTTGTGTCGTTGTACCATAGAGCATCAAACTAAACTGAACAATTCTAATGTGCACATAACATCATTGCCTGTTATTGTAACACAATGTGCAATGATGGATTTTACCACAAAATTTTAGACAGTTTTCATGGGAACAACTGTATGCTGAAATCTGTTGGATGAAATGCTTATGCTTATGTGGATAACTGCAAACTGAATGCATTAAAATATCGTTATGCATATAATATGCAAATACAATGTTTAGCTTGAAATTATGATAAATGTTAGTCTTTGGTTTGATTTTGTGTAGATATATTGCTAAGACAAATGAGAAAACTTTAAACACATTTTGCTGTAACAAATTTAACATTTAATTAAACTAATGATACGTTTCAATATAGGTTAGTCAGGAATATTTCATCTATTCATTGGCACTTAAAGTGATTCCAATATGATCGGAGATATCTCTGGGTATATCTTAAAAAGAAAATTATCATGACACATACTGGTGAGTCAACTGAGCAGAGGCCAATTTTTGCAACTTTGCAATTAATATTTTTTTCAATTGGGTAATATGAATTTATATTTAGAACACTTTTCCATCAGGTGCTGCAATAAATGATACAGTCAATATAATATATCAATTATATAAATCTGTTAGAGTGACACATTAGTTAAATTATACAAAAATAATGTTGAATTAAAGAATTGAAACAATATATTAGCATCAATTTACGGTCATACAAAAGGGTTGACACCTAATAGTTTAAAGAACAGTTCCTCAAACTGAGTGACACCCCACTGGCTGAAATTTATAAGAATTCAAGTTAGGACCTTTACGTCCTTTTAGCTGAAGAGTGTTGAAACCATCTTCATTGAGAACAAGATTCACAAAGTAGCTGATGTGGTGGACATATTTAATGTCAGATTGGCACCAGTTTCGTTGAAGACCATTTTTACACCATAAGAAGTGTTCTAGATAAGCAATGCACAGCTGAAAAACATATATAAGAGGTGGAGTAAAGCTATATGAAAAAGGAAGGAATATTTTCACCCTTACTGTCGAGGTGTTGACTTCTGTTGGATTGCTTCCTCATGGACCATAATTGTGCCTCTTGAAAATATGAATGTTTTGGATAGGGGTGCCTTATAGCCCATTGATGTTGAAAAGCAGCATTACCTCTCTTAAACGAAGAGAAGAAATTGGACCACTGTACTCAGAGAGGGACAGCTTGGATTAATACGTTTTATTCTGCACCGATCTCAAGCGATTCTCCACTTTGCATTATAGACCTTAGATGTTGATAATCTCTATGCCTGAACGATGCTGTTTGTAACTTTGCTCGAAATGACGCTCTTGCGGGAAGATCTTTAAAGGCAAGCGAAACGAGAATGTGGATACAGAGAATGCCTGCCTAGATGTTTTGAGCATTGGTTCCATGCAGCAGAGAGTGATTCCTGCACCAGGAGATTGAATTACGCTTCAACAAAATAGTGTTGGAGGTGGTAGGGAAATGAAAGACGGATCTGTTGACTCAGCACGTTCTACATCAAAGTTGTGAGAATCTACGAGAACCGACAGGACATCCTCGCCTTGCTCTCGGTTCTGGAAAACGGGACTTTATGATCCAATGTTTCTTTGTACCAGGGGGACTTGCGAGTAAGAGGAACAATAAACCATAACTACTCACTCGTAGCTAGAGGACAATTCCAAGTCGCAGACACGACAGGTAAGAGCGATTCTGAATTATCCTGGGATGTTTGTGGAAGAAAGTCTGCATCCTACCTTATTTTTGATTCCACCTCGCAAGATGGCAATGACACCCCACATACCACAACATACCACAACATGAACCTCCCTCCCTTTGGGCCACGATCCTGAAGTCGATGAACCAATCACTTCCTTTAGGCCAAATATCCCTAAGGAAATAGAGAATGCCGATCCGATCCTCTACCCTAATTTTGCTTGCATACGTTGATTCCCACGTCCAACGCGGATCTTTACAATACCTTGTACAGAGAGAGCGGCCTCGATCCTTTTCAAATGCCCTTAGTGAGGTGGTGAATTGGTGACCAGAACTCATAGACCGGCGACAGGCGCCTTGGGACCAATCAATAACCAGTCAGACGACTCAGATTCGTAGGAAGACTATTTTTCAGATCTTATGAACATGTACTGTGTGGCTGGATCATTTTGCCAAAAACGGTCTTGACAAACTGAAACGGTTATGCTCCACCTTCATGAAGTGGGATAAGTAGGATTCGGTTTCAACCAACACAACTTTCTTTTGCCCTAGAGAGCGGAAGATGGTGTTGCCACTATTAAGGGATTCATTGTCAGAAAAAACTAAAACATGTCTGATGAATAAAGGAAGACCTTGAATTTCTCCTTATGTAAGTTTAAGTTTCATCGAGGTCAAAGACGTCTCCTGAATATGGACTGAACTAAAGACAAGCATCTGTTCTTGAACAAAAATAACAAGTGAGGCAGTTTGTGTGTGTATCCCAGAGGATTTCCTGTTTCTTCTCCTCTCCTCACTCGGCGCAGGCCTTGCATCATGAGAAAAATCTGATAAATGATTTATATACAATCATAAACTGAAATGCAAAACATTTAGCAGTGCTTCTTACAATGACATCAGTAACATTTATTCTAAATTCTGAATTGAAAATTAGAAACAAACATGATCCATTAGGTAAGATGAAACTAATAAAGCAGTAAAATTAAGAAAAATCCAACCCTAAACAGTCTCTGAAGAGTGAAATATATTCAGTCACTAAACCCACATAAATGGAAGTACGGACTGGTGTGCGACCTCTTCTGAGTAACACAATGGCACAATTCAGATTCACTGGAATATAAATTTCGATGATTCATTACTATATTTTAACAATAAAACAGGATCAAGATGAGTCCTAAGACCAACTCAGCAAGGATATGGATAACAAAATACCTACCCGAGCTAGTAAAGGGATTAACACAATTCTCAAACAAAATAATTACACTGACACCCTTGTGGGTGAGTAAAAATGCAATTATCTCTCGATAGAACTAGTTCTATCTAGGAAAAGTAGTCAGTCTTACGGCTAATTCAAATAGTTAAAATGATGCACATAATGGAAGTACTGTATTTTCACGACGTATTGCTCGAAGGGTCTTCAAAGTATTTTAAACAGAGGTAATGATGACAGCGACCGGATAAAAAATGAGAGCTAATGTGAATGGACCAGGTTGATGGACTAGATTTGAGTTTTTTCTCTGAAGTCATGTTATGTTTATCTACAATATTTGCAACTCCTTGAACATGATTTTGTTTAGTATTTGTAACTTTTATTTCTGGCCGTAAATTGTGGTGTTGATCTATAGCTGGAGTTTACGTACGTGCAATAGTTTTATTTTAAGATATTAAGAACGTAAACTTGTGTCAGTTACTAACAATATAAGTGGTAAACATGATGGCAAGTATCGAGCTCTTTCCCACTGGACGGGTTTAGGTCAGGTAGGTTCATAGAAGAATGTCTGGGTCAAATAAATAATTATTTTGAAATATTAGATTGAATAGTAAGATCTGTATCGTGTATGTATCCATATATAGTCGTAATATACTCTTGAAGGTATAAGGAGAGAACTGAGCAAACATATTCATTCCTATTTTAGATTAATTCCTTTTCGAATTCTTTTTTCAGTCTGCAGAATGTGTTTAATGTTGTATTTAGACATTTTGAGAGGAAACATTTGTTAGGATTATTCGTGCTCATTGGACTATAATATATTCAGGGACTATTAAGAATTTTTCAAAAGAGTCCTTGACAAAACCATTTTGACCTGTTAGGATTGTTGGTGGACCACTACATTCTTGGATCTGAAATTTATACGGAACATTCCATTCTTTTGGACTTAAATATAACTTTTCAAGGTTATTATTATTCAAGTCACAATGCTATAAGTTTCTCTTAAATTTTCATTTTATAACACTGAAAATTAAATTCTTTGTTAAATCGTCTATCTGTTACTTAGTTTAAGACCATAGCGTCGTAACAGAAACCAGGGGCTCATCCGGGATACTAATTTAAGAAATATTTCAGAGAAATCAAAGGTATTGTCAAATTTACAGTAATTTTATATAGGAATTTTCTTAGTCCCTGGTCTTTTGATTTTTCATACTAAAACCAACAAGCTTTCACACTGTCATCTATGGGGGAGTGTTTTGTTTCCAATCCGACCCAGGAAGGATTTGATTGTTTAAGGAAAGATGAGTCGCTGTAGCTTGCCAAGCAGTATTCTCTATCCGACATAAAATCGTCTTTTCTAAAAAGGAAATTACAAGACGAATGCAACTACGGAGAGACAAGACGAATGCAAATACAGGAACAAAATAGAAAGAGAAAGGGAAGAGCTGGAAATGAAGATGCAAATGCAAAAGGAAGTAAGATAAATACAAACATAATTGCAAATACAAAAGAAGAAAGAAAGATGGAAATGCAGTTGGAATTAAAAGAAATAGAACTACCAAGCGAAATGCATTCCCGTCACGAAAGTTCAATTTTTGATGTTACAAACAATATTAGATTAGTGCCCTATTTTAAAGAAAATTATAAAAATATTCGAGAATTTAACACTGGATTTTGCTATTACAGGATGTACTTATTAGCAAAGTTCGTGAAGATTTTTGTCTTCGTCAGTTAAAGCAAACGCAGATAATGGTTTGGTCGAGGAATGTATCCTGACCAATACTAAAGTGCATTCCACCACGGTCTGTCAGATTCGTGCAAAAATGTTTTCTTCGCAGTTTCAATTAGATACTTATGTCAGCTCTATACCCAGCAAGCTACAGGAAAGTACAGGCAACACCTGGGTGAGTTTGATTGCTGACATTTCTTGACTTGTTAATTTTTGTGACATGAGTCAAAGGAAGGAGAAAAAAGAAGAGATAAACCCAATAATACGAGATTGAATAAACGAAACAGGAAACCTAGAAAACTAGCTGCCAGTGCTAGCAGACCAACCCTTCGTAGAAATATTTCCCAAATTCGGGAGACCATGAGCTAAATCCTTGGAGAAGACAGAACAAACACCTAACATTCTTCTGTGAACAAGGTATCACTAAAGCCTTGATTCTCACAGGGCTCAATTTTCGTATTCACGATACTTTTTCGGATCACAGGTAAAGGTGGCACAACACCATCTCAAGTTTGACTGTGTCCAACAAACGCATATATGGGTCAAACAACGACTTGTCGATATGCTTCAAAGACTAGCGCTACCTCTAATTATTTGGGCCGATCTTGCTAAGGACCGCGGATAATGTCACCAGCTCTCTGTCTGGAAACATAATGGTGTTTGTCGCCGCAGTAACGGTCACATTCTTTGCCATTTTCAAATCTAACATTAGGTGACGCAGACACACCAAACGCTAGTGAGCTGCATTCCGCAATCGTTCAGATGAGAAAGTATATGGCTCAACGTCCCACCACGATACCACCCAAGACTGGTGTCGTGTCATGAGTTTTTTGGTCTTGGGACTCTTTCGCAGTAAGCATGTTTTTGCATCACGCTGGTATGAGCTATTGTTCAGATTGTTCTGCGTGAGTCAACATCAACCAAGTCATGCTCCTCACACTGCCACTGTTGTGCTGGCACTGTGGGTACTTGTTCAGAAATTTGCGAATGCATATTTGGTACGTTACTGGCTACTTTGGTCTGATAAGATCATAAGATAAAGGTGGTATCTTAAGCAAAGAGGAGCTTGTTGTATCCGTCGTAGGTGTCAACCTTGAGCCTCGTGGCGATAATAAAGCTTTGTCCTGCTATTTCTGAAGCAGTTCATTGGCATTTTCCGCGATAGCGGTCATATCTTGTGAATATTAAGGGTCTACTTCTAAACCGAGAATTTGAGGTTGTGCACCCAAATTCGTTCCCACGTACGACATATATTTTCACTGAATCGCACCATCCATGCTTTTGGTGGAATCCTTGCGACTGATCAAGTCAAGCTGTTGCCCGTCCATTTTCTCCACAAAATCCCAGTTGTGAATAGCAGTCAAATTTGAGGTAATAAAAAGTCATCTTTTCAGACATGAAACCGACTGTTTCTAAACAGATTCTTCTATGGACGGAAAATAGTAGTATCCAAAAGTTTTGCGACGCCAGGAAGTGGTTATGTCCACATAAATTTCGTTGCAAGATTGCACGTAGACAACCATATCTATTTTCGGTTTTAGATGGGATACAAGCCTGTCTGGAATGCAAGTGGACAAAACATATGGCATGTCTTTTCTTGGTAGTGACCGTGAAGAGGGTAAAACTGGTGTCATATATTGTAGTTGCGAACCAGATTGAGAAGCTGACCTGGTATTTTCAGAATTGAATTTTTTCGTCTACTGTGTCATAATTCCAGTTTAATATTCTATCTTCTGACTTGACGATTAGAAGCTTTCGGTGATACAGATACAATTGGTTCTCGCACACATACAGCGATGATGATCAGGAGAGGTAAGCCCTATGGCAGGGGACGCAGACCGTCACATATGGATCGCCGTGTTGTGTCATCTTTCGCAAAGGTTGTATTCGGAGGTTTTGATACTCGTCGTTGACAACAAAACATGCCAGTCAACTCAATATAGTCAACGATTGCTCTCAGAATTAATTACCAGTAATAAATAAAATACTACCTCACAATAAGTCTTGTTCACTGGACCTGGTTTCTTCTTTAGCTGCAAGGAAAGTTTCCTCAGGCCATCGCTTCCCTTTAATAATGTTGCCCTAGATGTTGAAAGTCTTGCTTGACGTAAACAAATGTTTGAATATCCAATAAAACTTGTGTATTGATACATGTATCATACTGAAGGTGATGTATCAATACCCAGGGTGGATACATTATATGGATTACTTACAGTTCCATGCTCTGTCCCTGATGATGTCTGTGCATTGACAGGTTGTTTTCTTTCATCTCTTTCTAGGACGTCTGGAGCTCTAACGTCTACAAAAACGAAAACAAAACAAAAATTTAAAATATCATCCCCGGTATAGCATTATTACTAAAGACAAAGTTTTTTGAATAATTAATATCTGCACAAACTAAAGACTGCAACAAAATTTCATCTAAGCAGAAACAACTGACCTTTCTATAGTAATATCTTTATTTGCTTTTTCATTCAGAAAAGATTCTTTGTCTCTGTCTCTCTGTCTCTCTCTGTCTGTCTCTCTCTGTCTCTGTCTCTCTCACTCTCTCTCTCTATCTATATATCTATCTATCTATCTATCTATCTATCTATATATATATATATATATATATATATATATATATATATATATATATATATATATATATATATATATATTAAAATTCCAAACATTAAAGAGATATAAACTTTAACTGCAACATGAAGCTCAATATGATACATTATAAGTCAATGAGTAAGCGATTTAAATCTATTTATATACATAATTTAATTAATATTAAAAGGTAATATTGGTTGTTTGCAATACCGTAAGTTCCGTTTTACATTTTCATCTTGTATTTTGGGAAATACATTTTGTTTTCAATTTTACAAAGCTTGTTGTTTATCATACTTTTTTATTGCCTGTTTTAATTGTCGTAATAGAATGTATTAGTTTTACATATAATCAGCGTTAGCGGATTCATTTTCGATGAATGGTGTTTGTTTTAATAATAGCTTTTGTTGTAATTATTCGAAGTTAGTTATTAGGGATATTATTTGTGTGTGGATTTTTAGGAGTCATTTCTTCTTCTTACTTATGCAAGTTAATCCAGGAACTGGCTTAATAATTAGCTACATATTTTAGCTGAACATACTACACGGATTATTCAGTGTAAACGCAGTGTCATATATATCTTCCTATTATAAAACTAGACCATAATACAATTATTTATCTTCCATCTATTCCAATTCAAATTATAGCGTCCGCCTCGGATATGGGAAGTCATGGGTTCAAACCCTGGTCAACTCATTCCAAAGACATAAAAATGGCGCTCAGCATTAAAGAGGTTAAGTGTTAGGATTGGTCTTTATTGAGTTATGGTAATCATTCTACAGGGGTGGTTCGTCATGGCTACAAGTCTGCGACATGATGCCGCAGTGCTAGACATCACTACAAACTGTCACGCTGCAGATATGGTAGCGATTTGACTGAAAATTTGCTAAAGCTACGTTAAAAATCCAAATCACAAACACATTCAAATTCGGGGATTGTAATTTTCAGTATAGACATGAAAGTTGTTAAAAAATCAAGTTATTCTATAACAATTTTAATGTATGTTGGGGAGAGAGAGAGAGAGAGAGAGAGAGAAATCGGTTCACATTGCGACTCAACCTTGAATGCATGTTTCTTGGTATATATGAATGCATCTGTGTGTAAGAGAAAGAGAATATAGAATACATTAGGAAATATGTGACTGGAGGGCTGTGTTGGCAGAATATCTGCATTTGCTTTGCACATAATACCAATGTGACTATGAAACCAACCGCATAGAATATTTTTCGAGCTGAGCAAATCATGTTTCTGCAATCCAAAAAAATGATAAATATTTTGTTTTTGGACGTTTAATATCAAATCAGTTAATTTTAGTGCCGTTGTAAATTCAGCTTTAAAATGGAGTTTCTGTCTTGTAACAAAACTGGGTACCATTGGTTTTCGAGTCCCAATCACCACCATAACTATACTACTAAGGAAAGACCATGTATATCAAACAGCAAAAGACGGAGTTTACTTCATTTTGTTACTGCTTTTCATTTCTTTCCCAGGACACTGAGACATCAAGATATATATGAGACACTGGGAGAAGGTTGTTTTAAGCTTTTTGCTTCATTTATAGACAACACGTCGTGTATTTGGACCATATGATTATATTTTAGCTATATCTACTTTTGGCACTCCTTTGAGTCATAATTAAATACAAAGCATAGTTTCTGTTGTGTTAGGTAATATGGATGCTGAGTAATGAAGCAGCTGGTAATATATAGGGGATCTCAAATGGGTAACCATTTAATACTGAATTTATGAAACGAGTTGAATAATGTCCAGCTTTTGCGAGCCTTGGTGAACAAGGGCTGGACACTATTCAACAAGTTTCATAAATTTAATATTAAATCATTACCCATTTGAGATTCTTTTTATCACATAGTCTTTATTTCAGTAGAAATTATGTTGATAGAAAGAAGAACGAATAATTTCGTTCATTCCGACAGACGGTGCACCTTTCATTTGTTGTGCGTAAAATAAAGTCCTAAACAAAGTTGAACTAGTAAAAGTAGATTGTACATTTTTATAAACTATAAATCAAAGTAAAAGCTTACATCCGAATAAACAGAACATTTTATAACGACAAAATATTTTTTTCAAAACAGAATGATTAATGCTATGTGTTGCCACATTGATAAGGTAAACAGTAGGTCTAGAGTACATGTTTACCCTGAAATGTCACTTGCAGAACTAAACCTTACATTGTTGCAATTTTTATGTAAAATAGGATTACTGGATGCAGAAAATCCCACATTTACTCCATTGCATTTGTGACCGGATATTTACAGTATTTAACTGGAACAATAGACTGTACAGAATATGTAAACAAATTTCTTTGTGAGTCGGATTTGCATCCGATATATACTGCGTAACGATGCTGTAGTTGGATAAAGTTCTGTCAGTAGGAAGACCCATTTTGTAAGTTCACATTTAAACAATGCTTGTATATACGGTGGATTCTATATCTATGTTATGTATATACCGTTCCCCCACCCCATCCCGCCATCAAATAAGCAATACCCTTATTTTTACTTATTGTTGTTCTTGACTTGTAGTTTTACGCCATTTTTCTCATTATGATATTGTTATACATGACATAACAAACCCCTGTAGGGGTAACACATTCCATGTTCAGGCAGCCGAGATAATGTTTCCTCAGTTTCCTTTTGCGAGTTCAAAAATGGCCGCCAAAAATGTTCATTCAAAACCAAACATTCCAGAAGGCGGGGTTAAAAACGTTTTCCCACGATACCAGCCAATCAGTAAAGAGGATACTGCACAATAATTTTATGGGCTTATTTGGACCAATCAGAATCACATAAAGTGATATTTTAACATGTGGTAATATAAAAAATATGAAACTGCACATACTAATGAAAAACAACACCTACTATGTGATAAAAAACTTTAAACCAAACGATGAAACATCAAAACCATTTTTGTATTATATGGATATGTCGTATATGCAATTATTGAACACTTTTTAACAAACTCTCTTGTCCTATGTACATGGCTAAAGAACAAGTAATACAGATCACGCTGATTGACTCTTCCAGCTATATTTGTCATTTTGCCACATTTTTTTTTAAGAATTCCAGTAAACATACCTTTAAATAGTGAAAATTCAGGATATTTTGTTTCCTCGTGGAGAATTAACCACCATAAGAAATATATACAGCAAAAGTTGTTTGATAAGTTATGTTTTAGATTTTTTCTATTTCGGGATATTGATAAAAGTAAACGCCTCTTATATACCTTATTTTTACCGTGATTGTCACATGTGAGTGTATTTGCTATGGAATATTAAAATATGATTAGAATGCTAGTTTATAAGATTTACCCTAGTGTAATTGGCTAACGTAAAATTATGTAAAATGTCGAACTCGGCCATGCCAATTATTGTATCCTCGAGAGCAAATGAATATTATCTACTTATCGTATTCAGGCTACTTTGGACCTCCGTGAGATGTTCTGAATAGCCACGTATTTGCGCATGCAGCCTTGATTAGATAATGTTACCATGGTGACCAGTCACGCCTGTTACTTTTGCTACGGCTCTAACAATAACTCTGACTGGTGCACCTATAATAGTTTCATCAGTTGTGATTCCGTCCATCCCCTTTTTCTCGAATAGCATGGCTCTTGGTGATTTCATATAGCAGTTGTTGTTCCGCTGTTTCGTAGTGGTAACATTGAGGGTCCATTATAGTTCTTCTGTTGCTAATATGATCGTGTAGTATATTTGCTCGACAGGCCGACCTTGATTAAGTTCAACACTCACACACAATTCCAACCAATTACCTGGTGTGGTGTAACAGTCATGATATCATAAAAAATATCTAAATAGGGAATTTTTAAGTTTATGGCGATATTGCGTTTTTCAGGCCTGTCATTGCGATCATATAATACCAAACTAATTACACCATTCAATGCTGTCTGAAACGATCGTTCCCAGTGACGTTTAAACTGAAAAGTACGTTCTTACTGAATAACAGTAGTGATCTTTCTTTCCTCAGTTAGGTTTATCTTGGTTTAATCTAATCTATCATTATTAGCATTCTGGTCCGCTGATCAAACATTTTATCGGTAACTGCAATTTCATCTCTCAATTTGCTTGATTTGTTTACTGTGTAAAACCGGCTTCGTGTATAATTTTAAAAGTTCTACTGAGTGCGGCCACCACCATCACCAATTAAAATGGAATAAAGGAACAGGAAAACAAGAGCAAAGAAATAATACCAAGAAGAGGAAACGATTAGCAAACCGCCAAGCCTTGAACAAAGGAATTGCACAGAACAAAAGAACTCACAAACAAAGGAACGATAGGAACACGTAACAGAAAACAAAGGAACAAAGGAGAGACTTCTAGCGTAGGAGCAGACTGGGTTAGGACAAAAACAAAAGATAAGTCATCATTCAATGCTATACGCAATTTAAGTAGAAGAATGCAAACTAGGTCCAAACAAATGGCTCTATTCAATCCAAACACGCAAACACACAAATCACCAAACAACCCTCTCAATAAATCAGTAAAAATATTGGATGTATCAGAACTCCAAACAGCACCAATAAATCATGTAAAACAAGCAAGATTAACGCAAGTCGTACCAACCACAGCAAACTCGAATTCAACCAACATCACACTGGGACCCCAAATTCTGGTCACAAACACAGACCAAACAAACCACAAACCAGCAGACATAACTAACACACCCCCAACCCACCAACTGAAACTACTAGAAATACAAAACTACACTCCAGGGAACAATATAAATACAATGTCAATACTATCGCCAGTCCTCTTCAAGGAAGCGGAAAAACCAAACACAAATGAAGATATAGACACCACTATTCCAAACCTAACAAATGAATTTGACAGTAACCGACATACCTTAAACTCCCCACAATTAGACCACATAACCATAAACAGTACCCCAAAATTCACCAAAAATGAAATAATCAATTCTAGAAACATGCAAACAAACCAACAACAGGAAATCAAGCAAACAACAATAAATCAAAACATTAGGAAAGAAACTATACACTCAAGCCAAACTCCTGGACCATCTGGATAATAACAGCAAGGGAACCACAAACCTATGGGAACAAATCCAATGAATTAGACACTACAAAACTACCCAGCAGCATCACTAATATGGCAACCCAAAGACCCTAAACAACCCAAAACACCCAAAACACATACCTAGGTAATGGCAAGGGCCCTGTAAAACCCCAAAACAACAACAATAAAAAAAACACAAGTAAGGTTAACTCAAAACAGGAAATAAAACAACAACATAACACCAAAAACAAAATTTACAATTATCATTCCATCGAACACACCATATACATAAGCAGCAGGTGCAACATAATTACTAGTCTAAGTACCAATAGTATTATGACAGCACTGGACAAAGTTCACACTGGACAATTCAAACTGATAAGACCAAGGCGAAACTACCTGATTGTCCAATGCAGCACAATTCAACAGGTGGAACAATTCATCCAAATTGAAACTATAGGCCCAATGAAGATCAAAGTAGAGAGACACCATAGCACTCAGAGGAAAACACGGGTAACTTCGAACTCCAACACAGTGAAACCACAAATAATCTGGGTGAACCCACTAAAACCACTATTTTTAAAAAAAGTAATAGCACTAAACGGATACAACAAGGACATAAGCACTGAACTCCTACTTCATAAACTCACAGCAAATGGAACACAGACCAACAAATTATATCGTCTTAAAAATCACAAGAGGCAAGGAACAAACAAAGCAGTTATAGAGGCTACCGAGCCAATACCCTCAATAATAGAACTAGGACAGTCAGGAGTGTGCCATAAGCTGGAAAACTACATAAATAGGCCACGATTTTGCACCAAATGCCTGCACTGGGGACACTATGCCCTCAGATGTAGATTCAAACCAAGACGTAAGTACTGCGGAGGTCAACACAAAGGAGAATACCACACAATTAAACAAAAATATGCTAACTGTAAAGAAAACCATTATCCTAGATCGGCAGAATGCAGATTTGCAATAAAAGAGAAACAAATAGTGGACTTAATGAACGAAAAACACCTCACCTACCATTCTGCCAAAAACATTATTTGTAGAAACAACCCCAACACACCAAAATCTACCTCTGAAACAATCAATGAGCACCAAAACTCTCCACGCAGAATCAGAAGGGAAAACATTGCACCGCAAAGCATACCCTCGAATCAGGAAACAAAAGAACCAAAAACTACAACCCACATTGTAACAAACCATGATCACCTTGATAACACTCCAGATACAAACAAAACTGTCACCCCAAACATCCCCAAACCTAACACACACCCCAACACAGAATTAATACAGGAAGTAATGAACCTAACAACAGGAACCCTAATGCAAGGTCTCAGTAGCATAATGAGAACCCTCAAAACCATTTTCACCATACTAGCTGATTGGACCACAAGACTAACAGATAAAGACAACGTCAAAAATGAATAGTACAAAAAAAAATAAAATCACCATCTGGCAATGGAACTGTAGAGGAATCTTTAAAAACCTATCAGAACTTCAGAACAAACTGAATAATACGGCCGTAAAACCAGACGTAATCTGCCTACAGGAAACCCTCATAACACAAGAACACAAACGCCTGCCCAAACTACAAGGCTATACCCAGGGAATCTTTAAAAACAGACCCATGGGGCAGAAAGGGGGTGGACTAGCAATTTTTTAATAGATACACTAATCTACTATGAAGTAATAGAAGTACCCCTAACCTAAACATCAATAATAGCATCGAAATAATGTCAGTAATGATAAATATAGGAACCACAAACATTCAAATAATAAATGCATACGACCGAGGGGGTACCTTCTGCCCTACCAACCTAATCTCACTAAAGGCAATCACTAATAACAACAACAACAATCTAATGATCTGTGGCGACTTCAACGCACACAGTGAATTATGGGGAGGTAAAAAGAAAGATCAAAGAGGGAAAATCTGGTCATCTTAATTGACGGGTCGAACACTAGATTAAACCCTGAGGATGGCACTCTTTCAGCCATAAACCTAACCATCACTACCCCAAAATTGGCTCAAATCACAAATTGGTGGGTGGATCAGGAAGATACGTTAGGAAGTGACCATGTTCCCCATCACAATCAATATTCAAACAAAACTCAACACATTCCAAACGAAACCCCACCTAAATGGAGGTACCAACAGGCAGACTGGGACCAATTCCAATTATTACTAGCTAGAGTAAATCCAGATAACTTAGAAAGCCCAAGTATTGACATGTATTATGATAACATAACAGACACAATTATAGAAGCAGCTAACCGATGCATACCAAAGACAACTAATATCCAAAATAAAAGCCCTGTACCATGGTGGACTAAACAGTGCACTATAGCACATAAAGACAAAAAAGGGCCTTAAATAAATATAAACGCACCAAAAATTCTATCTACTTCCGCAATATAAAGATAAAGAAAAAGCACTAAAACAAACTATAAAAACTGCTAAAATTAATCTATGGCAAACATTTTGCTCTAAACTGAGTCTAAAATCAAACTCAAAACAAATATGGGACAAGATAAAAGCCATCAAAGGGAAAGCAACTACCTCAGCCCCAAAAATTAAAAATGCCATAACAAATAAAGATAAGGCAGACCTCTTGGCGAAGCATTTTTCGAACATGAGTAGCAACAATAATCACACCAGAAACTTTCAAGAACACAAAAAACTAATGGAGGGAACCCAACCTCAAATGATTCAAGACCAAGGAACAAAAGAATCTCACCTAAATAGCGACATCACAGTACAAAAATGGAAGATAGCCCTACGATCCAAAAACGAAACATCCCCTGGTAAGGATCAGTTAAGTTACATTATCTACAAAAAACTACCTATCAATATAACAATAGCCATAATCAAACTCTTTAATAGGATATGGGATAAAGGCCAACTACCCACCAAATGGAAACAGGCCATAGTAATACCAATCCCCAAGCTAGGCAAAGATCCCAACAACATAAATTCGTACCGAGCCATCTCCCTTACAAACAATATTTGCAAAATAACGGAGACAATAATCGCAAACGGGTTAAAACACCACCTAGAAACCAATAACCTACTCTCCATAAATCAATGTGGCTTTCGGAACAAACGGTCCACCACTGACCAACTTCACAGATTGGAAACAGACATCAAACTCGCTTTTGACGAACATAGGAAAACCGACCGCAACCTCAAAGCGGTTTTTTTAGACCTAGAAAAAGCGTTCGACCTAGTATGGACCAATGGACTAATGGCCAAATTAAACCAATTTGGAATAACTTGACGCTTGTTCAAATGGATTGGTGATTTCCTCACAGGCCGGAAAATTACCACAAGAATAGGCAACACCCATTCGGAAGAATTTTCGCTTGAAAATGGAACACCGCAAGGCAGTGTAATAAGTCCCTTACTATTTAACCTAATGGTAAACGACCTTGACCTCAATGCAGCCTCCGTAAAAAAAATCTTGTCACAATTTGCAGATGATAGTGGCATATGGAGGAATGGAAATCCTGCCAATAACACAGTAGTTAAAGAAATCCAGCAGAGCCTAGACAACATAGGGAGATGGGCGGCCAAATGGGGTTTCAAAATATCTCATGAAAAAACTGTGGCAATCATATTCACCCCAAAACAAAATAACAACCTAGTCTATCCAAACTTATATATACAAAATCAATTAATCAAATACGTAACAGTAGTAAAATTTCTAGGAATGTTCTTTGACAACCACCTCACATGGAAACAGCACATTGAACAACTCACCCAGAATTGTAACAAAGATCTCAATTTACTCAGGAACATCACAGGGACTGACTGGGGATCCAACCAGGAAACCCTCCTCACGATATATAAAAGCTTAATTAGATCAAAAGTGGATCACGGTTGCCAAGCATATAACTCGGCTAAGCAACCTGTACTACAAAAACTTGACACTATCCAGAGAAAAGCCTTACTATTATGCACAGGAACACTCCCCTCAACATTATTAGAAGAACTACAAACACTAAGCGTTATCAAATCAATCCAAAATCGCAATACACACTCAGGGAACAATTCCTCGACAGAGCATGCCAATTAATCGACGATATCACCACAGCACATCAATTAGTCGAGCTCATGTGGATACCGTCGCACATTGGAATCTCTGGCAACGAAACAGCAGACAACGTTGCAAAAACCAAACTAGGGGATCAAAACTCTATCAAGCTTAACTATAGCTCCACAAAATCAATAAGCTTCGCACAAACATATATAGACCAAACATGGCAAGATTTTTGGAACTCCTCCACAAAAGGTAAAAAGCACCATGAAACCCAAAGTAACGTAGATAGGAACATACAGCTACCTAAGGGTACCTATTTAGAACAGAAAACCATAAACAGGATAATAACTGGAAAAACTAAACTAGCAGGCAGTTTTGGAAGGTTTATAGGACCCAAACCAGCAACCATTAACTGCTTTAACTGCCACACCACCGAAGATCTACACCACGTATTCAATATATCCCCAAAATATCAACCCGCTCGGAAAATATTTATCAAAAGCCAAAACGAGATTGGATCACCACACACATACCCAGAGTTACTTATGGACTTTAATAAAAATAAACAATCAGCATATAAAAATATAAATCAATTCATAGACTCAGCAGGACTTAGGAACAAAATGTAATTACTATCCCCAAAAAACCAAAAGACCCAGTATCTAGCTAAATAAATTTAGAAGCCACCACATAAAAACCCATAACATATCATTCAGTTTTATAAAAGTATTAATAAATAATTCACTTACGAAGCACCTATAAAAACTAAGGAAACCGCAAAATCGGATGTCCTAGATGTCCTTAACGAACCGAGTAATCAGCTAGGATTCCGGTCCCAGATGTCCTTAACGAACCGTGTAATCGTCTAGGACTCCGGTCTCTTGCTAAATAAAGTATAAATAACATTCAATCTCTAAAAACATTAATTAATAAATAACTTAAAGAGGTAATTTCTAAAAACTTATAAATAACATAACATAGGAAACACACCCTAAACACCTCGACTAGTAATACCATAATAACCTTGAAAATCTCTCGTCATACATGATTTCTACTAAGAACCTCTATAAACAGCATAGAACATCCTCCCTCCTTTTAGAACATTTTGAAGAAGAAAAAAAATCGAAAAAAAAATATTACATAAAAATATCGCAAGAAACACCAGGCAAATGTAACAAGAAACCAGCGATGTAAAGCAAGCAGGACCGTTCACGAGCTCTCCTTCCCAATAATGACAGCCAACCATTCAACTGTAGGGACCTTTATGGACCCACAGATTGAGGCCAAACTATCAGGGTTCCTTGAATCCATAAAAGCCTGGGGGAGGTGGCACCATCCCCTTCCCCAGAAACAACTAGCAGACTGCGGTGCAGTCAGAAAAAAGTGGCACATGCACAATTGTGCGCACACTACTATAATTAAACTCAACAACAACAAAGGTAACTGCAATAAGAATCCATCATTTTCATGCAATGAAAGTCGAATTTTAAATAAAAAAGCCAAAGAGGGTTAACGTCGTCCAAAATAGTTAACTCGCGTTTCTCTATTCATTCGTTATTTTAAATTTTAAACGAGCCTGCAACCGAAACTGTTTTAAGTAACTTGTCATTGGCATCTAACCTGAATAATAAATCCTTAGACTGTCATGATTTAACTTCAAGACTATCATAATTTTCTTGTAATGATTGCCTTTGTGCAGCTAAAAGTGAATACCAGTAGGCATCCATATGGTATCAGATTATTACAATATAAGAAACAATAGCCTCATCTATCCGCATCAAATATAAATACACCACTGGGCTAAAAGCCATTATTATTTGCATGTGCTAGATTATATACCTGAAATTGTGGGTTTGGTGCCTCATATATCCTTAGAATTTTGATAATTTTGTGTTATCAACCAAGGCCTTGATTTCACGCATTGTTGTATTGCGCCACAATCATCAATTTCCGGTTAAATTCGGTTTCCATTTATGATATGGTCTCCGCTCATTTCACCACAGGTCTTTTATAACTCTTTTGTCCACGTAATATTTGATAAAAGCAATAGACGTAGCAGATTCTTTAATTTACACGACTCCGCTAATGGGGTGGCCACAAATGGAGACATTTCCGCTCTGATAAAAAACAATGGTAGACGCATATAAAGGAAAAGGCCATCGAATGCAAGGTTCACATGCCTGGATAATCGAATACCTTTCTTATGCGCCCATCAATCACTTTTTTCAGAGCCGACCAGGATGCAGTTTTGATTGCCATAACGCAGCTGCTTTTGCAACCGCATGAACGGCAACTGTAACCAGCGCAGGAATGGTTATGAGGAATGGAAATATTCCACCGTCTTTTGCATTTATCTGACTTTGAAAACATTGATGTTACCGAGGTAATGAAGTCATTTTGAGAAATTTGCAGACCCGCGCCAATGTTTTGATGTCGGTCTAGGTCCGACCGACCACAGGTAATAATATGCACGTGCGATTTGATTGTCTCTGAAGTTAAGTGAAATTTCTGCAGAGGTTTCCTGATGGCAATTTAACCACAAATATACTTCAGTCACTTCTAAGTCGTCGAATATCATCTTGCTACGGGCTGGATGATTGTCTCAATTTGTATTTTGAAACTCAACAAACACGCGTTTTGGTGTCGTAAGAAAATTTTGAGTACTTATTTATACAATATTAATTACTGGGTGCGTGTCTTTGATGTGTGCGAAAAACAAAGGTTGACACGGTTCCAGATTTCATAAAGGTTAATGTCAATTTTGACAATGCAACTTTACCAGCAGCAGAAGATCCATCACGACAAATTGCATCGTTCGAGATGTTCTTAGGAAATAATGTGATTGTGTGTGTTGACTAAAAAAATAAACTTGTGACCAACTCTTCAAAACCTAAATATATGACTGAGAGGAATCACGCATGAAACCTACGAAGCCGTGCTTAAAACCATCATTTAAAACCATTCTTAGCGCGTATGACTACGGGTTCTAAATCTGTATCATTAGCAGAGTGCTTCGAAGTCTAGGTCGCCAAAGTTTTTTTAAGGTTGAAAATCTGCATTATCAGGTGTATCTTTGATGAACATAAGAGTTGGGCCATTGGATCTTGCATAATCGTCTCTTTAGCTGGTGAACCCAATAATTGTCGTGGCAATGTCACCGTTGTCAAGAATGTCTTTGAATTCCTTTTCGTCGACAGAATAATTTGCGCCGTTGCACAATGCCTTAACACCATTGTTGACAAATCCAGCTGTAGTACTGTCGGGATCATCGTTGCCGAGGGTGTCATCTTGTAGGATATTTCCCTACATTTCCAGCAAAGACTGACATGAAAGAAGAACATATACCTCTCCTGCACTTGTAGTTTTAATTAGGGAGCTGGGCGTGAATAATCCTATAAAATATAACAGCAAGATCTTTTACCACTAAGTAGCCTCTTAAGTTTGGTATCAAAACAATCTTCATGTGCAAATAAAAATTTCTTCACTCCGATATTTGGTGAAATCACTGCACCTTTACTCGTTTCAGTAATGCGCCACTCCAGCTCGAAACTTACTATCGACTGTGCGTTTAGATCCAAGTATTTCAAGCGTATTATGGTTCGTGTCTTTGAACGTTCAATTCGCTATAATTATCGTGCCATCCCAGAGTATTGACTCTATGGGTTCTTTTTCTGTATATCAAATTAATTTCACAGAAACTCCAACATTTCATAATGTCTTCTACCATTTCCCAATATTATTTATCAATATACATATATTCATTGTTTCTTGTGCGTTTTACCAAGTTTACATCATTGCTAATCCAAGATAAATCCTAAGATAATGACTTTATCATACGTGTTTGAAAAGGCATACAAAATTAATGAATTTAATTAATTTGCATAACGTTACACACACTCCACTGATCCGATATAATGATGACACAATTATATATATATAGTCTTGCAAAACACTATATGCATCAGTCTGTGAATTATTTTTTACTTTAATATAAACCACAGTATTTGCGCAATATAAATACTGAAGGTACAAATATTCTCTACCATTATCAAATATTCACTGCCAGTAAAAAGTATTCTCAGACTAACTCGTCCGCAGAAAATATACATAATGTAGTGGTGATCAAAAATCTTATTCCTGTGATAATTTGGTCGCACAAAATAGTATATCCACAATCAATAATATAGGCCAGACTAATTTTGATTTGCAAAATCGTTTACGCAATCAAACGATGTTGTAACTGTAGATCTCCAAAACAACTTTATTTCCCAAAAATTACATAGTTTACCGCTGACTGATTTTAGTACGTAAAATCATTCACACTAGCGCTCTATTTGTGTTGTCCCATAGCATTACACTCGAGTGTGACAATCTCAACACAAATAATTAAAATCATTGGGTATAGAAGGCCTTGACCTATATCAATGATTCGAAATCGAAAATAATCTAAAACATTCATTATCACGCTACAAAGTTATCATTTGAGTATGTTTGCATTTCTTTTAGACATGGAAAACCAATAAGTGTCATCAAATGTAAACAGGATGGAATGTCGCACTATAATGAACAGACTTAGAGAACACTATATTAGTTACATATTTTATAACAATAATTATATTTTGTTTATACTCTAGGTCAGACTAATAAAGGAACATATGCATGTCCTTTTAACATTTGCTTTTAAAATATGACATGACAATCTTGAGAATCATAAATGAATGAAGAATATTTTTGTTCTGTCTAATAAAATATAAGTCAGTTAAATAAACATGGCTTACCTTGATGATCGGAATACTCAAATTTGTATCGAGTGATCTCCTTAATCATCCATCTTGTCAGGTACAACTCCCCATGTTGCAGGTCAAAGAATATAGCACGGGGTGTTACTGGAATATTCTCATTGTATATGGAAAGTAGTTCACATTTATTTGTGAGATGATGAACAGACGGAGGGTATCCATTACACACCAATATAAATCCCAGTTTATCCATAGTTATACTTCTGGGATCCATCAGATCACTATGTCTGTATATATATTTCCTTTCAATCGGATTCCTAACATCATATGCATGTAGACCAGTATTTTCATTTATTTCATCATCAGCATAACACAAGATATATATCATGTCGTCTTTTGTGGTCAAGTAACTCCGACTACGGGAGCTCCCTTTACAGAGCACATGACATGTTTCAACATGTCCATCAATAAGAGACACGGTGCACCAGTATATTATGCTGTCATTTTTTCTACCACAGATAACAATTTTATCTTTGACTTTCACTGCACTATGACAGTCGACAAATCCGCCCTTCACATGTAATGTCCTACTCCGTGTTATGACACCTGTATCACTGCGACACTGTACTGACATTATTTCGATCTGACTTTTCAGCATAAGCACACAAATTTCCGAGTCATTAATCAGACAGATAACACGGGGCTCTGACTCAAGTTTGTTTGTTACATCCAACAGTTTTCCATCCCGAAGTCTGTGGAGCCGGATATGCCCTGAATTGTCTATCACAATTATCATGTCTCCAGACACTACAAGACCGGTGTACCCGGCGATACGGTCCGCTGTGGAATAAAGTGATATAAACATCATAACATGTATAAAAAATACCAACATGTATTATTGCATTAAAATACAACATAGGTTGTACACATCTACATACGATGAATTTCGTGTTACTTTTGGCCTTAAACAATAGTATAGATGTTATTCATCTCACAATCAACATCAATCTATTTATTTATTTGTCCAAAGTTGTAAAGCTCACGTGTCTAAACTCTATGTATCATCAATGAAGGACTATCACCCTGGGTCTATCCTTATCCCCAAGTACTTAGTACCTTGGTCAGGTAATATAATATTTTGAATCTCCCATCAGATGTCCGTATGCACGTTTACTCTGCATGGAAAGGCAAAACACTAACATCGTAATCAAAGAAAATAAGAAAGAGCAAATAAAACAATTACAACACAACATAACTGCAAAGAAACAATGACAAATAATAAAAAATGCAGCTTATATTTTTGTCGACATATCGTCGCATCCCTGAATGCATGTACTACCCTGAGTATATCAATAAAAATATGTAAACCTCTGCATTCTTCATTTGTACCATCTGCTACATATTCTTCAAACGGTATTATCACCCTTACGTTATGATAACACCACTGCTAAGAATGCTGACGGCAAGATGTAACATGGAGAAAACCGTATCCTTCAATAACTGTATCATTCTCAAGTTAGATTACAATTTCCGAGATCATTTATTTAGAATGATTTTAGCGCGTAATTTGAAGACTTGGCAAATACGGAGAAGAAAAAGACATAATTCTTCGCTTGTGTTGACAATATACCAGGCTAATGCTGTTACAAATTAGAACAGGATATGAATAGTCCACATAATGTCACTGAACGTATGCAGTTAAATTTATTGTTCTTAGAATACTGACCAAAATATCAATACAAACGTATTATACAATAGAAGGTATTTCCTTCCTTTTATTAGTGTATTTTCTTAGAACTATTTGTGTATCAAAGTAATAAAAACAAAGACTTTCAGACTTGGTATTATGAATGTTTGCAATCATAAAAATATTCTTTAATAAGTGTACCAAGGGGTATCGTTCAACATAAGTTCTGGAATGAAAAGTCTAGTAAAGGAAACATTTGAACCACCCTTTAGACACTAATAAAGTGTGTCAATGCAGTCATTAGCCCAAGTTTTCTCTCTCCCTTAAATCCCATTTTAGATATTTATATTGGGATGTAGACTTAGAGCATTGTATTCTGGCGACGGCACGTAGTGAGTAGCCTCGTGACTAAAGAGCAACGGTCGACTTTTAACTCAAGTGTCTTCAACTCTGTTGCCTAGTCTTGTCTGTCAAACGAATATTATGCACGCAATTTCTAAGACATGTCTTCTTTCTATCGATTTCATCCAGGGAGTACTCGAGATAAAATCGTTTAAAGTTTGCTAGGCCTGGTAGAAAGCGTCTACCCTACACCAAAACGCCGACGATTTCCACCTTTTCAATAGACAGCTGATCCCACATTCCAAAATAAATGTAAAAATATGTAAATTGTATAGTTCGAGTTATAATATCAACGTTTATACACTAACTCGTGTTCATGTTATTTTTTGTTCGTCGGACCATTAGCATGATAATATATATTTTGAAAGTGGAAGTTTTAGCCAAGAAAACGGTGAATGAGATTATGACATATAAACCAAGCTGCATTGATTGTTTAGAGCTTTTGACAGACAAGACTAGGCTTAAGAGTTGTGTGGTCCCGGCAAAGTCAAACGGATTTCTCATTTTTTTTATTATAAACAATTATCCAAACTTGCTGAGCTGCTAATAGGTAAACATTTGATTAGGATGAACAGAAATATAAATATATTCTAATCAATTCTAAAATAACTTATGTTGAGTTTCTTTAACGAATGATTCACTTGTGAGATGAAATATCATTTTAGGCATCCAACGGGGGATTTTGGCTCCAATTCGATTCAGATGAAACCCATACAGATAAAAGAGGTTGATCTCTTTTCGTCAAATATGTATTTGCTTCTTCTCCATGACCGCTTGTAATAAAGAAAAAGCGAACATTAAGAAGCCATAGGCTTTCTCCGCCATTATGGCACCTATTTGCGTGGAATATAGACACTATGGCTAAAAAGCCAGTTCAAGCTGGTGACCAAAATTGATACATCTAAGATCATGCATTTGCAAACAATATGTGTAATATTCAATCATTGTATGTCTAAGTCTGTTTATTTGTTTGCTTCATCGTTTAAATGATGTGTATATTTACGTTAAATGTGGCTGGCAAAATTTGATACCTATTTTCGTTTCCATTCAAAACGTTAACTTACGTTCATAGATAGGACTGGCATGCATTCAAAGATCCTGCCAGAAAATAACAGTTGATGTATTTCTTGATCAGAAATGATTACGAAAACGTCGAACAAACATTTTTATTCATTAGTAAAAGCCGGATGCTATAACAGCGGATAAGAAAGAATAAAACCAAATGTACAGAACAACGGTAACCAAAGTGGTTTTGTGCATGTGGCGGCGGAGAAAGATTACATTACACATTATTTTATAACTAATTCAAAAGATTTATAAAATGGCTTTGGTTTGAGAGAAATTATTGCTGTATTTAATATATTTACTTCCACTATTTTCTTGACTTTGTATTAATATTCTATTTAATGTTATATTTAATGTCTTGGAAATTAAAGTTCATCCTTTATGACGAACAAGATATGCATCATAGTGATTTTTCTATCTAAAAACAATCCCAGGCCCTCGCCGTCTCTTCCCTCCCTTCGTGAAACTTCAGTAGTGGGTCCATAATGTTGCAATGTCTTTTTCGTGCTGAATGCTGTCATATATGTATATATGTTTTTTTGTAACTCCTGCAACATGATTTTATCTAACATTTTAATTTTTTATTCATGGATGTAATGTGCACATAGTATTATTTTACGTTTTGCGTGCGTGACTTAAATCTCTTAAAATCATAATATTGCATAGGATCTATATTTACGTATTTGTTGACAAATAATCATCTTAATACCTAAATCTAAATGGTGCTTATGTCTTAATTTCTCAATGACTGATAGGGTTTCGACGTTTCTAGAATAATTTTATAACTTCCCTGTGATAGGGCTAGGTCGCATTGATGTGCTAAAGTGACGCAAAATGAGTAGTTTACCCTGTCACGTGGGGTTTATTGCAAAATACAGTCTAGGTATGGAGAGAATCAAGCAATCAGACTAATTGTTATTTTTGGAATCATTCACATTTATTGTATTCCTGCTGTACGTCGGCAGACGTGTATTACGTTGTACTTGGATGTTATTCGAGAGGAAGTAAAAACGTGTTTGGACTGCTCAGTAGAAATAGAAATTGCTTATTATTTGGACTGTAAAAGTTTTCTGGAACTTATAAATTATTCGAAGGAATTCTGGACAACGCCCTTTCGATAACGACACCGTTCATGGATGACCAATACATTTAGGGTTTTGAAATTTATAAGGAACTTTCACGCATTTAGATGTTTCATTCACCGTTATAAATATTAGTTTGGATTCCTTCATTATACTGTATGTCTCCCTCGCGTTTTCATTATAACGTCAATAATTAAATTGTTTGCTAAGTTTTACAAAACTTGTTGGCTTTTCTGTTCTTTTTTGTTGCTTAATTTGTGATCATAGAATCGTAACAGAAACATGGGGGCTCGTCCGGGGTACGAATTGCAGTTGTATTTGGTTGTCTTTTCTATGCTTTTGAAAAAGACTCATTAACAGTCGAAAGCGCTCAGGCTGATTATAAACTAGTTTTGCAGTGTTCTTTGTTAGTTTATTGCATTCACGTATATATATATATATATATATATATATATATATATATATATATATATATATATATATATATATATATATATATATATATATATATATATACTGGTCAGAGAAGTCTTTCAAAATTATCTGGAATGACAGAATAATTGCTTAGAGCAGCAACATGACATTTAGTTTTGTAAGTATGACCTTAAACCTTTTTATTATATGCTTATCTTCTTGTTCTACCTAAGGCTTAATTATTTAAAGAAAAATACGCTACAAGAAATAAAGTAACTGAATATATACCGTATTCCAAATTAAATACACAATTACACAAGCGCAGAGTCATCATTACACAACAATATTATTAATGCGCACATAACTCCTCCCAGATAAATTTGAACTTAGTCGCGCGCTAGACATCACTTTCGAAAGACAATGGCGTTTTTTCTACTTAAAACTGAAATTTGGAGCCATACTGTGAATAAATGCGCACTGCAACAATTTGATCTGGAATGAATAGAGTCTAGTAGTTTTGTCGATTCTACGAAATTTCGTGATTATGGATTGGATTATCTGCGCCAATTCTACATGAAATACAATTTCGAAATGTGTAATCAATCTTGAGAACCCATGCCATGGCTCATGTAATTCGGATTTGCAGAACTAAGAAAGTACATCTTGAGAAATTTCAGGATGTAAAACTGTAAGTATAATTTTTTCCATTCTCATAACCAACTAAAGAAGACAGTTTATCCCTTGTCACTTGCATATTTGTAAGACCCTTTCTGGCGTCTATAGCTAGCTTAAATCTGAAACATTGTATCAAAACTTTTTACGCAGAATGTGCCAAATCAGATGGTATGTGGCAGTCCACGAAATATCTGTTTTAGTTCATTCAGAAACAAATTTAATCTCTGTTCCTATCACTGTTTATTCCATCCATTATTTTGTCATTTTGCTTTATTATTTATTCTGGTCAATAACACCGTGGTCCCTCAGATTCTAAAGGTAACAAGAACCATGCCTACCCAAGCATGTGAAGACTGGATTAGGCGGTTTGAGCATTGGAAACCTATAGCTAGTTCGACGGGCAGGAATGAGATTCCTAACACCACGTTGTGAAGTGCACAGAACATGAGCAGGTAGTCCTGGTCATCCACTGCATTCGGTTCAATCTCAAGCCGTCTTGACATTGTCTTGCAACTGGATCCAGATGGTCTTGGACGAGAGTAAGGTCGACGACGCGCAACTGTCCCTCACTTTAAACCACGTCATCGCACAAGTTACTTGGTCATCCTTCTCCAGGAGGTCCTGTGGCAACGGTCTATCGACGAAACGCCAGGTGTGGGTACACATGCACACATGCAGCTCAGGCCATCTGTCGTTGTTCACTTGCACAGAACAGCAGTGGAGTTCGGACGCCCCTGAGTGACAGAGCAACCCTTTTCAGGATTCACTCACATCCATTGAATGATGAAGAGGCTAAAAAGGATGCCCTAAAATTGCATGATTCCTCTCTCACTAACCAGATAACCACAACTGGCGGGCACCCTACATCGAAACATTGCAAAGAAAAAGATGAGAATCATTCCTCGTACCCTCATTGCATGGAATTTACGCACACTTTTGGTCATAAGTGAAGCCTACAGACCTAAGATAGAACTGCCCTAATTGGCAGAGGATAGTCAGATACAGTATCGACATTGCAATTTTGAGTGAAACACGGCTTGCAGGAGAGGGCGAACTTTTTGAAGGGGGCGCTGGCTACACCTTTTGGAGAGGAAGAATAAGTGAGTAGCAACCTGAGGCCGGAGTAGGCTTTGCAGTGAAGTCAGTATTTGTTAGCAAGCTAACTGAACTTCCAAAGGACGTGAACAACAGGTTTATGACCATGAAACACCTCCGATCGAATGGAATAAAGCACTTCACGATCGTCAGTGCCGATGCGCCAACTATGACCAACCCGGAATAATAAAAGGACAAAGTTTTTGAACTCCACAGTATCATAACCGCTGTCCCCGAATCTGACAAGCTCGTCATCATTGGTGACCTGAATGCAAGAATTGGATCTGACAACATCTCCTGGGAAGGTACCATTGGAAAGTATGATGTCGGTTGCTGAAACTGCAATGGTTTCCTATTAATTCAGACCTTCGCATGAACTGATCACTAACACTATCTTCCTTACAGCTACAGGTTCACATGGATCAACTGGGTCTGATCGACTACTTGATAGACAGGAGACGGACAGGCGGGATGTACGTGTGACCAAGTCTAGTCTCCAAGCTAAACATAGGTATCCAAACTAAGAGACGCCAGCAAGGCAAGAAGATTCCAAAATGGCTGAACATCTCCAACTGAAGTACTCTAGCTCCAACAGTCCTTTGTTAGTACTCTTGAAAACTTTCTTCAAACCACTCCTCCAGAACGTGGAGTCAGACTTGTCTACAACACCACTATAGAGATCATAAGGCCCTCATCCAGGAAATATAAGGACTTGTTTGAATAGAATTGCCAGAACAGGGGCTTCCAAAACAACTCCATTACGGTGAGCTCCAGCAAGGAACACTCTCCAAAGGATGCCAGAGGAAACCCTAGAAGGACAGCGTGAAGACGTTTTAGAAGCATTTTTGGTATAGGCATTGACACATGGGAGCAGACTGCCCACGACAGGAGTGTGTGGCACTTATCAGTCGGAAAAGATGCTGCAGCTTGCCAGGCCAATGGGACAGCTGCAACAGAACATCCTCAGTGCACAGTGCCATAGAACATTCAGGGCGCATATGAAAACATTCAGCGCGCACCCACAGACCGATAAGTTCCCCTTAAAAGCACCGGATGACTAAAGTGGTCCTCGTCTTCTCAACGGATGAACTAAGATCAGATAACGATAACCAAATCCACCACGTAACAAAGCAACGGCTCGTCTAGGGATTTAGGACATATATTTCAGTATTTTAGTGAATATACACTCATATATGGTCCTAAAATAATGTGCTGAACTCAAAACTATGACACATTATAATTGTTCAAGAACACTACTCAAACTTATGTGACCAGTCCAAACCCTGGTTGACGTTGAGTTGTGGTGGAGCAATAATTCAAACATATTCATTCTAGCTTCGACAGAATAACATAATAATAGCATATCCATAATATGCGCATAGTAATTTAAAAGCAAAACAGTTTGTTCATCAATCGATTTCAGATCTTGTATTATGAGACGCCATTTTACCTCTTTCCTTCTTTTAGGTAGTAATATTTATTATGAGATATAAAATTATTTATAGCAACTAATTGAATTTCTTGCTTGCTTTGCGAATCGAAATTAATTTACATCATATATTTGATTTTTTAATCATAAATCTAATACAATCAAATTCAAATATATATTAACTTAAATTAATTTTATGATACTTGAAATATAACGTATCATATATACATATATATATATATATATATATATATATATATATATATATATATATATATATATATATATATATATATATATATATATGAATGATGTGATTTTTGGATTTTTAACGTAGCTTTAACTTTTTTCAGTCATATCGCTACGATGTCTGCAATGTGGCAGTTTATAGTTATGTTTAGCACTAGGGCATCATGCCGCAGACATGTAGCACGTTTCCCTCCCAGCCACATTATCCTGACACCATATATGGACCCTAAACGAATGTGATCTGCTCGAATTGATATCAACAGAGATATATGTATTCGAGCACCATTGAATGCGCTACACAAAATTATGTGACCAGCCAACATTAGCGCATACCAACCCCTTCTTTTGTTAGGTTAGTTTGGAGCGATAGTTCAATCTTGTTCCATCTAGTTTCTACACATATCAGTATAATAGCACGTACATAATCAGTCCATATAAATTCACATGCCAAATATTTTGTTCAAAATTCCATATAAATCTTCGTAATATGTGATGCCGTTTTACCTTGTGTCTTGTTTTGTGATTCATTTTTTTTCTGATGTGTAATTATTATACTATAGCAACTAATATAATTGTGATATCATTTTACGAGATCAAAATTAATTTATATCAGATATTCGATTTTTGATATCATAAATCCAAAATATAAGCATGATACCACACATTTTAACACATATTATCTTAAAATATGTAATCGATACTATCAATATAATGTATAATATCATAGCTTGACTGTGTTACTTGATAAATTCGTCAGCGTCGTTTTATGTAAAGGTCTCAATTACCTATCCTATCCGTTCATGTCAAAGGTGCTAAGCGCACCCTTTGCATATCAATAGGGAATGGATGGCATCCTGATGTTCTGTGAAGATGAAATGGTTAAGTTTTGTAGGGCTTAATACCATTTTTCAGCACATGGTAGGCTATTGATGGCTGCGGGTACACACGGTGCAGAAATAACCCGGAGAAAAATAGTAGAAACCATCCAAGTAACACCCGCAACTTTGGAGGAGGGGGACTCGCATTGGAAAAATAACCTATCAAAATACATATTTTATTCTTGTGACATCTCGCTTCCAAACTATTAAGAACTTTCGTACATGGAACTTATGTTAAAATGTTTTATAATCTATTTTATGTCAGCAACATTTATGTCAGAGACATTTATATCCTCTGTCTGATGATGCTCTATCAGCAACACAATCGTCGTCATCGTCATCACAGTCTTCTTTAGGGTTTATATTTACTATATTCCCCACCCCGACCCCAAAATCAGCTTGGATATCGAGGTAGTCTGAACGCGACACCGTACCGTGAGTGAATAAAATAAATGTCTTTGAACATTCAATTTTTTCCTTATAAAAGAAAGCAAACTAATACATCTCTTCTGATCTCACATTTTAGCACCATACGTAAAAAAATCAGCAAAAACAAAACCTAACATATGGTAATATCGACCGGCTCATTTACATATGAATGTCCACCCAATAGACCAAATAAACGAGTTGAATAAATTGCAGAATTATGTGTTACATATGTGTTTGTGTATGTGTAAATTTAAATAATATTTATTTTGCTGTTTTAAATAACCATCTCAGTCAATAAAATATGCTTGTTTTTTAATTTTATTTATTAATTTGGTCGTCTCAAAAAATGTGGATTGTGAATGAACATGTGCATATCTTTGGGGATGTATTTAGTATGACGCAAACCCTATGTATGGCTTCGTTGATTTGTTGATACCATATTTTCCTGACTTTTGTTAACAATTAAGGACCAGATGAACTGAATGAATTCCTCTTCTTTGTATAGTCATTAGAGCATGTCATCTTTGAGAAGTTTAATACAAATAAATGATACACATATTTCCAACAAAAAGATTTGCCAAGCGGCCAATTAGAATATCGAATTGCAAACAAATGACATCTTGTAGATATGTTCAGCCTATGGACGTATCGATTATGCATTATGACGACGTAAATTCAGGTAAAGAATGATTCAATTCAGCCGTACCTATGATTTAGCAATTACACAATACAAATGATATTATAGTTTTTAGATCGCTTAGTAATTCCATATTTATTCGTAGCCAGCCTTGATATGTTTTCCTACACATTAAGAAACCAAACTTCATTCCATCTTTTGACATATAAGTTCGTCCTCGTTTAGAAATGCATAGGAAATATTGCAAAAGTACGCATTTCAAGTCACCGCAGTGGTGATCAAAACCTCAAAAACTAATATTTGACCTTTGGGGATAAACAAACCTCTTCAATACATATTTTTTCAGAGTAAATTCAATGAAATCAGATCTTAAATAACAATACAGACAGTTGGATAGATGGAGACAAAGTTCGAGTTGCCATTGCAATGCCCCATAACACCAGATAAAGCCTGAAATTTTACTGCAGAAATTACAGCCGTAACTAAATTTTTGAACTACTTTGAAACCTATGAAAACAAGTTACATTAAAATTTAGATTCCGTTTCCACATTGAAGGTTTTCCTGAATCGTAAAAGTGACTACCCGTTAATTTACCAGATATTAGAGAAACATGATTCTCTCATACAATCTGTTACAATTATTCTGTACTGCTGGTTTCCTAGTCACTCTGGCATAAAGGTAACGAAATGTCAGATAAATCTGCCAAAGATGCCCTACAGTCATCCGTATGGTTTCATAAACTGACGTAAAATATTCTATAAACCATCATGTTCGTCAAACTTTGCAGAATATTTGGAATGAAAACTCCACAAAAAACCTGAACGGCATCAAACCCATTGTTGGAGAATGACACTGATCATATAAAACAAACGCAAGAGATGAGGTGTATTGTGCCGATCGAGTATCAGACACACATACCTAATTCGTGCTTATCTACAAAGGATGCACCTTAAACGGAGCATGTACCCTGTCAGTGAATCACATTCTTGTTCCGTGTGTCAGTTTCCTGCACGCGAGACAGAATTATTTTGCCGTGAACTGCTTGAAGGAATTTGTACGTAACCTTTGAACCCGAGAAAATCTTTGAGGTTATAAGGGACTGCGGTTCACAGAGCAGATCTGAATCGTGTTTTAATGATTTAACACGTGTTACTTGTATTTGTTGTGTCATGTACATTTCAAAGAATTTTAACATCTTTACGTTTTATATTTCATCTTGTTTTTAATTGTGTTTTAGAAGGATATTTCTTCCTTAATCTTTGTATAATTCATCTTTACATTTTGGAAATTTAACCTTTTATTGGCACTAGAAAACACTAAAACATACGCGCAGGTTTTCAGCACATGACAGGCAATACATGGCAGCTAGTCTAACTACTAGAAGAATAATCCGGAAAAACCCCAAGGAAGAACCAACGACCCGCTGGTAATTACTGGCAAGCTGTCTCACATACCCACATCGGCTGAGCCCGAGACTCGAACCCACACTGACAGAGGTTACATGGCAGTGACCGGTAAAGGTGAACGCTTTAGAAACATGCATACATACATACGTACATACATACATACATACATACATACATACATACATACATACATACATACATACATACAAACACACACACACACATACACACATACATACATACATACATACATACTTTTCCCTAACCAGTTTTTGTGTTGTATTGCTAGAACACATTTATCCATTACTTACCGTTTTCTAGTGTCAGAGTCCCAGCTGTGACCAGACTGCATCCAACTTTTCTCTGTTCTGCTGTGGTCATGTTATTGTTTTCACAGACAGTGGTTTGTGGTTCTTGGCTCTAAGTGAAGTGTTTTGTCAACCTACTACAATGTTAACGTGTGGACAGGGCTGTAAAATAGAGAGAAAAGAATTCTACCCATGTCTATGTCATTTACATAACCACTATTAAATTCATAAGTTATTAAATAGATAACAGTTTGTTCGTAAAATAAAATGTCCAAAAGGTTTTAAGTAAAACTTTTCCGTAACTAACTTGACGAAAATGAAGGTATTTACGTCATGCATCTGCAAAGAGATAGCCTGTGTGCTATTGTTTTACTTGCAGAAGGGACAAGAGTGTTGAACTACCATAATTAATGCAATACAATTTAACATTCTATTTGATTCATCCAGTGTACCAGCAACTAATGGAAAGTAAAGACACTAAGGAAAGGAAAGGTTATATTAAGCACAGGAATCAGTCACGCACATGTATTTGCAATTACTGTGTGTGCGCATGAGTGAGAGAGAGACAGAGAGAGATAGAGACAGAGAGAAACAGAGACAGAGAGAAAATTTTTTTAGTCCAGAGAAAGAGACACAGAGAGAGAGGGAGAGAGACAGAGAGAGAATTTTTTTTAGTCCAGAGTGATGGAAACCTTACCGTCCACAAAGTTAAAAGCATTAACATGCCATATCAGTACACAATAATTGGCCAAAGTACTGACCACTGTGGGTGTTTCTGTTCGGGGAGTATGTGATGCGTGGTTAGTGGCGGGTGTAAATTTTGTGGATGGAGAGTAAATAGTGGGTGTAAATACTGTGGTTGGGGAGATTAGGGTTGGGTGTAAATACTGTGGATGGGAAGATTAGAGTTGGGTGCAAATACTGTGGATGGGGAGGTTAGAATTGGGTGTAAATACTGCGGTTGGGGAGATTAGGGTTGGGTGTAAATACTGTGGATGAGGAGGTTAGGGTTGGGTGTAAATGCTGTTGATGAGAAATTAGTGGTGGGTGTAAATATTGTGAATTTTGTGGTTAGTGGCGGGGAAAATATTGTGTTGGAGAGTAAGTAGTGGGTGTAAATACTGTGGTTGGGGAGATTAGAGTTGGGTGTAAATACTTTAGATGAGGAGATTAGGGTTGGGTGTAAATACTGTACATGGGGAGATTAGGGGTGGGTGTAAATGCTGTTGATGAGAAATTATTGGTGGGTGTAAATACTGTGGATTTAGTGGTTAGTGGCGGGTGTAAATATTGTGGATGGAGAGTAAGTAGTGGGTGTAAATACTGTGGTTGGTTAATTGCGGGCCTAAATGCTGTAGATGGTTGTTGCTAAAGAAGCTTCATCTAGTCTAATTGACCTCAGTAACTGGAAACGACATGTACATGATATTTCTTCCTCATAACCGCGATAGTTGAAAATGAACACAATTATTTTTCATTAAATAACCTATGAATGAGATAACTGTCTTTTAATGTGTAAATATCTCTCTAAACTTGGACAACTCTATGCTCATTCACTAACCTAATCGTGATAAACTGTTAAACTCTCTGAATTCAATTACCGATTTATCATCAACTGCACCGTTCTGGGCACTTTCAGCAATCTTAATGTGAGTAAACGTACGACTCTTCAACATTTAGTATAACGTTATTACAATTTTAAACATTGACTCAACAGGAGTTCACACAATTGTGAGCAGCGGTAAACTAAATATGTATTTGTGTTGTACTATAGAAAACACACGTATTTTTATCATCGTAAATAGTAGATTCATACTTACAGAACATCTATAAATCCATCGAAATGTAAATTTGCCAAGTTAACTAGTGTATTCTTTCTGACTGTGACGTCTTCATATAAAGTCAGGTTGTCTTACGCACAGAATTATTCTTATAGAAAAAGAAAAAAAAACCAACTAACCAATAATTGCCGACAATCCTCGTCAAGATGGCAACAAGCCAAATGTTTAATAGCTGACTTTATCTGGCATGTTGAAGCAAATCCCACAATGACTATTCGAGAAATTTTAAATAGCTGCAGTTACGATGATTGCGTGTAATTGTGCACTTAATATGGCTGACAAAATAAATAATGACGGAAAACTCCATGGTGGCATTCATTTATCTTTGAATGTAGCAACCTAGGTCAATTCCTTTGTCTCTCTGTCGGTATGATTGTCTATCTATCATTCACGATATTTTTATTTATTTGTCAGTCTATCAAATTCTCCTACCGCTATTGACATTCCTCTACCACCTCAAACTACTACTAATACTACTAGGTCTGCAGCAAAAATAACTATTGCTACTTCTGCTTCTACTAATACTACTACAACAACTACTACTACTATTACTGTGACATCTACTAATGGGTCTGCGCGAGAAAATGTTGTTACTTCTCATTCTTCTGTATTATTACTACTATTACTACTAATATGACATGTACTAATAAGGGCTGCTATACCAACAATCAGTGTTACTTCAGCTGCTGCTGTTATTATAAAGATGGTCGCTATCGCTTAACTGGCTTGAGACAGCTTTTCTGGATATTTGTGATGTTTTCCACGATATATATGCTTGTTGTCTGTCTTCGTCTACTTTATTGTGTTCATCCTGCATTGGCTGTTCTGTTATAAGTGTTTCTTCATCTTCTTGTTTTGGAAACGAGAACAGTTAGACTTTTTCTCAGGTATCTTGCTTCACTGCTACAACTTCCTTTCTTGTGGAATAAACCGCCATCACGTGATACTCGCAAGTCATTAATTGCTTTAAATGACCACTCCTTGGCTCTCCACACTACATTGTACTCTAGACTAAACGATCTGGGACTACATTCATCATTACTTAAATGTTATGTATATTTGATTTAATTATATCTGATTTAATATATATGTATTTCAATTTAATTGTTTGTCAGTTTTATCTTTTTTTTATATTTTTCATTACATGCTATTGTAATGTAAATGTATCCATTGGAGATGATACTTTTCCCAGAAAATAGTTTGGCCTTGACTGTTTTAGTAAAGATCAGGTGTTGACCTAGAGATTCAAAATTAGTAGCAACAACGTAAATAAGTTCAATTTTTATTTTAAAATGATTGGTTGTTGTCGAGGTCATGATGGGTGTACTGACTTAAGATGTAAACAATTTTCTTAGAGTAAAATGATTAGTTTTCGTCAAGACCACACTGTGTGTACGTGATCTTTAACAAGTACATAATTTCTACTAGGTTCTGAAACATGATCACGTGACCCCCTTTTGCGTTTTAGAATACGATATAACCTTTGTTTTGGAGAGATATTCTCAGTGTTAGTTGGGCTGTTACACTGGAAGTTGTATGTTGTGCTGTTTGGAGTTATTTAAAATTACTTGGGTTCAAAAGGATTAATTATTTATCCTGGAAAATACGTGTGTTCATAATGAAATTCCTGAGCAAAGACAGTTCTTACCAAATTTATTCAGATTTCCAAAACAGAAGTGATATTTCTTGTTTCTACAAGGAACTGTAGACTTCAACACTACAGATTATAGCATACGTCATCGTCTTCCATCTTGGATTCTTCGTTGGGACTCGAACTTGAAATCATCAGAACATTTTATTCTTACGACTCCTAAAATTTTATTCTTCGATTAATTTTCTTCGATTCTTAAAACCGTAAGTTAATATTTTTTTATTTTTACATAATTTTCCAGGAAAATTAAATGTTATATTTTTTCAAGGCTTGATGTTTTCAACCTTTCTTCTGTTACTGTTTATTCGAGCCTAAACACGTAACATAAGATAAATGAAAACTGAAGCGAAAAAAGAAACGTTCTTTCAAAGCTTGCCGGCGTAGAACAGGAATAATTCCAGTTATCTCCCTTTCGCCCTTTCCGGCACAGCAATTTTAAAACTCGGCCGTTATTTTAGATAACCTAATTCAAATCCCTATTAAATCGTCAACCTTTATGTCAACTATCCAAGAGATACCACTGCGTAACGCATTAGTCAATGCTCACCCAATAGGACCACCGGAAAAGCGCACATAAATAGTTAATTTTATCAACGGTCAGAATATCGAGTTTTCTTTCTGACAGAAATATGGCTAAAAACATCTGGCGATGAGCCCAAGTGCGCGGATCTAGCACTCACCGGTTACTCCATCAAGTTATTCCCCCGCCACTCTCGCGGTGGTGGAATTGTTGTCATCTAGCCATCTTAATCACACTACAACCTTCGATTTCCACCACACATTGTTGGAACTAGTCCAAACCACACTACAACCTTCGATTTCCACCACACATTGTTGGAACTAGTCCAAACCACACTACAACCTTCGATTTCCACCACACATTGTTGGAACTAGTCCAAACCACACTACAACCTTCGATTTCCACCACACATTGTTGGAACTAGTCCAAACCACACGCACACTGGAACAAACGTCAATCCATTTTTTCTGCCTGTACCGCCCCCTTCCTAGTAGAAAAAACAAGCTGACTGAATCTCTAATTTTGGAGCATTTTCCGAATCTCCTGGAGTATGGAAATTCGAAAGGTGGCAACCTGATTATTCTTGGAGATTTCAACTTTCACTTAGACTGTCCGGGAAACCCATACACACAAAAACTCATAGATTCAATTCAAATTTTCAACCTCAAACAGTCAGTTACCTAACCCACTCATAAACATAGTCACATTTTAGACTGGGTTCTTCATAGACCTAATGATAATATTCTACAGTCCTCCCTGGTGTCCCACGAACTTGCATCAGACCACCTCTGCATTATATGCCATCTTGACGTTTCAGTCCCGAACACACCACCTTTATCTGCTGCTAATAGAAACTTCCGTATGATAAATAGAACCCAACTAATGCATGACATCCAAGTACACCTAACAAATGGGTTACCTCCTACAGAAGATCAACTTGATAACTGCCTGTGTTCATTGCTTGACAATCATGCCCCAGCAACCAAGTGAAAAGTCTCAATTAAAAAGTGTTCTCCGTGGTATAGCAGTTTTAGGGACCAGCTTCGCACTGCTAAAAGAGACCGCCATAAAGCTGAGAGGCTCTGGCTTTCCACCAGACTCACTATTCATAAGCAAATCTTCGAATCCGCTAAGAAGAATGTCACAAACATAGTCCATGCAGTGAAATCAGCCCACTTCAGTAATAAGATCACGGAAAGTTCCAGCTGCAAAGAACTCTTCGAGATTACTAAAAAGCTGATGTCAAGGAACAAATATACACCACTTCCAAATTTTGTTATCATGTCACTGTGTGTTGTCGAATGTTCTAAAGCGCTTAGAGCTTCTAAAGATTAGGCGTTATACAAAGTCCTCATTATTATCCTTATTATTACTAATGAACTATAGCGCACATATATGTACTAATAATATTTCTACTGCTAGTTCCAAAGTCCGGCCGATGAAATAATGTTGCTAATTCAACTAGTCATACATTCATCCCTAATTCCCATTTTAATAACAATAGAGAAAAGGTAGAAAATCACAAATGCATGACGTGCAATTACATACATAAATCACCAACTCATATATACATAAATGAAAATACAAATTTTTCATATTTTATTGAAATGGGAGTTAAACTGTTCCTGCTTTACCCGATAAGGAATGATTCTAATCAGTTTACCCTCCGAGGAAGAAAGTATGGTCATCCCCTACCTAGTAAATGGTCATGCTATATTCATTTCGATGGATAGCACACAACAAGCAATTTAGAAGGCGGTTAGCTCGAGTTTGTAAGATCAAAATTGTCAAATCTAAACGATTGTGCTAAACGCGGATACGTGCTATATCGAGATAATCTTGATAGCTTTACCCATAGATAAAGCGTTCATTCGGACTCGTAATCAAAGAGTCGCTAGTTTGCTACCTGGTCAGCAAAGTTACGGTAGGCTGCCTCTGTGTGTTCCTGGGAAGACCACTTACTCCCATGTCCGCAGCATCATATAGCCAATGGTACGTAGAAAACCCAACCAACAACAACTGGTACCATCAGTAGTGTAAATGTGCCATTTTATATCAATATATTTATTTCGTCTCTAATTTGTGTATTTGAAAATATTAAAAATCAAATTAAAAACCACAGAACCATGGGGTAATTTGAAAAAAGTTAAAATTACGAGACCAATCAAACTAAAGTACAAGTACATTCTGCACCGTATTTGAATGGGATTTTGTAGATAAATATCTTTAGCTTTCGGCGACTTGCCAGACTACACACGAGAAATGTCTTTCATAATGAATGGTATATGAATTACTTAGAGCCGCAGCATGACATTAGTTCACCTAACAAATATAATGGAATCTAAACAATTAGCAATAATATTTTAGTTTTTAGTGTGGTTGCAGATACAAACTTGTTACTTTTGTGAAATAACATAAATATTTAACTATAGTAAATCACCTGAACAATCAGCCAGACATTAATATTGCGTTAGATGATTGCAAGCAGTATATTATTGCATTTCATATTTATTTTTCTTTCTATTATTTCAAAATGTATTGTGCATAGTAAAATCAGAGAATATCTTACAGCAGCTGGTTTTGAAACCGAAATGAAATGCTACAATTTTATCTTTGAAAAGAAATAAACTATAGTGTTTTAAAGGAGTGTGTGCAGGAGACAACTATAGTGATATTTATAAATTGTTTTAAATTTAGGACAAGCCAGTTAGTATAAAGACATTTCTTCAGTGTTGATAATTAAGGTCCTTGTTACCAACGGACGAGGTTGGATCTAAAAATGAGATATATATGTTTAACATTTTCCTTAGGTACAATTAGAGAGCCATCTTACTGTCTACTCACTGTCACTACATAGAAAACAGCGAGAAATATACTTGAAATAAGTTCCGCCATTATGAAATGGTTTAAAAGAATGTATGAGAAAATTAATGTGCCATAAATTTGCATTGTATGGATCACATAGAGAGGCTGAGTGACAAGGTCACTCTATAAGTATGTCGTAAACTCAGCAGGGAGTACACATGAAAAAGACAAGCAAGCAAAATATGCACATTCAGATGGATATGTTGAAAAACTTTGTGATAATGTGAAATAGATACACATTCAAAATAGTAAAATACACATTGATAAATATTATTCAGAACATTAAATATAATTAATATATAATGCAAATAGTCTTACTTATATAAGTAAATCCCGTTTTATTTAATAAACGAAACAGTTCCAAAATGACTACAAAGCTGGTAGGAACAATTACACTGCAGTTAAACGATTGCTTGACGTAATTCAGTGTAATTCAATTCCATCCTATTTTAGTCAAATTCTATCCTGCTTGTTTTCGGACAGTCCAATATTGTCGGGAATATTATTATATTTACATCGCGCGTACCCGGTCAACGATTTGATCGTGTTATTGTGGACGTTAATGTAATAAGATGAGAAAAGACGGTCCAAAAAGAAATGATTATTTTAATTCAAGAAAAAAAAGCATACCCAAAATACCAATGCGTGACAAAACAACTCCAGTAAAGAAGATGTTATAATGTCTTCTAAAACATACTTTGCAGGTAACTTTGTCCGCTCAACAAATGTTTTTCTCCTCTTTCTAAAACAACTATATAAAATATTAATAATAATAATGTGCGTGAGTTTTGACAGTTAATGTGAAGTTAAGGGTGAACTAACGTTTTGATATGTACATACTTAAAGTCTAAACAGATTTGCATGAGGCAGTTTGCCATTTTCAGTGTGAAACCATATAAATTCATCCTGGTGTATTGTCAAGAAACTGACAAAATTCAAAACAAATCCGTTCTAAGTTTCTACAAGAAGCTGTTCCAGTTTCCAAAGCTTTTACCAGATTTCGGAGGACACAAACACCATAAATCACAAGAATCCCTTTCAGTTTCAAACGTGTTCTGTCAATTTCCGTAACGTGGATACACCAATAGCTAAAATAATATATTTCAGTTTTCACATGTGTTCTGGCAGTTTCCGTAACGTGCATACACCAAAAGCCAAAAAAATCCTTTTCAGTTTCAAATGTGTTCTGGCAGTTTCCATAACGTGGATACACCAAAAGCCCAACGAATTCATTTCAGTTCCATATGTGCTCTGACAGTTTCCGTAACGTTGATACATTAAAAGCCAAAAGAATCCATTTAAGTTTCAAAATGTGTTGAGGCAGTTTTCGTAGTGTGGATACACCACCAAAAGCTTAAAGAATCCTTTTCAGTTTCAAATGTATTCTGGCAGTTTCCGTAACGTGGATACACCAAAAGCCAAAAGAATCCATTTCAGTTCTCAGTGATTTTAAGCAGTTTCTTAACATAGAACCAATTTTGAAACTCTTCAGTTGACAGTCTCCAGAATATAGAACTACCAGAAGTTACCTTCTTTGAATGTTCCTCTTTTCTCTTCTAAATAGCAAGCATTATTGCAACATATGCTAATGAGACTAAATATGAACCCAGGGTTGCAACGTTGTAAATCTGCTAATTCCGTCACTTGATGAGTTCGCTAGGACAACATCAGTTGTTATGGAAGACAATATTGAAATTTAGAATTACGATTGGGATGCTACGACTTTGTGGCACTTTCTGTAGGGCACATAATTTGGCGGGGTTGTGGAACCTTAGCCCCGAGACGGCCAAAATTAATAGGGTTTAGTAGGGTTTGGTTGAAAGCAAAGATGTGGCAGCAAAAGAGGAGGGAGATTAAATTTCAGTCCCTTAAAAAAAGTTGTATGAGGGAATTTAATAGAGATGGAAGCAATGGGAGGATGAAGCAAGGAAAGGAGCAGCGGCATTAAATTCGGCAGCAGAAGCAAGAGCTGCGTCTTTCTCCCCAGGTGGAAAACTGTGAGTTGAAGGCAAATGATCATAAGTTCTGACATTATATCTCAGATTGAAAAACGTCGAGTAGTAGAGCCTTTGTTGCCGAACCTGGATCGGGAGAATGGTTGTTCTGATGTCACTTTCATCAACTGCCCAATACAACACCCCATTGTAATTTCCTTTTTATAACCAATCAGATCGCTTTTAAAATGAGATACTAATCAAATTATTGCCAAAGATCTGTTATGTCTCTATGTCTTTGTTTTTATATCTCACAGTTAAACAATAAACCTCCAGATATGTGTGTGTGTGTGTGTGTGTGTGTGTGTGTGTGTGCATGTGTTAGCACTTCTACTCTTTTGTGTGCAATAGTATGAGAGTATGTATGTACAGTGTGTAAACGATTCTACACTTTTTAGAGGTGATGTATATATGTATGTCGTATGTGTAAAGTATTTAAGTACTCCAGCCTGTTTCTATCCGTACACTTCATGTATGATAATATATCAGTATGTTTGTGTTGTTAAGGATCGCGATGCGTCAACACTGTGTATAATAGATTTCATGACTTAAAGACTAAAAAACGTTTGATGATAATTACATCTTTCTGTATTAAAATCGACAAGTTTTATGAGCCCATAGGCGGGAACGGTGGAGATACACGGAGAGGGCGTGTCAATGTTGATATATTATTTTTGTCCATCCAGAAGTCCATGTAGAAAATGTGAACCGTGCAACCTTAGACTTAAATAAAAATGTTTGCAACGTCTCGGTATCAATGTAAGACACGTCTTAACATAAATCAATGAACTGCCATTCCTGTGTAGTTTCTTACCGGCGCAATGTTAATAGAATGAAAAGACGAATTTGTTGAAGAACAATGTACCAATGTAAGCAATTTCTCTGCTATATTGTTTCATATTTGTAAATCTGAACGGGGCAATAGGCAAATTCGTTGAAGAATTTTGCTGCAGTGCACTTGATGAAACCACAATGCAATTCCCGTTTATTTAAAACGTTTACGAGATTCTCGACTTGTACTGTACATTAATCTGAATACAAATATGTGCATTTATTAACATCGAATACATAATTTCTTCTTCATCCAGTACTTTTATGACAAGCTATCTGGGTTTAGGATGCTTATCTCGAAATTGTGTACCGCTTTATGGACATTTACTCAAATGTAAATAAAAAGTGAAATGGGGTTGATTATTCACGTTGAGGAATCCGTTACAGGGCAACACAATTGAAGCAATACTTATCATGCGACAAGAAATTACATAGATCCTTCCCCAGTCATACAGAATTTAAACATCATACCGTAATCGTCATTAGAGTCCATATTTCTCCGTCCTTATAAGGGGGCTGAAAACAATTCCTAACAAAGTACAAAATGTCAATGGCAAAACAAGGTTTTTTTATTTGACGTATGCCTCCTGGAAGACATAATTTGAACTACCAGAAATGTTTATATGAGATTGGTATTCTGCATTTGGCACTCGGTTTCATGGTCATAATATTCAGAGTCCTTCACCCTACTACCCCTGCTTCCAAAGGTCACGAAGACGACTGAAAGGAAACTAAAATACTTTTGCATGGGATAAAAAGTTCCCAAGTCCGTTCCTCCAACATGGGACATTTAAAAGATCTGCCCCCAAGATGATGCGCCGAAATAAAACATTACCCGGACTCATCCCCTTATTACAATTTAAAAGGTCTGCCATTGAGATTATGTCCAATTTCTTCATTTATTATACATTTATTAATACACATTTCATTCTTATGCGGTCCATTGTTTTTCTTATAGCTATATGGTATTAATTTTGTGATATGAAATTAATCCTACAAAATCCCTTACAGAGAGAACGTTTATGTTTACGCCTGTACGGTTTATCCTTTCAAGCATGTAATGATTGCCACGTTTGATTTTTGTTTATAAGAGTAGTCTAGAAAAATGCTAATTGAAGGAGTGAAATAAACTAATAAACTAATTTATACCTCTAAAAAATATTGCTAAGCAAAAGAGGACCTTCGTATCACACCAGCAAAGGAATCTAATCAAATGTATCCCCGCCCATCTTCGACTTTAGATGTACCTAAACTTTGACATAGTAGTTGTAAATTGGAGTACAGTTTTCTCATTTAAAGCAATAAAAATACGTGTTTTCCAATAAGTATAGAAAGATGTATCCGTACGTGTTCGGGAGGGAAAGGAAAGGTTAACTTACAAGTATGCGTTGGCATTAATCATCAAACACTAGCTGGATTTACAAGGAAACTAACATTCTTGGTCGACTCGCAGTGTAATATTTATGGTTACGTGGAGGCGCGAAAAAAAGGTAGTCAGTCAAGTTATTAACTTCTAACCATGATCGCCACAGTGACATAAGGGTACAAAATATGAAACACGTATTCTATCACTCTTATCAAAACGCGCTCTTGTGGTGTTATATCATATAATGCAAAAAATGTCAACAATCTTACAAATACATTCGAAAGTTACATAACAACAACCATACACATAACATAGTGAAAGTTTAGTGTATAATTATATTTGTTTAAAACCCCAAGAAACCAGCTGATCAAATAATATGATACATATTCTAACACTGAACATGCTGTGAGAAGGCACTGTGTTCATAAACTCTTTCCAATTTAAATGTTAAAAATTTACCGCAAAGTGGATCAGTAGTGTTTAATTTGTGCTCTGAAAGTGTAATTATATTCTATTTTATACTCTTTTATCACGTACTTTTGAGACACTGAAAAGCAATATGTTCTTCAAGAATATGCATATGCATAAAAACTATTTTTGTATGACTACAATGAAACAATTTATTCACGTTTTGAACCAGGATATATGTTTTTCAGTCATTGACTTAAAGCATATACATTTTCCATTCCCTCAACAAGCGTTCTAAATTCTGTTTGAATGTAGCACAATTTACACATTTCAATTGCACTGAACAAAAAATGTCTAAAATTCTGTTTGTACATTATAGAACTATGCATTTGTTCTATATATGTGTGTATAAACATTGGTGCAGTGCTAATAAAAAAGCGAGTGAACACATGTTATACAGATGCGGGGGACAATGGCGAGAGCAAGAAACAAAAAGATCGCGCAAAATAGGGGAATGCCGCTCCCATAACGCTATATAAAGAACACAAATCATATACAAATCATATGGCGAATAACAGTCTTTTCAAAAGCACTGGATCCAGCAAGGAGATTGATTAAGAAAAATGAAATAAACTGACAACGAACAGCCCACAACTAGTATCTAACTAGCCTGAGCGCTTTCGACTCTTAATGAGTCTTTTTCAAAGGCAAATACAAAACAGAGACAATACAAGACAAACAAATAAAACACAAAAACCGTTGTGTTTGCAAAACGTTACATGGCTGTTTCTATAGGAATTAAACCTTTAAATGTATCATGTTTCAACTAGTTTATTTCAACTCAGTGCGGATGCTAGAAGTTATTTTTATTGACCTAGAAATCGATGAGCCATAACGACATCTGTTGTTTTATGTAAATTTATGTAAGCTCACATTATATCCCGGATATTTCATTGTCATATTAGTAATTATAGACTATTAAGCAAATTTAGAGAATTATTTAAAAGAAAATGTGCCGGCTTCAAGAGATAATTGTATTTGTGAATGACTGTCTTTTTCTAGTCTTCTTGGTTTAAACCGCTTGGTTTCAATGTTCTAAGGTGACGTATCCAGTAACATTCTTTATCTTTCCTAGTTTCGGAACTCTAGTTGGGGTTGCGAGCAATTGCAATAAGTGTTATAGCAATCAAAGTGTGGCCAGCGGAAGAGAAGTGTTCTGCGACCCGGCTTCTGTACAGCTTCTTTGTCTTCCAATTAGATCTATGACGGTCGATCCTTTTGTGACGCTTTTCAGTTTCTCCGACATACCGAAGGCTACAGATCTTACATGTGGTAAGATAAATTGCATTCTCTGTTTTGCATGTTATGTTTGGGTCATGTATGTTTATTTTTTTTTTTGCTAGTCATTGTGCTAGAAAATGTACTGATCTCTGTCATATGTTGACAGGTTTAGCACCTTTTATTGCCACATGGGCCATATTGACTAAGGTGGTCTTGATTAGTGATTGGCGTTTGCTTCTCCCTGACTAAGATGTCCTTGAGGATTTTAGTCTCCGGTAGGCTAATACAGGTTTGTTAGGGAGGCTTAACTTTAGTGCATCCTACGATTCCACGATGGGCCGGTGTTTCTCGATGATTTTATCTACTTTGGGGTTGTCTGGATGGTAGGTCTGGATAAATGGTATCCTATCAACCTTTTCCTTCTTTCCGTATTTTAGTAGGTCATCGCGGTTTGTTTGTTTAGCCCATTGGGTTGACTCCGCAATCAGGTATTTTTCGTAGTATCGGTAATTTAAATGTTTAAATAGCTCTTCAGACCTTTTTAGGAATATTTCATTATCGGAGCAAATTCCTCGTATCCTGAGTGTCTGGCTATATGGGGTGTTCCCAATGCAGTGTCTTGGATGATAGCTGGTTGTGAGGATATACTGGTGTTTGTCGAGTAGATGTCTGTATTGGGTTTGTTTTCTACTAGTCTGTTTGTTGTGTCCAGGAAAACGTGGTTTGAGTTGGAAACTTCTGCCGTGAATTTTATTGAGGGATGGAAGATTTTTGCCTTTGATATGAATCTTCCACACTAACTAAAACGCAAAACAGATTCCCGGGTAAGGTCAATCCTCTGGAAAAACAAGGAGTTTGTAACAATTGATAGATTTTATTTGTCACGTAGTCCATGTACACTTGAAACCAAAACTTTCCTATCGAGTTTCATGACAATGTTCAATGAATTATATTCATCTTAGCTTACATGTGACGTTAGGACTTTACATGGATGTGCTCAAATTATGTGTAGCTGTATATACCATAAAACGTAGTGACGATGTACACAGTAAGTTATACATATTACATTATCGACACAATAATTACAAAACAATACACAAGTTCAGAAGTAAACATACCCGTGCCCGATATTAATCCTACGGTACTAAACGTTTCTTAAAAATGTAACTTTATATTGCTAATATAAATCTCTTGCTAAGTCACACACAAGAATAGAAAATATTTGCATTATACTACGTAAGCCGAATCTACATAGAAAATATACAAAACTGAACGTGGTAGTACTATAGTTATAACTTTTACACAAGAAATTAATAAATAACTCACATTCCTCTACAGCTGAAGATGTGCAAGTCCTTAACGTAGACCGCTCACTGACAAGACGTTCCGTAATGTGTAGATTTAGTCTTACGGTGAGGAATTTATACAAAGACGATGCCGCCATATATTTGCGCTGGAAGTATTCGTTTTTTTCCCATCGAAAGCAGTTTGCACGTGCGGCATAAGATGAACCGAACTCGGGTATCATTGTACACACAAAAAATACGAAACCTGAGGACATGTATTTAATAAATAAAATAATTTATATAATTCCGTGACATACATCATGCACTATCGCAATGACACATGCTTATAAAAACAACATTCTTGAGTCACTTCTATATAATTATTTCCAACTACTGTAGTATGTACATATGCTTTTAATAAATACGTTTTGTTCATCACCTATCTCACACATATTCATTTTGAACCTCAATGTTGAGATCATCCGCTTACAAAGGACATATACGGGTTACCTTTGTATTTATTGGTAACTTCTGTATTAAGGCCACCTGTCCTTTAGAGAAAAAATGTTTGTAGTTCACTGTGGATATATTATACTTCGGTTCACAGGATCTTGTTTATTAATTTGAATTTAGATTTTTCCATGTATTCTTGCTGCGTTATTTCTGAGGCAAGGAGGCACCACATGCATATCTATATCACGAGGATAGCTGTGATGTCAGCCGGATGTACCAACTGGTGGTGGCTAATTATGATAACGTATTTCAGAATGAAGACTTCGTTGAATCTAGATGTATTCCATATAAATCTTCCAAACTGTAACTATGTCCAGCATTTCTGACTTTCAATGATGTCTTCTAGTTTGTACATGTGTATATGTTTTGGTTTTACCCATCAATGCATGTGTACATGTGTTCTTTCAACAGCACATGAGTGCTTATCTGGTGGAGCCATGTTAAGGAATCACTACACTAACTGAGCTAATAAAATTATTGAGCAATCATATTGTAATTAATAAGAAAATCATTCATATTTTTCAGATTTTTGCTGATTATTTGCTTATTAGTAAAGAGTGTTACCTGCTTTCTATGCAAAGATGCCTTAAAGCCCAAACAGAAATGCTTATTCAGTTTCAGATTCTTATATTTTGCGTGCGATACTGAAACAAACCACTCTGATTCTGCCGGTTCAGATATATACCTACACTAAAACTTTCAGTCACTTCATTTAGATGTAACAATTTCTAGAAAATACCCCAAAAATTGATCCTCGTCAAGGCATGTAGTATTAATTTCAGAAGATACTTCAAGCACGTTGATATGGTTATTCCCTAACGTGAACAAGAAGGCACACTCGATTAGTTGAGTATTGAACTGTCAGACCAGTACTATACTTAATTACTAATATCTGTGTAGTCGGGATACGAGGGAATAATCATTATTAAGCAAAGGTCTTTCATTTCGGGACACACAGGCTCTCATCTTTGACCTTGTGATAAGTGTCACAGTTGTAGAAAGTAGCAGCAGAGGAGTCGAACAGACCTTTTGCTGAAACGTCATTTGCTTAAAATACAAGCTTCCTATGAAATAAAAAATAAGGTCACTAACGCTAAACCAAAGCCTTTAACTTACCGAGATTTTCTCTAATTGGGTTGCTTTATTTTTGTCGAAATTTGTATGTGTTTTTGTTTACCCGCCGGACGTCTCACTGAGGTCGCGCCTTCTCTGTTGCTATAATTAGATCATTATTATATCAATAATGACACCTGGCACAGAATCTTATAATGCTAGATCATCTCGAGAAAGATTAGAAGCAATCAAATTTGTTTTGCCTATTCGTGATTCTTTTAGACAAAAACTTAAAGAACGTCAAGAAGCACAAGCTGGATATGCAGAAGGTACAGACAAATTATTCAAACCCATTACAAAGGTTAGTGAAAGAGTTGCAGAAGCAACTGAAGGGCTTCTTCCAGCAGTAAAACAAACTGCTGAGCAAACTAAGAAGATAGCAAGAAGAACTAGACAAACAAGTGCTATTTTGGAAAATCTTCCAGACGTTCAACCACTGGCTTAACTTAAAGAAGAAGGTGCTGTTGGTGGAGAACCAAATAAAAGAAAAGAATAAATTATTTGATAAATTTCATAAGGACATTGTTGGTACAGCAAGAAAAATGGAAATGCCAAGATAATTAGCTGAATTTGCTGTTGCGAGTAATAGTAACAGAGATACATTTTTAAAGCCTGAACATACTGATAAACCGGTTTCAAGAGACACTTGGGAAAATTGGATATATCGATTATACAGGGGAAGTAAGCAAGCTAGAGGGGATGATATTGATTGTATGGTATATAAATCGGAAATAAGTAAAATATTGTTACTTAAGCAAAAATTAAAAGAACAATCTAAACCTATATAACCTTCTCTTCAAGATAAATTTACAAAAAAGGTCTTTAAAGAAATAGCGAATGCAGATCCGGAGAAAGTGTATGATATTGCTAAATATATAGAAGTTGGGGGTAGTTATGTGAGATTAAAATATACTGATTCTTTAACAGAAGATGATTGGGAGAGAAATCTGTATCTCATCTCTACTAAGCGTAGTTTTCTCAAGGATGATGATTCAGATTTTCAAAGATTTAAAAGGGAATTGAGAAAATTAAAACAACAAGAAATTATAACTGAAGATGAACTAGATTCTTTCCAGCAAGAACCTTCCTATCAATATTCCTCAACCGCAGCAACAAATAGAACGACAACAAAAATAACCACAATCTCCCCAGGTATTGCTTTTGGGGCTATCATTTTAAATAGACCTTGAACAACATCACCGAGTCCATCTCCATAAATCGCTTTGTAAATTAGTAATCGTGAGTTTATTACCCTGACCATTTTGAAAATAACTACATAGCACGTGCATATCATCGTTTAATGACATTTATGGGACGTGATCAAAATATAGATACCGGATTATAAATATCGCAGTTAGATTTTAGAAAGCTGTATCCGATCTATTACTCTTCATTGGAACATCTTGATTTATCTAGACAATCTGTCGTTGATATACATTTTCGAGCTCCTGTAAACCCAGCTAGTAGTGTTAATTACAGAGCAATCGCGGTTTTACTAAGCGACAAATCAATGTTACTTGAAGGTGGTGGTGGAAGAATGCGAGTTATTGACGCACCAGTAGAAAACACGTAATTAAATCGCTTTTGATACTATACAAATGTCGTATAGACACGTTAATGTCACTCTGACTTCCGCTCAGCTGAAAAAAATTACAATCAAAACTTGCCATTAAATGCGGAACAAAAATATCACTAAAAAAACATAAAATTTCTAGTGGTGGTCCAAGCAAATTATCATTAACCAAGACTCAACTCAAACATTTTAATAAGGCTTTAAAATCAAAAACCGGTGTTCAACTTCATCTTTCTCCGGATTCCATTAAAGACTCAATTAAAACAGGCGGTATATGTCCACTTCTTGCGGCTATACCAGCGATAATAGCCTCTGAAGCCCCTGCTGTAGCAAAAGCAGCTACACTCGGTGCTGTTGGAACCGCCGCTGGAATGGCATTAAAGACAGCAACAGGAAAAGGATATAAAAAAAGGAAAGGGGTCTGAGATTACCAGGAACCCTTTATCGATGCGGGAGAGTCTGAGACTTCCAGGAACACTTCGCTAATTCTGCCTACATCAAAACATTCATAGGTGTATTTATGCGTGATCCATTACCAAAACAACCAAACAATTTTTAAACAGGCATTATTAATCTTGATGATAATTCAGGGCCTGGTACTCAGTGGGTTGCATACGCATTTGATACACCTGGTTCTATTTATTTTGATTCATACGGGCTTCCTCCGCCAATAGAATTTTTAAAATACGCCAGAAACAATCCACTAAGGTATTCATCATTAACAACACAAACACTAACTGATCCGCCAATATATGGTCGTGAAGTAAATAATCTGATTAACGTTATATCAAAATCTTCCGATGCACCTCATAAAGTCGTGCCTGATGATACAAGTAACCGCGTCGTTTTAAACAGATCTTAAAGTATAATGGTTGCTATTTACGGAATATCTTCTCTTAGTGGTTCCACTAAGGGCAAGAAAAAAGAAAGATGATATTGATTTGTCAAATTACGCGACTGAAGATAAACACACTGATATTATGAACATCTCTGGAGTTGACTGAGATGAAGTTGTTATTTTTCAGGATAAATACGGTGTCTTAAAGACGAGTAATATCAAAAGGAATGTCATAGTTCGTAGAGTTTTCGGTGCTACTGAGGATAACATTCCAACATTTACCAATGACAGTAAAATCAGAGACTCAAGTATATCAATCGCAAATATTAGAAATGAAATTACAAAAGGTGTTGCTAGTCGTTTACGATCTACAGGTGATACAATGACAGGTGAACTCAGCATGAACGGAAAAAAGTTATTTTAAAAGATCCAACATCTGATGAAGATGCTGCAATAAAACATATGTAGACACAAGCATATGCTAAATTATCCACGTTACGAGCTGAGTATGATTCTCAGCTAAGCGAGATTACAAGACTTCATAGAAACTTTAAAAAAGTTGATAAAATCTCAGACAATTTCTTTGGCACCCCGTTGACTGTTGACGTAAAACTCTCTGATATTAAAATAGCTATATCAGATATTGAAACGATTAGAAAAAATCTAGAAGATGTTATAAGTGAATAACTGAGATGATTAAAAAAATTAATCTGATTAAAATTCCTCACAGCGAAATTAACAACATGGTATATAAAGTAGCGTCTGACCAGTGTTATGGTCACCACTCCATAAAACCATTAAACATCGCGCTGAGGTTACCGGTATATACAGTCTTTCAGTATGTGGTGTTTTAACATTTATAATATCTACCACAATTTCACGGCGTTATTCGTCAGGTGGATCCATGTTAGTGATGTTAGACCAAAATTACCAGGTAACATTTACTATGCAACCTGAAGAAGAAAAAAAAACTGCTTTATTTATTATAGATGTCTTTTATTGGTAGCTAAATTCCCACCTAATTAAAATACAATGAGCATTCCGATCAACGTTCAACGTGATGTTGCAGCGCAACATTATAGTTGTAATCAAGCACGTGAATGGCAAACAAAATTGAAAAATATCGTTGGCGAGAATGTAGTAAAAATAAAGAAATATCGCAGCCGTGTAGTTATTGTTGATATAATTGTTTATTGAGCGTCTGCTGCTTTGCTGGAACAGGCGTGTTATTATCAACAATAACAATGATGACACCAGTAGTTGTAAAAATTTGTCTTTCAGCTACAACAATGATTGCCGTTGTTCTCAGTATCATTGCCAAAAAATATGCACGTGCACAAATGCAACATTACATGATTATATAAAAAAATTACACACAGCGACGTTAGCATACTCCAAATTATTCTCGTTATTATCAGCGAGCCTTAGCGATGGGAAAATAGCGGATTTTGAGTTCACGGAGATGATCAAAATCTACAAAGAAGCAATTACCGTGATTGATTTCTCCAGATTACGTTGTAGATATTTATCAATCGTCAATTAGATCTATTTTAGGAGGGCCTGAAATTCCATCATGAAAGACTGTCGGAACCTGAACGAGAAGATTTCCCTATTAACGAAATTTTTATATGTATATGAACCACAATATCAAGATAGATATCCATGGCCTCATTATGCAGATGATCGTATTAAACCTTCTGATGGCAGATTATTTCATAAAACACCATTTTCAATAATTTACTTTGATATAAAAACTTCCGATCATATTATTTATGAAAAAGATTTCAGATCATTGGCTGATGAAATTAAAATCGAACATATAACTACCTTCACGACATTAGTGCAATTTTCTGAAAAGTATATTCTGGTGTATCCTAATAGCGATCTAAAATAGACAATTATTGAAACGATACAACATTTAAAATAAAATTGTATGAGATATTGTGTTCGCTAATCGAGTTATTATTGAAATAATAAATGCTAGTACTTATGATATAGGAAGTAAAAAATAACAAATATGAGACAACTACATATGAATCACTATAAAATAGATGAAGCAGATTTACTAAAATGTATACTTCCCTGATTAGAAACCGACGAACTAAAAAGATCACTTAACGATCTTATCAATGAAACATTTCCTAACATCGGTGAATCATGGAGAAAAATATCGCCACCAGCATCTCTTCTAAGACACAATAATAACCCATATGGTGAAGGTCTTTATATTTCACCAGGAATCGTTAATATAACATCAACAATCGCAGTCAATCTTGTATGTGACGTAATTGATGGCAGCTATCAAATAGATCTTGAAAAATCAAATTGGGCTCAACAAGGATATATTCGGTATACTTTTACTCCGCAAGTACCTCCTGGATATTTGATTGTACAATAACCTATTAATCCTGCTTATCTACGATGTCATAATTCGTTACTATCAAGAATAAATTTCAGTCTTACTAACCAGAGAGGACACTTAATTGATTTAAGGAATTAAAAATCTGAATTTCAATTTATACGTAACATCTTAACGCTTTTTGCAGAGTGTTTTTCATTTAATTAAATCAAGAGGTATATTATAAAATGTTCCAACATGTGAGAGTTTTTATACATGACAAGGGGGAGGTACTTGAAAATGCCATCAAACAATAATAACACAGTCTCCACTCAACACAGAACAATTTAGTGTTGATATAATTATTGATGAATACGTCAACGAAGACCATTTATTGGCGTTTAAAGACGTTTTTTATACATGACAAGGGGGAAAATGCCATCAAACAATAATGACACAAACTCCAGTCGACACAGAACAATTTAGTGTTTATATAATTATTTATGAATACGGCAACGAAAACTTTTTATTGACGCAGGAACAATTAAATCAACTGCGTCGAGAACATATTTCTATGATCACGAGTGATAGATATCAGATTCTGAATTATGCACATTCCTGTACTAAATTTGATCAGCTTGAAATAATAGTGTCTAATTCCGAAAAAAAATCTGATGGTATATTATCTACAAAATAGAAAAATAAAAATATTACAACAGATTAATTTTTTTTATACTGATTCTTGGGTAGAATAAAAGTGATCGAATAATTAACCACGACATAGCCGTAACTTTCATTTTCATCAGTGACGTTGTCATTTTCACTGTTTTCACTTTCACTTTCAAAATTCTCCTTACTATTTTCGCTTTCACGATCTGACAAAATCGTTAATAACTGTCTCACGCGCGTGTCAATAGTTTTCTTCGTTTCGTATTCGTGAACTAATTTTGATCGAATTTTTTTCTATCACACTTGAGAGGAATACGAATGTTTTAACTTCCGTATCTTTTACAGTAGCAAACGACTGGAACTGGGCCTGTTGTATAATTTTCATGAACCTATATTCAGCTGGTAGTGTATATTTATCTTCAAATGTATGCGCTTGCAGTGACTCAAAATCAGAAATTATTTTGATGGCATCTTGTTTTAATTATTTATTGCAGAAATAATATCATTAATATTATTCATTTTATTATTATTATTATTATTATTATTATATATATATATATATATATATATATATATATATATATATATATATATATATATTGTATTTTTAACAAGTATTAAACCGTAGAATGGTGAGCGGTTATCATTCATGGCCTTCAGTGACCTTTGGGCCTTCGATAGGGTCCTTTTTTGAGACCTTTCATGTGGCTTTCTCGGCACCCCACGATGTTTTTCAGTTTGGCCGACATTCTTTCTGAATGTTTTTGTGGGGTACCCTTCAGTGAGATTTAGAACTCACATCAAGCTACGGTTTATTGTTGGTAGTGCCACAATGTCTTCAATAAACATTCCCCAAGCGAAACTTCTAAACGAAATGAAATTTTACAATATTCAGAAGGTGCAAAACCGCACTCACCACGTTGTTCCACGTGGTGAGGGGTGTACATGAAACGCTTTTGGGCTGGCGTCCCCATCATTCTATAGAAAAACCGCTATAATCGGTACCGTCGACAGTATGCCGGTCACGAGATTCGAACCCTGATCCCCAAGATGAGAATCAGACACGTTCCAATCTTACTGGTATGTTTCAAAAATTATCATATAGTTACCTATTCTGTGTTGCTACATATAGTACTGAGTAAAATTATAGCGTGAATTTATTTCTGTTTAGAAACACGCTGTATAAAATAACTACTATATATATATATATATATATATATATATATATATATATATATATATATATATATACATATCTGCCTTGACAAAATCAGGTTTATTTCTGTGTAAAAGATCTAAAAATAACTTTGTTTTATTGTACATGTAGCTCTGCCTTGATTTTGTTTGTAAGTTAGAAACTAGAAATTATCCTTATACTAATTTGAACTATTATTCAATTATGTTACTTCGACGATATTAATTCTGACACAGATCGTTAATTTTTTAATAACCATCACAAAATGAATTACGATCTGCGCAGAAATATATACTACAGAATTATCTCTCTTGGTACAGAATTATCTCTCTTGGGAGTAGTAGGACAAAGGGATTATGAAGAAAGATATACTACAAAATTATCTCTCTTTCCATCTACACACCCTCACGATGAATTGTTAGTGTCCCATCGACAACCGGACATCATAAATCACTTTGAAATGATAAGTTGATAGTTGCATCATAATTCATTAATTACTGACAACAAAATGAAATAAATAAATAGTTAGCAATATAAACGATATAACTACTTAATTACTCTACCGGATGTAGCTTAGCTTGCAGTTATCTCTCACAACAATAATGGAAAGTTATTTTTTGTTTATATTTCTTAGAGAGAGCAGATTTGGTTGGGGTTTTTTTGCGACAAAATATACTGATTTTGATTGAATATCGAAATATTTGGCAGCTTATACATCGACGGGAATATTATTTCTTCGCCAGTCTCTGTATTTTCAGACTTAATTGCCCTCTTTGCAATTGGTTTTTTCTTCATATTTACCAGTACCGTCACATACAGAATTCTGACTCTGCGTTATAGATCTCAGATTAGATAAATTATTATCGATTTTAATGCCGCTATGATCGATCACATGACCATCTTCGATCAATCCATTGAAACATTCAAATGCGAACCTATGGTAAAGATATGTTTTATTTTCCCGATAATGAATATGAGATAACCAGCATTAATGACATTTCCGACTGTTTTTTTTTATTCGACAGTGTCTGATTACATCATCACGATTTGCTTCATAATTTGCTATAATAGGATCTCTTACAAGGTTTTGGCTCATTTATATATGATAACATTTGTTTAATTGATTATTTTGTCTAAATCATTACCTTGAAAATCTTGTCAGATAATCTTCTACATTTTTATAACCATGTCATTATTGTAGTTGTTTTGTCATAGTATCGTTTCAACTCTCTGTATTTTTTACCACCACATTGCGCACACAACCGAGTTTCTCTTCTCACTTCAACATCGCATTTCAGACATGGTTCTGGTCCTAGACTATCATTACGCACGCTTTGCAAATAATGTCCGAGGAATTCGTTTACGGAGGCTTTGTTACAAGGAGTCGCAGAACCTATCATTAACCAATTGCCTTTGTCCTTTGTGTCACTCCTTATATATATATATATATATATAAATTATAAAATAAACAACACCAACACGTAGAATGTGTGACCGGTTTCGCTTTAATGCTTCATCAGACTGAATTCAAACTGAATTCAATATCATTGCTTACGTCATTAAATATGTTGTTTCTAAGTGATCAATGAAATAAACAATGATATAAACAAGATGACAGCATAGCTTACATTTTTAACGTAATTATCTAATACTTTAACGAATAATTTACATGGAGATATGCATATACAGCAAAGATTAATGATATCTTAATACATAAATATATATAAAAAACTGGATCTTAAAGATACGTATATCTCTACTGAAAACTATATATACCATTTATTAACAAATAGAGATAAACAGTTTTAGTAACATTAGTATTATGTATAATACACGCTTATTAGAATAAAAGAAAATAAATTACACAAAAAAAAAAAAAATGCAAAGATAAATGTAATCAACATATACACTAGTATAATCTTTATAGCTGTGAAAGTGGTTATCAGAACTCAATTTATTTAATAAAAATATAATACAAATATGGTGTGCATTACGGTTACTATCAAGTATTTTATAAATAATTAATCATGTTATATTGATAATTAATTACAAATTCAATTTCATTTTTAAAGAACTAGTAAACATATTTTTATGTTATTAGATTATACTTTTACCAATTAAGATTTTCTGCACAGTAAAATAATATGAAATATTCATATCTAATTGTAAACAGGGGACATAATTCAGAAAAAAAAAATTAAAAATTAATAAAAAATTACTAAATGTCATATAGTGTTTTTGAATTTAGACCTTTTGGATATACCGTATTAAGACGGTGAATCCAATAGGTTTCCTTTAGTAGACGTTCCATTTCAGAATCAGCTTTAACAATAGGTTGGAAGGAGAAATCTTGCAATGTATGGGAATTTTTGTTAAAATGTGCGGCAACATGAGATGAAAATGATTGATCGATATAATTTTTTATATCTGATCTATGTTGGTTCATACGTTTAGATATTTGTTGACTGGTTTGTCCAACATATTGGATGCCACATTTTTTGCACGTTATCAAATAAATAACATTTGATGTTGCACAATTAATGTCACAACGCATATTAAAAATTTCTTTCGTATTATTACTATAGAAAGAAGTATTTTCATTAATAAATGAACAGTGTGAACATCTAGGTCTATTACATTTAGTTGATGATCCTATTTTATATGATGGTTTTTCTAATTTGGAATTAGTTAGGAAATCTTTCAGATTTTTAGTCCTTTTATAAGCAAGTGTGGGTTTGCTTTCATGTAGCGATTTAACACTTGCTTTACATGATAAGTTTAATAAATCCCAATATTTATTGATAATCTTACCTATATTAGGCAAACTTGGATTATATTCAATAACAAAAGGAATGATATCTTCATTTCTATTTTTTATTTTATATTGTAAAGATTCAAGCTGTGTAAGAGAAGATACCTTTTGGAAAGCAGTATTAATGATGTCAATAGGGTAATTTCTATTTAAAAAATGCTGACCTAACTCTGTCAAAGATGATTTAAAAACAGCATCATCCGAAATAATTCTTCTGTATCTTTTTGCTTGACTATATGGTATCCCATTTTTACATGATTTAGGATGGCATGAAGAATATTCAACATATTGATGAATATTCGTGTTTTTAACATGAACCATGGTAGTAATTTCATTATTTTCATTTTTCATGACATCAACGTCCAAGAATGAAACTTTAGTTTTAGAGACATTGAATGTAAATTTTATTGTTGGATGTAATTTGTTTAAACTATCTATAAAGTAATAAAGGTCTTCTAATGAATAACTCCAAATCATAAAGATATCGTCTAAAAACCTTAACCATACATCCGGTTTTAAGAGGCATTTATTTAGAAAATCATTTTCTAATTTTCCCATAAATAAAGATGCATAAGCAGGTGCCATAGGACTACCCATTGCTGTTCCCATTTTTTGGAGATAGTTTGTATTACCAAATTGAAAAAAGTTATTTTCGAGCACAAGTTTTATCAAATCACAAATATGTTCTTTGGATAGTTTATATGTAAATTCGTTATCTTCCAGATAATATTTACACGCTTCGACACCATCATTGTGTGGTATATTCGTGTAGAGTGAAACCACATCAAGTGTAACAAGGAATGAATTTTCCGTTAGTTTCGGTAAAGATTTCAATTTGGTAATGAAATCAAAAGTATCTTTGACGTATGAAGGTAGTGATTTCATTAGTGGTTGTAAAATGTGATCAATATATTGCGATATATTATTTGTAACTGAGTTGTATGTAGAAATAATGGGTCTACCTGGATATCCTAAAGGTAGTGACTTATCAACAGCTTTATGTATTTTTGGTAAAATATAAAACTGAGGTGTGCGTATTTTATTTGGGAAGATATCTAGTTCATCATATATAGAACAGTTGTGTACAGAGAATAAATTAATACATTGGCTTATTTTTTCTTTCGTATCTTCAGAAGGAATATAGGAAAGTTTTGTGTAATATTCTTCATCATTTAATTGTCTTTCCACTTCTTTAATATAATCCTCCTTATTCATAATTACTATGGTGCTAGACTTATCCGCTTTTTTAATAATAATGCTTTCATCTTGCGATAAGCTACGTAAAGAATTTAATTCTTCTTTAGATATGTTTGTAAAATGTTTTCTTTTAGGACTGCTATTTAAAATTTCTTGTTTAGTTGCTTCAATATAAAAATCGAGATAAATATCACGTCCACTAGAAGGTGTAAATGTTGATTCTTTTTTATTGTAAAAGGGCTTATTTTGTAGATGGAAACTATTTTCATACTGTGAAGATGTACATGATTGTGAGAAAAATTCTTTTAATTTTAACGATCTTGTATATTTAAAAAATGATTCTGCTAAATTAATATTATCATGCACTTTGGTTCTAGGACAATATGTTAATCCCTTACCTAGAAGAATGTAATCACTATTAGTTAGAATTCGTTTAGAAAGGTTTAACACAGTTTCTTTTCCTCTTTCGATTTCCTTTATTCTTTTCTTTTCTTTCCTCCATCTGTTCTTGTTTTGTATTCTAATGAATCTCCTATTCTTTCTTTTGTTTGTGTAGTTTTCAACAGATCCTTGAGGGTTTCCATTAGACTTTGTATTGTTGTATATATATATGTCTTAATTATAAATGGATCAATTCGAGAGATTTTCTAAGATTAAGCCTTATAAAGATAAATTTAATCTTGACAGAATATCCCTGACTTACCGATAAAAGCTCTGGTTGATCCGAAGAATAAAACTTTGATGAATAAAATTCATGATGTCAAGAATGAATTTGGAAAAGATGGCGCATCTCATGTGTGGTCAACGTTCAAAACCATACGTAATGACAAAGGTGTCGATGCCACGATGAACGACAAACGAGCGGCAACGATCATTAATTATCTCGACAATCGAAAATATCTTTTTAAAGTAAAATTTATTAAGGAAGTTGACGATACATGGATTATCCGTGATAAATATGATCCTGTCCTTCATAATGAAAAAAAAGCCATACTGAGTAAAATTTTAAAACCAGGAATGTTGACTGGTATTGACAAACCAAATTATGAACGAGTATCCTGTAACAGCGGTTAGTTATGAATTTATCCGATAAATGATAAACCCAGCGTTAATAATGTAAAACCAATGAAATATTCAAGGCTAAATTGAGTAGCCGAACGAGTAACGGAACATTCTACTGTTTCGACTCGTGGAAAGGGTCTAACGGATAAAAGACGTAAAATAATAAATGAGTGGGGAGAAATAGTTAATGATACCGGAGCCGTCCGTCAAAGATGTCGCTGAGCTAGGAAAGAACTACAATTTCCAATAATAGTAAAAAGGATAACAGGAAGAGATTTTTTTACGAATCAAAGTATAAATCAAAATGAACTTTGATTTAAATATTTAGATTTAAAAATTTCTTTTCAAAAGCACAAACTACCATACACGGATTTATAACAATAAATGTACACGTTCCTCAATCACGATATCGTATAGGCCCTGATAAAAATTTTGGTTGATATAATAATGATCTAATTAAGGCAGCAGAGGGGGGCGCGACCTAAATGTGACGTCCGGCGGGTAAACAAAAACACATACAAATTTCGACAAAAATAAAGTAACCCAATTAGAGAAAATCTCGGTAAGTTAGAGGCTTTGGTTTAGCGTTAGTGACCTATTTTTTGATTTCGTAGGAAACTTTTATTTTAAGCAAGTGACGTTTCAGCAAAAGGTCGGGTCGCCTCCTCTGCTGCTAAAGTTTATATCACCATTTTGGTTAGTGTTTTCCATTTTATTGTATTTCCTAAACCCTTGAGAGACTTTTCAATACATGTGATATGTCATTATGAATGAAAGACAATCTCTTAACACCACATTCAACAAACATTTAAGTTAACATTTTTTCATTTGCTTATACTTTCGTAACTCTTTCATGCATTCTGGTAATAACTGAAATATAAAATTTTGAAAGGAATATATTTTACGCTGCAACAAACATGCTTAACGTTTTTACCTTGTAGTCAAAGTCACTGGATTTACAACACTGCTTCATGAGTAGGCTCAAAGCTGCAGGACATGTCTTTTCTGTTGTTTTTAGAGAAATACCTTGAGTTGGGGATCTAGGTGTAGGTTCTGTTCTTGTTTGCATTTTTATTATAATGCATTGAGTATTGGCTGCGCATGTGGGCCTTGATCTTATATTTCTTCTAACAGTACTTTGATCATGGACTTCACACACAGGATTTGATCATGTTTTAAAAATGATGCTTCAAGCATGGACTCTATACGCAGGACTTGATCGTGTTTTTACAATGATGCTTCAAGCATGGATTCCACACACAGGATTTGATCATGGTTTAAGAATGATGCTGCAAGCATAGACTCCATACGCAGGACTTGATCGTGTTTTTACAATGATGCTTCAAGCATGGACTCTACGTGCAGAGTGTGGTGTTTGCGTTTTTCCAACAACACTTGAGGATAAGCTCGACACGTAAGTGTGAGTCCTTTTTTACATAAAAGTTTAAAGAGATGGGGATACAGTTTCTAATGATTTTGATTGGCATATACTTATAATGTGATAGACTTTCAATAGAGTAATACCGAAGTTGATGGAAAATAAGCAAATCTTCATAGTACTAAAACTACTTACATTAAAATGTTCGTAATTTTTCATGGTACAGGACATATTCACATTTCATTTTGTAACTTTCATTTTACAACAAATTTACATTTTAAAAACCATAGTTCATGATTTTACTTTCATAATGCAATTCAGATTTCAAACATAACATACAGTTCGGGTTTCGTCTTTCATGATACAACAAATTCAGATTTTTTTTAAAAAAACACATGTCATGTAATTTTAATTCATGGTAAAATTAATGTACTTGAAAAATATAGTATTGTATCATTATCGTGTGACAAATTAAGATTTCAAAAAAGAAGTTATATTTTGTTCCTTTCATTAATCACACACGCGACGTCATTTTCATTGAACTTGGAATTGTTTGATCCATCACACTGTGTGTGTGTTGAATACATTATTATCGGTGAACATCTGTACTCAAAATGATCTTTTGTCTTAGAACTGTCTCCTTTCATATTCACAAGATTGGTATGTCCGTTACGTAACGTTTTGCGATTGGGAAGTCACACTCAATTCTAGTAGACGATCTTGATACATATTTTCAATATTGCGAGGATCCACAGTTTCCACTCAAAGGTCTTGATCCTGACATCAATTAAGCTTCTTGTAAGAAGTCAAAGTTTAGCATAGTTCAGTGTCAGTCATTGAACTTTACATTGTGTATGAAGTTGTTTTTGATTGTCTCGGTACTGGTAGCAATACTATTTTGTCAAAAACTGGAGAAACTTAAAATATTCTCTTAGGATTGTTCAACAGTCCCAGCTCCTAAAAGTTCGTTTTCAGTGAGTGTGTGATAGCTTCCGGGTTGATCGATGCACATACATCTATCGGTGTCAAAGTATAGGACTTGGTCTCCATAAGGTTCCAAGAAATACAGCTTTAAAGGATTGTTAGCTGTCATATAAGCAGGAATGATAACATTGCCAAAATTGTTGGGTGTGCATTTCTTCATAATTCACCAAGATCAAATCGTGAAGTATAATGTCCACTTCATTATTGATCGTCCGTGAGTTGAAAATTCTGACTTCAATCTACCAAGACTTTTATTTTTATGTGACGTTGATCTATATCCCCTACACACAATTCAACATGGCTTTTGTAAACGTTCGTCTTCATTAGTTCTGTTCAACGTGTTCCAAGGTGATGCTTTTTAGGAACCGTTACCTGTTTTCTAGAACGTTACAGCACAGCTTCTTGTTTCAGTTCCAGAATTTCGTTGACGTTGACTAAAATATAGCCCTTGAGTGGAGGAGTAATCATTCTGTTGGCACTGCTTTGTGGTAGGAGAGTACCAAATTTCGTACACATTTATCAGCCGGTATCCACGAGCGAGGGCATACAAGAATTTGACATTCACCCACGTTCGTGTCAAGTCTCCTTCAGGTTTTGATTACATATTTCAATGTGGTAGGGGACGTTACTTTTGTTAAAATAATAGGGCTTCCACTGTGATTAAACCCTTTGTTACTTGCTTTACGCTCGAATGGCTTTTTCAGTATATAACCTCATGTGCGTTCTCCAAAATTATACTATGTCAAAACCTTGTACCAGGTATTGCACACTTTGTGGCTTTTTCGGCAGTATGTACCTTTATGTGCTCTATTAAATGGCTACCCTGATTAAACATTTTTCAGAAACTTTACTTTTAATGGTTTTTGTCTGGTATGTCGCCACATGTGCATCTTCGTGTGGCCATTCTGACTACATATTTTGCAATATACATTTAAATGGGTTTTCTCCAGTATGCATCCTGATGTGCCTCTTCAGATTTCCACAGTCACTAAACATATGATTATATACTGCACACACAATGATTTCTCTACAGTATTAACCCTCGTGTATTTCTTCAAACTTCCACAAAGCGTTTATCATATACTTCATATGTGAATTGCTTCTTTCCGGTATTTAACCTCTTGTGCATCTCCAGAAATCCACTCTAATTAAACCTTACCATCACATACTACACACTTTAAAGTCTTTATCCAGTATATACTCTCTTGTGCCTCTTGATATTTCCATTCTGAATAAACCTTTTATTATATTCTGTACACTTTAATTTTTTGTCTCTCTAGTATGTATCTCATATGCCCCAAGAAGAAGCCGTCTCTGATTAAACATTTTTGTCACATACTTCACGCTTAAACAGTTTTCTCCAATATGTCTCCACATGTGTGTTTTCATGTCTACCCTGATTAAACGTTTTATGACAGACATCGCATATAAATGGTTTCTCTCCAGTATGCATCATCATGTGTACCTTCTTATCTCCACTTTGGCTAAAAAATGTATCACATACTTCACATTTAAATGGTTTTTCACCAGTATGCATTCTCGTGTGGGTCTTCAGGTGTCCATTTTGTCTAAACATTTTATCATACTTCACACTTCGTTTTTCTCCAGTATGAATCCTCATGTGTTTCTTCAGATTTCCACTCTGACTAAACATCTTGTCACAAAGTTCACACTTAAACGATAGATTTTCTCCAGTATGTATCCTCATATCTTTCTTCAGACTTGCACTACGACTAAACATTTTATCACACATTTCACGCCTGAATGGAATTTCACCAGTATGTATCCTCATATGCATCTTCATACTCGCACTGTGACGAAACATTTTATCACACACTTCGCACTTAAATGGCTTTTCTCCAGTATGAATCATCATGTGCAACTTCAGACCTACACTGAGACTAAGCAGCTGACCACATATTTCACACTTAGATGATTTTTCTCCGGCGGGGATCCCCATAGGTCTCTTCAGACTTGAACTGCAGCTAACCATTTCATCATATATTTAACACGTTCCAGGTTTTTCAATAGCGTATATGTTCATGTGCCTCTTCAGATTTTCACTCCGACTAAACATTTTCTCACATACATCACACTTTAAATTTTTTATCCAGTGTGGATCTTCATGTGCTCTATCAGATGCGCTCTCTGATTAAACATTTTGTTGCACACCTCGCACTTATATGGTTTTTCTCCAGTATGTCTCCACATATGCATCTTCATGTGGCCATTCTGACTAAACATTTTATGACATACTTCACATATAAATGGTTTTTCTCCGGTATGCATCCTCACGTGTACCTTCAGATCTCCACTCTGACCAAACATTTTATCGCATACTTCACATTTAAATATTTTTTTCTCCAGTATGAATCCTCGTGTGTTTCATTAGACTTTCACTGCGACTAAACGTTTTATCACAGACATCACACTTAAATGTTTTTTCTTCAGTATGAATTTGCATGTGCTTCTTCTGACTTGTACTGTTACTAAACATGTAATCACAATATTCACACGTTAACAATTATCCGCAAGAATGTATCAAATAATAAATTGTTACGGTTTAAGCTAGGGAAGACTCGTTTCCAACACCATGTTGTGTATTCAGCACACAGACGGACACAAGTCACAAGTATTACCCCTGGGTCAGTTCACACTTTCTGCCAGTTGTGACACTGCTACTCACAACTCCATATAACAATCACAGTAAGTCTGTTTGGTAGTGTATGTTTCCTCATAGCATCCTTGTCTGGAAGCAAAACACGTGGTTGCAAAACATTTAGATATGTTTTAAGTACGTACACTCATACTGAAGACAGAAGAAATGACAAATTAGAAAGATCTTATTAACCCCATAAACAAGCAAGTGTCTTTTAAAAATGCGGTGTCAATAACATGCGAATACTGGTATTGAAATCTTCGAACATAACATCCTCACTAGAAACCAGAAAAAGTTTATTTATTGTCTTGTCATAGTTAATATTTTTACTAAGGTATTTAAAATTCATTGTGAAGTCTCAGGGAGCTAATATCACGCAGCTATTTCATTTCATACTGCTTCATATAAGCTTGCAGATTTGTGTTTGTAAACATATTTGTTTTCGTGTGGGCAGAAAGATCTTCATATATATCGTTTAGATTTTATTGCTCTTAAGGTATCATAATTTAACGTCTGCATGTCTGTATCGTACCGCTCAAGAGCTGGAACCTATAAAACCATAGTGATGAGATCATATTAGAACTACGTTGAACCAACTTAATATTCTTGAAACAAAATGCTGACAGCTCTCAAAATCCATAACACACAAGGTGAACCGAAGGACGTTAATATATTATCTCCCCTTAATTAACACCTTGACTAAGACACATGAAATTCAGCTTGCAGCTTTAGTGGATGATTATCATGATGTTGCTTCATAAAAACAAGAGACTCCTGCCATTGTGTTATGGTTTACCGATCGGAGTTTTACTTGTGTATTAGGAACCAATTTCTGGATGTGTGTTTGTAAATACCCGAGTAATACACACTGGGTTTATGTCCAAAGACGTAAAACTATCGTCACGTACAGCGTTTAGCTCCTCTTAATCTTTAGGTATAACAATTGAGGATCTTAGTTGTGTATTATCCCGTATAAGAACTAGATCCAATGTAAGATACCTATGATAGTATGCTTCAGGAGATCAATCTATGGTCAGAACCAGAAAATTGGTATAACTACGTATCGCTCCATGTGTTCTTGTCATAGTAAATGTATTCACTTTACGAATTGGAATTTAGTCAATTTAGCAAGGTAAATTAGCAAAACTCTTCATTTTAGACGAAAAACGTCTTTAGTGCGGTATGTATTAGGTAATATGCTATGAACGCATAGACATGGCATTATAATAATATTCCTAAATGGAGTCGATTTAATCTTCTAAGGACAAACTAATAACCATTTAGCAACAACGTTTCTGTGTGTGTCTCTCTCTCTCTCTCTCATTAAAAAACATACACGCTGCTAGTACAAATTCTCACTTGAGCGTCCTCAACTTATAGAATAAAAGTGTTTGCGTAAAACTGAAGTGGAATTAACATCAACAAATTTTAGTTTTAAATCTTCTGTAGATATAGACAAAATCATTTCCTACTCAATGCCAGATACACAAATAGACGAAAGTATAGCTTTCTTTAATATCCGCCCCCGTAACCAATGCATAGATGTATGGGTACAAGTCACAATATAAACATGAATTATTAATCCGATACAAGATGACGGATTCTACATTTATTATCGAAAACATGTGATCATAATATCCAAGCAAGGTTCTTGCGATATTTACATCCTTTAAGAGGTTACTTGTTTACTTTACATGTTCACCTACCAACCATGCTCCCGTTTGGATGCCGACAGTTGTTTGAGATTTGTATCTCCCACGTCGTTATCGAGATTTCCTTAAAACAGTCTGTGAGCTATGATACTTGAAACTGGATGTTATATTTTCTTTCGCGTGTGGAAGAATATCTGGTTGACAGTAGTTAGAAAACAACTTGAACAGAAAGTAAGATAATTATAAGAAATGTGGGTACACGTCGTCTGATCTTATTACTAATCATGGTGTGAAATAATTGCCAACGTATAGCTCAGCAGAGTGATCCATTTATCGAAACACTGAAGGAAAACTATATGAAGTATTATGAAATACAGGCAGATATATTCATAACTTTTGTGCTCTTTTAAATATGGACTGTTAGAAATTAACCCCCACAAAAGAATAATAATAACTGAGAGGCCGCGAAAACAAAGAAGAAGAAATGATTAATTAATGGCATTTATCAAAGGAAGTAATATTGCCGTGATGTCTCTTGAAGAACGGTTTATGTTGTTTTTTTTTCCAGCCCGCATTATGTTGTAACGCTCTGTTTAATAAAGATTTGAACAGTTAACATAATGTGACTTTGCCTGATAATGATGGCGACCAATGACAATCTGATACACGGTTTTGTTATCTTACTTAACTCAGATAGATATCACAGTTATATGTGAGCAGTGCAAACAAGTGAATGATGATATTTTAATATTCATTTCAAGAAGCTTCTTAGTGGTGTTTCGACGCTATCTAACAAAATCTTTAAGAGTTAAGACAATGTAACCTTTGCCTGGTAATAATGGCAGCCAATGACCCTTTGATCTAGAGCTGTGAATGCTTCGTGGTTCAGACATCACCGTTATGTGTGAGCAGTATGCGTGCAAACAAGGGAAAATAGATATTTAACATTCGTTAAAGCATCGGATTACATTCATTTCCAATAGAACATTAATATTATACTAAAACAAAACTTGCCTGCATTAGGCTGCATACAAATAACATATGCTCCCATTCATTATATATACTGCGTATTTTGAATCTAAATCATGACACCAAAAGACATTAAGCAGGTAAAGGCATATGCAAAACGAGAGGTTCGTTGTATGGTATGACATTGCTGTGAGACAGTGGTATGGTTGTGATGTTATTTTACTAAGATTTCCATTTTGCTTTAAAAACAGGGCAACTAACATTGGGATGAACGTGGATACATAGGTACATTAAAGCTGTCAAATTGTAAAGCTAGGGAAAATAAATATTAATGTACTGAATACTTGATGGATACATTACATAATGTGTGCTGCTTGGTGTGTTTTTTTTTACACACAGACTGACAAACTCTTCTGTGACCTTTGTATCTTTCGCCAACCGAAAGACCAGACAGTTTTTCACATCAGCATATCAGGGATATCATTGCCTGAAAAAACAGTCATCGTTACGAGAATTTACAAAAACGATATGTACATCACTGATGGGCATTCTTTCTGTAATAACACCCGAACTTCATATATATATGATGCCTGGAACGCAGACATTTCCAACCACTTGCCCAGCCCGTTATTCAGGCCCCATTGCTATTGTACGAACTATAATTCCCCTAAACACAGCCCGAGAAAGGTCTACCTCATCACAGAACCGACGTTTCTATAGGCTTGAATGTGTAACTTAGCATAATCAGTCTCACAGACTATATTGTTAAATAGTCTTTAAAGCGGTATTTTTGTTGAAATATGTGTTATGTCAAATAATTTCCTCCACAACAAAGTTCAAGTTTGGGACGTCACAAACGATATTGTAATACATGAATAAACACAGGTACATACCCATAGCCAGTGTGTGTTCGAGCTGTAATAACTCAACAGTTATGCAGTGCCCCAAAAATGTGAAACCTCGTCATATATACCATCAGCTGAATGTGCTTTGACCCTATTTTATGTTAATATTGTCCATTACCGATAATAATACAAACAGTACAAGGTATGAATATCAGTAACTCAAAGTTACTGTAGACAAAAACCAACGGGATATATACCGCAGCTAACAGAACAGGTATTTTCTTGCGTCGTAATTACCTGGTGCGCGGGAATAACTATTATAGTACAATACTATGCACATTATAGTAAGATCAAGGTAGAAGCGGGTACAAGCAGGTGAAACAGAAACAAAACGAAGAACGTCTAGTAAACGTTTGTCAATGAAACTGAGGTTATCGAAGGTTTGGATTTAATAAATGACTTAAATATCATCGTGCTTATACACGATTAGAGATTTGATGGCATCGTCATGACAAACACCGACATAAAGAAATGATATGATAAATATTTTAGTTATCATAATTTAATGAAGTCCTTGTGCACCCTATAAAATTATAGGTGCTGATAGTGAATTATTTTCCAGACACACCTCGAACTCAGAGAACAGATTATTATATTCATTCGAGAGTCCTGTGAAGACGTTACCATTAAGCACTTATGTTTATTTGTATGATGATTTAGATCTTTCGCCTGCATTACAAAGGAAAGATATAATAATACACAAGCGGAGATGAATATCAATCGCGATAATTAACTCAACATTCTTGCTCTACTAAACAATTTAAACTTTTGTAATATACAATCAACTGAAGTTCATGGATTTCTTGTGTGATAAAGTTATCTAATGTCCGGTGTACCAATATAATAAATGGAAATAACAGAACGATCACAAAAGGTGGTTGGAGAACAAAGACAGGAACAAAGGACAACCAGTAAACTTTTGTCACTATTAGGTCCCACACACTTTTGTCTATCATAAATACTTTATTTTCCTTGGCGCGCAAAAGATGGAAATTATTCATCGAATTTCATAATTTAATACTAAATCATTACCATATGAGATTCTGTTTGTCACATGGTACGTATTGCAATGGATGTACTTTAGACAGAAAACAAGAAGAAATAGTTCAAATTACTCTCGCTCAGTTGCTGCACCTTTCAATATTTCCGCGTCAAAATAACTTTACCTACTAGATGCAATAATGGTGCGCAGTTCTATAACCTTTAACATTTAATAGTAGATTATTTTTTACAAATTATAATTAAACGAATAACTGTCATTTCAAATCAACAGAACATTTGACACAGGCAATATCATTTATCAACACTGGAAAGCACTTGCTATGACTTGGAAGAGTATCGGAAATTGTTAAGTTAGTTAACACATACCACACCGCTTCAATGTTCTCCTTCTCATCCAATGTCTGATCAAGGGGGTCCATACACCAATACTCGCTTCAGACACACTTGCCTCTCCACATAAATTCTTATCTTCCACATCGTCGTGTCCGTAATCTTGGTGACTTACCACGATACTTTCAAATCGACTATGTAGTCTTGGTTAAACAGCTTATCCGAAACAAACGTATAGAATTAGACAGTGGTACACATAGAATACATGGTGGTTTAGTCTTGAGGAAAAAGTGAAGCAGTGGGAAAAATCACTTGTACAAATAAATTAGACTGGATCAGTACTTTGCCTATGGCTGAAACAAAGGTGGCAATGTATTTGGGTGCATCTGCTGTGGATATATCATATACCCGGAAAGAGAGTAAGATGAATATGACTACTAAAGCAGCTGTAACCAGTCTCCTTCCAGAAGAGGATGACTTCAATTTTGCGATTGCTGATTTTCTATCGTCTCCTCAAGAATGCTTGCCTGCAACGGCAGTGCTATCGTCACCTCCGTCTCCATCTTTGCCGTTAGTGCTTGATTTTAGAAAGAGAACAAGGAAGAATTTGAGAACTTTTACGGCGACATAACGAAGCAGAAGAAATATTTTTCAACTGCAGCAAGAGGAAAAAGAAATGGGAAAACGATGAAGAAGATAAACAAAGAAGAAGGACGAGTAGAAGAACAAGCTATGAAAACTTTGAAGTGTAAAGGGTAGAGGGAAGGGAGTGAAAGCAAAATGGTATGACAGAAGACATTTTGGCGAAGTTAAAGTATCTGAGACAAAAGTATCAGACTTCTACAACGAGCCAAGATTTCTAAGCCTTCCAATCCAACATCCGCGCTCACCGCCACTGAAATGTCACCACCACCAGCAGCTACTACTGCTAAGACCACTAATAAAGCAGCAACAGATGGAGGAGTAGGACATGGATGCGGAAGGTGATTTAGACAGTTAACACTTATTGTGTAAATTCCAAATATCAGTAGTGTTTTATTTTCTTCGTAAAAACGGTTCTTTACAGAGCCACCTAAATCTCTAACAAAAGAGATAGTATTCAACGATTGCCAAATCGAGTACAACTTAAATCCTGTCATAATGAGTCAGTGCTGTGTGTGAATGTGGGTTTAAGTATAATATCCGCTGTACGAAACATCATAAAGAGACACGTTTCATTTGATATCTTCTCGTTTGATTCAGAATCACAATGAAACTTTAAAAAAAGCACCATCTTCTTTCTTTCACTTTCTGTCTCATTCACTGGCATTAGTCCTTCCTCTTTAAGAGACGCATACACTGACTTCCATTTCAAATTTAGAAACCACACCTTTTCCCATCACGGTAAAATTTAAAGTGTTCATGTCTGAATTGCCACCAGAGAAAGCAGAAGGCTTCATAACAGATTTGCGGAATTCGTTGTTAGAAGTATTGAAACAAAAGGCCAAGCTTAAGAGGACAATCATTTGAGACACTCTATTACTCATGACAGCTTGAAGTCTCCTGTCTGGATCGAGTTAAGTACGCCGGAAGTAATAACAATGTCCAAGGTCATCGTTTGAATTCAACAGGTTAATGTATCCAATGACAAGTTTAACATGACCGATGGACAAAGCACTCTTCCACATTACCCACGTGTCACCTCCTTATTGTTAGACGGCATTCGCATTACTATAAATCAGTATTGTGACATCGATAACTCGCAAGATCAAATGTAAGTAACCAGTGCCATCATCGTAGGCAGAACGTATGCTGAGGAGAACGAATAGTGGAATGGAAAACGGCATGAGAACTCCTGTTACAGCAGGCAGGCTATAAAAAAAAAAGACCGCGTGTAGCATTCCTGAAATGCAAACCTTCAAGGCATCTTGGCTCCTCTATAAGTTGATAGTATACCCTCAAGTGGTATGCGGAGTTCACGTGTTTCGAGGATACAATTTCCCATACAGAAAAATACTTCAGTTATATCATCATCTAGACATTTGTGATGCCATTACTATCATCTGGGAATGTATTCGATACAGTTACTATTGTGACAAATGTGACTAAAGAGTTTGCATTTTAGACTAATACAATCGTTGCGGAGGTATGTCGTAAGTGCTTAGCGTCCAAACTGTGCATTCCAGAAGTTAAAGAATCAATGCATTGCTCGTATTGCAAGCTAACATTCGCCAACCCTTCTGTTACTACTAAAATTGCATGAAACAAGTTACCCAGCGGAAAATTGCTTGCGAATTATTGAAAGTATCTCGCTCGCGGACCTCATTTTTGAACCAATAACTCCACAGTAAACGTTTCTACAGGAAAGAAAAGATGCTGTTGTTGAGACCAAAATCGTGGACTTTGAACATCAATGCTATATCCAAAACTATGAGATTAAACTGGAGAAATAGTTTAAGAACGATCAGCACTATAATAAATAGAGACAAATGCATTTTATCCCTTTTTGACTTTTCAGGTACACAAGCGACTGGTATCTACGTCCCTAGTTTCTACTTCGTCCATCGTACAATCGTGCTTGTGATAAGTGTATACAAGTGTTATGACTTTATAATCTTATGCTACAAGTTTGGTAAAATTCAAGAAATTGGTTATTTCCCTAAAATACAAAGTGACAATTTAAAAGTACTTACAGCATTCTGAATGAAATCCCAAAATCCTAAACGTTTTATCACTAGTCCAAATGTATAAAGTTCCAATTGAATTCCTGTGGTATCCCAAATAAGTTCCAATACAGAATGTGTTGATCTGCCTTCAGTTGTGGTGGGACACTTTACTAATGGGAGTGTATAGACGCAGCTTATCTAGAATATGCCTGATGGTCTCCTCGTTATCACTGCCTTCCTTTGGCAGGTCCAAAATTGCATGGTCCTCATAATTTAGAAGAGAACATTCATAGTTGGCCTACTGAGCAGAGTACAAATACATCCTTCACGATATACGTTTAAGCATGGGCACCTGCAGGTTATAAGTGAGTTCGCCATTGATCAACAACCCATTACGTATAAGTATTTCGATGGTACGACTTCTACCACAATGTGGAGGCGATACACAGATTTTCAGAGGACATATATTAGAGAATTACAAAATAAAAGTTTCAAAGAAGTATTGCATCAAGAATAGACGTCTTCACGGCGTGTAGCGTTTGAGTTAGTGACTGATCTAGTTCCAAATAACATACCACTAAATACCGTTTATTAGACCTTTTTACATAAACTGATTCTATCTACTGCAATTCCATTGAATGTTTGGACAAAGTGTGGTATGCGTGTTAGTGACTATTTTTCTCAGATTCTTTTCCTAGCAAATTCGTTGTGGATAATTTATGAAATGTACATGCAGCAAGAACATCATGACCACCAAAACTTTATCTGTGCACGAAATACAATTTGTATTAAAGTTTTTTTCAACTATTGATGAAAACAAATTATGTAACTCTCAGTGATGAAGAAGTTCGTCTAACATTATCCACGCTTCATACTTACCAAGACGTATGTCTAACTGGTTGCCTACACAACACATTTATGATTGGAAAGATGTATTGACTGGAAAAGTCTTGGCTTCTTTGCTTCGATACAAGAAAAGCTTGGCTATCCCAAAAGCAATGATTGTCAATAATTCAGGAAAAGAAATGTACAAATGCAAGAAGTGAAAATGAAAATAAAAACAATGTTAGAAATTGTGGTAGAAGATGGTGAATCTGAAATACACGAAATATTACCAGCCCACAAGAATGCTGTCGTAAAGTGGAAAACAAATGAGGAAGACAGGACGTTCCCGAAGAAACTAAAGATACTGAATTGTGTAGCTTGTACATAACAAACAATGGATCGAGAATGTTGTACACTGACTGTATAGACGCAACTCTGTTGTTTTTAATTTGTATGTACCCCACCGCATCGTGTGGTATCACAAAGAGTGACAATCGGTTCACACATTACTTAAAAATTCAAGGAGAATCATCGCAAAGACGATGGTATCGTGTTAGACTTTAGTCAAACACAACTTGATATGGTCGATGAGATGTTAGTTGAAGATAAGGAAAACATAAACAGTTTGCTTTACACACAAATTACATCATCGTATTGCTTGTATCATTTTTTTATTATGCAACCTTTATTTCAATAAATTATAGCACATTGCACCAGTACTCTCCCTTCCTATTATTGTTTTGAAGTCCATGAGACAAAATCTCAATGCAAGTGTTAGCCAAACAATTATGAGCACCTTGTTGAATAATACGTATGACGATACCATTCAAAAACATGAGTATTTACTCATCAACTTAAAACCCACGAGTACCGAGCTTTTGAGTTTTGTACCAATATATTCATCATTAATGACAGACCGAGGTCCTGTCATTCATACGTCCATTTAAGAGTCTATCTGAAGAATGCAAGAAATATACAAACATCCTATACATATTTTCTTTCAAACAGTATTTAACATGACCTCCTTTCAATTTCCCTCTCCTGCCAAATTTAATTTTGCACGGGATGACATCAGTCGCGAAAGAAATGCACAAAGTCGTTCACATTTGTAACAAACTAGTATGAAAGATGTATTATGATGTAATAATTTGTGAGCACGTCAATTATTTCAAAGGATCATTAACATACCTCATCAAACCAAAAGCCTTTTGAAAAACATAAAGCAGCTTTGTCACAATTTGCAGATCGAAGAAGATATCAAATGTAACTTTCCCCAGAAATTTACTTGAGATCATATATGGCACTGTTTGACGCTACTTTACAGTTAGGTACTAACAACGGTCACGGTATTTCGTAAGACGATTATGCAGGAATATATGCTTTTTGGAGATTTGATTTCACTCCAGACCATGGGAGGGACAAATTACATTTCTACCCTATAACATCTGGCCAACTTTGTTTGGAAAATCCGTTTGCAATAGTTCTGGCCAACACATAGAACGTCAACTTGCATGCAGAATTTGACAATACTCAGGAAAATCAACAATTTGAGAGAAATGATTAATCACTATTAGAAAAAAAGATGGAAGACAAAAGAGCATATTAGATAGGCAATGAGGTGTATTTGATCTAGATCAAGAAAAGAAGACAACAATACAGTCACCATTGCTAAAAAGGCTGCAACATATAGCCTCTTGCTTTGCTCAAGACTTAGCTAAATAGGTACATGTCTCGTCAGAAAGCATTGTTATGAATGTCAAATCGATCATCATAGTCATAAACAAAACAAGTATATGATAATGAGTCAGAAAGAGAAATTTTTGAGGAAGTGGTATAAAGATTCTCTTGACTATTTCTTACTTGCATTGACTTCTCCTGAGGCGAAACGCATCAAAGCTCTCTTGAAACATAATACAGAGGTAGTAAAGAAAGAAGCAAAGAAAGAAAAAAGAGGCCAAAGAGGATACCAAAAATGCAAGAACCAGAAAAAAATACAATACCCCACTAAAGCAGCACCAGTAGCATCAGCTATAAAGATCACCCAATCTGGCAACGGAGTCAAGGAAAACCCTTCCACCACAACCAGAAAGACAGCAGCAAAGAAACAGCAGCCGACTGCCAAGCAGAGGCCGAGTACCTTTGATTCTGTGCAGAGGAGTGAATGATCGGCATCCATATGAAAAAAGGTTAGCAGCCCAGCAACACACGGAAGATTTAAGGACCGTTCTGGAAGCTGCCAATAAAGGGAAGAGAAGGCCAGCTGACCAAAAAGAAAAAACGTTTCATTCACACTGCAGGGGATATCAGCTCTAGGGTCCATTTTCCTTAGCAATTGCGATAGTAAATGAAATGATGAGAGGTTTCAGCATTCCGGCACAAACCATCCAAGTACCAGAAACAATGGGACGAGCTGGTAGTGGCATATATCATCATCCCAAACAAAAGCCAGGGGCGGAAGTTGTTGCCACCAGAAAAACGGTGTGAGCTCAGCCCTTTTAAGGGCTGCTAATCAAAATGCCATTTATCCCAATGGTTTTCAGTTTGGATTAAAATACCAAATTTGATAAAAACCTATTAATTTACAAATATGATCCATTTGGATAACGTTCAGAAAGAATACTCCTAAATTATCCGACTAAGACCACAAATATGTAATGGGTCAATTCGACTTAGCATTATTTAATGTGATTTCGGAAAAAGGATGTACATTATGCACGTTAAACCCATTTTTAGCATCACATATGTTCAATATAAAAATCTGATTTAATCGTCGGTAAGGATATTTAATTCATCGAAACGATATATAAACTATACTTGTAATTAAGTGCCCCAATAGCAAGAAAGACGAAATGAAGCTGGAAGTTTTCCGTGGCTTACATTTAAAGACGGAATAGTGAAGTTGAAATGCAGTCATGCATATTGCCATCAAATACAAATGCAATTATTTCTGACAAATAGACAATATTGTGATTTGAAAAAAAAAATATTTTGTGTGGCGTCCCAAGATTGCAATCTTCAAAGAGTATGAAAATCATGCAATGTGTATACTGATTTGTGTATCCATTTGTTAATGTATCTGTTTATTGACGATATATGTGTTTTGCGAAAGAATAACAAAGTTGGTTTCAACGCTGTTTTATTTTAAGAAAAAAAGATGAAAAGTCACGAATTCGGTATCGTGCGGTTGACACGTATAACAAAATGTGATGTGTTAAGATATTCTGACACAAAAAGAAACGTGCCTTAATAATGTTCTGGAGAGAACACTGTTGTTAGGTGCCGGTTTGAGTGGCTAGGAATCAATATGCCCGACATGGAAGTATACACGTCTGATGACGTCACATGGTTTAGACATCCAATCTTATTCTGGTCAACAGTGGCAGTAGACAATTAGTTAGGAATTATAGAGTCTAAGAAACCAACTGTTGTTTAAATAGCAAATTTTAGAAGATACCACATATATCAGTATGTTGTTATGATAGTACGGGTCTCAAATAAAATGCACCTATCATAATACAAATGCCTTTCATGAAAGTATATTTAGATTAAACCCAGTCATACAGATGTTGGAACGAGACAAATAAACGAGTAAATAACTGAGAATATGCACATGTGCTTCTTCAACGGATTTGTTCCAGCAATAACCTCCATTATACATTGGCTTATTAACCATCGTCTGCAATAAATCCGTTCCCGGCTAACATGACGTTTTAGAAAGTTTCCTTAGATCTGAAGAGTGCTATACATTTATTTTTTGTATATACTGGGATTGTTCGTTTGCTTTTCATAGTTCTTGAAGTTTGAAATCTTGTTAAACAACAATATGGAAATAGTTAATTTATCAAATGAGGGATCAATGTTAAATATAAAAGAATTATTTGGGTTCGAATTTTGAATGCTACAATGAAACCAGTATTATCGGCAGTTTCAAGATTATTACTATCTTTTCCACCATTTTTATTCTGAGTACCTTGACGCTTTTCGACCTTTGCGAATCGAAAATTGTATGATTCTGACAAGATGTACCTGAACAACCAAGTATATCATTTCTACAAAATAGTTCTTAACGTTATTGTCCATATAGTCTTAACGTTATAGTTCTTATAGTCTTAACGTTCTAGTTCTTATAGTCTTAACGTTATTGTTTAAGTAAAAAAATACTCAATATTTTTAAAAATAAGTTATAGTTTAACCTTGTTGAAACTTATTATTATTATTATTATTATTATTATTATTTTCGGTTATAATTTTGACTTTTAAAATGTCGGATTTTACTAGATACAAAAAAGGAAGTCTTCGTGTCAGTGAATATCAGTATGTCGAATAAAAATTTAATAGAAAACGGTTTGTACTACGGTACGCGCTAGTTGAAAGGGATACCGGAATTGCAATTCTTCTGTCAGCAGTTATGATTCTATACTTTATCCGGTTAAGTATATTTAATATTTTGTGTTGCGTTTTGACCAAGATTATATGTTGCGTATATTATGTGATTGATCTCTGTTCATAAGTGAGGGTAGAAGTTTAATGTAAACATGTTTGCTAGGTCTGAGTTCTAGATACTGCCTTGATTCTGACTTTAGAAGTTTCCAGAAACGAATTTTGTTTACTGTTTGATGAAAATTTTCGTTAAGATGACCATCATCATGGTTCTCAGATTGTGTCTTAGATTCTTTTTCATATTAAGGTTGATTATGTTAGAATTACTCATCAGTCTTCAGAGGAATCAATTTTAGTTGTATTTTCGTTAATATTTGAGAGGACGTATTTTATTTAAATTGTTCATTCGCATTACAAAGTGCTCATTAATACTTTTCGGAATAAATCACTATTTTGGGATTTCTGAGAATTTTTAAAGGACAATTTTGGATTATATAATTATGATATATCAAGACTGTTTGCACATTAGCAATTTCGAGGCTACTGGTACCTCACCAGAGTCAAGAATGGAACTCATTCAAAATTCCAGTTTAATTTTTTAGGAATACTCTATACCTTTAGACTTGTGATTAAACTTTGAGGATTATTTGTGATTTAATTTATAACGTTGTAAGTGCTTTTGAAATTTTCACTTTCTATTATATGGAAATAAATTATTTGTTTAATTTTTGCTAAACTTGGTGTTTGCTCTTTCCCGTTACTTAGTTTAAGACTATAGAGTCATAACGTTGCCACTAACGCAACTAAGAGTTAAATGCACATTTTAATGGATCTGTACTTATTTTGTTCTTAAAAGAGAAGAAAAAACCTATCTCAAATTCATATTTATCGAATGTGAGGTACAAATAAAAGTTCTTCAATTCTGTATTTTTTAACTAGACTGATGTGTCTCTGGGCATGTCACTTGACCACATTTGCTCAGCAATGATGAAGTCTTCAAACTTTTGCTATTCCATAAGCTTCGCTGTCCCTTCCCCATAGACACCAACACAGTGACACACAGAGAAGCGAGTGGCATAGAAAGACTTTGTGTACGCTAAATTGTGTTTTGTTTTTTTAACTCCACGAGCTTTTCATGCTCATCTTGTATAAGCTAAACCTCTCTATAATCAGCCTTTGTCCGTTATTGTACTAAGCTTGACTTCGGTCAAAACGCGCATTTTATCATGCCTTTAGCATTCATAGCGATACGTTGACTAATAAAAGTCGGTGCAGTGAAAACTAGACCGCAGCTCAACAATGGATGTGGTAATGATGGATGACACAGAATGCCGATGCTAACCACACCAGTGCCTAGAAATACGGCTGTCATTATAGTGTCAACGCCATCTGTCGCGTTGACTATGCACTGGCACATTTTGTAAAGATCATGCCACTGTTCAAAATCTGGGCGTATCGAGTTTTCATTCACTAAGGTTTTATTTGTGGGGAAATCCTTGTGACCTTGAATTTTGGGGTATATGGATATTACAGTTTTGTTATGATGAGCTGATGTGGAAGTTAAATTGACCTGGGAAAACGGAGGAGGCAGGGTGGCCGTCAAGTGGGCAAGTGTGAAAGAAAATGGATTTCCTTAAATGGCACGATTTGTAATACGCCTGCCAAAACGCTCTACAAAAGCCAGAGCAAGCGTGCTTTCTGCTCACCAGTTCTGGTGAAATGTGTGTGTGTGTGTGTGTGTGTGTGTGTGTGTGTGTGTGTTGGATTTCTAAAGTAGCTATATTAATTTGACATTCATATCGTTACGATGTCTGTAATGTAGCAGTTTATAGTGATGTCTAGCAGTGGAACATCATGCCGCAGACATGTAGCATAATGTCCCACCCAATCACATTATCCTGACACCAGGCCGACCAGTCCTAACACTAACCTCTTAATGCTGAACGCCAAGCGAGGCAGCTTAAGTACAATTTTTATAAGTCTTTGTTATGACTCGGGCGGGGCTCGAACCCGCAATTTCCCGCATCCGAGGTGGACTCTCTAACCACTAGGTCACCAGAGCGGTCCGAGATTGGGGATTGGGGTTGGTTGACTGATCTTAGTAATGCGACAAAGCATATTTTTTTTTTCTATGATCGCACGAATTTGGGGTGGGTTTTGTTAGGTCATTGTCGAGAGGGTATTTGACAAAGTCACTTCTCCAAATACTACATGGCCCTTGTAGTAACAATCAAGGCCGGTGATCGTACTATGGCAGATTTCTTTTTTTCTGCGCAACAGTAAACTATCAACCATCCTTAGCTAACCGAGGGTTGACTTGATGTGCTCGTTGTGGTCCCTGTGCTCAGTCTATCTGCTTTACATCCTCGTTCCATCTTAAAGCGAACATGTGTGTGTCAATGCAATGTTGACACAGATACTCTTCCACAGGGGATCTGAATTACCTGATTTTGTCAACTTGTTTTGCGAGCTGTTCCAATATTCTGTCGTGGCTATGAAGATTTAAAGGTACCACCAGTTATGTGTTATCTATGTCTGATTGTTCAACCATGGATCACTCATGGGCGTGTTTGAAACTACGTAAATTCTAATAGCGAAAGCCAAAGATTAGAATGGCTGAGAATCCCGCCGGGTGTGTATTAACGTTGAGACCCTAACAACAACTCTGAGTTCCAAATTTAATTTACCTCCCCAACCAACCACCCCCACTAAACCACTACCAAAAGTGTTGTAACCTTACGTATTAGAACTGATAACAAATTTCCAGTGACTGGTATAAATTTTAATGTAATTTAATCCCTTTTATCTGATCAAAACGTAGGTGAGTAAACATAACACTATAAACTCATTAATATTCGGTGTACATAGTGTAACAAAATTCCTGGTTTTACCTCACTGAAGACACATCCAGACGAATGACTACTTTAATATTCAACTTCCATAGAATTGTAAAATTCCAATTTTACCTAAATGAATATACATCCGTGTGATCGTATACCATATGAATATAATCATTCAAACACAATTCAATAAGGGGAAATATATTTTACTGTGCTTGAGTTACAGGGCCGTATTGGACAAGCATTAGCTAGAGTCGGATTTGATGAAGGGGTCCGACTGCAGTGGAAAAGCGTTTTGGACCAGTTCATGAGGCGGCGACATACTACCATTTTATTTTAGTCTAGGAAGGGGATGCCTTGGAATAAAACATCCCTGCATAATCACTCCTACCGCCACTCTCACTCCCCGCTGAATCATGTTCGTGTAGCATATCATACAAGTCGGAGAAATTATTTTGTTTTGGACACATACAATGTCCCTCAGTGGCGCAGCAACAACACAAACAACCAGCGTAACAGGAGTCACCAGACACAATGCACTACATTGACGGTTGATTTCTTCACAGTTAAGCTAGTTATAAAGCCCTAAACATCAGAGTGACCATTAGCATTGGTAATACCACATAATTAGATAAATGAGATTGAGTACCAGTACGACGGGATTGCTTCCTTAATTATTTTAAGAGAACAAAACAAACATTCTGACATCAATAAGATATCGCACAGCATTCAATTTGCATGTTTGTTTGTTTTTTTAAAAGAGAGCCCTGAGTTACCAAATTAGGTGATCATTCAAATCAATTGAGTACCAAATTATGTTGTCATGGCATCTGCTTATAGTTTAGATAAATAACTATTTTATTTATTATTAGATATTATAAAAAAGTAATGAAGAAAGACACTAAATAAATAGTTAAACTTGTGCCGGGATTTGAACCTGGGTCGCTTGGCGGAGAACCAGTCACCCTACCTTTAGATAACACCAGATCATAATGACATGTAAATTTTTTGACAAAATTTAAGTATAACTTTTCGACATTGTCCCACACGCAGTTTATTTGAGATATAGTATGTTGCTTGAATAATGATGTTTTCATTAGATTATACTGTCTTGCTTTTTAAAGATATTTCAATAATAACAATAATATAAAATGCTTAATTGAATAACTATCAGTGAGTGTCAGTAGTGCGAATCGCTGAAACGATTTTTATCTGTAACAATGGGAAGTAACTCTTCGTTATTGACCGAACATGGTCATAGGACTCGAGGAACTAATTCAGTTCCCACATAAAACCTTTGGAAACAGAATTAAATTAACATTTAAGTAAATTTAAATATCTGAATGCTCATGTTGAAACCTATATTCATCGGTATATTCACCTATCGTAATAATAATAATAATAATAACGCGCGGGATCAAAGGGATGCCAGGATTACAATCCTGCTTTAAGCAGTCATGATTTTGTTATTTATCCTATCAAAACAACTAAGCTTTACGTACTCCCTTTAATGGATATGTACTTTTTTGGTTCATAAAAGTAAACAAAACCCATCTCAATTTATTTCAATTTTAAGATTAGGTACCAATACAAGTTTTTCAATTTGTATTATGTGGCTAGAATGACGTTCCTTGGGCATTCACTTGATCATATTTGCCTCAGCATGATGTATCCTTCAAAGTGGTGATGTGCTGTAAGCCTCGCCGCCCCTTTCCCATACACACCAACTGACCAATCCTCCCTCCAGTGAAAAGTTTATAATTTAATAAATTATTGTATATTATCCCAAACTTCATTGCACTACGGTAGCTTCAGTTACAATTATTTATGTCAACATTACAAAAGCTCGGACGTCAGCAGGACGTTTGCGATTTAGACGTAGTATATAGCGTAATGGTCTTGAAAACACTCATGTTGGTGACACTGTGGACACTGAAATATTATATGATGTGCTCTATGAAAAATTCAAAATTCTATTTATCTAGTCTTCGACTGAATGCATCACTCAGCTTTTCCTTAACAGCTAAATGACATAGCCTAAGACTAAAGTGAAGGTGAGGATGGGGGTGAGGACGAAAGCAGGGTGTGTGTGTGTGTGTGATTTTCGATGTTTTTAACGGCAATTTCAGCACTTTATTTGCTATTTCATGCCCTTGAAATCGCAGTGAAGTGCCTTTCTCAGTAATACACCGACAAGTTGTTCGGCGTAGGAAGGTACCTGGCCAGCAATCCATGGATTAAGAATTTGACGAACGCTCTTATGCAATATGGTCTCATACCAAAGACTTATAAAAATGGTACCAATATCTGCCTCTTTAGGCACTCAGCATTAAGTGGTTAGTATTAGGACTGGTCGGCCTGGTGTCAGGATAATGTGACTGGATAGTACAAGATGCTACGTGTCTGCAACATGATGCCCCAGTGCTAGACATCACTATAAACTACCACACTTTAGACATGGTATCGATATGACTAAAAAAAAATGTAAAGCTACGTTAAAATTCTAAATCTCTCTCTCTCTCTCTCTCTCTCTCTCTCTCTCACACACACACACACACGCGCGCAATATAGCTCCCCCCCCCCCCGCCGTAACGTTTAGGGCACTTGCAGTTCCATAAGGCGGCAATTGTGCTGCTAAAAGACCTGTCCTACCATGATTGACGGGTTCTGCAAGACACCATACTTATAACCTGGCAGGACACATACCTCTCACCCCGACTCGTACCATCGTTATATATTTAGATATATGGATTTCTTTTAAACGAGTACATTAAAAAAATAACACTAAAGTAGTAGCAGGGACCCCAAGTGGCCAATTGGTCTAAGCGCTCACCGTTACGGATCACTGCCATCTCAATTCTGTCTGCGAAACTGCCAAAATGAATGAATCCGTTATCGCTGTGGTAAAACACCCTTTTATTGCATTAGTGACTGTGCCAACTGACCCCATTCGATATATTGCTTGTTCCAAAAGACCCCACATTATCAACTTGAATCTGACTGGCATGCAACGGACCATGGTCAGTTCGAAACTAAGTAAAGTTTTGGGTGCCTGCAGTTTCAAAAAGTCGCAATTTTTATGTCAAAAGACCTGCCATGTTATGCCTGGTGAGTTTTATAAAGGACCATTTTATACCAAGGACACACATAGCCACTCGTATAGTACCCCTCCCCCTCACGATCATAAAATTTCTCACCCGTATAGTACCCCTCCCCCTCACGATCATAAAATTTCTCACCCATGCGACAAAGAAATATAGCCGTTTTGCTAACCTTACTTTTCTTATCTCAGTCTAGTCATCTCAGACCAGACGTCTCAGTCAAGGTGTCCACGCGCTCAGAACTACTTTAAAAGAAACCCACCTTGTTGTCTTCTGCTGTGCCTGACGTAGTTGTTCTAATATCAAACAACAACAACAAGAACAAATATATAACAAAAACATAATAACTTAAGGTAAATCAATCCTTGAGAACACACCATACAAAAACATTTCGAGAGAGAGAAGGACACACACACATACAAGTCGAGCTTTTTGGTATTATGCTAGTTAGTTCCACACAGCATGGTCAATTTTATCCAGTATGCAGGTCTAGATCAGTACATTTTCAGGTCAGCGTCATTAAATGTAGCTAAAGCTACGAAACTAGATTTAAATACTTCATGTGAAACAAAGTATATAATGTTAGTTACATTTAATGAAACTGACCTGAAAAATGCTACAGATATGATAAAATTCTCAAGGCTGTGTGAAGTGATATGTGACAGAAAACACTGATCCATGTACATAGACTATATACCTATACATTTGATAGCCTCTTAACTCTCTAAACAACTACCGAAAACTTAGTAACAATCAGAAAATGTGTTATGTCGAACATGTTTGAATCTAATATTGTTAAATATCTCCATTTTGCCCCTGTTGAATAAAAAATACACATATAATATTTACTGACAAATAATGAAGTTACCAGCCAGAAGGAATCATTTATCCTTCAACACATTAATCCATAAGCAAATTTCACAGTAGCACTTGCCATATTTCCAGAACAGAAAAATAAATTTTCAAAGAATTCGTTAACTTGAAATTTAGCACATGGCTATCCGCCAGGGTCAGTATTTGGAGGGTCTTTTATACAAGGGGTTAATTTTACAATCAATATTAAGGACAACACAAGTATGTCACAAACAGTTTCACCTCCTCCAAAGAAAATGGAATTAAATACGAAAGTGACACAGATCACTAATTACCGGTGAATAACCCACTCATGCTGCATGTAAAATTTCGTTATAATAACAGCCTATACACTACAACTTAGGTGTGGGCCCAGTATCGTTTCATTATTTACAATAGAATTTTCTGAATTGGAACTGATGAAAATGAAACGTTTCTTGGAATAAATATGAACTATTTATTGTTAATTTCATGTAACATCCATCTATTAAGTGTGATAATACCTCAATAATATGCGTTGTTTTATCTTGTTATTTTGTTTGGCTCACGCATACAAACTGTGTACTTTGGATGACACGGTCACGCCTCAGTCCTAATTATCTTATTTGTATTATTGCACCGCATGTAAATATTGGCGCGTGACCTATATTGCAGAAGTGAGTTCTTTTTTACTTTCAAGAAAGTTATTGGGTGCGAAAAAGAATCTACGTTGGGGATGGACCGAGACACGGAAATCCCAGTCGCGGGGTTACATTATATGCCCCCCCCCCTCGGCAAGCCTCGTGGAGAGACAAAAAATGTAACCCCTTGAGTGGGATTTCCTTGTCTCGGTCCAAACCCCAACGTAGATCATATATATATATATATATATATATATATATATATATATATATATATATATATATATATATATATATATATATATATATATATATATATATATATATATATATATATATGTATATGTATATATGTATATGTGTATATATATATATATATATATATATATATATATATATATATATATATATATATATATATATATATATATATATGTATATATATATATGTGTATATATATATATATATATATATATATATATATATATATATATATATATATATATATATATATATATATATCTATATATATATATCTATATATATATATATCTATATATATATATGTATATATATGTATATATCTATCTATATATATATATATATATATATATATATCTATATATATATATATCTATATGTATATATCTATCTATATATATATATCTATATATATATATCTTGGCTATGTGAAGATGTGGATTTTTTGAAAACGATTACATTAAGATATATGCACTAAAATGTAAAAAGGGGCATTTTCTGTCTTCAGCCATAAATATATATATATATATATATATATATATATATATATACACACTTTTTTGGACTCGTGATAAAATATTTATTTATAATTGATTTTATTTCAAAGGCTTTAAGTTCCTCTTAAATTTTCTCTTTGTATCTTAGAGAAAAAGAAGTATCTCTTAATTCTACTAGACCTGTTGATTTCGCGTCTTCTTTTACATAATTTAAGACAACAGATTCGTAAGACTACGCTGTTGTCTTCTTCTCCTTAACGTGACTAACATTGTAAAAACGACACCGTGACAAAAGTAGTGTCATATTGGTCAGAGGGCCGAACGGCTGACCACTATATGGTAGTTCATTTAATGTGAAAGAGTGCGAGTGAATTATTTTAAAAAAAAAATAATAATAATAATTTTTTTTAAAAAGAACACCCATCACAAAAATGGCTGGTAATAACGGTTTAAATTACCGGGAGGTTTGGTAGGGGTAAGTTTCACTACTACTGCGAAGCGGATATATTCTCATCATGCCTTTAGCCATTAAATGCCAGAATTAAATTTAGCCCCCCCCCCCCACTCCACCACCTCCAACTAATAACCTCGAGAGCTGGAACTAATAACATGAATTTCCAGTCAGTGGATGAATTATTTTAGTAATTTTATCACTTTTATCAGATCGAAATGTATGTGAGTATATTTACAGATGTATAGTCATTAAAATTCTATTCGCATAGAAAAGAAAAATTCCAAGTTTTGCCTGAATACGTTAAACATTCGGGTGATTGAATCCACGTTATTATTCTGTGTTCATAGTACTGTAACATTCAAAATTTATCTGAATAAATAAAGAGCCATCTGATTGTATACCCTAAGAATATAATCACCGAAATACAATTTACTAAAGGGTAATCCATTTTATAGTGCGTGATTGGCAGTGCCTTATTGTGAAAATTATAACAAATTCGGCTTGTTGTGTGTAAGGAAAAGGGACGGGAGAGGTGGTACCTTGGGAAACAACACTCCCAGTACTTCGACACCCCCCCCCCCTCCGCTCGATTATATTGATTAGTGTATTATACAATTATACATTTCTGTGAACTAATTTGCTATTGACACGAATACTATTTTCCTCATTGTTGCAGCAATTGTCCAAACATCCATCGCAACTAGATGTGTGTGGGCATACAGGTGTGGTGGGTGGATGTAGGCAGGGCCGTAGACAGCGATCACGGGCCCTGAGGTAAGAAACACCCGGGCCTCTCATAGTTCTTGTTTAAACAAAAAAATTCTTTTATAAAATTATAAAGTGTTGTTTGGCCCAGGCCCACTTAGGGGCCCGGGCCCTGGGGATATATATCTGGTTTCCCTTCTCTTGACGGCCCTGGATGTGGGTGTGTTGAGAGTGACATAATCCCCATCAAGACATCTTTTTTGGGGAAGCTGGTCACAAAACATTATTGTACGGGGAGGGAGGGTAAATTTCTTGCTACGCCACTGACTTCCATTCAGAAATAAACATCCCGTCTTTAATATACCGACTTACATGAATGTGTTGAGATTCACCATACAAAATACCTTAAACTTCTTTTACATAATTTAAGACAACATATTCGTAAGACTACGCTGTTGTATTCTTCTCCTTAACGTGACTAACATTGTGCGAGTGCATTCAATCAAACCCTTTTCAAAGCCCTAAACTTCAAAGGCGTACAGTAAAATGGGTAATAGAGTGTAATCAAATAAATGCGATTGAGCACCAGTAGGAAGGGATTGCTTCCTTTATGTTTTAAAAGATAGAAACAACCTTTCCTGGATTGTTCAACCAAGTTTACGCTATTTTTTGTTTGTTTATAAAGTCGGCCATTAAATGTAAAATTGAATGTACAACGGTAAGATTTCCGAGAACAGGCAATTAGAATGCTTTCGTTTAAACTGGATCGTTAAGTTACTATAGTACAGTATGCATTCAAATCTCTTAAGTACAAAATATGTTCTTCCTGGTATTTATTTTTAGTATATACCTTTAAATTTCCTACCCAAGAGTAAGTCAGCTGGTGATACCATCCTTGACGAAACATTTTACTACTGCACAATAGCTGTGAATTACATGTATGGGTCTGTTCCCCCACCCCCATATTTTGAGAAACTGGCGTATTAACAGCGACAGTAGTGACAGTGAGTGTTTTTACACACGTTTCACTCATAAAACTGGTATTCATGCGCACATGAGCTGTTCACAAAGATGATATTCGGTTAATGACTGAAGATGAACTTCGTATTAGAAAGGTCGAAATCTTGAGCAATTAGTTTTTTTTTTTTGTTTTGTTTTGTTAATCTTATTTACGTATTAGGATTTTAATTTATGTGAAGATTGATTTGTACATAAAAATATCATTGTCATAATAATTCAGTCTTGATCCCTAGACCACGTTCTTTTGTCATCATCGTAAAATCTGGGTCATGACTCAACACTTCGCGTCTGATAATAGATTGCTTCAAAAATCAAAGAAAACTGACTTAAAGCTGTACATATTTAATTTATGTTTTTACTATTCTCCATCATTTAAAGATAAAAGGGGCACTATTTTGGTCAAACCCAGATTGTATTGTGTTGTGCTATGGCTATTTTGTAAAGGTATGAAAAACATAACCCATAATTTTGGTCAAACCCAGATTGTATTGTGTTGTGCTATGGCTATTTTGTAAAGGTATGAAAAACATAGCTCATAATATTGGTCAAACCCAGATTGTATTGTGTTGTGCTATGGCTATTTTTTAAAGGTATGAAAAACATAGCCCATAATTTTGGTCAAACCCAGATTGTACTGTGTTGTGCTATGGCTATTTTTGTTGTGAGGATACATTTTCAAATGTTCTATCATATATATATATATATATATATATATATATATATATATATATATATATATATATATATAGTTTAGTAATGATTTTAATTTATTTATTCGTTTGCTATTGGAAATAATTTAACAAGTAACGAATCCACTATTTTTGTGATTCTATGTATTTAAATGCATTTCTTTTTTGTCTTAAAATCTTCAGAAAATGGAGAAATAAAAGAATATCATCAAGAATATCATCATCATCATCATAATATACTTTGTTCAAAAACTCTGGTCTCGTCACTATTTAGAAAATAATTACTAGACCGAAACCGGACAACCATCAAAAGACATCATTTTATACAGCTATTATACCTCATGCCTTTTTCTTTTTCTTTTTGTACGTAAATAAATAAAGGAGATAAAACATGTAATGCAAAATAAAATATATAAAATGGTCATTCCTAACACTAACACGATATAGCTTGATTAAAACAAGAAAACACATATATAACACACACACATATACATTAGACTGATCATTGGTCAAGATGACTGAAATATAGGTACCATGATACAGAAACCAGCCGCAAGACCTAGTGTAGGGGTCGGCAACCTAACGCATGCGTGCCAAAATGGGGCACGTGAAGAGGTTTGTGTGGCATAAAAGGGCATTAAAAAATCTCAATTTCAGTAGTGCTACTCTCTAACTGGTTGCGCACTCGTTCATTTTGTTATTAATCCGGAAGAAAATTGCATGCTTGGTAAAATAGTTTGCCTACCCCCTACCCCTGACCTAGTGTATGAAGAAGGAAGTATATGTCATAAAGAAATATATTGGGAAGGAAAACAAATGGACCAGCTCAAGGGACCATGTAAGTACGACCTATCATAAATTAATAAAAATGGGGGCACTTCAAAGGCCGATAGCTTAACATAGCTAAAGGAAGAAGTGCCCACAAATAAAACAGTATACAGTTCACCTTTGGTAAAATAACTTTGATAAACTGTCCCGCTATTTGGAACGTGATCAGTGGATTATACATCGGTATGACTAAAATACAGTGAAAAAATGGAACACAGTGAAGTAAAATACAAAACGGAAAAATGGAACGCAATGGAAATAAGTTAACTATTTTGTTTGATTTTAATTTTTTCATTGAAAAATGAAAAATGTTTTTTAATCATCAGGTGCATGCATATCTGTTTGAATTGCACAACAGAAAATATAATTAATTTTCAAAACGTACGATAATACTTGTATGAAACATGCACTTTTGAGAAAGTATGCAATCGTCGTATGCAAATGGAAACTATCACATTAAATGATGTTCATTGTCGAATTTTTGATAGTATAAAACTTTAACGCAATGGAAACAAAGTACTCAGTGGAAATTATTTATTTTATTTGTAAATGATTTGTTTAATTAAAGAAGGCTACAGTCTGATAATACAAACCCCTCTCCAATTTCAATATTGGAAACCTCGAATGTGATAAAAACTGTACGAAACTTAGTCAATTCATCCACTGATTAATAATTTCTAAACTGAATGTGAGTAGAGTGGCCCTAACACCGTCACCATCTGGAATCGGGTCACATTAGTACTTCCAGTTCAGTACCCGTCACCATCTGGAATCGGGTCACATTAGTACTTCCAGTTCAGTACGAATGTAGTTCTAGTCTATTTTTAGAACATTTTTTCCTCTTTCAGTTTGGTGGTGATAGAAGAGTTTTATTTATGCATGTTTGGTAGGGATTTAAAGGTAATTGTTTATTCTTGAGAATATGAGCTCAGGGTGTGGTTGTCCGTGTGCATTTGGGCGACAGTGCACAGTGAGTAATAAGGCCTTGGTGATGATCCGGAAGTGAAATCTGTATTCTGTTTACATACTGCTCTGTTGACAGTCCAGCATCTCAAAAAAAGAGCAGGTCAACCTTTGACAAGAATTTCACCGTGAAGTCATCTTTGAAGGTATTTTAGATTAACATATGATTTCTATTGATTGTCACACAGTGGAAAGATCAGTGCTGAGAAATTAATGTAGAGAACATATAGTAAAATTAATTGTGTTCTATGGCCATCTGCGCGTTTCATGCTTATCGGAAGTTTTCAGTATAATAGTCGGACATGCTCGAGATCTATTTCCAGTTCCTGGACAAGTCCATTTTCAGCAGAGGGGTATATGCAGGACTACAGATGTACATGAATATGCCGCTTGCTTCCGATATTTACAATGGCGGATCAAGCAAATGAAAAGAATGACAACAACAAAGTTGCCTTTCACGTGGATGTATCAAGCGGTTTAATTCCTTTGTTCATGTGAGCAAATGGATATAATTCTAAACTCTCAAAGTCATGGTAATTTACGGAATTATCCGGCAGTTACCGAATATGATGAACTACGTTATTTATGTTGTATGATGGAAACAAACTAGCCCATTGTGTACGCAATATGGCGCCGTCTTAGTATGGAAAGGTTCAGGGGATGCCAGTATTAGTGCCATTCTGGTCACAGTCAGGTTAGAAATTATAAATCAATGATTCAATTGACTTAGTGCTGTGCACCTTTAATCACATTAAACGTATTCGTTATTGAACTCGGTAGGGGGAAAAAAACAAACGGGGATGTATAGTCAGACTATAACAGAAGGACTTCATCACCAGATGCATATTCAAAGCGTTTTGCATAATACAGAACATAATCATGAATAAAGTTCATAATTGACTTAAAGTGCTACTTTCAACATTCATTTTAATTGTAATTCCCTTTTTTCTAAGATTGTGTTGTTATTATTGTTGATTTGCCAAGGAATTGTGGGTTCACTATTTTACTATTGCAAAATCATCTTCTTCCACATTTGTAAAAGATCTGAATTGCAAGTGTATGCACAGGTTACACACCTACTTTTGGACTTATAGACAATTCGGCCCAACTCGGACCGAAAATAAGACAATTCGGCCCAACTTTCCGATAGTTGTATAAAGATATTTTTTTTCAAACAGCAAGTAGATACTATGTAAGATATGTGTGTGTGTGTGTGAGAGAGAGAGAGAGAGAGAGAGAGAGAGAGAGAGAGAGAGAGAGAACACAAATTAGCATGTATTGCGCTTTCTAATTAAAATACTTAAATACATTTATTTTTTATGCTAAAAAATATATGCATATGCACAACGACATTCTCAATTTAAGTCGTCTGGTCAAATTATTTATATTGATTTATCAAATAATAATACTTAACAGATAATATTCTACAGAATACGTTTACATTTTTCTAAGAGTAGCGACACCGTACATGAGATATTATTCTTATATATTTGATTTTAGTCTTCAGATTGTAACACTGCTTCATATATGACACACTCGATTGCAAAATATTTATAAAATAGAAACGAGATATTGTTAAAAATTAGCGACAAGAGTAGAGGCCATGCATACCTCTTGAAAACACTAATCCTACTTTGAGAGGGATACTTCAAAGACTTTCTTACTTTATTTTATTTTAAAAATTTCGTGAAAGCACTTAATTAAGTATAAACATTTTATTCATTTTATCTTCTTATAAAATAGAAAATAAGTCATTATGATTATATCAGATCAATGATCATGTGAATAATGATGATGTTCAACTGTCACATACAGGAGAAAAATACTAAAATGACGAATGTACGTGTTTAATATAGTTTATCAAACATATTTGTAATAATTTCATGCCATATTTTCATGACCAAAAGGGAACTAAGAAAGCTGAGTGAAAACGATTGCAGATTTAATGAACAGTCTTTTGTCGTATGTATCTGATACATACGTTATATTTTTGGAGTGACTAAAAAGGCATACACATCGTAAACTTTCATGCTTATATTTTGAATCGGAAACTGTTATGATTAGAATGGTATTAATTTGACAACTTAAAATGTTTTTGGTGTTTTGAATATTCATTATTATCAATTTAAATGAAATTTAAAATGCGAGAAATCTTGGTAAAGATGCATCTTGCGTTGTGCACATTTATCTTTTTCGTAACTCATAATAGCAAAACGCAATAATGTTCTGAATTAATTTTATGTGAAATTATCGCAAAATACCTAATTATGCAATTTTTAACCATTTTCCCGGTATCATTTTATTTGTAAATCATAACAAATACGTTCAAATACGAGAAGATCTCTTGTAACGTATGTATTTTGCTTGAGAATTAAGGTTTTGAGACCAAGTGGGCAAGTGCCTAACAAAATCGACCTTCTTCCACAGGAGATATGATGCATCTCATTATTGTCTACGTAACCCCCAAAGCATCACGTCCATCTCTACTATACTTCTTTTTATCAGACGTCCTTTCTTCACAGTAATATTTGTCTTTGGGACGGTTTTCCTAAAGCTATCAGAAAGCTCCTAACCATTATAACTTCGGAAAACATTTATCTAGTTCATCAAATGTTTAAAATTTTATTCTCGACCTATTCTATTTTACAAACAAATTAAAATGAGAATGAATAATTAAGTTACTTATGCAAGAACACTTGGTTCTGTTTTGCAATCAGTGACTGTCGACCAGCGGCAGTACCTACCGGAAATGCTTCTAGCGCAACCCCCATACATTAAAGAGCTCGGAAAGAAAGGACAGATAACGAGGTTACCGAAAGGGGCTAAAATGCACTTAGGGGCCATCCATAAATGACGTCACGCGGTTTTGGCCGATTTTTTACCCCTACCCCCCTCGTCACATTTTTAAACACCTTCCTCCCCCTCGTCACACATCGTCACAAGTGTGTGATCCCCCCCCCCCAGGTGCGTGACGTCATTTATGGACGGTCCCTTACACAGTTGGTACAAAAGAGATATACATTACTGATATACCTTCAGACCATCAATGGCGGCGGTCATGGTGGCCCTGAAGCTGATGAACAACGGTTTTCAAAATGTATCGGAGGCTCTATAAATAGTAGAGGGTACAAAAGGTATATTCTAAGACCGAAGTGAACACAACCAATGGTCCGATATGGAGAAGTGGAGATTGGAGAAGTTGTCAACAGTAGTATATACGGACACCCTAGCGTCAATGGACTTACCATGCAAAAAACGGTCCATGCACTCTGGCGTCAAGGGGAATTTAACATGGGGAATTTTAACATGGATGGAACTGTAGAGCGTCAAGGGAATTGAACATGGAAATTGAACAGGACCGGTGCTTTAGTGTCAGTGGGACTTTAACGTTAAAATATGGGGTTTGCACTTTGGCGTCAATGGGAATTGAACATGGGAATGTCACCTGGGGATCAATGGGAATTAAACATTGGTGACGTCATAGGTTTATAGGGACAAAACCTTTTATAGGGTGAAATGTATTTATAGGGACAAAGGGTTGATAGGGACAAACATAGACATACAGAAACAAATAAATACACATCCAAACACACAGAAAAGAGGGCAGAAATATTCTAAAGAAAGACTCACAGATAGAATAGAGACTCTAAAAAGAAAAGTCTGTTGTATGGGTTCAAAACATTTATTCAAGTATATACATGGGCACTCTGGCCTGTACTTTGGTCTAAGCACTATCCATTTAATACATAAACATTTGGACATAAAACAAAGCTATGTACGAGTTGTTTAGTTATTGACTCTAGTAAACTAATGTCTAAAATTAACGTTCACTCCTTTCTAAAATCACTTTATATGCAACAAATTTACATTAAATGTTCGTTTATAAGAAAAAGCTAAAATAAAACAAGTAACAAACAATCAAATAAGAGAAAGTTCATGTTTGTCTCTCTATCCGTCACACACGTTGTTTAAAATCTGGTCAGCTACCACTTGTGTCCCAGCATAGATGTTTCCCATCACGTACTCCCTTTCAGTCGTAAATCTGCTGTTACATCCATCGTACTAGGTACACTTATCGGTAAGCAGATCAAGAGCAGTCATCGTCTTCTTCCCATGGAGGTACAACATATGCCATATTAATAGTCACTTTTCCATCGGTGATGTCAAATTTTTCTCTCATCGACTGCACGTCTGCAATAGCCCTCAAAAGTTTGGAAGAAGTTATTTCTGCAGGTGTGCTAAATTCGAGACATACAGGCGAGTTCAAACTGTCGTGATACATTGATAGGCTCAAACGACCTCGATCTTTGACTTGGCAATGCCATTTGAGTTCCTCTAACAGTGAGTCAAGTAGATCCGTAATAAAACCTGATACTTCCTCGGCTGGAACGTCAGACGCGAAGTCTTTAAATTTCACTGTGTAGGTGTAAGTTGTCGTTCTAAATTTTCTCGAGGTCGCTGTCTGAGTCATTTGGATGCTAAAATACTCCTTTAGGTCTATTGAATCCTTTCCCTTCTTGAACGCACTTTGCTGTGACGGTATGGTGGTGAAAGAGGTCAATGATGTTTATTCCTTCTCTTTTTTTTTCTGCGTAGAGTTATTCATCTTTCTCGTCGCTTGTCCTCGCAATGAAGTGTCGTTCATGGAAGTTGTCCCTTTTTATATGCTGACCAATATCGATGTGACCGTACGGCAACGTAAAGTGATTGGGAAGTCTCACTCGCTTCTGGTACACTATTTGATAGACTTTTTCCAGGGATCGACTGACGATTTGGTGAGTGGGTAAACGTACAATCTTGCTCGGTTGGTGAGTGGTCACTTTAAAGTTTTCATCCTCTCCAGATTGCAAGGCTTCTTTCAATACCCCAAAGTTGACCACTCGACTGGTACGATAATTCAGAGTCAGTCCTTTCACTTTGCACTGAGTGTGCACTTCTCCTTGTTTGTCCCGGTATTGGTAGCCGTAATTTTTAGGACCGCCACTCGCGAAACTTACAATCTTGTCGTCGGGGTGTTCGTCTGTCCAGGCTCCTAAACGGTCTCCTTCGATGTTAGGGTGTTGCTGACCAGATCGATCGATGTAGATGCACCTGTCCGTGTCAAAGTACAGGACACGATCCCCTAACAGCTCTAAAGCTTCGTACAATTTTAAGCGAGCATGGGCTGTCACATAAGCCGCAATGATGACATTTCCAAATTCGTCGGCTTGTACAAAGTTCAGATCTTCGTAATTGACTAAGATCAAATCCTCGCGAACGACGTCCACGTGTTTCATGAATTTGGTTTTGTCGTGAATCATCTGGAAGTAGAGGGAAGGTTCTGTCAAATACTCCGTCTTGGGTAAACACGACTGTTGTACCATTTTACCCCACAAGCAATTTGACATCACTTTGGCAAACGATCGCCTGCCTTCGTTTTTCTCGATGTGGTCTAAAGAGATGCCTTCTTGTGCCCAGTATTTCTCTTTGAATGTCTTTTGGTCTTCGGGAGTGTGACACCAGGAAGGATAGCCACTGGCTTCTTGCTTTAGTTTCAAAAAGGCATCCACGTAGTCTGCGAAAATGCCTTTCTGAGTGGGGTCACCCTTGTGGTATTGTTCTGTCTTGGGAAAGTGGTAAATTTCGTACACTTCTAACAGTTGGTATCCCATGTCCAGAGCTTTAAACAATTCTACGCTGACCCAGGTTCCCGTCAAGGAGCGTTCTTCCTGGGTGTGCTGGCAAGGTTGATATTGGTTGCACGTTTCGGCACAAGTACGGCACAAAGGAAACATCAGTTTGCCTTGACAATGGTGAGGTAAGACGGGATGGTACAAGTCCGTGGGAGGCAAAACTTTGCACTTGAACAAGCCTTCGTATTGTCGAATGTTTTTCAGGTCGATGTGTTCCTTTAGCAATTGCGGGTGTCCTGCAGGAAAGTGGCAATATTTGCACACGTAGGGATACAGCGAACACACGTCCAAGTATTTGATTTCTTCTCCTTTCTCATCGTCGGCTTGGTACAGCAAACAGGTGGCATTGGTCCTTCCTCCGTACAAACTATCCCTCGGGTTCAGGGGGTCCACCCACTGGTAACCTTCCACGACACGTTTAAATTCGGGATCGATTTTCAAACGGTGATCGTATTCGTGTTCCCACATTTCCACCACTTGGTATCCTTGCTGTTCTAACTTTAGGCGTCGCTGACAAGTGTCCTGGTACAAGTCTTCCATGGTTCGTTGTAAAAACTGATTTTTAGTGCCACGGTCAGGGTAACAGACGGGACATCCGTGAAATAAGCAACCGTTAGACTCGTACACGATCTTGGGGTTTTCTAAGTCCCAGCCATCGACCGAATGCGTTCCGATGGTCTTTTCGCCTCCTCCGTTGCGGGCATGCTGAATCCATTTGTCTTCCTTGTCACACAAGTAATGTAACCAGCGTAGGGCTTTGACCGAGTATTGACGTTTGACATAGTTGGTCGTTTGAGGACTGATGACAGCCACGGTGTTTTCAGGCATGAACCGTTGCCGGTACACTAAGGAACACGCTTTGGCAATGGTGCAAGCTTCCTTCAAAGGATCGACCCCTCCGTGTTCCATGAACAGTTCTCGAAATTTTCCACAGCAACGCCGTAAAATGTCCACGTCGGAACGACAATACTTTAACATTTCTTCCTGAAAGTCGAAAGGGTCAGAGGCGTGAGCCTGGTACCAAGCGTAGAAAGCTTCTCGTTGTTCGGTACGCATGTTGTCAGGGTCGTAATAATGATCCTCAGGCAAATGGGGTAGAACGGCATGTTGATTGGCTTCCGTATTGAAAAAGTGTGGAAAGTACCCTTTAGCCATTTCTGTCATTCCAAACGTTTTAGGCATTCGACTCAAAGGCATGGCCAAGTAACTCATCGAATCTTTAAACTGTACTTGTCCCACTTGCATGAAAATGATTTTGGCTCCGTTCAAAGTGACTTTAGGACGCTCGGTGCCTTGTTCCGTATAGTATCTCAAAAGAAACTGTCCATCGTATCCGGAGAAATTGTGAGCCATCACCGTGGCATGACGATGACAATCTCCGTAACGTTCGATGTCCTCTTGGCTCCACGTCTTGTCGATGGGGTCTAAAACCCATTGGGCAAAATCGGCTAACGTGTTCGGTCCCCGAAAGATTTTTTCACGCCCTCCAGGAATCTTGCTGCAGTGAGGGCAATGACTGAAGATAGGTTCCTGAATGCACTTCTCGCACGCTCGATGAGCCACGCAGAAATTAGGAATGTGAATGCCGGTCTCTTGCATGCATTCGAAATCGAAAAAGATGAAATTGCCTTTCTTCTTCTTCTTGTGACCATCCTCTTTCTCTTGTTGGGGTTGGCATTTTTGCATGTAGCAATGGTGTTCCAAGTCCACGATTCGGTGACAAATGTGACATTTTTTCTTTCCTGAACATACGTGTGCCTTGGCGCTGTTGGTACATAGGCCTTGTCCACACGTAGGGCACAATCTCAGGAGTTGACAAGCACATTTCTGCTGTAAACCTTGCGTCTTCAGATGTTGTTGGTAACAGGCAGGTCTGACAAACGTGCGCAGACAAGCAGGACAGGGCACTGGTTCTTGCCCTTCGCTCAGACAGGGTTGAGAGGCCAAACATCCTGAGCATTTCAATCCGAATTGTTTGTGTTGCTCTCGATTATTATAACCATGGTCACATTTCTCACAGTACTATTTGTATCCCAGGAATCCAGTGAAGGCGGTAATGGTATCGAAATGGTCATCGTGATAATAGCCATGAATGTATTTTCCGTCCTTAAAGTCTTTCCGTCGAAACAACAGAGGTCCGCGCACTTCTTGAGGGTGCACTTTCAAGGTGTATCGTGGAGCTAGGGCATCTTGCAATTTTTGCATCTCAGGAATGCCACAGGGTGTGTCTTTGGACAGTCCGGCTTGTTGTAACAGGAGTTCTGCTTCATTTCGTTGTTTGGCTCGGTCGGATTGTTGAATAGTTTTCCAGGTTCTTTTCCATTCTACCGTGTCGTTCTTGTTCGCATAGGTTCGTCCCACCACGATGGCACGGGCTAAACACATCTGGTCTTGAGGGTTGTTAATTCGGACGAGACTTGTTTTGGTGTTGCGAAGGTCGTCCACCAATAAGACCTTTTTGCGTCCAGTCCCTTGAGGAGGAGAGACGTGGGTCATGGACAGTGTGGCTTTTCCATCGGTGATGTCAAATTGGTCATTGGATTGTTGCACGTGTTGAATCTTGTCCATGACTTTGGAAGGGGTCAATTCTGCAGGGCTGCTAAACTCGATCCAAACAGGGGATTTCAAACCGTCGTGTTCTATGCAAAGTCTCAAGCGATCGTATTCTTTGGGTTGACATTGTCTCTTTAGTGTGGTGAGCAAAGAATCCCACACCTCGGTGATGAACCCTTCTGCTTTCTCCAACGGTACGTCGGACTTGAAATCTTTAAACTTCACCGTGTATTTGTAAGCCGTGGTTCTAAAATTTCTAGAGAGGCGCTTTTCCGTCTCTCGAATGTGGTAATACTTTGCGGGTGATACTGGTGGACTTTGGTTTGGAGTAGGCTCTCTATGTCTGGTCGCAGACGTAGAAGGTATTGGTTCAGGTTCGCTCATGTCTTCTATTTGAGCGAACACTTCATTTCGTGTGTGAGGCGATACGTCATTTCGCTGCCTCTTACGTTCTTCTTCTCTCTCACTGAAATCGTGCGATCGTTTCATCTCGATTGCTGATTCAGAAATGATTTGACCAAGTTCATTCTTTCCATATATACCCTCTCTACCTCTTGTTGTCACAGTGACTTGGTATATTTCACAAGGGCAAGTGAAAGCCAAGCATATAGGAACCCAACGACAGCGGTGCGTCTTAAACACCTCATGCATCTTGACGACCCTTCGATTCAAACCCTACCACGAAAGAAAAAAGTTGCAAGAAAAATACCCAGACAGTTGGTGTCTTCAAGAGAGCTAGAGACGGTGGCACTGTGTCGCTGGGACACGTACGTACTCCAGAAAACTACGCCACTCGACAACGATGTCTCCTTCTCTCAGTCACTTCTACTTTGTCGCTGACTACGATTCTACCAACCCTGTTTTAACGCACGTTTTTATTCATCTGATATTTTAAAAAAATATACTAAACTCATTTTTAAAAGAACTACCCTTTTTCGACAGCAGTGACGGCGTCTCCTCCTGCTGTTACCACTGTTGCTGCACAAAGGTGATCTATCCTTAAGATCAAAATATGAGACAGAGCAAGTAAGTTGTGAAGCTGAGCAGAGGTGTCCAAACAACAACTGTCAAGCCCCTATGTTCCATTTCTGTTTGTGATAATAACTTCTTATACTTCACATTTTCTAAAGTGGAAATCTTTACAAACCGTACAAAAGTTATATGACTTCGGCTTCTGACAGTTGCACAGACTCTTCACATTATAAGTGTCACGAGAAAATTGTGTAACCAATTTTTACCATTTTCTAAAACACACACACACTTTGCAACGTGACCAGAAATCTGTACTTCTTTATTTGTGGATATCCCACAGACCCGTCCCAGCATATATAACTAGTTAAGAACTGTAGGAATATCACCTCATTTTGTTCAAAAATATCAAAGCTTTTATGTGTATCTTCCCTGTTCCACCCTTTATTAGTGCTTAGGTATGTTCCCTAAAGACACAAACAATTTGGAATAAAATTAAATTTTGAATTAAGGTTTCTCTCTGTTTATACGTTTTTTCAAGTTGTTGGTGTATGGCAGATTACATCCAAATACCTTCTCAGAGTGAGAGGCATTTCTACACATGTCATTGCCTTTGTTAAATTCGGTTTTGTTGGTTAATCATCGTTAATCTCTAATTCTATATTTTGACGTATTTCTTTTTCTTTTTTATAGAAGATGCAAGATTATTTATTGTTGTAACGGTATTTATGTTGTTTAGTCTGTTGCTGCGAAAGAAAATATCTATGGCAAAGTGCTTAAGTTTGTTCAGTTTTTTTATTTCAAGCTCTACAAAAGGTACCGAGTTTGTCTTGCAAAGGGATTGAAACTTTAAGTTACGCGGACGTGAAGGAAAACATCTTTGTTACTACAGTTTGCTGTCTTTGTGTTCGTTCTAATCATTCTTGTCTTATATCTTTGTGTTTTTTTACATCATATTTCTTCTGATGCAAATACATGCATCAATGGACATACAGCTTGGGTTATCATCCTTGAGGTTCACTGTACTTTAGTTTATTTACTATATACAAACCCCAAATTCACTAGTTTGAAGGGGGGAAAAAAAACCCAACAAAAACTGACACCTGGTACTGTAACATTTCTGTCTCTGTTGATGTGAGTGTGATTGTCAAAATGTTTGAGGAAGATTAAAAATGTTTGTCAGTTTCAAAACGCGAACCAGTACTCTGGTCGTTTAATATTTGATGTGGCAAGAAGAAATGGTACAATACGCAACAAAGGGATTGTAAGTTTACACTCCAATCTGTCTGCACTGAAATGGTAACAACGCTCTTGCGTTGGCATTATTTTGCCACACTACCTTAGAAAAAAAACAATGCTTCACTCATCATAAACGATTTCATTGGCTAGACTTAATTTCTGACCGCGTTCGCTTCGAATTGACTTCAGTACCTTTTCGCACAGGGACAAGATCGGACTGTTTTTTTTTATTCTGCGGCTGACCGCTACACTACTTGTCCTGAATTTACAACCGAACAATGTGTTACACATTGTAAGTGACTTCATTGGCTAGCCGGTATTTTCCACCGCCTTAACTTCAAATTGGTTTCAGTTGTTATTCGCACCGCGTTTTCCTGTACCTGACCACTAGTCACTTCACAAACAAGAAAACTAACACACAAACGATCACGCCATGGGCGGCTCATGGAAATTATGTTAGTCATATTACGAAATACATCACGACTTGTTTGGATCTACCATTCTGTGGTCACTTTTTAATCACATGCGTCTTCAGTTCACTCTTGTGATATTTTTTAATGGTGTATTTTTTATGGATGTGATTATGTTATGTTTTATATGTTCTTTTATCTTTTCAATGATTTTACTTTATATCTGTATTTTAATTTAGATGCATGGACTATGTAGTCTGAAATAAAGAATTCTTATCTTATTTTACGTAAGTGGAATGAGTGTTTCTTTGAAACTTTCATAAGGAAAATATGCCATAAAAACAAACGTACGTGTCGTGATATTTTTAAAGTAGGAAATACATTCTCTCTCTCTCTCTCTCTCCGTCACTGTAGTTTTGATTGAAATCTTAAGGGTATCTGTGCCTGTTTGAAGATACCTCTCCAAAATTGTGATCAATAGTCACCCTATTTCTGTGAACTGTTCCGTTTGTCATGTCATTTTGTTTTTTTCAAACACTTACATCCTTACAAATTGTAAATCAGTAAATCGTTGGATGAAATAAAATTTTGAGTTGACGAACTTGTACAAATCAGACATCGTAGCTTTCTCTTTATTTTTTGGCACTGCAATGTGTCACGGAAAAAATTCTAACATTGGATCTACCGTTTCTCAAGAAAAGAAACAAGCACAATGCTTTTTCAAGAATGACGCGAGTGACATTGCACTGTATAACCCTGCCTATGGTTAACTCTGAAATCTAAAACCAAAACACATGTTCGGAAAAAAATGTAACAATGTTCAAGAATGACGCGAGTGGCACTGCACTGTATGACCCTGCCCATGGTTAACTCTGAATTCTAAAGCCAAAACATGGGTTCAGAAAAAAATAAAATGTAACAATATTCTCTCAGTTTAGACTGTGGATAGAACAAGGAGCGTTATGGTGCTGTATCTTTTTCTCTGCCCTTAGTGCATCAAAAAATTGAGAGAACTACGGTGGTAAATCCAGTAGGATGACAGAACCAACACGACCAGTGCAGAAATAAATTTGTTTGATACCTCATGAAGATTATTTTATACAGTCTAGTAGACCCATAAGTGAATTGTAGGAAAATTTAGAACGATGACATACACCTACACGGTTACATTAAATGGTTTACGTCAATGGTTGCTATTTCTTTGTTATTAAATGTTCGTACAAACGATATGTGTGTAAGCGAAAGCTAACACAGGCACGCACACGCATACAAGTGTTACTGCCTTGTGTGACAGTAGAACGGGCAGTACATTAGTCTGGAGTGTTTTGAGAGATGGACAGATAGACTTAACATTACAGTGGAGAGAGAAAGAAAGAATGGTAAAGAAGAAAAGTAAACGTAGGACACCATTTTTAGTTCCGTTATTCTTGCGGTATTATAGGACAAAGAACATATTTCACATAGAATGTATGGTTGTCTCAATTATCTTTGTCCTATAATACCGCAAGAATAACGGAACTAAAAATGGTGTCCTACGTTTTCTTTTCTTCTTTACCATTCTTTCTTTCTCTGCGAGGACAAGCGACGAGAAAGATGAATAACTCTACGCAGAAAAAAAAAGAGAAGGAACAAACATCATTGACCTCTTTCACCACCATACCGTCACAGCAAAGTGCGTTCAAGAAGGAAAAGGATTCAATAGACCTAAAGGAGTATTTTAGCATCCAAATGACTCAGACAGCGACCTCGAGAAAATTTAGAACGACAACTTACACCTACACAGTGAAATTTAAAGACTTCGCGTCTGACGTTCCAGCCGAGGAAGTATCAGGTTTTATTACGGATCTACTTGACTCACTGTTAGAGGAACTCAAATGGCATTGCCAAGTCAAAGATCGAGGTCGTTTGAGCCTATCAATGTATCACGACAGTTTGAACTCGCCTGTATGTCTCGAATTTAGCACACCTGCAGAAATAACTTCTTCCAAACTTTTGAGGGCTATTGCAGACGTGCAGTCGATGAGAGAAATATTTGACATCACCGATGGAAAAGTGACTATTAATATGGCATATGTTGTACCTCCATGGGAAGAAGACGATGACTGCTACGATGGATGTAACAGCAGATTTACGACTGAAAGGGAGTACGTGATGGGAAACATCTATGCTGGGACACAAGTGGTAGCTGACCAGATTTTAAACAACGTGTGTGACGGATAGAGAGACAAACATGAACTTTCTCTTATTTGATTGTTTGTTACTTGTTTTATTTTAGCTTTTTCTTATAAACGAACATTTAATGTAAATTTGTTGCATATGAAGTGATTTTAGAAAGGAGTGAACGTTAATTTTAGACATTAGTTTACTAGAGTCAATAACTAAACAACTCGTACATAGCTTTGTTTTATGTCCAAATGTTTATGTATTAAATGGATAGTGCTTAGACCAAAGCACAGGCCAGAGTGCCCATGTATATACTTGAATAAATGTTTTGAACCCATACAACAGACTTTTCTTTTTAGAGTCTCTATTCTATCTGTGAGTCTTTCTTTAGAATATTTCTGCCCTCTTTTCTGTGTGTTTGGATGTGTATTTATTTGTTTCTGTATGTCTATGTTTGTCCCTATCAACCCTTTCTCCCTACAAATACATTTCACCTTATAAAAGGTTTTGTCCCTATAAACCTATGACGTCACCAATGTTTAATTCCCATTGATCCCCAGGTGACATTCCCATGTTCAATTCCCATTGACGCCAAAGTGCAAACCCCATATTTTGACGTTAAAGTCCCATTGACGCTAAAGCACCGGTCCTGTTCAATTTCCATGTTCAATTCTCTTGACGCTCTACAGTTCCATCCATGTTAAAATTCCCCATGTTAAATTCCCCTTGACGCCAGAGTGCATGGACCGTTTTTTGCATGGTAAGTCCATTGACACTAGGTTGTCCCTATATACTACTGTCAACATCAAGGAACCATCACCCATCTTGAGGAAAATTAAGAAAAAGACAGAAGAACTACATATATCGGACTTGCCATATGCGATACCCAAAAGAGCTACAGTAGAACGATTCGAAAATTAATTCCAGATCAAGTTTACGAATGTGTGAATGGATACTCACCCCATTAGTCCCATAAGGAATGGAGAAAAAATTCAAATAAATCGTTGATGATAAAATTATATATATATATATATATATATATATATATATATATATATATATATATATATATATATATATATATATATATATATATATATATATATATATATATATATATATATATATATATATATTCGAAATGGTCACACACACACACGCACACACGCACGCACGCACGCACGCATACATACATGCATGCATATATACATACATACATACATACATACATACATACATACATACATACATACACATATATTGGTATTATCCCACCTTTTTAGCTTTTAATATTGTTTTGTTGCTTTTCACATTTTGTGGGGAGGGGTGGCACCATAATATTTTGAATGCTGGGGTGGTTGGTGAGTTACACGCTTATTGGAGAATTATTCTTTGAGGGTGGGTGGGGTGGGTGAACGTCATTTCTCAGGGCAAGATAGGTTACTCATAGCAGCCAGCATAACCGGTAGAAAACCCCGGTTATAACTACGAATCGACGGGAAGTGGCTGGCAAGCTTTCTCACATACCCAATCCTGAGACTCGAACCAACCCAGAATGACGATCAGAATCATCTGATGCTGACAACTTGTCATGCTGGAACAGCAACCCACGCAGACAGACGATCCGAATCATCTGATGCTGAGTTGTGATGACGCAACAGCAACCAAGATCGCACTAATGTGATCAGGTGTATTAATTACGGGATACTAATAATTAACAACTTACTAAATACGTGATGCTACTATTAATTATAATAACAGTTATAAAAAATTTATATTATGTTTTTGGTCAAAAGGATGTTCCGATGCCGGGGATCGAACCCGGGCCGCCTGGGTGAAAACCAGGAATCCTAACCACTAGACCACATCGGATCAGATAATAAATAGCGTATGATTAACATATATATATATAAATCTCTTCCGCCGCGAGATTTTACGCTCATGATAAAATAGCTGTTATAAGTTTCTAAAAATGGCAAAATATGCTGTGATATATTAATATTTATGATACTTACGTTCTTAATGTTTCATATATTGTTAGTATTAACAATATACTTGTCCTTATTTATAACAGTCAAGACTGGTTTTTACTGCTTGTGAATGCGGGAACCAGTTTGACATTACGCATGCGTACGGACTGAGCAGGGAAAGTGTCTTGCATTTTAATGTAAGAAGACATTTTTACATATTTTAGCAGTAATTTGTTCAAGTTGTAATATTTTAGTCAAGTATTTAAAGAGAATTGTATTTCTTGTTTCAAAAACTGTATTAGCTTTCAAACAGGTAGGTCTAATGTGAACGTTGTTGGCATTATTTGTAGCGTCGGTGCTGGGTGGCGTAAAAAAAAAAAAAAAAAAGATTTAAATAATTTTCGTGTGTATGGTTGATCTGGAATTAAGTAATTCAGCCATAAGTTTGGGTGGTTAAAATCCCATTTTTATTGAATAAGATATTGTTGGAATGGTTTGTATGAAATTCTTTGTGTTCCCACGTGATGTGCGTCGCTGGTCGGCTTCCATTGTAAGACGTTTGGATGACCCACGCTACTTCAATGTCGTCACACTCGAAGTTGCTTTATTTGTAGGTACATTGAGATTTTGTTTTCCTAAACTATTACAGGATATATCATTGGTGTGGTACTGAATGGGATACTTCAGTGAGTACCACAAGGTGAAAATGTGTTTATGCAGGAAAAATGAATACTTGCATATGACCTGAATCCAAGTTTAAGCACCCACACGCATAATTTGTCGGTTTCTACAAAATAATACTCGTTCCAACATTGTCTTGCGGTTTTGGGTATGTTTTGTTCAATTTAAATGCTGTGGTTGATTTGGGCAGGTTTTAGGTTAATCATAGTCCTACATGTAAGACCTTCACGCTGATATTTATGTTTTGTGCTTCATGGTCTTACTGCCTGAATAACAGTGCTGTGTAATGTTTTGAAGTCGACTAACATTGTAATGAAAGTCAAATTAACGGTGCTTTTCTACAAAGTTTTAGACAGACTTTACTTACTCTGATGTCTTTTCTCAGATGAATTCATATTCTCCCAAAAGAAATGGACCTGTTTTCAAGTTTTGTTGGCATGAAAGCCGGGAGTGCCAAAATCTGGTTAAGTTGAAATATTATTCTTTAACAAAATGAATAAAAATATATTATGCCTTTTGGAACTGTAAAGCAACGTTTTGTTTCATGGAACAAATTCAATATATGTAAACAGAACATGAAAATGCGTCCATTTGCAAGTGTCATATCTTCATTCCGCCAGGATAAAGACTGCACAGTAAGTATATTAATTACACATAAATTATTGGAAGAGTGTCGATGTATGCTGCCAAATGTGTGAGATATCCCTGAAACTTTGACTACTCCTTCCGATGTCAATGACATCGGAACATGCTGTACAAGGCCATTATTTGGATAGTAAAACCAACATGTGCTATGTCTTACATTGTAGGACAAGACCACGACACTTTTATTTATGTTTTGGGCATGTATGCCATACTGCCTAAGTAACGGTACTGTACATCTTGTTTTGATGTTGACTAACATTGTAATGAGAGTAAAATTTTCAGGAATATCTCACACAGCTGGCAGCCAGTAATGATGCTTTTCTACAAATTGAAGTCAAAGTGTTTGCCAAACTTTACTTACTCTGATGTCTTTTTTTCTAATAAATTCAAATTCTCACAAAAGAAATGGACCTGTTTTCAGGTTTTGTTTGCATACATTTCAGTTGGCTGGAATGTGATGGAAGCCGGTAATGCCAAAATTAGGCTTAAATTGAAGTATACTTTAATGAAACGAATAAAAGTATATTAATATTGAAGAAAGTGTTTTTTGTTCAAGATTCTTGTCACCATTTTAACCGATTTTGGTATTCCTGGCTTCCATTACATTTGACCCAGGTGAAATGTAGGCCAATGGTACTTGAAAATATGTCCATTAGCTTGTATGGGAATTTGCATTTAGTAGGGAAAAAAACATCAGAGTAAGTAAAGTCTGACTAAAACATAACTTTCACTTGTAGAAAAGTGCCGATATCGGATGTGAAGCGTGATATTCCTAAAAATTTGACTTGTCGTTCCGATTTTAAATGACATTGGAATACGCTATACAGCACCCAAATCGTAAATATCATTGTCGAGGTCTTACATGTATGACTAGATGATGCATAGCCCATAAGACATCACCAGACTGCATCCCATCATAAATATCGGGGTTGATGTCTCGTTTTAGAACTGGAATCCCCCCCAACAAATGGTGCTTTCTGGACCATTAGAGGAAGCTTTCACCTCATGAAACTTTTCCAACTTCTACTTTGGTTTCTGCTGAAACCTGAAACAAATATCACCTGCCATCTGGAATCTGCTGGACTTCACAGCATAGTTGAATGCCACTATTGAAAGATGTGATGTTGTCTCAGATAACTTTGCTGAGATGCTGCCAGGCAGAAGGATCACATGTTTTTCTTGCAAGATTGAGCAAATTACTGGTCTCCTTTTTTTGTGCGTGTCCAATGCCGTTTTCTTTTTTCAAAATTCAGAATAAATTTTTATTAGAACATCATTTCCTTTTGTATGTTATGTGACAAATGTTTTTCGGTCAGGTACTTTTGTATGATTGAGATGTCATGTATGTAAGCGGTTCTAATTGAATTGTCTCGTGGAGGTCTATAACAAACTGGCCCATATGCATTTGCTTTTACAAAAATTACTTGATCCTGAAAGACCAGTAGCAGCAGATGATGTTGTCACAACATGTACATGATTAATTGGGCAAAGTGAGGGACATGTGTAACGTGTATCAAATATTCTGAATGATAAACAAGAAGAGGATTGGTTGTGGCAATAAAAAAAATTTGTTAGCATTTTGATACGTGGAGCAGGACTGATGGCTGCAAAGTGTTCCTTTCTTCCACTGGGGGCAAATGTAGGGTTACCTGGTCCACACCAAAGGTTCTGACAGCAGGTATGTCTCTGACATCTATTCTAGTAAAACTTGGAATGCATCATTTTTAAACATTTACTCCCTTACTTCAAGGACAGCAAGATAGTTAACAGCATGGTTCTGGATATTCATGTGAAATGTGCTTATTTGCCAATTGACGATCCTTCATTTCTGCTATCTTAATTACATACTGACCTCTTAACTGTTAATTTCTCAGGCTTTTGATACATTGCCTTACTAGAAGCTCCTCAACTAGCTGACAGATTATAACATCAGGGGTCAAATCAACAAATGGCTGTATTCATTTTCCACCAATTGCCACATGCAGATTGTAATTTGTAGACCATATTTCATAATGGTGGAAGACATATGGTATACCTGAAGGCACCTTCATTAACCACATACTTCAGCCAATCACAGAAAATTCATATCTTGGCATCGTGTTATTTCAGGATCTAAAGTGGGAATCTCGCATTCTGAAAAGCTTGAAATATACCAAGTCAGCAGTGGTGTGACCTGCACATAAACTTCCATTAGGGAAATGTGGGCTTTATGGTGGAATATGGTGCAGCTGATACCCTTGCTGCAAAGCTGGCATTGACAGAACAGACATTGAGAATTGACATAATTGTAACAACACAATCAGTTCCGGTTATTAACTGGCTTAATTATTAATGCAAGGAAAGCACATCTTTAAGTTTTAGTACTTGGATTGCAACATTTGTCAACGAATAGTCTTCAGCTGCAATTTTCAAAATCCCATGGATAACCCTAATAATGATGGATGCTCTAATGTAGAATATTGTAGAAATGAACAGCTGAAATAGTCATTTGTCGTAAAACGACAATGGAATTGGAACCATCTGACAGTGCAGGAACAATTCTCTTGCCTGACAGCAGGGGACAAGCTCAAATTTAGCTTGGGCAAAGTTGCAGAAAATTGAGAGAGAGAGGTATTCTGTTCATAATGCTTTCTGCAAGTACATATAACAGCACCTTTGTTTAGCTTTTATACATGCCAGATGCCTGTATTTACATAAATGTCTGCAGATTTTATTCGTCCATTGGTCCTTTAGTTCACGTGATATACCGTTAGAATCTCATTCCGTCTTGTACTTGATGTTGAAGATGTGAGAACAGTCTTGCATTTTCTTGTGCAAATGAGATACTGTTAATGCTTGTTACTTAAAGCAAGTTTTAAAAAAGTGACTGAATATTTAATTTAAATTTATCTATTACATTTTAATTGTAATAGTAAGTTTATGATTTGTTGACTTTCATGTCCTAACTGAACCACAGCTGGTTTGACTGCATACATAATTAGAAAATAGCTTGAAATTAACCAATGGTTAGCGCCGCTTTGATGTATACAGGACTAGACTAATACTGCCACTCAAAAGTGGTGCCTGGGATACAAGTGAGGTAAACTGTGCCATGTTATAGCATTCGGGAGATGAGGGAGGTAAAGTACGATAAGTTATTGTGGCAGCAGGGATTAATGAGTCGATTATGGGATGCCCCAGTGAAGCATTTATTGAAGTTCACAAATGATTTTTTTGGTTTTCTGATATGGTTATACCAAACATATTCAGCAGTGGTTTTTCATATATCTAAATTTATACATCAAGTTTTTATTGAAGTCCTTTGATACTTGTTGATTCAAATAAAAACCAAACACCATAAAATATGCATATTATTATTGTGTGCAGTGCATGCTCAGCTATTTAACCGCATCATTATCAGCAACATGCAGGGCCTGCAGTCCACTGGGAAACTTTGTCAATGGACATTTGTTCAGTGTGTGACATTGTGTGAAGAGCTCCACAGCAACATTGAAGAGTTAGTGGCCTGGCCCCATCAGACAAGGTTGACTGCACAACACCCCTGTCTGAAAGAGGTTCAGTGTGATCCACAGATGACGTGGGAGGTTCAAGTCTGGAGGGCAGACAGATGGCTCAGCTACGAGGGAGTGGTTTACAACATCTGTTGAAGAACACTCAACGCTCCATGCTGAAATAGCTGTCATATCCTCTGGGAATGGACCTAATCAGATTGGGCATCTCGAAGTCAAGCGGTTTGCTGGATGTGAGGTCATGTCCATTTACAGTGGAAGTTTCTCACTGGCATAGACCTTGACCAGTACTTTTGTGGTTGCTTCCTGGTGACGCAGATGTGGAGGAGGAATATTGCAGAGTACTGGCAGCCATTGTACAGGAGTAGAACTTAGTGTTCCAGAGATTATTCATATTGTTGTGTTGAGCTGGACATCAGTTAGCTTAGTATGGGATGATTGAGCCCAGCCAGGAGCACAATAATCGGCTGTCGAATAACATAGGGCCAGTGCTGATGTCTTGAGTGTCTGAACAGTAGTGCCCCAGGCTGAGCCAGCCAGTTTGCGGAGTATGTTGTTTTGAGTGCTAAGTTTTGCTGCAGTTTTCTTTAAGTGGTTTTAGAATGACAGTGATCTGTCCCCAGAGTCACATCAGGTATGTTGGTGTCGGGTCATATTTTATTTGCTGCCCATTGAGGAGGAGGCAAAGCTTACAGTTCACATTTGCATTGTTAAGGTGGAAGATGTCATTTCGTGAAGAAGTCTGGCATATCCTCCAGGTCCTTATTCAGTACCCCCTCAAGCTTAGCAAATGAGCAACTTTGGATCCTGAGTGCAATGTCATCTGCATACATGAACTTGCACGACTTTGTTACAGGTAAGTCATTGATGTAGACATTGAAAAAATGTGGCAAAAGAACAGGCCATTGTGGGAGTCCATTAGTCTGACGCCTCCGTGAGCTGCAGTTCTCTCATATGTGCACTCTAAACCATACTTTCATATATTTTCAAAGCCATTTAAAATAGGGAAACTCTTTTCAGTTTTAACACATCAAAATACAAGATAAAAAATTAATACAAAATACTACAAAAATTTTGATTTGAGTATCTTATTCTTCATTGTAAAACTACAAGGTCAACATTTTTAATCACTTTTGCAAACAAAAATCTTCACAATAGAAAACTTAAAGGCTTTGATGAAAAACACATAGTTCTATAAACCAAAAGATTGGATACATTTAATTATAATTTTTATGACTTAATGAATAAAAAATTAATGGGTACCAAAAAGTACATCCTTTCATAGTATTTTTTACCAACCATTTGCAGTTCGTCCAAGTATCTGCAGCCCGAACTTCATAAATTGTAGGTTAGAATTTAACCTAACCTTTCCCAATGGTGTTATTATGCACAGGTTGTAGCAGCATTTTCAGCACTTTATTTCAGTTGTTTACACATTTTTCTAATCCATACCAAATACCAACTTGTCTGCATTTTAGCATAGGCCCTTTTCCCAAGGTGAATCCAGATTAATTCACATAGCTTTCTTTGTGGCCATACCTAGTTGGGAACATTTCTGTAGTTCATTATGAAATACTGATACCACTAGGTCAGCTGATAAAATATAAATGATAGTGTAATGGCATTGGTCATAATTTTTGTCACAAGTCAGACTTCTGGAATCTTCTCTTTAGATACATGTCAGTTGGGGCAGATATTTAAACCAATGTTGTACATCTTGATAAAAGTGGTGAAAATCATTGAGGGGTATCCACATAATAGGCAGCTTTTCTTGCCCAAATTTTTTGTTGTTGTTGGAGGTAAAATTGTTCTTGTCTGGATAATTTGTCAAAAGTTTTCTCGCTTGGAAACACATTTCCATCTCTGGCATTGGATCGAGTGTTCCAGATAAGGGACATTTAAGCACAAATTATGCTTGATAATTATCAAAATATGCCAAAATTTAATGTCAGAAACATAAATATGCCTTTTTATCTCCCAGTATCAGTACTCCATAACGCTGCACAGTGTACATATTCCTGTTGGTGCTTGTAATAAGTTTTGCTCTTTCTTTGGTTTTCATATGGTCAGACAATCCCTCATCATTTACAGAGCGGTGATTAGTGAACATAATAAGAAGCAATTACAAGCTTCTCTTACAGGCAAAATTGCTCACTTTCAAATCTGACCAAAATTTAGATCAGATCATTGGTGATATATTTATGAACCTGAACAGAAAAAAAGCAATGTTCTCTTTTTTTGTTGTTGACATGTCAACCAAAACCTTGCAAGAAAATACAAGTAGTTGAGTCATAAAATCTTCATGTTTGTGCAATACTCTATGGAATTGAAATTCAAGAGTTACCTTTTTATCCTGATCAAAGATTGTCTTGAGCCTTGGGATTTCAACACCTGTCTCACAAAAGGAAACAGTATAATGGAATGCAGGTTACAACCTCTGGGTGACAAGGGGGTAGAAGATCAGAGATTATATTGATTAAAGTTGGTTAATTTGTTAAAAGAAGGGGAATATGTATCGGAAAGCCATCAGTTTTAAATATTTAGAGTGCTTGAGGGCCAATAAGGAATCAATATTTTGTCCTGATGAAAAATATCAGAATTGTGCAGAATGCCCAGATTTAATGATTTACTGTTGAAAGTTTTGTTAACAATCGTTATGTTCCAAGATGATGGGCCCAGGCACCATTTACAGTCACTGTAGAAAAATGTCCAAAATTGTACTAGTTTTTCCCTGCATTGATGTGATTTAGCACTGATGAACACTGATCTTGGTATCCTTTTCTTGACATTGTGTTGACAAATCAGGCTTCTCTTTTACCTGTAAGGAGAAGTAAGTGTAGATTCCTGTCGAAATTTGCATGATATTCCACTAAGGAAAGGATGATATTGGGGCTTTTGATGAGGTTTGGAGGTGATTCAAATCTAATTCGTGTTTCTGTTTTTGTAGGCAGTAGTGTATGGCCAAAGGCCTTGAGGCAGATAGACCTGGGAAAATATTCATTGGTGGAGTGGACTTGTCTGTGGATGAGGAGACGCTAGAAAAACTTTTCTCTAAATTTGGAAAGATAACTGAGGGTATCTGAAGATATTTCTGTTATGTGTGTTTGTGTGTGTGTTGCCACTTGGTATTATAAGCTTTTGTTTTGGTTATTCATTATTCATTTATAATTCGTAATTAGATTTCTATTCTAGGGTGCAACATTGTTTGTTATTCAATTATGCATAACTTGCAAGTCTTGGCTTTGTTTTCTTCCATTTTCATTTGGTTTATGACATTCACCATCCCATGTCACTTGGCTCAGCTTGAGAGATCAGTATTTATAGACTGATTCTAGCCCACATGATCGAGAAGGCGTCTGGCTGAATTTTAATGAAAGAGCAATTGTATTTGGTTATTGGATAAATGAGTGTAGTTTAATACCTTTTTTGGCAAACTGATCAAACACAGAATGATTGATTGTCTGTGGGTATAAATCAGATGTTACAGTTGCACACAGTTGTTGGATCCAATTTGCGTGAAGTTGTTTGTTTGTAGGGTTGTATAATGATAATTCTGTGTCCATGAACATCAGATAAATCACATACAAATAAAGTTGCACTGTTAAAGTGTGGCAAGCTAGCTTGCATGCACTACAGCTTGTATTCTATTGTTCAATATTTGGTAAACTTCCCACATTTAGAAAACCTCCTATTTCTTGATAGAGGATGTTTCTACCTGCCATTAAAATAAATGTCTAGAATAGACCTTGCTTCATGGTGAACTCGTGAATGTTTCCAATTTTCTTGCTGTTTTCTGCAACAGTTATTAAGGCTCATTAAGTCAGTAGAACCATATAGTAATCACATACAGCTTCGTTTGTCAGCAGTTGAAATTTTGCAAAACCACTAGTAATTGTTTTATTTTGACCATGCAGCTTTCTACTGAGAAGACCTTGCACGGGTTCTGTTTTTAGCTCCTTTTGTTATTATTTATAAGAGTTATGGCCCATGATTGCTTGTCCTTCTAACATTAAATTTTAATCTGATTCGGCAGGCCAGTACAGATTGAAGTGCCCTTGAATGGGCTTGTTTTGTTTTCCAATTTTTCATGTTTTCTTTACAAGAGTTACTTCCCCTTTCCCTGACACACTTGACCATCCTTCTGTTTTGGTTTCTATGCCACAGCTTTATTAAGGAATGCTGGATTTCAACTGAATTCATTACATGCTTTTACATTTTTAAGACCTTGTATGTTTATTAATAGTAGCTTCATTTTGGTATGGAACCTGAGCCTACAATTTAGAATTCTGCATGGCAAAGCCAATTAATTTCGTCCTGAACTAATTTTTAATTGCTTTGCCCAGATTTGACATTGAACATCAAATCCAGAAGGTTTTCCAAATGTGTACAGATGGTACTGATGAGCCATGTTTTTTTTTTTGTTCTTAGAAATGAAACGAATCTCAAGGAAAATTATTGCAATATGGGACACATAAAAATGTACTTCTGTATATCCTAAATAAGATTTGTGAAGTTTCCCTTGTCCAGCAAAGTTTTCAGCTTCCCTGTAGTTGTGACTCATGATGCTACCTCCTTGTCTTTTTGCTTCTAGTTTTACTGAAGAGAGATAAGGGAAGCAGGAAGCAATCTCGAGGTTACGGTTTTATCACTTTTGAAAATCCTGCTGACGCAGAAGAGGCAGTAAAAGCCATGGATGGACAGGTAGTTAGTTAAACAGCATATACAAGGTCTCACCATAAGCAATAATTAACATTGTTCTTGCCTTGAATTTGAAAGGACTTCATCGTGTTTCTTCCAAAACAATGATCAATAACTGCGTGATGGCATTGAACATGTGCCTGCATTTGTTATATCTAATGAAGGAATTCCATTGAGAACTCTACATCCATTCAGTATCTACTTTGACCCACAATATATCCAAGAGAGATATGTTCAAAATCAAATGTTGAAGGAGCCTTGCCAAGTACATGTAATTAAACGTGTAACCTAGCTGTTGGGTTCTTAAATAGATGACTCCACAGTTGTGCCAGTACATTAGTTTTCGCAAGATATGATACAATAAAATTGTTTTTTTGTAACATTTTGGTGGGTTGGATCAGTACTTAGTGAATGTTTTAAAATAAAGATGGAAAGATATGGAAAATGCTCTGTTTATAATCTTGGCATGTAGTTTATCCTGCTGTGGATTTATGCACTGATGCCTGTTGTGCAAACATGGACTTGATAGCTTTTCCCTCATATTTTTTAATCTATGCAGTGCAGTTATGATACATATTAAAGACAATTTTTGTGATACTTGGCATGATACGACATGGCTGGTGATGCACAAATAAGTTCACAAATTATCTAATTGCAATTTTGTAAAGTCCATTAATTCCAAACCACGAGTAAATCTTATCTAGAGCTGGGGTATATGTTATCAGTTGATTCACCTTATAAAGTGTTAAATCCAAAGTGACGTCAAATGCATGGATGTAGTGATGTCACTCACAGGGGAGCAACATATATTCATTGTCATCAGAGCTATTTGAACCATATTTTAGCTTGCCTGACTGTAAGGCCAAGTTATGAATTTTGCTTAACCCTGCTTCTGGACCTCAACAGCAGAGTTATTGTTTTTGTTTTTTAAGGTCAATTATAAAGAATGGTGCAAGCTGTTTGCAACATTGTCTGCAAGGTTGTACAAGTTCATTGACAGTTAATTACATGGCAGTGGACTGTTTTAAACTTTCATGAGCAGCACATTGCTTGTGGAACGCTCCATGTACGTTGATAAGGTAGTATTCATGAACGCCCTCAGAATAGTTACTTGTTAAAATATTCATTTGGAATGCCCTAGAGAAAGTTGCAAACAAATGGCAATTTTGCATGCAACTGTAAAGTGTATGTTAAGAATATTTTCTGTTGCAGAATAAAGAATGTGAGCAGTAATGTAAAATCCCAGAAAAAATTGTGTCCTTACCATGTAACAAATGCTGACAAGTTGGTATTTCACAGAATCTAGAGAGCTAGAGATTTTTTTAGAAAAAGCTGAGCGGTCTTAATTTTCTTGAATGAGAATTGACCATTTGTTTATCTAGACATCACAATTATTTGGCAACAGTTCCAACAGAAATTAAACGTTAGAATTGTAGCAAAGTGTATAATTGTTAAATAATTCAGCACCAATTTATACATTTTGCAGAAATGTACAATGTCTTCATTCTAGTTTTAAACTGCAGATTAAAATTAGAAAGCAGCTGTTGTGAATTTAATTTTTTTTATATAGTCCTATTCACAAGGTCTTCATATTTTCTTGTGAGACCATTGTCCTGGCCTTGATATGAACCAGCTGGATCATTGTATATCCAGCATACTTATTTATTAATAGATATCAGATTTACATGTTAAAATCTTGAGGGATGAATTTTGCAATGTTTATTATGGAGCTCCTACAAGGTGCTGATCAGTTTTTAATATTAAGCTCCATGCGGGGGTGGGTGGGCATCCACTTGTCATTCACAAATAATAATGAGCTGCTTGTATGTTGGGTGTCCATCAGTCATACAGAAAAAAGTTCAGTTTTTGTCATAGTGGGTTGTTTTAAAAAAATAACACCTTGTTAAAGTTTTTACATTTTGCAACTTCCATATCCATCTGTAGTCACGCATTTTAATTTCAGGACATCAATGGTAAGACCATGCATGTAGATCAAGCAATGAAAGGTGGGAGCGATGAAGACAGTCCACGTCGGCCATCACGAGGACCCCCAAGGGGTCGTGGTGGATTAAGAGGAAAACCCAGAGGGTTTGGAGGTGGTGGTCGAGGTGGGTCACGGTTTGGAGGTGATCGTGGAGGTTCCAGATTTGGAGGTGATCGTGGAGGTTCCAGATTTGGAGGTGATCGCAGATTTGGAAGAGGCCCTCCAGATCGTCTTGGCAAACGCCCTGCATTTGGAGGAAGAGGCAAACCACCACGAGGACGAGGTGGAAGAATAGGGTATGTATCATTGTGTTTTGGTTTTTTTTTTTTTTTGTATTGAACTGGATTGTTCCAGACAGTGTTTTCCTTTACGCACATTTGTGCGTCAGGGACGCCCGCTGGAGAAAATCGACGCACACATTTTGTTGCTGTGCGTTTTTTTTTTACGCAAAGGATTTGTTTAATATCCAATGTATTGGATGAGGGGTGGCATAGTGTATACTTCGAGCATAGGCATTGACTGGTTCCCTGTCTTTCACTCCTATTCGTATAGCGGAGTGCAACACATGGAACATATGAAATAAGGAACCAGACTAGCATAGACAATGTTGAGACGGAGTAGCTTCCCCATTTCTCTCGAGCCCTCATGCGATTTCCATCGAGCACAGCAAGATGTAATCTTGATGTTTAACCTCAGTGCTTGTTGCATTAGAAAGTAATCTCCAGATTAAAACCTCATGCACTAAGAATCCTTAGAGAAGAAAGTGAAAGAAGCAGTACACATAAGGGTAACTCTGGATCTAACTTTAATGAAAAATGGAGAAAATAATTCCCTTGACTGAAATACGGCATATCCATTAGGATTACCGATGTGATCACATGATTGCGAGGACTGCAAAAGTGAATAACTCTTTCGTGAAAAGTTTTAATAATTTTTAAAAATCTGCCCTCATTCACCACGATATCTGGAGAAAATATTATAACCCAAGACATTCTTTCACAACAAATAAATCAGTAAACTTGCACAGACAAATGCGTTTATTTGGACTACAGTCACTGGTCACTGCAGATTTTTTTTTTTTTTTAACTTTGCTGCAATAAAAGACCATAAAGTTCAAGTGTAACTTATTAGAAACAAGATGAATCATTAGCCTCCTTGATGTTTGACTGAATTTGTTCTAGGATGAAGTACAATGAAATTGATGATAGTACACATTTTATTACAGGCAGTAAGTTAACTGCCTTTGGTTAAAAAGATTTATTAGTCTTTTTGTATTGGCTTGTATGTATGTAATGTGTTGGTCTATAATATTGCATCATAAAGATTATAAAGAGAGTACGACTTTAAAGAAAAATGAACTAATAAAATTATGCTTTGAATCGACAATGCATTTGTTTGTTAGGTTATTTGTATGTTAAGAGAGAGAGAGAGAGAGAATGTTGTGCAAGTTGCAGTAACCTATTTCAAGCTTTAAAAAAAGTAACCAAGGGGTTATTTTTACCCTCAGTTTTACACCCCTGGGGGGATACACTGAGACATTCCCGTGGTCCTTTTTTGTTATGGTCATTGTGTGGGCTTCATACCCAAAATATTTTACTGACTATAACCTTCAAATTCCCAGCTCACTCAGAATGGTGCTCATAGAGGACAGTGCAGTTTTCGTGCTCCAAACATGTTGTAAAAGTCACACAAAAAAGAACAAAAATGAAATGTGAAACATATTTTCTTATCTGTGTCTCAATTAAACATTACACCTGATCTTGTTTGAACTGGGAATAATTGGGTGGCAGCTATGAAGAAGAAATATTGTATTACTCTGGGACCATCTTCTGCATGTACAAATGCAGTCTCCTGGCATCTCAACAACCTTTCTTCTTACGCTTTTATTTCATGGTCAAGGTCACAAAGAATAAAAATGATATCTGCACTATAATTTGAATTTTCACATCTACAATAAATAAACTTTGTGGATGGCTTGCACTTCATGTGTTGTGTCAGTGGTCAAGGTAACTGACTGAAAGAAGAAAACTGGCATTAGTTTTATGTTGCAGTCCTGGACTAAACTTGTAATTTTGCATTCAGGGTAAGGAAGAAGCCATTCCATGTTGTGGTCAAACAAAAAATTGAAGTTATCAACCATGTTCCTGGATTTGGACAATGAGTAAGAAGTAAGCCTAGTGAGTTGGGGGTCAAAAATGTCAAAATCTAAGGTTATTGAGATAACGAAGAATTTTTTGGGGGTTGTAATAACTTTAACTCTAGCCCACATATCGCAGACCTGCCAACTCTAAAATTTTGTCATAAGTCTTAGGATTATTGCCCGTAAAATACGTACATACAGCATACAAACAACGGGAAAATGATTGTTGCTGAAAAATCCGGATAATTGGTTCTTCTGTGTTCTATTTGGATCTGGGTTTCATATTAAAATTAGTGAAATTAGTTGTGGAACCAGACTAACTTTCAGCAGCATCCCGGATGCTTTAAACTGCACCTATTTGTTCATGTAAAGCATCTGCATGATCAAACTGTTTATTATATAATTTTTTAAGATTGGCATCCAGGAAGTGATGCATGTTTTAAGACGAAATGGAAAATAAGCCCCCAGAAACGTGTTAATAATAAACATGGAAGAATAAAAATGAATATTCAGATTCTTTGATTAAAAGTTGAAAAGGACACAATTTGATACATTTTATTGAAATTACATATCAAATGCATGATTGATTTTTAGAATTGATTCCTATTAAAGTTATTTTATCGAAGTTTGCCATAAATTATGCAGGAAGTTGGGTCAACCAATGATTTAGGCCAATACAATTATTGTTTTTTCTATTCAGTCGTGATGGTCCAGTATCCAGAAGGGATTCATTTGGTGATCGAGGAGACAGAATGAGAGATTCCAGAGGACCACCACCTAGAGGATTAGACTCCCGAGGACCACCACGTGGGCTTGACTCTAGAGGACCACCACCCAGGGGTTTAGATTCCCATGGACCACCAAACAGAGGACCAAGAGGTTTGTTTACATGCTACTTATTTGGAACTTGAATTTTTCTGGATAAATAAAAATCTTGAAACCAAAAGAATATGTTGAAGCATTGACAAATGTGAGTACATGAACCATTCATATATATGAATATGTGCACTTGGAGATCAGTGCTGTGCAGGAACGCCTGCAAGGTAGTGTAATAAGTCATGCATATAAAAATTAGCTGTGTGCAGTATAGTTTTTATTGAACCATTTGCCCTTACTACGACATAAATCATGCTGGGGAAATATTGTAATTTGGTCTTTTCCTCCTCACCTTTTTTTGTTCTACTTCCACCTTAATTTTGACACGGTGGGGGGTCTTGTTCTTTTAGAAGTATTATACAATTACTCTAATGACTGTACTATATATAGTACTACAAGAACAATGAAAATGAGATGTTCCTCTTTGCAGTGTAAGAATGAGTGTTAAAGTCGTGTAAGAGCAATGTTCATTGAAAACACATTACGGCTGTTTTAAATCCACAGGTATCAGTCAACCTCCAGTTTTCTGTTAGACAAGCTGATTGGTTTCTCTGATTTTGGTGTCAATTTCATGACTTTTTCAGCGATTTACGGATTCACACTGCATACTAAAAAATCACGAATTCCCCATTTCTCAATTATTTTAAATCTTTAATAAAATAACCTATTTCCCGTTAATGTCTAGTCATAAGATTGGCACAGTTGGCCAGGTAGCCAGCATTTTAGCATATTTTAATCTATATGTATAAGAAAAATTTTACAAATGCTTTTGGCGAGGCCCCAAGTGGTCTAAAGCGCTCTTCGTTGCGGATCACTGCCATCTCACCTCTGTCTGCATGGGCTCGAGTCTAGGATTCGGCCAATGTGGGTATGTGAGAAAGCTTGCCAGTAGCTTTTCATGGGTTGATGGTTCTTCCGAGGGTTTTCCCGGGTTCTTCCTCCACCATTAATACTGGCTGCCATGCATAGCCTATCGTGTGCTGAAAAATGGCGTTAAACCGTACAACAACAAATGCTTTTGAGAGAAACTGGGGCCTAACTGGAATTTTCTCTTCATGCATGCGCCAGAAACAGATTTGAATTACCATTCGGCATCGCATTTTGAAAATGTCTTTACCAACAAGGAAAAAGAAATGTATTGCACAAAATGTGAAAGTTTAGTTTGGAATATAAAACAAATTGCCAGTGCATTGAGTCATCAAACAACAATATCCATCATGCTTTTTTCATGCAGTATGCCACAAATCTTAGCATTTGGCATGGTGGCAGAGACAATGCGAGGAAGCATATTGGTAGCACAAAGCACATAGAGGTTGGGAAAATTAAGAACTCGCAGTAGATTTCAGCTCTGGAATATTTGAAGCCATTGACAGAAGACCTGCAAGCTACCAATGTTGAAGCATTGTTTGTGAGTTTTCTTGTTGAACACATCCTACTTTTATCAGCTGGAACCATGTTAAACATTTGTTCTGACAAATATTCCTGGTCTCAAAAATCGCTTCACGAATGTCAAAATTCACTATTTTCACTAATTGCGAACCTGGAGGGTTGGCAACTATCGATATGTGTGTGCTATTCATCACCTTGAACGGCTAGAAAATTCGCACAAAAAATATAAGTACCAAGCAAATGATAATTCAGGTTATTTAGCACTTTGCAGACAGCTGTTTTTACATTTTCCAGATGATGATCGAGGTTATGGCTTGGATAGAATGGACCACATGGACAGCAGGGATCGCTATGGGGGAGGTATGGATAGAGGACCACCACGCTCCAGAGACCCCTTCTCTTCATCCCCTCCCAGAAGTGGCATGCTAGACAGGTGGGAATTTTTTTTTTTCACTGTAGCTTCTCATCATTACAGTAGAACTTTATTTATTCAACTAGATGTCAGAATTGTTGTATCTGAAAGTTACGTGTATTTTCAGAACATTTATTTCTACTGCCTTAAGCATATGGTGTCTTTTATTGCACATTTGATCAATAAAAGCTATGATTGTGACAGTCTCCAAATATTTTGTGCACATTTTGAAATGATTTTATTCTATTACAGCAAAACCACTCATAAAATGTAATCTTGTAATTGAGTGCACAGTGATTCTCATTCGCATGATAAACTTTTCATTGATTAAATACAGGTCAGATATTAACTGTTGGGTATAGTACATATTTATTCCTTCTCAGTTACTTTTTGCAATCATTTTTCATGTTTATGGAGTTAACTGAGTTGAGTGAGGTTTTGAAGCACAAGTTAAACCCAGTACAGTTTGAAACAGAATTTCGTGTCGAAGTAAATCTGACCTTTTTGTATTTTTTTTCTTTTTCCTTTAAGCAAATTTTGTCATAGGTTTTCCATATTTAGGTCTCAAGCAAACAGATATCATGCATATAATATTTTCAGAAAAGTACATCACACTAATTTGGAGTTTTGTTGCTGATGTAATGTTTTTTGTCTCTACTAAATATCTTCATTATTTCATTTTAATTTATGAAGTTCAACCTGTTTTGACAAAGGTATCATCATCTGTATATTATGTTCAGGGCATTTTCAGGATTGCATCTCAGATGTGCAGTTGCAAAAGCTGAAATTGAGAATTTTGTTGCACAAATTTTTTTAATCTGCACAGGCATCCAGTTGCACTCTTGTTGCAGTTGTAACAGATCTATAAAACTCAGTTTATAATAACAGGAAGATGTGGCCTTCCTACATTATACTTATCTCTGCCAGCATTTGTTCCTGTATTAATGAAACTGAGTACACAGTGAAATGTTTCTTGGATGGGCACTTGATATTGAGTGGATAAAAAACCTGTCACTGATGCCGTTAGTGATTTATGAAATATATCTGTGTGTAGGGTTATGTCTCTCAGGGAGAGAGATGGAACTTGTGCACGCATTTGTAGTGCTTTTGCAGTATATTTATGCAATTTAATCAAAGATTTTTGTGTACAGAGTTTTGAAAGAGACATATCTTTAGATTTAGAAAATGCCTGTTTTATAGTCTAAAAAGTTCTTTAGTTCCATTCAGATGGTCATATTTGAACTTTGAAAAAAGTAATATCAACCTGGAAATTTATCTTTAGGAAAGCATGGGAACCATGATTTTCCTACCTTCATTAGGATGAGGCACAGATTATCTCACCTGCATTAGAGTGATGAGACTAGTTTGCATGAATAGAAGGCATCTTAATGTAGGAACTTGCAACTGAAAAACGATTATATTATGAAGTATACTGTGTTTAGTCTTTTCAGCATAAACTGTAGTATAATTATAAATTTTTGATGTCAGTTTCTTCTTGCTGCATTGTAATTCCAGCGGTCACCAAAAGGCATCCATTTGACAATTCTAGATGTAGCCATTTTAGTCCTATCTTGGAGTGCTGGACAAGGAATTTTGTCATCATACAATGTCTCACAAACATGTACATTGGCATAATGTATTCTTGTATTATGGTTAAATAGATATAATCATGAATCACATTAGATTAGACTTGCATAAATTTGGAGTTTGCTTTATAATTTATTAATCTGATATTATTTATTTGCAGACCTTTATATTCCTCTAAAATAAAACCGAATTTTTCTTATGTACAACATTCCTTCATCTTGCTTTACAGTATAAGGGTACATCACTTAGAAACAGGGTGCATTTTTTATGACTTGCATGAAGTGAGTTATAAAAAGGGTGTTTTGTTTATTCTTTATTTCTTATATCATTGAAACATTGCAGAGTTTATTTTACAGCATTAACTCCGTTGGTATAGAAAGGGAATTAGGATTATGTTGTTTTTGCTTTACAGCTAATCATTCATCCACTCTGAGATTGGTTTGGCTGCCATTTTAAAGGTTTCGACCACCATTCACTCTGGACAACCTAACATCTGTCATAGGTTATCACAAGTATCATATCAGTTTGCCTTTAATTTATCAAAGTATTTAACTGGAACTGTAACGAAGTAAAATTCAAAGGTCACTGTGTCTGGTTCACAGATTGTATATTTGTTGCACAATCAGAAAAGATATTGAACTAAACTTGACTAGGTATAGCGTAATCTGTTTCTTTCTCAGGCAGTAAGTAGAGATGTCACTAAGCCATTGCATCTTAACTGCCTGAAAACAATACTGCTCAGATGTTTAGATAGGGAGATCATAGGCAACATACATCACAGCTTTCTTGCACCCAAATTTGATATGCTTGTGTAGTCTAGTGGTTAGAGCATCTACGTCGATGAAGGATTTCATGGGTTTGAACCTTGTCTGAGTCGTAGCTTGGTGCTCAGTATTTAGAGGTTAGTGTTAGGACTGGTCAGCTTGGTGTCAGGATAAAGTGGCTGAGTGGGATAATCAATGCTACATGTCTGCAACATGATGCCCCGTTGCTAATTGTCACTATAAACCTCCAGACTGCATACATGATAGCAATATGGCTGATTTTAAAAAAAAGCTATGTTAAAAATCCAAGTCACACACGTGCGCACACACATTGATCAAAACAATGCTAATGGTGCAGGCTGGGTGATGTCATTTTTGATGAACTTGAAAATAAATGTTATTGATATAGATAGCAATGACCTTGATCCAGTACTGTAGCATAATGTAGTGGTAGAGTTGGAATTTGCTATGACATGAAGAGACCCATGGCAGTGTTAAATTAAAAGAAAAAAAGAATGTATTACAACCTGCAGATTCAAATGGCAAAGAAGTTAGTCAGAAGGTATGGTTGAACACGGGGGAAAAGATAAGGCTCTCTCATACATACATACATACATACGTACGTACGTAGATAGACACACACAACACACACATGTTCTGTTAAATATCAGAGTTGGAGAATCTACTTAAATTCCTGAATGAACATTTAATTTGTCAGTGTCAGCTTTAAATGTTGTAACTTGAACAGTCATTAGTTTAATTTTAAATCAATGCATGAACTTTAAATGTGCAGTCACGTGTTTAAAATTAACCCCTTTCTCATGTTGTTCCAGACAACATCTGCTTTATATTTCTCTTGATTGCAATGATTACGAGTATTGCAATAATGAAAGCATGCTTTTGTAGACTCCAGACTGTTTGAAGACTCTTTCCTGAAGTAAGATTATTTTCATCAAGTGTCTTGAGATTTTATAAAAAATAATCCTGGACTGTTTAATCTGGAAAGGGATTATTTTCTGACAAAATGGTTTAAACTCATTAAAGAAAGTTTATTACATCAGTTACCTATTGGAAGCATTCTCTTTCATTGTCAAACAATTTAAAATTGATAGAATCACATCACTGATGTATCTGATTCTTCTTTCTCAAAAATGATTTGTCCTAATAACTGAAAAAAGTTAAAAGAGATGTGTTGATAAAGAAAATGATCATGCTTGCTTGCACTGTCAGCTATCAACTGTTGAATGAAATCTTGAGAACAGTGGTTTAATTGTCTGGTTGGTAGGTTGTTTTCTGATGGCATGTTCAGCACTATTTTAATTGTATCATGTCCTGTGTTATACATATTTGATTTAATTTATATCTGATTGAATTGTTTGTAAGTTTTAAAATCTTTCTAGTTTTCAAAATTTCATTATATGTCAAAATAATGTAATTCTGTTTACTAGGAACTCGATATTTTTCCATAAAATCATTTGACCTTGACTGTTCATTTTAGTAAACACGTAAGGCTGACCTGGTTCCCGACCCTAATTCAAATTTAAATTCAAATTTAGTAACCATCACGCTAACAAGGGTTTTTTAAAATTTATTTTTATTGTAGGAATAATAAGGTTGAGATTGAGGCTGTATTGAATATGTGACCTGTGGCTTGTGAATAGTTTTAGTGAAGTAAACAACTTTTTTTTGGAGTAAAATGATTGGGGCTATATGAATTTTTTAAATGCAAATATGATTACGTGATCCTCTATTTCGCAATTAGGCATTTCCAAAATTGCACATTACTTAGTTCAAATAGTGGTTTAAAGAGAAATCTGAGTCTGCGCTTAAAAACACTTTATGTCAAGCCATTTCCTTCTGTTGTAGCCATTTTTTGAGTTATATGTTATTTTTTCTTCAGATTATTTGGATTCTAAAAGATTAATTAGTTTCTCTGGAAATATTTTTGTGCTCAAACAGAATTCTTGAACAAAGACGGATTTCGAACACTGGATACTTTTTGTGTTTCTACAAGGAACTGTAGATAACAACATTGAACAGGATACAGCATACATCAGTGCCTTCCATCTTGGGTTCTTCGTCAGACTTGAATTTTTTAAAACATTTTAATACTAGCACTTTAAAAAATCTGGATTTGATTCTTAAAACCATAAGTTCTTATTTGTTACATTTTTACAGTAATTTTCCAGGGAATTAATAATTTGTAAAAATTTTCAGAACTTGTTGTTCTCCCTCTTTCTTGTGTTACTGTTTATTTGAACCTAAACACATAACATAAGACCAGCAAGTGTGAATCTTGTGCCTTTCACAAGGTCATCCTGCTTAAGTCGATTTTGAGCAGGCTCAGAGTGTTGCATTGATGATTCTTGGATTGTTGCTCTTCCACCTGACCTTCTGCAGTTGTGATTATTATTTATAAATGTTGAGCAGAGTCAATAATCAGGTTAGAAATGAATTGTCTGATCTAGACTTGCAGCACGTCTTAGCTCAACTGGTCATTGACCAGTAGAGTTTATGGCCTGTTGTCCATTTTCCATCTGTCCAATAACACACATTTGTTATCACTCCTTCTCTAAACCTATTTATAGAATGCTTAGACTTTGCACTTGTACCTATATCACATGATCTGCGATAGTTTGTTCTAAATTAAATTGACTCTGTTTGGCCATTGCAAATGGGAGTCTTGTTACTTTTACTTTGCAGGGTGAATGTTCATATCAGCATTGAGTTTTCATGTTGGTATCTGGTTGGTCCCAAATGAAAATGGTGCTGATCTGTCCAGCAATATAACCACCATTTTCTTAATTACCAGTCTTAGCAATATGTTGTTTTCATCAAACGTCTGTGATGTTTATTGGGTCCTAAATGAAAATGGTGCTGAACAGATGTCCAAAATACACACAGTGGCAGTCGTTGACAATTTTGTTATTAACACTTCAGAAGTCATTGGTCATATTTACATGGGTTTTTCACCAAAAGATTTTGAATGACATCTAGTTGGTCTAAAATGAGAATGGTGCCAATCATAACATCCACTATGGCTGTTGCAGCATTAAATTTGAAAATCTTGTTACACATCAAAGATATCAGATAGTTGCAGTTCTCAGCAGTTAAAATGAAAAAGTCTTGTTTTCCAGGAAATACATTTTGTCCAGTTGAGCGTCATTCTCATTGAGCTACTCTTATTTGGAATTGTAGCCATCTTCCTATGACCAAGGCCATGTACTCTTTATCTCATATTGGTCGTATATTAAACCTGGACATTAGTGAGGAAAAAAAAATAAAGCACATTATTCTTTAGGTTGTCGCTACTTAACCTTTACTAACATTTGCATTTGCTTCATTTATTACCTAGAGATTGCTCTAAAGGATTTTTTTGTACAGGTTTAAAGCCACATGTTGCATTCATTAAACCAGATATTTGGCTAAGAATAGACATACTCGGAGCAATAAAAGCAGAGTTGCTAAATTATAGCAGAATAAGTCAGTTGGATGCCGTAAAGTATAGCGTTTCAATACACTTATAAAATTGTTGGCTATTTGTGTATAGTCATGAATGTTGGCTCAGACAGCATATACTTTCACAGATATCAGTTGCAAGACATCTGTAAAGTCTTCCTATATTTAAGGAACACATCATGATCCATAAACCGACATAATGTTATCGTCATCTGGATCTGTTGTGACATTGGAATTCTAGTATTTGAGCTATGATGGGGTATTGAACTCAAGTTGCAATGAGGGCCCCATCACTAAAACCTTTTCGTGCAGTGAAAGTGGCTCATATAACAAGCAGGTAGCTAGGTGAATTGTTGAAAACAAGAAGTAAATAATGTAACAATTAATTTTTATCAAACTGACTGGTTATGAAGAAATAATCTGCATTATTAATTTTACAAATCCTGGGTGTCTTCGTGAGTCGCAGGAAATAACTTCATGTGGCACGAATTCGAGACCCCTGAGTTAGGGTGAGGTTAAATTTTGCTTTTAAATTGCCTTCTTTGAGTATTATAGTCCATTTTGAGTTTTTAGTGCAAGTACTACAGGTGCTATGTTGCTATCCACAAGTCTGGTCGTTATTTTGCAGTTTCAAATTCTTGGACATTTTAACACTAATTTATTCTTTTTAAATCTCCTGGCCATTGTGTGCCATCCATTCACAATTTTACAAACTTTTCAAACTGTCAAAACATTTGCACATGATTTGACTGGGAACATCCTGGCAGCATGCTCTTTAAAATTTGTTTAATTGCTGCTTATCTATCATCCATAGGCAGCTGTTGCTCCAAGTAGAAATTACCTTTAAACAATTTCACAAAAGCAAGCTGTCAACAGAATTGGACAGCAAGCATCCTGGAATGATGTCATGTTAAAATAGATATTTCTGATCTGTCAATTATCACCACCATTACTAAATATAGCAAATAAAACATTGAACCACCAAAATCCACACACAAGAATTTGATCAAATTTGAAAGGCATATTGGCGTGAAAGGTTTTCAATTTATTTCATTGATACCAGTGTTGGTGTGGGTGATGCTAATCTGCCATCTGCCACTAAAAATAGAAAAAATTCTTCTTAAATACTCTTCCAGATTTTACCAGTTTTGACAGAAATTGTTCTGGCTTGAAAGCCTTTGAAATTGGTATTAAAAATGCCATTCTTCTGTCAGTTTTGGTCCCCATTAGTAAAACTAGAAATGCACAATAGAATTTGACCAATTTTGACAGAATGCATATGGCATAAAGGTCTTTTGGTGTTGGATAATTGATAATATGCCATTAGACTGGGATAAATATAAAACCTTGAAGAAGTTTTTTCAGTAAAGAAATGTCCACAAAATGTCTACTGACCTAGATGTCTTTGTCAAATCACTTGCATTTGGCTATGTGGCTGATGTCAAGTGAGCCCACTTGGACCTCTTATTAAGCATATTTCACGAGATGTGATCATTTGATTTTGCATATCTTGTGTTCTTGTTTATGTTCTCTTCTAGATTTTATTGTGTTATCTTTGGTTTTAGCCATGAAATGTTTGATTTGCCTTGCATGTTCATCGTTCGTGTAACCCACTTTCTCTTTCAGTCGGAATGACAGCTCATATAGAGATTATAGTTCTCGTGCCTATTCTCCCCCTCCATCAAGAGACTTTGGACCTCCCCGTGATAGGGGGCCATCAAGGTGTGTGTAGTAATAAATTAATATGGTAGATATGTTAAAGTAATTCACGCGGATACAAATTTTAATATAAATAAATATATAAACAGACCCAAAGAGTCCATTTTGGAAATAACCTTTTTTTTAAAAAAAAGTTCTGATAAGGATTTATTCATGCTGAAATTGAAAAGTTAACGTCTTTTGCATTGGAAATGGGGTTAAATTTTGGTTGGCCCACAAAAATCCCTACTGTTGTCTCCTACCACATGTAAAATGATAATTGTTTCATTGCTATTAAAGAATAATTTGTTACAGCATGATATACAGACGAGGGCAGTAACTTCATAGTTCCTTTAAAAAAAATTAAGGCTATTTTTAAGAATAGTTTAATGCCTACATTGCAAGATATAACAGTTTGTTCACACAATATACCAACACGTGCACAGTTACTGGGATTTTCCCCATCGGTCATGTATTTCCAGATGAAGGAAATACCAGAAAGTATAATCCTACTGTTTATTTAATGTGATATTTGAAGATCAATAAGTAGTATGAACTATATTTTTTACTGGGCAGGTTATTTCAACTACTGTTGGCTGTATGTGAAGACCAGCAATGAACTCAGACACCTGGACCATACATCTTGTTTGTTACAGTTTAAAGCATGGAATACTTTTTTTCTCCTATTTAGCCGTATGTTCGACCGTGAATATGGTTCCAGCCGAGACATGGGTGGTCCAACAAGCCGCCCATTTGGTAGTTCTGGTAGAGACAGTTTTTCTTCAAGAGATATGGCGCCACCACGCGACGAATACCTTAGCCGTGACATGGGTTCATCCAGAGAATACAGAGATTCTATAAGCAGGGACTATGGATCATCAAGGTGAGGGCTGCTGTTATGACGTTAGATCTTGTATAGTATTAAACATTTTTATGCCTCACCAAGAGACTCTTTTAGGGCCTTGTCCCTTTGACTTCCTCTGGTACATTTATCCATCACACTTTATTGTATGTTGTGTTAAGGCAAGTTTGCAATCATTATCATGGGACATGAATGTACTTAGTTTTTATACAGCAGTCTTAAGTCTGACATGTGGTGTTGTCCCATCTTTGCCAGCCGAGTTCTGTTAAACATATCTACATCTTGGCAGGATCAATCAGCTATTTGGGTGCATTGTCATGTCATCTATTGGATTTCATGAGTTGTCTCAATAAGTATGTAATGCCAAGTAACCTATAGCGTGTAAGAGCAGTGCATTGTTACTTTGTACATCAGCCCAAAATGGTGGAGGCAATTGGATTCAAAATGATTCTTTGTAAGTTTAACTTGTATTTGAGGAAAGGATGCATTTTTGCAATTATGGACCGGCAGTGGAATATTGCTTATTTATCAGAAGCATGGCTTGCTTGCTTGTTCAACCATCCATTGCATTGCCCATCAGTGCTACAATTTTTCATAGAACATGACCGCTTTGTTAAACACCATAGCTGTAACCGTCGTGGGCAAGGTTACATTGAGGGAAAATGTAACCATAAATGTGTTTTCATTTATTTCTAGTGTAACACTTCTGAACCCCAGAAGGTATTTAAATGGAAATTAATCCAGTTATATATATTGTGTATAAATGGTCCCCTGCCTTGAGAACAAGGCTGCAAGAAAGGAAGATATAAATCAGTGATCTCTGTCCATATATGGGGATCACTTTAATACTGATGATATTTGATAAAATGTTGGCTTTTTTATTCTTGTCATTGTCTTGTGTATTCATTCATACCCCTTCGGTGTCAAGGTAACATCAGATGATGATGCAGGTCAGTGGCCAGTTGTTTTGTCTTGTTCAGTGTTACCTTTTTAAGCGCCAATATATTTTGATGATCTTTACCAGCTCCCTAGCTCAGATGCAAAAGTTGGGCTTGTTTGTAGGAAAAATGTCGCAAGACAGGCATATTATGTGCTGTTTGCAATAATCAGCAAAGTAGATATGGGGACTGATTAGTTATCCCCAGACATGATTTTTCTCCATTTCAAAACAGAATTCCATTTTTCTTTGACTTGAGTCAGATTTTTCTTGATATAGTCCATTTTTTATATCATCTCCGATCCAGGTTTTTAAAAAACGGTCTGTTCGGTCCCATTCTATAATAACCCTTGTAACTTATTTGTTCCATATATTAGTTAGCACATGACTGTCATAAAGAGTATTCTGATTGGTCAAAGGTTTAAATTCATCCAGTGAATCTTTGTGTAATGGAAACTTGTGGTAATGGAAAAAAGAAGCCTGCTTGCAAAACATGGCATGCCTAGTTGTTGAGAGAGCATGACAAAAAGTTTAGATAAAAGTTTTTTTAAAAAAAAAAACATGGGAATGGCTAGGGCAAAAAGTTGACGGAAATTTACTTGCACAGTTTATCAGAAAACTGAACACTAAAGGACCTCTGCAAGAAAGCTCTGAATTATGGTAATTGTGGTTGGAACATTTGGGAACAGCACCTACAAAAGAAGCTGCATACAGAAAAATAGAAGCTCAGAAGGCATCTGGAAAAAGTGCATTTAATTACTATAAGAAGAAAGATTTCTTGCATGAAAGAACACATGTAGTCCTCTGTCAGAATATGTGCACTGCAATGCGCAATGCATGTCACCAATACAAACACCAGCTTGAAAGGGAAAAGGCTTTCGTTCAGAAGGAAAAGAAATGATTGCACATTGAGCCAAAATTGTTAGTGATGACAAAAAGGAAGGCTAAAGAAATCTTTGCCATAGCCGCAAAAAGAGCTAGACTGGCATATCAACAGGTTGTCTTCATTGGAGAAAAAGAAAAGTGAATGTATTGGATTATTTCTATATAGTTGATGTAATTGGGTGTTTATTTTTCAGATTTGTTATGAAAAGAGAGAAGTATAATATATTTGCTGCACAAATTGACAAATTATTGTGACTTAATTATGATGTGAACTGACATGCACATGAAATAACTTCAGCATCAGTAGTGTTGGAGAACAAATTCATGTGACTAAAAAATATTGTGAAAATATTGAAGTAAAGTTGAACATTTTTAATAAGTTTATTAGTTGTCAAATATTTTTTAAAATATTTTTATGATCATAAGTTGCACCATGAACAGTTTTTTTACGTGTAAAATGTGTTTTTGGCCGGAAAACTTCAGCCCCCTGGACCCCTGGATGGGAGTAGCTGCTCCTCAAAACCCCTTAGGGTGAGGACACCCTAACCCCCCTTACAATATTTCAGCATTTTTTATGGAAGACTAAAATCATGTCTGTATCCCCATGCTTTTGTGAGGGTTTGCATGTTATTTAATAATGTCATGCAACTCCTTAATTGTCTTTTGAGATAAAGGCCTAGGCTGTGTTTTTCTTTTTCAGGGATGTTGGAAGTCGAGGGCCCTCTCGAGACTTTGATCGTGGACCCCCACCTAGCAGAGACTATGATTCCTACAGAGGTAAGACAAAGCTTGTCATTAAAAGCTTTTGTTGCAGTGAGGCTGCTGTTTGGAATTTCATTGAGCTGAAATAAAACTGACATAATTCCACAAATAGGTTAATCTTTAGAACCTTGCAGAATAAATTGGCTTACAAAGGGGGTGGGATGGTAAAATAATCCAAGCTAATGCTGTAAAAATATGCTAAGTTGTTGTTCATAACAAATTAGATAATGCTACGAGTTTCATGTAATTCCTATTATCAATACTTGATAGAGATTTGAGAATTTGTAGTAGTTTCATGAATTCAAAGGCCAGATTCTGAGAAGTATCAGTCCATTGTTTGATATAGACTTTCTTGATCTTGATCCAGAACTAGCAAGAGAAGAGTATCAAGTGTATGTCACTGGACATGTAGGTGCATTTACTGAAATGACTGGTTGTTCTAAAATTGAGTACTAACATAGCTTAACCAAAGTCTATTTAATCCCGATTGTTCAATGCTCTGCAACTTAAATTTAGGCCTGCCAACTCGTATGATTTTGCTCTAAGTCTTATGGAAGTGACCATCATAATATGGATGCATTGAATAAAATAACAAATTACAGAAATACTATTGTTTGCTTTCAATATTGCACGAGATCTGCATGATTAAGCTATTGCTTACATTATTTTAAATGGCGTCCAACAAGCAACAACAATTAGCCTTTTAAAAGGATTTAATAGAACAGAAGTATAGAAAGGAATGTTCAGACTCTAGGTGGGGAAGAGTCTGGAACTGCAACAGTTATGTTTAATGAACATCATGTATTAATTTGAGTAAGTCACTTAGTGGGAAAGATGATTACTGTTTCCATGGCCCAAGTAAATCTTCAGGTAAACTTTAAAAACAATGTTTACTGTGGCTGCAGACTTTTGAATGCACACTTTCAGCTTGACAACAGCAGTGCATGATATTTTATTACACGTTACTGAAAATGTGTCCAACTTGAGGAAACAAAATAGATTGCCTTACTGTGAAGGTATTTTAGTTCAGAAGGTCTGTAAATTTTATCGAAAAATTTCCAGCTGAAAATCATTGAACACTGGGGGCTTCTACAATGGTGACCAGATACTAAACTGGATCGACAGAATGATGTTGGTTTATCATAACATTTAAATGACAAAGTTGTTTTCAATGCTAACTGCTTTGATTGTGATGTCACAGTGCATGTCATTCAGTCTAGATTTTACTGGATCACACCATTGTATTGACCATGTCCAAAATGTCCACATTGATTTTGCTGTATTTCTTGGGGCATGTAAATAATGACCATCCAAAAGAATTCAGATGCATGAGCGTTTAAATAAATTGAATAATTGCCATTTTAATTCTAATAATATACCCATTACTGATATGGTTGGTTCGGAGTGCCTACATGGCCTGTATGACTTTTCTTATAGTCTTGAACGCAGGCTTGATAAAGATGATGAGGATAGCAATGATTGATGATGTTTGTATTAATTTTTGTAGCAATGTCAATAGGTGAAAAATATTGACTAAAAACATCTTCACCAGACATGAAATTATAAAAATAACACAATAAAAAATACTGGCATCAGTAATGTTTTGAAAGTCATTTCTTGAATGTAATGAACATTTGTGCAACATCCTTGTTTTCAGATTCAGCACGCATCTCAGGACCTCCAAGCAGAAGTTTTGGACCACCAGGTATGATAATGTTAAGGAAAATCATGGTTGGATTACTATGGTTACATTTGATTTTTAAATTGATGAGGCATGGGTCTTTCTTCCTAACTTGTGATAAAAAGGAAGCATTGTGAAAAGAATGGGCAAATAATTACTTTACAGTGATAGAACCTTCATCAATTCTGTTTGCTAAATATAAACTCCCAATTGTTTATTCAAATGTTTGACCTGTGATATCATGTACAGTGCAGAAAGAAGATTTATTGATCTGTGAATTTCATTTCATCAACTTAGAATTTTAATGTTTAATTGTGTTTGGCCTTGAGGGAGCTTATATTGTCTTAGATGGCCTATATCATCTATGTTCTATGCATCAGTCCTCCATTATCTGTCTTCTGTTAGTTTAAATGGACCAATTTCATCTTGGCATGGTAATATTTATGGTTTGGACAAAATATATGAATCCACAATCGGTTGTTACCAATGATAAAAAAGGTAATCAGCTTGTCAAAACCATTTGACAAAAACCATCAAATAATGACCACTATTGCCAAAATGTATCAAAACAATTGTCTTCTCAGAAATTGCAAAACTAAACTTCACCAGATTTGACAAAATGTATCCAGGCATTGAGGGCTTTTAAGTCCGTATAATGCAGATCCACCATCAGATATTGCTTCCATTATTAAAAATGGGTAAATTGCGTCTCAGAAACTACTCAACAGAGCTTGACTACATTTTACATAACAAGTCTTGATTTGACAGAACTGTTAATACAAATGATCCCAACTTGTCATCAAATGTGGAGGCTACTTCCATAAACAGAAAAACTGTGCCTCTGTAAAATCAACTATTGAACAAGATATGGAGGTAAATACATATTAAAGAAACTTGGAACTTGTTTTTATTATGTCTGCAATCAACAAGATTGGAAGAAATTTCAATATAAAGTCTCCTACTAACAGATTTCTTTGCTGCTCAATCTGCTAGGCAGATGTCATGCAGAGAGTAATTATGGGTCACTTAGGGCTTGATGCACCACAAAATATTTGATTTGGACAACTTGATTGAACATTTAACTTGCACCTTTTTTTTAATGTCAGTTACCCTTTATAATTCTTAAAGGCTGGTGATTTAGTCATCATGCGTTTTGCAGTGGGCATGTATGCTTGTGAATTTTCATGTAGTTAACATTCGATTTTTTTAGTCAAAATAATGAGACACTTCTGCAGTCACCCATGTGTTGCTGTACCATTAACATGCAAGCTTCATTTCAGCTAGTAATTTTAATTTACATACAGGATGAAATACATGCAGTTTTCATTTCATTGGAACATTTGCATGAACGATACTTCAGATGTCAGGATCATTCTTAGGTTTACACAGTTCATGCAACAAAATTTCGTGGCCAGTTCTCTCTGTGCCTGACAATGAAACATATTGCCAAGTCCTGTGAACTGAATTTCACAAATTTTACAATCCAGATATTGTTAGAAATCAGTTCACCTGTTGATGGAATTTGGAGACATGTTATTCCAAAGATTTAAATCGACCTGCAAACACCACTTATTCAGTGAAGGATGAATTTCATAATGCTGGATATTTTAAACCATTCATAATCTGTGGAGTTTACATCAGGGATGTACTGGATTTTCTGACTATTCTCACTGATCCATGATGTGAGCTGAGTTTTTAAACAATGCACAATAAAAGTGGAATATTCTTAGCCTACTGTGATACCTGTCATCACTATACTCGACTAGATATCAACGATTAAAGGATCCTCATCTGATATTCTTACTGTTTGATATTTGTGAGCATTCATGCAGGATGTTTTCATCATGGTAGTGATTATTCTAATTGAATCCATGTGGTTCAAGGATCTGCATGAAGGATGTATTCAAGTATGACAGGAAACAGCAGTGAATATTTATGATAAGTTACATAATTATCATAAAAAAGAACACCAGTGGAACGACATGTGGCAAGTTTATGCATCTTATAACGAACATTTGGTGATGATTGAAGAATCTTAAGAAATAATCATTGCATCTCTATAGATGCACAAACAGCTATAACATATATATATATACATATATATATATATATATATATATATATATATATATATATATATATATATATATCAATCATAGCATCTTGGATACATTTTACTCAGACATACAAGCATTGATAGAAATTTCTCACATTTTACAGATTGTTTTATAAAAGGTTATATAGCAGGGCAGAAAATATTTTATAGATGAATAAAACAGGTTATATAGCAGGGCAGAAAATATTTTATAGATACAAAACCTCTTTCTATTTAGAGTTGAAATACAGTGCAAGGATCTACATTAAACAAGAATAGTCAGGCAAAAGGCAAATAATAAATCCATCTGTTATTGACAGTATAAATGTGAACCTTATTATGTTATTCTCTTCAGTTCAAATGCCAGTGTGAAAGTGAAAAAACATATAGTATGAAGAACTTTTGTCTTGAACTGCACAATTGCATCAGCCTGTTTTCATTGAAAAGAAATTAATTTCTTTAAGATAAATTTAACCAGATATAAGCAGTAATATCAATATTTGTTAATAATTTCAAAATCAACCAAATGAACTATGGATATTTTTATTTGTCAAGATCAACTTCATTTAATTCATAGCAAGACCAGAAATGTCTTTTTATTCACTTGGATAAAACAGATAGGATGCGACTTTCCATTTTCACAAGCAGTCAAAAATGGATATTTTATAAGCATCTGATTAAAAGATTATATTGCAGTAAAATTGATAAACTTGTTTTGTTCTGAAATTCACTTTTGCTCGGAGGCTAGATTTTGTACTCCATTTTTTAAGCATACAATCTAGAAAATTCCATTTACATAAACATTACTATTTACATAAACGTTACTGGAGTCCATATGAATGAAGTTCCTGCATTGCAGCTGTGAAAGAAAGTGAAGGAAAGGAATGGAGGTTATAATAATTTTGGTTAACAAGTGTCAGATGATGACAGAGCATGCACTGTTGCCAAAAAAAGTTATATAATTAAATTTTATGCAACTTTGTTGCAATTTGAGAACAGTTCCATAGAATCAAACAAAACCAATTAAATGGACATAATGATATAAATGTCACAAATATTGTTCACTTCTAAACATTATAGGTTCACCTAGGGATGGCCCACCAGCAACAAGAGGATCAGGAGGTCCCCCTTCCCGTTCCTTTGGGGCTTCCTCATCAACCCCAAGGAGCCTCATGGGGATGGGTGAAAGGGGTGACCGCGATAGGGATCGAGATCGTGACAGGGGTGGCAGAGATGCTTACAGTGTAGGGTCACGGCGCCCTGCACCATATGACTCGCGAGGACCACCTCCAATGAAGAGGCCAAGGCCTGATGGACCTCCACCTTTCCGTCGTTAAAATTTTAAGTGCCACAAATAATGTGAGAACACATGAATTTGGATATCATTTTCTGCATTAAATAGGACAAAACACTGTACATAATGAACATTCAGAATTTTTGGATAGAAAGCTGAATTGTTGCTTTCTGCTATTTTAAGCATCACTGTGGCAGTGTAGGAACTTTCCTCTAATTTCATACCATTTCTGCTGTTTTATGTTATATACAGACATTGAATCATGTTCATTTTAATAGGTCTTGTGCCACCAATGGAAGATAACATCATGTGACAGTTATGTTGTGTATTTTAAATAAATTTCGTCGTGAACAAATTGCTTGAATTTTTCTACTTGAAAATGGGCATACATGAATGTCATAAAGGCATGCAAGATTATGTGCCAAATTAAAATTCATATTGTAATGTCATGAAAGAAATGTTGAATACAGTAGTTCATTTTTTCTTGAACTATTAATGTAGAAGAGGGACATCATCTTTATCAGAAGAAAGTGGAGAATTCACCAAATAATGCAGTATCTTCTCGAAATAACCAAAGATAATACTACAAGGAAACTTAATAGCTTGCTGAGCATTTTACAATTTCTGCACATGTATGGAATTAACAAGCACATGGTCTTTTTCTACACTGGTGAAGCATTCATGCCATTGTTCTTACTTTTAATTAGCCCAATGTAATGTATTCATTGTTAATGAAGTGCTTGATTTTTCAAAAATGCAATCCACGACTCTCATTGAATTCAAATGAAGATTTGACCGTGGAATTGCAGAGCATGCAAACTGGGCTTACTGGTGATAAGTTTAGGGCAAGACAAATCTATGGTTAAATCACTTTAAAAAAAGATGAGGCGATCATCATAGAACTAAAACTGTGCATTCAGTTTTTATGATTCCATAGTAAACATATGCTCAGTCTGGAAACTTGAGATTGCTAATTAGGGTGAGTACTTCAACTGGTAGCAACAGTTTCCATTCCTATGCTACATGGAGTACTTCAGAATTCTTAATCTAGGATTGTGATTAGTGTTGGAATCACAGATCTCGAGGCACGTGACAAAAATTACAGTCCGGACAACTTGTAGCACACTTTTGGGGAAAAGTAGTATGAATGCATTAAAACCAGTCAGATTTTTCAACATTGTTGGAAGACCCTCTTGGCAGTTAATTGTGTGCAGTTATGAATTACATCACAAGGTGCAAAATGGAATGGAGGATCTTGACAAAAATGTAAACACATATAATGGAGAGATTTACAAGCTGATTCAACGATGAGAGCTCTGATGAATGCGTATTAGTTGATGGTTTGGTAATTGATGAGACAGAAAACATTATCAGGGAGGTAAAATAACCGTTGCAGAGCTGAAAATGGTTGTAACAATGGCATTGGCATGCATTACATGCTGGATCAAAGATATCCATACATTTTCAGCTTAACAGTATTGGATATGCCAGTGTGGTAACATGACCGTTCACAAATGTTTTCAAGATAATTGTGTGTTTTGAAGGTAATTTTAAATTTGTGATATTCGTATTTGCCTGAGCATAGACATTTAAAGATTTTAAAAGAACGCACGGCACATTTTTTCTGTTGAAGGCAGGTCCATGACAGAAGACTTTTATTCTGAGATACAAAAATAAATGTCTTGGACAGTACAATCATAGCTTAATCAAATAGTTTAGAAAAGCAAGTGTGATTACTCAAGAAGACTTGATGGGCCCATTATGATGAGCATGCATTCCATGGATGACTTGAATAGCTTATGCTAAGATGATGACAATCGTTGGCAGCTGTTAGCTTCTTCAACCAAAAGTGTCTGTTCTCCCATTCAGCTAAACATCAAAGTCCCTTCCACTTAGACCATCCAAATTCTTTGCATACGTCTTTATAATGGCTGATGCAAGACAGTAATTTAATTGATACATTTGATCAAGCTGGTATTTTGAGTAGCTGCAAGTTATATTTTTATTTAAAAGGAGTTTTAAAAAATTCATTTTGAGTGTAAAGAGCTAATTAAGTTGATGCATCAGGATCTTTTAATGTTAACAACATTAAATACCGGCAGCTTAATCTCGTACAGTGTGAGGCAGCATCGGTTGATCTGTGAGAGGGACCTATATGGTGATGTATACATTACAGCAGATACTTTGCTCATTTATGATTAAACTTTCACAACTCGAGAATGTGAATTGTCCTCAACTCTAATATATATTCTGGCAGATATGAATTTTCTTCATGATTAGTACACAAAACTATATTTTTATGTTTTGTTCCAAGTTGGTGGTAAGAATAGGTTAATGGCATACGGATAAATCAAGGCTATCAAGATGAGATATTAAAGCACCATATCAAGCAAGTTCTTTCCACCAGCTTGGACAAAAATGTTTTGTATTTATTGCATACCTTTTGTATGCTTTCCAAATACCTTCACCTGTACAGCGAGAATAGACTTCACAGTGAGTTGAAATGTATGAAAGACTTGGTGTGCTAATGTATATTGTTGCTTGGATATCTGAATAAACAATTCTTGTCCAGGTGTGCACATTGCTTTATGAATTCAGCATTAGTATCAAATGTAAGATCAACTGTGGTTGATTAAATAATTGTGTAATAAATAAAGATGCCAGATCTTCTCATTTAGAATTTCTGGAAGATAACAAAACAGAATCATCACAGTACAAATTGTAATCTTAGAGTTTTTAACTGATTAATACACTACTATGTCCATTTTAATTGGAGACCTCAATTGATCATCTATATGTTTGGTCCCTTTCGTGTTTGAACTGAAAGGTCCTAGTCATGGTTTTGTCAGCATAGCCTTGAATTTTTCTCAAGAGAAATTGGTGCCTTTGAAAATGAAAGGTTGCATTTGTTGGTGTCAAAGGATCATCTCAGTATAGTAAATGGATAGCTTTTGCTAGTGGATCCCTGCATTTCATAGTTGATAGGATATTAATCTTGGAAGTTGATATACAGATCTGTTACAGTTTAAGAACATTTTCGGTGGAAGACATCAAAGTTTGAATTGATTTGTTACACAGAACTGTAACACAATTTGGAAGATAAAATGTTTTAATGCAGAAAAAAGCGTAGAAGAACTTGCTTGTCAGGTCATTTGGACATCCAGTCATCAGATTGGTTAGTTTTAAATTGATTTTTTAAATCTATGCCTACTTTCTGTGTATTTGTAAGTTGTATATCAATTGAAATGGGTGGAAAAAATTTATCAGTCCTACATATTGGAGTTGTACAGATGGATTGAATTGGTGTTAAAAAGTGTTAGCCTTCTTCAGTGGGTACTGAATAATCGTATCTGCCTATAAACAATAGCTGTCGTTTTTAAAGAAAAGTTAATGCCAATGTTATATATACACTTCAATCAGAAACGTTCTTTTTCAAACCTGCTGTCAACCACAAAAAATCTATACAAACAGCAAGTGGATATTGGCATGAAATGGGTGGAGAAAAATTGATCAGTCATACATTCTGGAGTTTTACAGATGGATTGAATTGGTGTTAACAGATCTTTTTCGTTGAGTACTGAATAAATTTATTGTATCTGTCCACAAACGATGACTGTCTTAGATTTTTTAAGGTAAATGCAAATGTTGAATACACCCTTAAGAATTTTTTTCAAACCTGTTGTCAGCCATGAGAAATCTATAGAAGCAGCATCAACAACGTGTACATTTAGTCATCGACAAACATCATTACCCATTCATACCTATGTCGACAAAAGTGATTTTTGTTTTGTTGTTGAAGGATTTCATACATTGACAAGACAGGTTGCAAAAACGTGTAAACAAGAGATTTTTGTTTCGATGTTGAAAGATTTCATGCATTGAGAAGGCAGTTTGCAAAACCTGTTGTTTTTTTTTTACCCAAAAGACAATAAACACTTTCAAAAAATGGGTATGAAGAACGTGCAGCCTGAAGCAAGAATTGGACGTGAGGTACACAAGATTTCTGCCTTCATTATTTTGGACGTGAACATCTTTAATGAACATCGTCTTGTTAACATCATAAGCTTTTCAGTAGCTGTCAACGAGTTTTTAAAATGTGCACTGATCTTGCATCACAATGACGCCATCCTCCTTCCGTCTTGAATGACAAGTGATTGTCCTTAAGCTTGACATTTTTTATGTCTATCATTTTGTAAGGAAAAGGAGGAAAAGTATTGAGATACCAACTTGTACTTGTGTCTTATGGTAAAAAGATGAGGTAAAGTTTTCAAGCATGACCTTTTGTTGGCACTTTATGTAACCACTTTTATGGCAAAAGGTAGTAAAGCACCACTACATACATACTATTTTTTGTGTGCATCTGTTATAAAATGATTATGATCCATCATAACAAGCAAAAACTGATCAAGGAATGTATCATCAGCAACATCAGTCAGAAATCGGCATGAATTTGACTCTGCTGTTACTTACTCTTCATGAATGAAGAAGATATTAGGTAACAGAAAAATGGAAAGGTAAGCATTTGAGTATTTTAATGCTGTTAGCATCAGATGGTAAACACTGTCATTGAAAAAAGTTTTCAGACAGCTGATGTGCTCTGATTATCTTGAGATTTGTTATCAGTGAGATTTCAGCAGTTAATTGAATGGCACAATGTTTCTTATTTCACTGAAAGGGGATTGAAGCAATTTTGTTTAAATTATAGTACTCAAAGACAAAAAATGCTGAGCCATAAACTATGTATGTTGGATTTCATTGTCAGCAAATATTAATTGAAGTGAATGAAGCATACATTCTCATTGATGGACAAAGTATAGATGCCAGATTTGGATATTTAACTTCTTTGACAGCCCACCCACATCACATTAGCTATTATTTGATACTGCAGGGCTGTAGTTTAAAAGCAAAAACAAGCAACAGTAGTTTTTTACGAATTCAGGTTTTGCTGTGATATGGTTTGGCTGGAAATGAGTAAACAGCTATGGCCTATGGATGCATTGTCTTTGAACATTTTTGTTCGCTAAAACTTATGCTCATTTGTTAAGTGACTCTAAAGAATATAAACATCAGATGTTCTAAAATTACACCAGATTGGTTTATAACCAGATTTTTGACAATTTCCTTTGATGGCCATCAGTAGTCTGTTGCAAGTCTTTGCACAATGGATCGACATTTGAGCATGGATTGTGTATTTTGACCCAAGAGAAATGTTCTCTGGACAATAACAAATGACAAGAATTTTTTATATATACGTATATGTAAAATGTAGTTAACACAGCTCTAATTTAGGTAAAATGTAGCAGCATCTCTGGCATCAGCATGGAAAGCATAAAGGAGAGCAAATGAGGATTTTTCAGAAAGCTGCAAAGCAAGAAGCAACACAAACTTCATGTTATCAAGATTGTGCATTTTTGAAGAAAGAGATTGATACCAACGTTGGAAATCATAGAATGTAAGATGCATCAAAGGTATCTGGTAATACTTTTACGTTGTTTGTATGAAAAGTTACATCTCAGGAAAATGCTTTTAAAATGAGTAAGAAATTAACAGTATAATTTGTTGATGAAAATACTTACTGATGATTTTAGATGCTCAGTAAAAGAGCTCTTAACGGCATATGCATTATGAAGTTCAATAATGTTTGCATAAGAGGCTGTCAAGAAAAAATCCACCCGTGAAGAAAGAAATTGTACAGAAATGATGCAACAATGTTTGAAATGACAACATTTATTTTTCTCAAAAGACCGATAAGTAGCTATCCAGGGAACAATGGGGATAAAAAAACTGCAGTTGAATACAGTTTATACTTTCTAAACCACTGCCTCCATAGCTCGGGAAATAATACAGTATTATTCAACTTTATGTGAAATAAAGAATTTGTATTATTTGGCAGTAAAGGAAATGAAACCTTAGAAAAGACCTCTTAATTGCAGCAAACAAAATGACAGTTTTGTATTTTATAGCAAAATCCCAAAGACCACCATTATATTAACTTGTGCTTCCTTGCAGTATAGCTAAAAGATGATGAAAAAGCATTACAGTTGATATTGTACACCGCATCAGATGGAGTACACAACGAACAGCCTGTTCAGTCAGACAGATCATTGAAACAGATAATGGTCACAAGATAGAAAAGTGTTTCTTGCATGCCATCGTATGTATTAAACCTGTAATGATCTTAGACTCCTGAGCATATTATGATTGAATTTTACAAAGTATTTTGTGATTTGTTGAACAGCAGCATCAAATTTTGAACGAAGAAAACGGGGATGATCGTTAAAAAAAGAAGCTGCAGACAGTAAAAATATGGGACCAAGAAATGCATTTATTCCAAAAGATGGAAGCAATTTCTTGAGCAATGTTGAGAGCTAAACTATTTGCAATTCATTTCAGCTTCAGGATCAAATGAAATCATTCCTGCTGAAGCAGTTCATAATTTGTGCATTGCAATTATGTTTTAATTTTCGTTTCAGCCGAACAGTGTTGCTCTCTGAGCACTTGATTGCAGGTGTATCACAATTTGTGGCCACATGTCCCCCAAATCTGAATGGTTTTAACTTGTTGGGTGCATTTCTTCATCCATTATTTATAATGAAAACTTTTTTTTTTTTTTTGATTACACTAATTTCAACTTCTAAACAAATTGTGAGACAGTTGTGTCCCTTGCTCAAGGGATTGTAAGTGCAACACTGGTTTTAGTTCCAGTTACTGCATTATTATATTTGTAATTTTTTATCCTTTAGTTTGGATATTGATGAGAGATGATTTCAGAACTTGGCAGTGGAAAAGAAGAAATTATCTTGAATTCCTGGAAATTTGTTTCAGATATTAGATGTCAGCCCTTTTGAGGGACTTCTTATTTAATTCTTATTTACAAGAACAGAAAATTTGAATATTTGTTGTTTTATCGGTTATATCATGTCAAGGAAATGGGCTCTAAGTACCTTATCCAAGAACATGCCAAGGCAGCTAAGTCAGGCTCACAGATGATGGGTATTGAACCCACAACCCTTGGATTATGATTCTGATCTTCCACCAACTGAGCTTCCTGGTTTCTCATGATTTGAATCAAATATTTAAAAATACTAATAAGAATTTGTAATAGTTTTACATTTCATAGGTTGTGATATTGTCACTATAGTAATCACCAGTTAGGACAGTGTTGTATTGTTGAGAATATTTTATTTACTGTTCATATTTTTTTTATAAAATAGTCTTTGCTAATTTACCTATGCTAACCTTTGTATTTTTTATCCATTGACTGCAGGTTGAAAGTTTGCTGCAAGTCTGTGCCAGTTGACAAAGTAAACGTCCTATATATATATATATATATATCGTGCTAACAGAGGTGGCCTTTTTTATTGGAATTCTGTCTTACATGAGTAAGTAAAGGCTGGTTTAACTTGTAGTCGTCAAGCTTTTGAGAACCTAGTTTCAAAGCTGCTGAATCTATAGTTGTATAGGCAATCAAATTTTATTTGGCTATTGGGAACTCCTTCTTTATTTATTTGGAAGTTTAACCTGAAGATTTTGTCAATTTAAAAGCTGGCAAAATTTTAATGAAACAAACCACGAGTTCTGCATTTAGACTGTCTAAAACAGACTGATTGAAATACACAGCTGTTGTATTGCGAACTTAACACTATCCCATTGTACAAAAACATGACACTCGGTCCATTGTGGCATCAAGTCATAATTACTATGTTTATAACTGCCTAGCTTAGAAGGACTTTAATTATGTTCATATGGCAGTTTGTGGAGTTAATGTTTTGTTTTGTATTTGTATTGCCACCCATTTGCAGTATAAAATGGGGGGAGGGGCTTCTTAATAAAGTGTTGATGACTTTTCCCTCAACATTGTTATGCCCACCTTGGTGGAAACTAAATATAACAATCACCTCTTTGTTGTATATGTATGTTTGCACATACATCCACACCCTAGATTAACCTCCATGTTTGGGTTTTTTAAAATTATTTTAATTTTGTACCATTCTTTTCCACCCTTATGGGAATCATTCACTTTAGGTATAGAAATGCACTGATATCAAAGCCGTGACCTGATTTATGTTCATTTTAGTATTTTCATCTTCAGAGTGGACCTTGGATACAAGTTAGTGAAGTCATGGCTGATAACAACTTGACCAGTGTTGTTGAGTACCAGAGCTACTTTTTGTCTTTGTGGTATGTGGAGGTGCAACAGAAATGATAACAGATTTTATCAGAAATAGAGAACAGAGAAGAGGTTGTCACTCTGAACTGCTAAGCTGCAACCTTCTGGGATATTTGTGTGTTTTCAATTGACTCTCTGCCCTAGGTGAAAGCAACTTCAAGAGAAAGAGTCTTCGATCATAGCTTGTATATTAGAGACACTGAAACTTACATTAAATAGTTTTTCTTGGGGCTCAGGAAAACCGCTTGTCCTGACCAGATGAATGTTGACTGTGCCGAGTAAATCTGTTACTTGCTGATCTCAGGAACAAACTGATGCAGATTTGCATCATGTCTATTGTGCATCAAATATTAAACATTTTTGCCTTTTGTCAGTTTAGAACATGTTGCAAAGGATGCTGTCTTTTTGTGTGTATGGGGTGGTGTTTCAACTGGCATCCAATACAAACTTGATACCATATTAGGCCTGTGTAATCCATTATAGTCAAGTAACCATTATTGTATCAAGCTTGTGTTGGGTACCAATGTTTTTTCTTGTTTTTTAGTAAGAGTACATGTAGTCACTTCTTAACACAGCACATTTCTCCACTACACTACCACTAGCAGTTTAATGAAGTAGTGTTCTCTATTTAGTACAGTGATGACAAGGATGAGTAAATGCTGCAACTTGTTCATCCAAAAGATGTGTGCTTGGAAAAATTTTCCCCCAACCCCATCACCAGTCAGTTTGCTTCTTGTTCTGACAGTTTCATTACAGTATAATATTTCTAATTTGAACATTTTGAGAAGAATATTACACTTTTACAATTACACTAAAGAGATGAAAATAAAATAAACATTTAATATTTGCAATGCGTTTTGTTTTGTTGTTTGTTCATGTTGGTTGTACTGTGCAAGCTTTAAACCAGACATAGTTACAGTGTGACCCCACTTTAACATGGTAATTGGGAGCCTTAGAACCTGACTGTTATAGACCAAACTTGTGTTATAAGCAACCGGGTCAGTTAGCTGAAAAAATTTGCCGGGGGTGTGTGTGTGTGTGTTTAATAAATGCGGGCGCAAAAATGTTTCATTGGCACAATTATCATCTTAAATCGATGTATATTACATGAGAAATACACGTGTTGTGAAAACAAAGGCATATATAATATTTTACTTTATTCAGAAAACCACACATTGGCACATACGTGTATACAGTGTGACTCCGCTATAGTACGCTCCGTTATAGCACGAATTCGGATATAACACTGTCTTGGCATGGCTCCTGAAATTTTATATACATGTATTTTTTTGTACACCCAAAAAAATTATTTCTTAAAAGAGTGGAAAAAACAACGTAAAAAGTATATCATCATTTCGGGGAAGAGATCGTGCAAGAAAATCATAGTGTGACTCTTGAAATTTTATATGTATTTTTCTCATACATGTAAAAAAATGTATTCTGGGATCACATAGGGCTTCGCAAATGTCGCCTACTGCGATTTTTTTGCCTTATTGGCAGCAAAATAAACTATATGGTGATTTTTTTTTTTATTGTTGGCTGGTTAAACTTGTACATACAACCATTGGTTCGGAGTGGAGAAATTCACAGTCCCTATGAAAGGAAGCCACAAACTTGATATAAAATGCACTGAAATTGTATCTATTGTTACATAAACCATTTCTTTGTCCATATTGACAAACCATCTTAACAGTGCATTGTTACATCCTAATCTGCTTATGATGACATCGGGCATGAATACTGTATGTTGTGAGATAGCCTTTTTTTTGTTTTGGGACATTTCTGGTAGGGAGATCAACCGGACGAGGCATTATCTCATAATCTTTTTTTTTTAAGTCTGATTTTCGGTCGCTCACAAATAATGTGTTTATGCTGACTTACATTTGAATGTGCCTGGGAAGTAAAATTCCTCTTTTCACTCAGAATTAAATCCTTCAGAACACTCACATTTTCTGTGCTAATCATTGTCGTCAGACCAGAACAGCTGCATCTCTATCGTCTGTTGATACTTTGTTAAATTTCTGATGCACACTTGGAAGGCAGCATCACTCTGCTACCACAACTGTAATAAAACTACAAAAAAGAAACATCTTTCTTGTTGGTTATTCAAAAGGCAGGGAGAAACAGTAACTACAATCGACCAAATGATGGCCAATTCCTTTATTTTAAATGTACCCAGATAAAGTAGTTTGCTGAAATTTCAAACATTATCTTTGAAGCACCGATTGTTATGAAAACGTACAAAGCAAATGGAAAAAGAGTTTCAAGTAATTCCATCGATAATATGCACACACATTTTAAATAATAATTTTGTCACAGGTCGTATAGGTCTGAGTTCTTGGTACTGTTATTGGTTAAAATTAATCAGTATATTTTCAAAGGTGCTCATTGGAAATCACATGACCTAAATGGATGATAATATGATCGATAAGGGCATATTTATTTATCGAATGGAATTGAACCAAGTACTGTATAGACCTTAATGATGTTTGCTTGAAAATGCTAATACAGATATTTAAGCTTCGGCCAAAGCAAAATCAAGTGTGACTTTACCGAGAACTTGGAGAAAATGGAAGGAATAAAGAGAGCAATATATAAAATGTTTAAAATTTTGCTTTGAGATGTTGTATGGTGTCTAGCATATTTAAGATCTATGTGAGTTATAAACCATAAAAAGTTCTAAACCTTATTCTTGATTACAAATTGAAATGTAATGATAATAAGATGATTATTGTAATACAAGATTGTTTTGTGTTCGTACAGCCATGTTCCACCTAGCAATATGTCAATCCAAACAAGTTGGAATACACGGCATATGAACACGAGTTATTCAGACACAAAAAATATCCTACATACAACAGAGTTTTTTACTCAAAAATAAACTTTCTTTAACACAATAGTTAATGCAAATATGCATAATGAGAAATAGAGTACTATTGCTTCTTACAGGCAAATAGTTGTTGTGGGTTTTCGTTGAAAGATGTTTTGAGATGTCTGATTGGATCCAGGTGAAAATGGTGCAGTTCTTTGGGTGAGATGTGAGAACAGGGTTCTTGACCCTAGTACAATGTACTTATAGTTCTTCTCACCCTTACATCGAGAGCCTTGATGGAAATCTCTGATCCACCATGTTTTTATTTCTACTAGTCATATACCAAGAGTTTGTGGAATGTCCAACTGTTCCTCTATGTCCGTTGGCACAAGTTTGTTATTGCTATTCCTTCCAAATTCATGTCTTCCATGAAATATTTTGCACACATTCATCCATCTGTCAGGTTGGTCCTAAATGCAAATGGTGCTGCTCCGATAACTGGAAATTATTATTGCTAATCGTTCTGAATGGATGGTATTATAAACATGAGTTTTCTACTTGGTCCTAAATGAAAAGTGGGCCAATCTGAAGTCCATTTGGCCACCAAGGTAGCCATTCTGTAAATCTTGTCGTTACTCGATGAACGAAAGCCATATTGGTACAGGTATTCGCCTGATGTCTATTTGGAATTAAACAACGCTGATCTACTATACAATATGCTAGCCAACTTGATAATCATTAATCCTAGTCATATTGACATGGGGTTTCCACCAGAAGACTCCATATGATGTCTGGTTGGTTGCAATTAAAAATGATGCCCATTGCACATCCAATATAACTACCACATCAGTCGTCTTTTAAACGTTATTGCTGCATCTCCTGAATAGACGGTAATATCAAAATGTGGTTTTATTTAATCCTACTTGAAAATGGTACCAATGCTACTATATTGTGAATAGACATAGGAGATTTTGCACCAGAAGAGATATCTAGTTTGTCCTAAATGAAAATGTGCCTCACACATCCAATATGGCCATCTTGAAGGTCGTATCAATACTCCACCTGAATGGATGGTCATATAAGCATGGAATTATCACTAAAATATTTGTGAAATGGTGCCAATCTATATTGGTATGTTCTCCACAGCAGCCAGTGAAATAAACCTTGTTATCACTTAAGAATGTCGGAGATGGTTTCAGTACAGCAGTTAAAATGACAACATGGTCTTGAATTCCAGGAAATTCTTCTTCGCCATTAGAGTACTGGTACCTTCTGAGAATTCATGTTTTAGCTCAAATGGTCATAAACCAGGAGAACTTAATCGATGGTCTATTGTATCTGTTATGACAAGATTGCCATCTACTTTGAGGATTGCTATAAAACTATACATGCTTTCATCATTTGGCCTGGTTGGACCTAAATGAAAATGGTGCTGCTTGCATATCCAGTATGGCCATCACGGCAGCCATCTTCAAAATCTTAATTATTGCACCTCCTTAATGGACCGTCATATCAACATGGGGTCCTTACTAAAAGACTTGGTGGTGTCTTGTTGGTCCGCAATGAAATTGGCGCTACTTGCACGTCTAATATGGCCATCTTTAAAAACTTGTCACTATCCCATCAAAATAAAGTCATATTAACATGGGGGTTTTCACTGAAAGACTTCTTATGGTTGTAAAGTTGGTCCTAGATGTAAACGGTACCGATTCGAACTTCAGTATGGCTGCCTCCATCCATTTTGAACATGATTTTATTGCTACTTCTTTGGAAGCTGGTCAAGTTGATCACGTGCTTTCACAAAAGACTTCTTGTGATGTATGGGTTGGTCCTAAAGGGAATTGATACCAATCTGATATCCAGTATGGTACCAAGAGCAGCCGTCTGGAATATCTTATCACTACTCCGCCAAAATATGCGTTTTAACGGCGCTTTTAACATTTTATTGTCTCTATCATGAAAAGGAAACGAGAGCTAAGTTCCTTTCAAAAGGGAGAACAATTTCAGCTGACCAAATATGGTATTGAACTCGCTAAACGTGATTAATGAATCCGATGCTCTGCTTAATGAGTTAAAATGGCTTCCAGAATGGTAAGCCATAGCATGCTGTTTTTATCCGAATAGATCTAAAGATGCCGCGTTAGTCTTAAATACTCGTCTCAAATGGAAAGTCGTTTTGGAATATTAATCAGAAGTATTCTAGTTGTGTCAAGTTGATCCAAATAAACATTGTGTTTATCAGTGATGACCGTCTTGAAAATCTATTACTAGTAATTGGATGGGTGTTATTGACATTAGGTCTTTACCAAAACACATCTATGTCCAGCTGGTCCTATATGAAAATGACACAAAAATTGGAAATATCATTACAGTTACTTCGAAACAGATGACCGTATAGACATTTAACCTACCTCCCACCCCATTCAGTGATGCAATTGACATTCAGTTTCTGATGCCACAAGTTGTCAAGTAATTGTGAATGCAAGTGAAGTATAAAATCACACAAACATACAAGCTAACGTGTGTAAAATGACCAAGCAAAGCATCGTCATTTAGAAATGGTCAAAAACATGAATGATTTTTAATGTTAAGTCACAATGTACTACAACGTAAGTGAACATAAAGAACAAGCTACTATGAAAAATGTAAATTAATGAATTTGTTAGACAGTATTTTAATAAGTACATGTAATACAGTAATACAAGTACATTATTAAATTCTGTAAAATTATGGTGACAAATATAAACTACACATAAAGAGCAATCCTAAAAACATTCCGATACTAAACCATTTTCCATCTTTAAATTTTTAAAACAAAATAGTCTCAATAAAACTTAGGATTATTGTTTAAGATCAATTTGCATAAGGGTGTGTATATATGTATGAATGTATTCTTCAAGGAACCTTTCAAGATAATCATAGAAGTCCATTTTTATTATTATTTGACCACTTCCCTTTAAAATCTTGAACTAAATTAATTTATCAAAAAGGCCGCCCTGTGTAAACTCTCTCCAGATTATTCAAGACAAACTGAATTCTATTCTGGTGACAGCACCGACACCTCTATGTGGTTATAATGATTGAACTCTAAATGTATTATTCTCGTCTCTTCTCCTGTTTCCTTTCGTTTAAGTTTTGCACTATTTATTAAGATGGATATTAATTACAGCAGATATGTATGCTTATAAATGTAAATTTTTACACGGCATAAAAGGATTAAAAATTGAAATGGACAAGTATTTATACACAAAATATCAAAATAGCATTAACGCTATGTTACATTCTTTTGTTTTATTAGTTAACAATAATAGGCATATGATTTTAGATGCTGAAAGATTGCATATCACAAAGTAGGCTAACGTCGATCAAGGATAGAACGTTTTTTTGACATAATTAACTTGATTATATCATACGCTCTTCACAGTTCATGGGAAACACTTTATATTTTTTAATGATAGAAGATGCCTTAAATTAGATGAAATTTGAGTGTAACAATCGTTCATATTTTATATTATGTTATTTTATCAAACCACGTGTCTGATAATTTGCGACGGAAAATACAGCGAACTTACATGATCGCACTAGTATTCTACTAGTATTCAATTTAGCAAACACACAAACACACACACGATTGCGGGCACTTTAATTCACATGACAATTATATCACGGTAATAAAGGTTAGAGCCGTCACAAATGTAACCTCGTCTATAAGAAAAAGAGTGGATATTAAAGGCTGATTTCTCTTAAACTCTTTGGTAAAAAAGAAAATTTGCCAAGATTGATACCTGCAGTGATGTAGATTTATCGATTGAGTAAACACTATGCCTTGGTCCGAATTTTTTCCGTTAACCATCTGGCTACAATTTTATTTTTTAAAAGAGTTACCTCTCCTTGCAAGTGAGAACTAAAGAGAAAACAAACACAATTTGGTCGTTGATGAAGAGAATTCCGTATTGAACTATTCAAAAAAGCATTATATAACTGTATTAAAAGTGATCTGAAATTTATTTACATGGTATGCATTAATGTATATACCATTTTAATTCTGCATTTAGAAGAATGCAAATTCTAAACTCGAGGACGGTAATTACTGACTTTGTCTTCCCTTAAAGACAGATTAGATTCCTCTTACTTTCCCTGTTCCGTGTTAGATACTTGGATAGTCATGATGTTGTAGGAGAATATAATTAAAGTGCTGGTCCCTGTGATGTTTTACCCCAACCCCTTGTATTATACATGTATTTATAAGTCTGTAAGTTGAGCCAGGTAAGCTTTGTTTTTCCAAGTACCTAAGTTGGCTAATCCTCTTACGTAACCCAGTCTTTGTTTGAGCTCTTGAGTGGAAATCTGGCGGGAATCTTTGTACATGGGAACACGTGACGTAGACAACTTCAAAGAGCCGGAAGCCGACAATGGTAGGCTGGACAGTACATGGGGACACACAGACTGACATTTTTATGATTGACAGTTCGATCAAATGACCAGAGTCCGTCGCCATCCAATCGGGATGCGTTGTAGGTGGGACTTGATTCGAGAAACTGGCATAAGACTTGTACAAGCCTGAAATTCGTCAGTTGGTGTTTAAGAGTCGCAGTGACACACACTCCGTTAGCCATTCGTAAAAATTGGCGGAATTTAGGAAATTCATGAAATAGCTTCGATCAGGTAAGTTTGATGTTACGTTGATTCTGCTTGATACGACTGCTGTTAATTGAAGAGAATTTGTCGTATGTATACATTTTACTTGTATTGAAGTATGAATAGTTAATTATGACCTTAATATTTTGCATTGTTTTCATGACTTTAGCTAGTACTTTTGTTTACGATTGATTACGATGTTGATTCGTTGCATCATTATTCATAATGTTACTATGTACACCTTATTTGTGAGGCGAAAATGTTCTCTTCTTTCGCTAGTAATATGTGTGCATATTATTTCGTGGATTATTACGTTTACGCCCTTTTGAAAGGACGATTTGTATTTGTGAAGAATTGTATTGCTCGCTAGCCGCTATAAGAATTAATATTGTAATTCTTTGCGTAGTTATATTTTGGTAGACAAGAAATTTGTTTACGTAATGATAGATTTTGCCATTGAGTAACGGATTGCCGTTTATCACCATTTGAATGTGAATATTGTGGATTTGGTACGCTTGTGTAGGAAATATATATAAATATATAGATAGTCATATTACTAATCGTAGTAATATTTTAGTACAATCATATTTGAAATATTTTGTATGTATATACTGATAGGGCTCAGTATGTAGATATTTGAATCCTTTGTGTGATTGTGTTATGGCGCCATTTTTGTAAGCGGCGGAAGTGTATGGGAATTTCGATGTGTGCGCATGCGCGACCCAAATGTCCCGCCTTAAACTGATGGTTCAGTTCAGTGACGTAGTGTGAGGGAAGATTTTTATAACCCTATGCTAATGCATTATACCTTTCAACAGGAAGCTTTCGGGGGACGAAAGAATTTCAGAGAATTTCGGGGGACGAGAGAAGTTCAGAGAATTTCGGGTGACGGTGAGAGATACCGAGTGAATTTCGGGTGACCTCAAGGGATACCGTCAAGGGTTCCGGATACTAGAAGAGGAACCGGAAGTCAAGATAACGGCAAGAAACAAGGATTATAGAAGAGGAAGCGGAAGTGGAGATCACGAAAGGAGAGAAAGACAAGGGAACGAAGAGATTTAGATGAGTAGCACTCAAGAAGGGAAAAATCTCCTCACACTGTGAACTCAAATGATGATCAAAGGGATCATTGGGTGAAAGAGAGACATTGATTACTTTAAATTCTTTTAAATTTCATTTATTAAATTGTTATTGTTTAAATTTCATCTTTGTATTTCTTTTAATTTAACTGTCGGCATTGCTGACTGGGGGCTCGTAGCCATAAATATATTTAGTCAATAAATAATATAGTGTCCAGAATTAACCTTCTGAATAAGGACCAGGGGAACTTCTCATAATTCGTTAAAGTCTATAAGAAGAACCCCACCCCTAGACAACCACTACACCCCCACAGTCCCTAATAGGGTAGACGCTGACGATCGGATCTAGCAAGGTTATGTGAACATGTATTGAGCGTTATCTATGAGCTGGATAAGAAGAATTTACTTTTTAGACATAACAATCTAAAGTCGATTAAGTCATTATATGAGCTGGTTATCAATTATTTATTAACAAATTAGATTAGTAGATCTTGTGGCCTTTGTATTCAAAACACAATCGAATTATTATCATAGGTTGTTTGTATCAAGGAACCATTTGACCTCTCACGTCAAGGACGATATAGGACGCGAGAATTTGGATCGCCTGAATCTGCAGTGGGAGATGTTACCAACAACGAAGCCTAGAATGTAAACACATTATTTTTGGTTAGAATGTCGGTTTATCAAAAAGAGAAGAAATGTGTTTTAAGTGTTATGACTGAAAATATAAATAATTTTCCATTCGATTTCAAGCAGGCGCAATTGATAATTTCGACATACACGTTACAACAGGCCTGACGCCCCGGTTCCGGTGGGCGGAAACATGTGGTTTACACAGGTCTTATCCTTCATCTTGCCTTACAACGGTCAAATTTATTGATCATAAAATTTCTCAAAATGAATCTTGGAAAATCTTGGGAATATATTTCAGCATATCATTGGTTATAAATGTATTGTTTTAGAACCAAAATAGCAGGCTAGAAGGATTTTCTTCGCTATCTAAGACAAAGGTCTAAAAGGATAAAAACTGAGTCAATCACTTACTTGAATGAGTCAGATAGCAGTGTTTGATTGGTTGAATGCCAGGAATGATGTCATGTCGAATTAACAATACATTACGTCACTTAACTTTGCTAGGACCGGTAGTGATCATTTACCCTAAGCCGTTACCGTGTGGTTACGCAGATTCATACTTTTAATGGAGAATACGCTCTGACCTCCTACCGCAGCATAACTGTCCAAGTACTGTATCACGGAGCAGGAAAGGTCAGGCGGCAGTGGATAGTTTCGTGTACTCTGAATATCACATGGTGTCAAAATTTACCTTCGGACGTGAAAAATGCCGGTGTAAATTTCAGATTGGGGTGCATAAACTTTTTGTGCGATGAACTGCCCTTGACTTCTCTGGTCAAGCGAATAATGCTTCTTATGAATAACTCTTATGCTTTGTTTTAATATAGCTATAAAACAAATATGGACATTTTTGACCTGACGTGTATTTTATTTTTGTGTGATTTTTTTTTCATGCTAGGCAGGTGATTGTGGTATTAAATTTATGCATTCAAACTGTCCTTTGCACCTTCAGATAAAAACTCGGACTATCAAAAGGGAAACAACTCATGATAAAATAGTAACAGGAACTGTAACATGTACTGTATCTGGAAAATTAATGCTTGTTTACAAGTTATCGAACATGCACAGTTATCGTATGGCACTGCAAATAATTTCTATCAGAACAGAAAACAATTCGATTATGCGAAAAGGAGCTCTGAGAACTAAGCTAATTATCAGAGAAACTTAGGCCTAAGAACAAAACTGTATCTCAGAGTAAAATGTTTCTACGAACTAAACTGATTCTCAGAGTAAAATGTTTCTACTAAATAAACTGACTATCGGATTGAAGCAAAATGTCCATACATGTCTTAAATTTGTGAAACCAATTGATAGTTCAGTGTCCAGTAATTACAAAGTCTTAAGTTTTAAATATAATTAAATGATACAGACCACTGTGAATCAACGACTATACCCTTTGAAAAAACCATTCAATTATTTGTTAAATGTGGGAGATATAGTACGTAAACAATTTTATGTTCTTGATTTAAGGTTGCAACCTACAACTGAGTTTGACAACTATATTTCAGTTGCACATATTATATTTAGATGTATGCAAAAGATCTCCCTCTTGTTACAAAATCTTTGAGTTTTGTTCTATTCGTTGCATTACAATTTTGATATCGGAATATTTCTATCTTCTCCTTCTCGTTCAGAATTTGTCTAGAAGAGACCTTAGTGGCGAAGTATCTGTGATCCATGACAGGGAATCGAATCAGATGTAATCTTTTGCCGAGAACTTCCCTCTTGTTGGCGTCTGTAACTTCAATATTCTGAATGCGGCACTGCTTATCCGCCCACCTCATTGCTGCCTCGTATACTACCGACTCATCAACAGCCAAGTCATCTGGTTTTAAGACCAATTCCAAGCACTCCGGAGAAAGGGATTCGAACTTCGGTGATTGTAAGATTTGTCGGGCGTGCTTGAATATAAAGTGCAGGCACGTTTCTAAAAGGTCGTGTTCCTTGACTTCGTAAGCGTGTTCTAGTATATTCAGTACGGTTCCAAGGCTGATGGTTCTCTTGATCCACTTTGAACATTCTTTAATCAGGATTTCCACATTGTACATCTTCGCTAGAACCAGCACAGGTTGTACGTTACTGGATGTAAATGCCGTTTCGTCTGAGTATAGGTAACGCAAAAATACTTTCAAAATGTCTCCGTGAACATTCGGTAAATCAATTTGCTGAATGGATGATGATTCCGGTGATGAAAACATCTCCTCAAGCACGGGGCTTCTACTCATCAGGATGAATTTGTGAGCCTTTATCTCCTTCTTTCCTTCCTCAACTACGAATTTTATATCTGTTCCTATCTCATGCTCAAACATATACATGTTTCGAGCGTGAGATGTCTTGCCGTGTTGCCAGCCAGACTTGTAACTCGAAGTCATTTTAAATACGACGTTTCAGACTTATGCTGTTCAAGCGTTATCTTATGTTCCAACGATAGAGCACATTTCAAGTAGATATTTGAGTATTGCTTCTACTAGACACAAATAAAAACTTGCACCGAAATCGAACTACTACTTAAGCAGACGACTGCAGTGTATCAGTAGCTACGAACCTATAGAATAATCGCCGTGTGAGGCATTTATCCCCTTGTCTATTAGACTATACTTCTGAAAATGTAAAGTGTTTGGATAAAAAAAGATCCCCATTGTTACAGTCGCGTTAACAAAACCATGAAACACGCATCATTACAGACGACAACTGTAAAGAATACAAGTGTACACTGGTCGTATACATACAGATATTTTCAGCCGATTACTGTAATTTATTAGCCTTCTGTAAATATTGAAACTCCACCTATCATAAACACAAATAAAATCAGTCAGGGTTTATTTTCCCCATCGAGACTACGAATACAAAATGCGCAGTACTATTTTCTTTCTTGGAATCTATATATGGGGGCCCCGAGTGGCCGAGTGGTCTAAAGGGCTAACCGTTACGGATCACCGCCATCTCACCTCTGTCTGCGTGGGTTCGAGTCACGGGTTCGGCCTATGTGGGTATGTGAGAAAGCTTGCCAGTAGCTTCTCGTGTGTCGGTGGTTCTTTCCCGAGTTCTTCTTCCACCATTAATACTGGCCGCCATGTATAGCCTATCTTGTGCTGAAAAATGGCGTTAAACCCCACAACGGCAACAACAATATATATGAAGATTGTGTGCTGATTCAAGAGCATATTATTTTATATAAACTCACAACACAGAAAGACTGCTTCGGTGGCCTAGTGGTTAGAGCATCCGCCTCGAATGCGAAAGGTCGTGGGTTTGATCCCCGCCGAGTCATAAAAAACAACATAAAAATGGTACAAACAGCTACCTCGCTTGGCGCTCATCATTAAGAGGTTAGTGTTAGGACTGGTCGGCCTGGTGTCAGGATAATGTGACTGGGTGAGACATCATGCTACATGTCTGCGGTATGATGCCCGAGTACTAAACATCACAATAAAATGACACACTGCAGACAGCGTAGCGACATGAATGAAAAATTGTTAAAGCTACGTTATAAATCCAAATCACACACACACACACACACACACACACAACATAGAAGAGTAAACCAGTTGGTGACACACAACATAGAAGAGTAAACCAGTTGGTGAAGCTACTCAAGTCAGAAAGTCCCGATCTCTTAGCCGAGTACTGTCAGTCCGGTTATATACGGTACGTTTGTGATTGTCTTATATAAATTATTATTATTGAGCTTGTTCTTTGGATACGAGGGGTCTTTGTGTTTGTCATAAACGTCCGTGTGATTATCGGCTTTAAATGGTGCTCACGGTATTTAGAACAATTCAATGACACTTAGATATCTCATACATGTAACAGTTAGATGAACGATTGTATGACGGTCGTAGGGATTTACATTTATGATTGTAAAGACTTATCCGTACTCACAGTCTAGCGGAATCGCACAACCACCACAGAGCTGCAAATAAGAAATACTCTATTGACACAAATTCTAGAAGCATCAATGGACACATCGGCTTTCTCTGTCTCTGTCTGTCTGTCTGTCTGTCTCTCTCTCAGGGATATGCAATATTTTAGATGGTTGAGTATCAGACTCGTAATCCGACATTCTACTGTTCGAACCAATCCAGATCCTTGGAAAAAGCACTTAACTCCCATTTCCTGGGCATGATGTTGCCAAATAAACTGCTCAAACTGTCGTAATAAAGTAAACCAATCAATCATCCATCTGTCTTTTATTCTAACACATATACACAGTTTCTCTGACGTATAAATAACCAGTCTCGATTCACACAAACATACAAACTGATAAGCGTTCATGCACACGGCGTGAGAAAGACTTCCATTATTGTGATATCCTTCATTTTCCAACAAAAATTGCACCTTGGGCTTTTTACAGGGACCTGACTAAAATGAAGTCGTTGGTTTTGCTGTTTGATCACGAAGCCAGCCTTGTCATCATCTCTAATTGAAACGTGCATGTTGGGATTGTGGACGTTGCTAATTTGACTCATTATACATGTTCCTACTATATACATAAAGTAGCCAACACATTATGCAATATTCTTCTGTCTAATAACTTAACCGTTTATTCACCACGTTGTATCAAGCACTAATCCTAATTTCTATTGAGTTAGTGTTGCACACTGTACGAAATAGCCAGCCAGCTCTGACAGGGCCGTCTTAACAACAGTGTAGGCTCTGGGCAAAGCAATGCACTGTGCCCCCCCCCCCCCCCGACCCTACCCACCCGCTTGAATAAAAGGCTAGAAGTGTGAGGCCCAGTGTGCCCATGCCTTAAGACGGCACTGAACTCTGTATGATAGGATTATAGGCAATATAACTGAAGTAATATGTACGTAACAAACCAATAAAGAGTACGACATCATATGTTTGTATTCCACTCTGTGGGCAATCAAATTACGCTAAAGGGTGATCCAATGTAAAGAAAGAAAGCTGTTTCTTTGGTACGAATGAATTATCTGACGCTTAAACAAAATTATATGGGTATAAACCTTGTTGTTCATGGTTTACATGTCGGCCATTGACCGTCTCATTGCTAAGATTGAGAAGGAAGTTTCCCTCTTTGTTTGCAGTCTTGCGTGCGAACATGAGTGTGTTATCTTGAACATATTTCTGTATCTTAACAAATATTAGTCTTTTTAAAATCTTGAAGGTTCTTGAATTAATATGTATGTAACATATCGCAACATTGAGGTCGATCAGGTTCCGCACGTTTTTGTCAATCAGGCTCGATGTGTCCAATATATTGTTAACATAAACCAGTAATAAGGAGGAAATGTAGGTTGCTGGATAGGAATAATGTAGGCGCTGTATCTAATATGCTACATTACTTTCCACGCGAGATCTCGAAAATAAGTATGTAATGATAAACCTAAATGTCACTTAAAACGTATGCCTCTCATTCCATCATAAACACAGTATGTTTTAATATCGATTAAATTATGAATGGTTTTCAGTCTCGCCCTTCGTTCCTGAGTGTTGTTGTTGTTGTAGGGTATAACGCCATTTTTCAGCACACGATAGGCTATACATGGCGGCCAGTATTAATGGTGGAGGAAGTACCCGGGAAATCCCCAGAAAGAACCACCGACCCTCGAGAAGCTACTGGCAAGCTTTCTCACATACCCACATTGGCCGAATCCGAGACTCGAATCCACGCAGACAGAGGTCGTTCCCGAGTGTAAAATTCACAGCAAAATGAATAAGACCAGTGTATGCCAATATAAACAATCATCACCAATCTCATTAAAATCAGGTCTTCACTGTTATACACGAAGATCTGACAGCGACCGCTCAGAGGGTCATGTTCTGGTAACCTATGTTATTACCTAATCGCTAATTTTATCAACAAATCATTTGAAGTCTTATATCTTCGAGTTTGGAGACTGAGCTGTGTGGATGTGGAGCATGAATGTGTATCGAACAATTTGATTCCCTTTCAGACTTTTGAAAGCTGCATTTCCATTGGCTAATATAATGGCCACCAGAACATGACTCTTAAACGGTCGTCGTCAGATCATCACGCTGGATAGCGAAGATCTGATTTTAATCAAATTGCAATAATCACCTACCCTACCTTATAAACACGTCATCTAGCGGAATGGCTGAGCGAAAAGTCTGCTACGATCACTTACAATATCTGTGAAAAGGCATGTTGGGTCACATGACATCTGCAGTCGGTGCCACCTAAATTTGTTTTAGGCCAGATGCTACCTTAATTTCCTGTCAGGACGTATTTAGAAAATAAAGTACTTGCAGTAACGACAAACCGAGGGTAATTCAAATGAAATGTTAAACGGGACGATATAAACAAGACTGCATACTAAATACATTATCTTGAATAATGAAATCAATATGCGACAGCGGAGATCTGACACGCATGGGGAAAAATTAATATTCTTGGGTTCGTTGAAATACCCGGTCCACCTGTTGTTAGTATTCTGTTAGATTCGTAACTTCATTCCGTATTATGGATAATTATTGTTAATCACTGCAGGAATTTCGACTCAGGAATCCCCATTTTAGCATTGTGTTGGTATTATTGCATTATTCACTCTGGTCGAAATCCTTATACAGGTTCTAAGGAAGTTTTTATAGTGAAGTGTACGAGTCTGACGTGGTTAACATTTGTATAAAAGTCTGCAACAGAAGGGTAAAGTTATTGTTGGATTCGACATTTAACTCAAATGTGTTTTATCAATTTTGTGCTAACTTTCCAAAAAGCTAAATTTCGAACTGAAAATAACCCCAATTCACAATCCCAGAAGGGATTTGATCATTTGTTTCAAATTTGTTTTAAATGACGTTTTTCGCCTCACAATTTATACTTTTGTCAGTTCCCCGAATTCCGTTGTTTTACATTTCATTTTGCTTCATACGATTCTTAATTAATAATCTTGCTTAGAATGTTGATTCCTACAGGGATCAATTATTCACCTATCATGTCTTCTTTCATATTCCTGCTGTTTCCCTTCTCAGCTATTTATCATTGTATGGATTTAATTAGTTTTATTGTCAATAAAAGATCACACTTATTTTTCAGTGTATCTTATTACTTGCATTTTTATCAAGATGATACACAATGTATTATTAGATTTGAATGTGTAAGGATTGTTTTATTTGAGTCATCGTTATAAATCCACCCAGCTACCCACAAATACGAATGAAAGCATGACGGCTTCGTATGATATTAGTCATTAACTGAGATTGTTACTTGACTTTTTTTTTCTCTTGAAAAATACACCTACTCATGTTAAATTAAAAGAGAACGTGAGAACGTGAGTTGTGTATCTAGCACATACTTCTCGTGCTGGGATAAGGTATATATATAAATACTGTACGAACAATAAGGCAGTGCCCTAAGTAATTACTGGACACTGCACTATTAAGAGCAACTGTACGGTTTTCAAAACGATTAAAAAACTCCAAGATACTTAAAAACTCATATTGATACATATTATTTCATTCTTAAATTTAAGCCAAATCTCATGTAGAAAAATATGTCCATTAATTGTAACGCCAATGTTAGAATTATTGATATAATTATTATGCTGTGAATTAAAATAAAGTTGAGATACAATATGTTGTGTCATGTATATGGGATAAGGATACTTATATGCATTACCTGTCCCCATATTCCAAAGTATGTCTCAAAATATATTTCCAATTCGCTTTCGTTAGCGTTTTCGAAATGCAACTTCTTTGAGCCTGGACTGTTAAGCACTTACATCAAGAATTTAACTTTTTATCACGAACATAGGACTTTCGATTTGATCCCTACTAACAATTGCAAGAGATTCTGAATTCTTTTTTGAGATTCCTCCTGAATTTACGCGAAGACTTACACACTTCCGTGCGTGTCTGTGTGGTGGGTGAGGTGGGTGGGATGGGGTGGGTTTAATGACTTTGAGTTTGAGGTTGATTTTATTTTTCTACAAGTTTTCAAGAATATGTGCAAAGGTAGCATCGGATTTTCATGGTTGTACGCTGGTACTCTACTTGTTTTTCCTCAGTGTTTTTAAAGTGAATTGATTAAGCATGGGTACCACCACTAGTGTTCGCTTGTTAATGTTTCGAATAATCTAGTTCAGGTTACGTGACTGGGTCGTAACAAAATCCTTCTAAACATCTGCCACTCATTGACACCTACCTACCTACTTACATACATACAGGCAAGGAATGGTACCTGTCCGTTGCAATCTCCCTTATTACAGAGTAAGACGGTACAGATATTTCCTACCCAACCAAGTTCACGTATGAACTCACAAAAAGTTGTTAACTGACTGAAATGCTTTTTCCGTAGACAAGAACTTACCCAATGTAGCAGACATAATACACGATTATTAATTCTTTTCTTTTTAATGCGTGTACACAACAACTGTGCGCATTTTCTTTTATTTTTATTTCAAACGATTAGTTTGGTTTTTGCTTTGTGGCCGAAGTTTAACGCCATTTTTATACATATGGGCTATACATGCTATACATGGCGGTTAGTATATCTCGTGGACGAAGAACCCGAGAAACCCTCGGGAGGAACCACCAATCCACGGGGAGTTACTGTCAACCTTTCTTACTTACCCACTGTTGTCGAGCCGGGACCCAAAGTCATGCGAACAGAGATGCGATCGTAGACAAACTCGGCCGCCTGGGACCCAAACTATTTCAAACGAAGCTAACATGCCGACATTATATTTTTGATAGTAAGGCAATTAGAACACGAGGTCTGATACATAGTTTTTGACATTTTGGATGGTACATGGCTTAAAATAATAATAATACATTATCAAATTACTCTCCCATAGATAGCATTGAGTATATTCATTTCTTAATCATAGATCGGAACATAGAGTCAACCTGTACATTCCAGGTCTTTTTAAATCTGTCTTTAAAACCAGGATCACTAACAAAGTTGTGGAAGGTGATCTCTTAATGGTTGATTTGTTTCCTCCACTACCTGCTGGTTACCATTAATACTGGTTACCAATAAACACAGAAGATCTCTATATTGGGGTCTAAGAGACAGGACTTTAGCAATTCATTTCTGATGTATTTATTTGATAAGGAACATTTTTGAATTTGTTTCATTTCATCTCTTTGAATCAAAAAGTTTTCGGTAACGAAAAATTTGAAAGAATCTACCAATTTACTGGATTTTTCTGGGATTATTAATAAGTTGAAAAAGAGCTGAATTTATAGAAATTTGAACAGAATTACAGCAGTTAGTAACTGAAATATTTGTGTACTTTAAGACCAAGTAAAACTTGCTTGTGCAGTACGTCATAATATTCCGGGACTGGATTCTACTCTTTCGATATTGTTAATGTTTTTTTTTTTTTTTTTGCATAACTTTGTTAAGTGCCAAAGTGCACCGTCGGTATCAATAGCTACCGGTTATATACTCAAACGAATGTGCTAGATGGATGTCTTTATTGAATGCAGGACACATGTCATATATTGGATTCATTTGTTGCATTAAATGAATATTAACCATCCTTTAGTTTGAAAAAAGCATCAGAGACAATTTGATTTAATATGACGTCGTCGAGGGTACAGTCACTGCGGGACTGGCGTTCATATCGCAGCGAAAAAGGCAGGTACATCTACATGCTGGAGAACCACATCGGATGTGATATATCATTCAGCGTCGGGGAAGGAGACGCAAAGGGCACTGTACATGCGCATAAGTTCATCCTTATCAGCCGCAGTTCAGTATTTGAGGAAATGTTCTCTGGAGAGAAGAGTCCACAAACGATAGAGGTAATATTGCAGTATGTCACAAAGTTATTATTTGTTGGTGTTATAAATTCATGTTATATTTTTTGTATGCCTCTCAGTGATATGACGTACTTTAATGTCACTCATAAACAGCGAGGAATGCAAGAAGTACAGATAGGTTTGTGACAGAAAACCCCTAAACCAACGTTGAATAGATATAACATTTGTATGACTTCGTTGAACAATCCAGCATCATTTGAGAAAAGTAATTAGTTGCATCTCATAGTATTCAATCCGTTGCAATTCCGTTTCATAGAAATACTGACTGCAAGTACTTCAATGTGTGTGTGTGTGTGTGTGTACTTGTTATGTCGCCTGCACTTACATATACATTCAAATATGTATTCATTATATATATATATAAGAATACAAATCATATGACGAATAACAGTCCTTTCAAGTGCACTGGATCCAGCAAGGGATCACGTTTGTCAGGACTGATTAAAATAAATGTAATAAACAACCGACCTCGAACAGTGCAAAACCAGTATCTAGCTAGCCAATGCACATTCAACTCTTAATGATTCTTTTTAGGCAAATACAAAACATATACAAGACAAACAAATAAAACAGACAAATCGTTGTCTTTGTAAAACTTTACATGACTATGACTTGTTGCGGATGCTGAAAGATATTTTATATTGACCTAGAAATCGATGAGACATAGCGTCATCTTTATATTGTGTACGCTTTTGTTCGCGTAAATTATATCCCCGATATTTCATTGTTGTAGTTGTAATTACATGTTATTGGGTGACTAATAGGCAAATTTAGAGAATCATTGAAAAGACAACATGTCGGCTGCAATAGAATCATTGAAAAGAGAATATGCCGGCTTAGAGAATCGTTGAAAAGCGAACATGCCAGCATATATATATATATATATATATATATATATATATATATATATATATATATATCCCCTACTATATGTTAGGATACATGATTATATGAAAGCCTAACAGGATATTGGTGTAAATATATATAACTTTATTTCACACACACACACACACACACACACCCACACCCCTCAAGGTCTTCTCCAGGAATAGTGAAACATGAAAAACAGACTTGATACAAAACCGAGATCTAGAAAATTCGAGTTCGTTCAAAAATGCAATACACATCAGGCGAGCAAAATCCGGAAAATGTTTATGATTCTTTTTTTCTTTTATGCTGCTATAAAAGTTCACACATGCTGATTGTTAAAGTAATAAAATAAATTTCTGTTATTTCGTGTGCAACACGTTGCATGCTTCTAGATTAAAAACAACCTTAACCATGGTGACGATAATATGGCCTCTCCGACGGAGAAGAGCAGACTGCTTCGTTAAAATCAGAAAATGGCTGGGCTTCATGTACCTTCAGCTGTCGTGGACAGTAAACGAGTTTTACAGTTTCTGCTAGCTTGTACAGAGATATTTGTCAGATCGATCAAATGCGGACTGACTATAATAGAGGGGAGATTCCTATAATTTTATGGTTTAAATGAGTGAATATTAGTACTCCTGATGAAAAAATGGGGTTCACCCTCCAGCGTTAGGACTGGTCCGCGTCATGCACTACATGACATTTCAAGACACAAGATGGCGGAATTGATGATAATATATACGGAATTCAATCCCAATTGAGGGGTCCTCCACAACCTCTTAACCCCATTTTTAGTTATCCATACCTTATTAATTGTATTTGTTCTTGTTTAAAATTATATCTCTAAATCTATTCTCAGTAACAATATAATTTACCCGCCTTTTGTCGCAAGAATAACATATAATCGAAGTCCAAATAGCATGAATTATCAATGCCTGACGCTGTCATAATGTGGAAGTGTAGGCAGGTAAATTATGTTCTTCCAGCAGATATTCAAACGCTATAAGGGCCCAGTACTGTGGTAAATGGATGGGATATGCCTACCTGCACTTCGGTATTTTGACACCGTTAGGCTCTGACTGTTGGCACCATTTAAGGATTGGCCGTGTATAGATTTCTCTTTACCAAATGTGATACAGCACTACTGTCCTCCGACAATAAATCCGACACCCGTCATGCACAGGCTGATGTTCATTCTTCCCGTAAAATCTTATATACCTATGACAAATAAATGGCTATGACCACAGCTATTTCCTCTACTGTGCATCTTGCGACAGCGTCTATTTGTAATTTACATCGGGATTTAGGATGAGTGTGTGTGTGTGTGTGTGTGTGTGTGTTGGGAGGAGGTTGGTTTTGCACTTGAAACTATCTGGGTCACAAAAGGCGATACTCAACAATTTTAAATCGTTTATAACATACTTTGCAAGTTTTGAATGTTTTAGAACCGCTCCAAAGTGAACTTTCTTCAAGCATCTCTACCACAAAACAATTTAGTGGTGCACGTTTATTGCAATACATCACCTGCTTTATCTTTGAAAATATGCCATTTTACGCGGCATAGTATTAACACGTGTTCAGAACTGTATTATGTTATGTGCGTCACACTGCATGCATGACATGCAAAAAGAAATTCTACAATTTGTTCAGATGTCTCCAACTACGGTACATTTTCTCATGCTCATGCTTTGTGTGTAATATCTTTCAGGTTTCCGAGATCCCCGTCGAAAGCTTTAAAACGTTCATGCGTTTTCTGTACACGGGCGAGAACCACGTCACTTCCGGCAATATTCTTCACATCCACTACTTAGCACGAAAGTTTAGAGTACAGGAACTGGCCCGTGAATGTGCCACTTGGCTTCTTAGGACCATTAACCATGGCAACGTCTGCGCAATCTTGGAACATGCAAGACAGTACGGGGAGGACTTTTTACTCCAAAAGTGTCTGAATTTCGTTTTTAGTCATGGTCGTCAGATCCTGTTGTCTACAAAGTTTGATGAACTTTCTCAACAATCGGTCGCATTGGTACTGAAATCCGACTACCTCGCCGTCAGCGAGAATGTGGTGTATGAAGCTATTTTGCGATGGTCTGCTCACCAGTGCCGGATACGGAAATTGGAACCAACGGGACCTAATAAAAGGGACGTGTGCGGAACACTGATAAACCTCATCCGATTTCCGATCATGGATCCTAGATATTTTTCTAGCAGAGTCTCAACAGACGACCTTTTAAATGAATCAGAAAAAGTAGAGATATTTCAATACATAACTAGCAGTTCAGGAGCTCGACCTACTCCAAAGGGCTTCATAGTGAAAAATAGGATGACTAACTTCTCTTTTGCATAGAACGGATCAAGGCCGCAGACAGGGTAGGACAACTAATACAAAATTCCTGGGGCCCGCAACGGTCAGGGGGCCCACCGCCGAAGATATATTTTTGTGTGCAAAATTCAGTGGGGCCTTCTGGAGAAGTTTTCCCAGGGCCCACAAATCGTCTCCGCGGCCCTGAAACGGAGAATTAACTGTCTGTGTAGTGATTACTAATGAAAGACTTATAATGACGGAGTAACTGTAATTAATATAAGTTACCTAGATATTTGCAGAAGTGCCAAAGTTATCAGAAAGAAGGAAATTTCAACCTTCAACAGATTGATGACAAATTCTCCTTTGTGGTTAACATGTGTTGATAAAATAAATTCGTGATATTTTTTTTATGGCACCGTCATGAATAGGACAAGGCCATATATCATTAGAACTGTACGTCAGCCTCGTACGAACGTATATAAGTGTCTATACTTGTTACGTGCTAGTTTCTGCTTTACAGTTTCGTATTCTGCACAGGGTTAGCTTTTTTAAACTTAAAGATTTTATCGAGTTCTCCTCACTACTTATCCTGGTTATTAAAATAGGCATTGTACATCATAAATATCGTTAAGAGAACTTTAAACTTAAATCCATTTATGTTGGTGTATGATTGATTGGTGTAATATAGAGCAAACGGCTTGCTTCAGATATGCATCTCTGAAAAGACTTAGCTCGGTTTGGTCATTTTAACTTGCTGAACATCATAAGTTAAAAAAAAAAAAAAAAAAAAAAAAAAAAAAATTACCCACAAAATAACCAACAAACTGGTTGGGTTGTTATTGTTGATATTTTATAATTTATTAATTACACTTTCAGAAGTTACTATTATCTAGTGAGATTAATTACTTTTCTCTATTTAAATAACTGCTGAAGTTAATATACTTTGTACTTGTTCAAATTCATCTCTCGAACACATTGGAGCAGCCATTATGATGAGCTGCCTACTTTAGGCCACGCTGTTTCCCTAATACAACCTATAAATAAATTTCAGTTAAGAGTTGTTGATCCACTTCGTTCTACATCGACACTTGTCATAGGTAGCTAATCGAAACAAGGTTTTCCGCCCCAGTGTGTGATTAGATGCATCCGAACGATACTGATCACACCATAATGCTTGTTACATATACACAAGAAACAATTTTAATGTTATCTGCAGCATCCGTAGATAACCAGGGCCGGATTGTCCGTATGGCAAAGTGGGCAACGTGCCCAGGGCTCCAGAGGCTCAAGGAACTCTGTATATTATCGTCTGATTTCACAGTCCCCCCCCCCCCCCGCTCCAGGAGCCCCTTGTAGTATCGTCTGATTTCACAGACAGTGATGTTAATAGTACTGTAACCATATTTATGGACAAGGCAGGATAGCTATGGGACGCTATGTTGGCTGTGCCCTGGGCCCTGTGGACATCGTCGAATATGTTATGTAAGTTTCTCTTATTTAAATTGTTTTCACGCAATGTTTTCTTTAGTGTTAAATATGTGTGGATATAACACGAGTCGTGATATTAACCCCCAAATGGTGAGGCGAGATCTCTCTTTGGTCAATTGATTTCTCTTGCTAATGGCAGTAATTCCTTCGAGCGCAAGATGGCACTTGTTCAAAATAATTTCAGAGAGCATACAAGGGTTGACCTGAAAGGAAGTTGATTAAGCATTATTACGTAGCGAAGATGGTGGTCAACATGCGCATAGCGTTCCAACATTATGGTCTAATACGTCTTTCACGAGTTATGTCCCTTTTAGGGTGGTAAATGCTCATACCATCTAGTAGCGTACCAATGAGGGTGGGGGACGGCGTACGTGGCGGTTGCCCCCAGGCGCTAAAACCACGGGCGCCTGAGGTCATGGAGCGAAAAAAAAGCTTTGGGCCTTCAACTCCTTCCACGAGTTTTCATGAATTTCCCTTAAGCTGACAGGCCTATAATAAGTATCCTTTGGTGCCAAAATTGTTTTTCACGTCCTACTTGCTATAGCATCTATTAAATGCCGCGAAGAGTTACTTCCCTTGTTCGACAAGGCCAATGGAGATATATCCATCCATCCATCTATCTATCTATCTATCTATCTATCTATCTATCTCAAGATCTGGGAAATTTTAAAAAATATTTTGAACTTGCGGTATGTTGCTGTTATGATATTTTACATGTATCGCTTTATTATCTGGCAATTTTAGTTTGATCCAGTTGAGAGATTGATCTATGAATCTCCGACATTCCTCTTTACACCAAATTATTGACTTTCTCAATACGTATACAAATCATTTGACAAATATCAGTCTGTCCAGATGAACTGGATCCATCGAGATAACGTTTGTCTGACAGCGATTACATACATGAAACAAACTGACAACATACCGTGAAGACTAGTCTAAACATAGAGTAGCGCTTTCTGTGGTTGCGGATCTCATTTTGCGATACCCCCAAACAAATACACAAACAAATATGAAAAGGCGAAAAGCCCAAACAATAAACATTTGAATGTACATATCAGACAAATATTATATGGTTCTTTATTTTCTTTGTTTAATCACATTTATATAACAAATTAAGTTCGCATATTTAAGAAAAGACTTTTTTTTCCTATAGAAAACTTTTAGGCGGAGAGCAAGAACTAATAAAAGATAGCTATCTTTGACATGTGATGTGAACCAACAAATTTAGAAGCTATCTTTCCCTGACACGGACGCACGAGCGTTGACTTATTTATTAGTTAACGAAACCCATACCTGTGACCAGTCTTTCAACTACCCTAGTAGACATAAAAGACCATATCTGTGATCCATCGTACAGCAGTCCCAGTCACAAAACCCATGCCTGTGACACACTGTCCCTGACACACAACCATACCAATGACCCACCGTCCAGCTTTCCCAGACACAAAAACCATACTTGTGACCCACGGTTCAGCTGTCCCAGACAAAAACACCATACATGTGACGCACTGTTCAGTTGTCTCCGATGCAACTGACGCCATAATAATGCTCTTTTGACGGACAAGATAAACAAAACAACCAATTTCTCAATGTATTTCAACTTTTGTCCCTTTCTAGATAATATAGCGAATAATAACGTGAATGTGTTGTGCATCATATAATTCGCCTGGAACGGGTGGTTTGGTGGGCTGGTGGTTCCTTAACCACTGGGCTGGTTTAATTTAAGTGGTGCAAAATACCTAAAGGAGCTTCTTCTAAATTTGTTCTCATATAAACATACCTTTTCATGCACGTGAACAGAAGGACATTACCATTTAAACAATAGGTACAATATATGTTTTAAAAATACGAGGTCAAAAATGGAAGTTGAGAGAGTAGAAATTGAAAATCAAAGAGCGAACAAAAGAAAATAAATGCGGGATAACTTTTTCTTGTTAGGGAGTGTGGTTAATATTAATACACATTAATGACAATAACGTTAGTACAAATGTACAGGCTCGATCTTATTGCAAAAGCATTTGTGTGTGTGTATGTATGTGTGTATGTGTGTGTGTGTTTGTGTGTGTGTGTGGGGGGGGGGAAGAGGGAATTGTGCTTTTAAAACTATTTAGGAACGAACAGTGCAGTATTAGAGGACAACATGTAACAGTTATACAATAACATGGCAATACAAATAACCCTATGAATCGGACTTATTTTAAGACATGTAGGAATGAAAAGCTTTGGATCGGACTGATTTTAAGTCATTTAGGTAGTAAAAACTTTGGATATGACTTATTAATTTATGACACTTAGGTAGTAAAGGATTTGGATCGGACTTATTAATATAAGAGATTTAAGTATGTTATGTATATTTTTGATTGAATTTATATTTGATTGACTTTAATTATTTGTTTTTTCGTTTTAATTTAAAAAAAAATAATTCCATTACATGTTATTGTAATGTAATTTTGTTTTACTGGATTTGATATTGTCCAGAAATCTAATTCAGTTATAAACAACTAATAATAGAAACACTGTTTCTGACCTTGATTCAGAACCAGTAAGAGTTCTGGTAAACAACTTTTTAATTATTATTATTAATTCACAGTGTAAGAACCATTGATTTCAGCCAAGGTCATATCTGGCCTACGTGTCAAATAACATGTATCAATTGTTATAAACTCTGGGTTCTTAGAGGATTGACCCACATCCTGGCATCTGTTTTGCGTTTTAGTTAGACTTATTACTGAGGTTTTGAGAAAGAGTAGTTATTCTTGCCTTAACACTTGAGAAGTCGAAGTGTTTTATGTTGTGTCCAATTTGGCTTAATTATTTTATTTTCTTCAAATTATTTTAAAGAAAAGTGATTCTTTTCCGTGGAAATACTTGTGCTCTAAACTAATTCTTGGACAAGGACATATCGAAATTTATACGGAACTCAAAAACTGGAATAATATTTTCTCTGATTCAACAAAAGACCGTTGACATTGCAGCACTTCATATGTTACACAGACGTAATCGTTTTTCATTTTGGGATTCGAACTCAGTTTCATTTAGAACATTTTAATAATAGGACTTATATTATTTTAATTCTTGGATTAATTTTGGATTTGATCACCAAAACGTAAGTCCTTTTTCCACATTTGTACTTTGTTTTTTCAGGGAAATAAATTTATTATCTAACTTTACAAAGCTTGTTGTCTTGACTTTTTTTATTGTTACGTTATGTAAGAGCCTAAACACGTAACAAGTAGTAAAGGTCTTAGATAGGTCTTATTATTTCAAGACATTTAAGTAGTAAAGGCCTTAGATAGGGCTTATTATTTCAAGACATTTAAGTAGTAAAGGCCTTAGATAGGGCTTATTATTTCAAGACATTTAAGTAGTAAAGGCCTTAGATAGGGCTTATTATTTCAAGACATTTAAGTAGTACGCGGTTTGGATAGGACTTAATTTATGACACTTAGGTAGTACAGGCTTAAGATCAGATTTACTTTATGACATTTAAGTAGTGAAGGCTTTGGATAGGACATAATATATGACATTTAAGTAGAGAAGGCTTTGGATAGGACATAATATATGACATTTAAGTAGTGAAGACTTTGGATAGGACATACTATATGACATTTAAGTAGTGAAGGCTATGGATAGGACATAATATATGACATTTAGGTAGTGAAGGCTTTGTATAGGACATAAAAGATTTCATTTAAGTAGTGAAGGCTTTGGATATGACATACTATATGACATTTAAGTAGTGAAGGCTTTGGATAGGGCTTGACAAGACACCTAAGATATTGTTGTTGCTCCCTTCTAGACAACCGCGCATTCGCTGTTACACTGGCTGAGGAAATGTTTTGACGGTTATGGATTTTTTGTAAAGTGGAAGTATCAGTTAGGCTAGTCGCTAGATGCCGTATGTTACGCCATGAAGCTAATATCATATTATTTCTTATTATTTTAGTGCTTTCATCCAGGAGTGGGATTGTCTTAATGCGCGCGCGCGCGCACGTGTGCGTGTTTGTGTGTGTGTGAATGTGTGTGTGTGCAAGTGCGTGTGTCACATCAGTAGTACCACTCGAAATCAACAGGAGCATATTCCTGGCTTGCTCAATCATTTTATTTTCTAACTATTATTTAAACACAAAGAGATTGAATTGTTAAGAATGAAAATATTTTTTTCTGTACAAGACACCAACACCATTAAGATCAACACAGAGGGATCACATTTTCTCTAAAGCACAACTTGGCCTTTGTTCCTCCCTTTTCATGAGAATATCCACACGCTCATTGGATCTGCAAAACATTATGAAGCACTTATTAGTGAAAGAAACTGCAGATGAATGATAAAGTTGTTTGAATAATCCATCGCTCTAATTTTCATTATCAGTGTTACACTACGTAGTACATTATTAGTCTTACACTAAGTAGTACACTACAAGTCAATCGTACACTACTTAGTACAATATCAGTCTGCAGGGCCCGATCAGGTCAAATGTTGGGGGGGGGGGGGGAGTGTTCCAAAATTTCAAACGGGCCATGGCTTTCCTCGAAAGGACACCAAAGCAAAAGTCTGTGTCTATTTACTCAAAGTGTGCGTAATACCCAATAACCTTTCGTAGGAATAAAACGATGGTCAAAATTTCAAGTGACAAGTGACTGTACATTTGTGTGTGTGTGTGTGTGTGTACATTGTTTTTTCTTTTGGGGTGGGGGCGGAAACCCTGGGACCGCCCCCGATCCCAGGTCCGGCTTTGAGTCTTACACTATGATAGGACGCAATGAGTCAATCTTACACTACGTAGTACAATCTCAATCAGTCTTTCACTACGTAGCACACTATCAGCCAGGTTGACACTACGTAGTACGCTATCAGTCAGGTTGACACTACGTAGTACGCTATCAGTCAGGCTGACACTACGTAGTACGCTATCAGTCAGGCTGACACTATGTAGTACGCTATCAGAAGTGTCTCGGTTCAGAATCTGCTGCCTCTGTCCACCCCTCCCCACTATGTTAAGTAGTCTGCGTGAGTTTTGCACTTTAAATTTGACTTCTTTTCTAATAATTTTGTTTGCCGATTATATCTTTTAACGAGACAATTCCATTAACAAAAACCGCGTGAATTGCAAATATCCTTTTCTGACTGGCTCATCGATTTGCATATTTCAAATCAATTAATAATTAATATTGGCATCGAAATTATTGTTCTGAATCAGAAGGTAGTTGCAACAAGATAGTTAGGTGAATATTTGTCCGCAGCCTACTGTACTGGGGTCATCTATTTAGATTTGAAAAAATATTTACCCTGTAATCAAATCAGAAAAATGATAACAGGAGTTATTTCCCATGTAACCCAATTTACACTGTTATGCTGCAGCAGCGATACATGCAAAAGAAAAACCGACTACCCACCTTGTCCATCCAGCTGAAAATAAAATAAATTTCGATCGATTAATATAACTAATTTTACTGAGAACAAATCATAAAACTACTCTGTATACATTTTCTTCTGTGTATTTGTGTGTGTGTGTGTGTGTGTGGGCGCGCGCGCGCGCGCGAGTGATTTTGTCATTGTAAATATCTTTCAATGCTATATCCTTCAAAATACATGTAAAATATATCATCTCATAAAATGTATGATTTTCGATTACAAATCTTGTTAAAGATCATTTAAATTTATATGGTATACACCGCTGACAACAAAAAATATCAAAGTCCGAAATGTCTAAAACCACGATGAAACTTGCATAATATATTCAAGTAATAAAACAATATAATCATGTTATCGAAATAAGCAATCATACGAAATTTAATTTCTTTGTTGCACGTGGTTTGAGTAATCGTGAGAAGAAAGAGTTTACAAAGAAAGTAAAATTTCCTAAATGTAAAATAGAAAATGTTACTTGAATGATATAACAATCTAAACAGGCCATTACACTACAATGCATATATAAATGTCTACAAAATATGATTTGCCAAGGACAAGTATTTTTGTGCAATCATTCTCACGAGCTTCCATGGACAGACAAACGCACGTACGAATGGAACCAAATACATATTCAAACAGAAAACCATTAATCACATGATTACTGAATTATTTAACATTATATACCCATATCAAATTTGCATATTTCGCATACGTCTCATAACACCTGCAGTGATTTTGAGTGGCTAGCGTGTTGCACTAGTTCAGTATCAATGCGCATTTAAACAGAACTACTTTAATTCTTACATAGTTGCAAAATGGCCAAACATCCCACTTTCCTGATAGGTAAAAATGTCAAACTTTTTATGGGAAAGATAAACAAGAAATGTTAACAGGAATTTATCGACGATTGGTATTATCTATACAGTTTTGATGTAATTGGCAATGCCATTCGCACTGATATTCCTGGTTATCACTTGTCTCCCTAGGATCTGATGGCAATGCCATTCGCACTGATATTCCTAGTTATCACTTGTCTTCCTACGATCTGATGGCAATGCCATTCGCACTGATATTCCTGGCTATCACTTGTCTCACAACGAGAACATTATAAATGAAGAACTCACGGCTGTGTCAGAGTCGAAAAACAAGAAAAAAAAAAAAAAACCCAAAAAACAAAACAACATGTACCGACTTTTGGCGTCTGTGCTTGAGCATGAATTAACAGGAATACTCCAAGACAAGCTAACATTTTTAACTTCTTCATGCGTTCACTAAAATCGCAAATGAATCAAGATAAAAGAAACTGGAAATTTCCCTCGATCCGTTGTGCCGTCTGCTATGCGAATAATTATTTTGCATCGTGGATGTGTGATGGAGTAAACTACAAGACTTGATAAGATGAATAATGGGCAGTTTTTAAAGATAACAATGGCGGTGTCGCTGAAGTTATTCGTTACTTTACAGTGTTAAATTCGGCAAGCTGATGACTGTACTCGAGGACAAACAAAAATAGCTAAATATATATGGGAAGAACGATCAATCCAATAAATCAAAACCGATTAATGACGATTTGACTGAATTCGGGAACAAGAGTCAACTGGATATTGCTTCCTAAGACTCCATTACTAACACCTTTTGGTTTATGGGATGTAAGACTATGTATTGATTCCAGAAGACAGCAGTATCTAGAGTCCCAGTGAAACGGTCAAACACTACACAGCGGGAGAACCATCGTGATGTCAGAGCAGTATAATTTACAATAAGATACAATTTGGAAAGACCCGTACGTTGCCTTGTCAACAGCTACAAACAGTATGTTCAATTGCGCCCGATGATTAAAGCAATTTGTTTAATTATCGCTATGCATACAAATCCTGAAGACATGAACTGGACGGATTGGTGGTCCAACGTAAACTAGAAGGTCAACTGGAAGGTCTCTAAGTCAATGCATTCGGAACACCCTACTCTATTCCCATAGTTACGTATTTTGTATTTTGTCGAATTTCTAATTAAAAGGTTAATCCGGACATTTGAGCAATACGACCATTTGTTATTTAAAGTCGAATCCAGAAATGCTTATTTCAGATCGAAACAGTGTTGTTTAAGCTGGCAACATGTACCAGATGCCGAGGATATTATTTCAGAACATGGTTTTCAAATGGAACTGAGTTCCGAGTGAATGTAATGTTTTAGAAAACAAAATTGTATATCAAATATTTGAGATAAAATTAAAAGAGTTTCACTAGTAAGGTTTGCTTGAACTTTTGTTTTCAAATAGGTAAAGATGCATAATTATCAATAAAGGTGTATTTGAGTGTAGTAAGAGTACACTTCGTTTGTGAGAACATGACACGGTAAAAAGATGCAAAATTATGTCTATTGTCGATGCATATTTGCTAGTTCATAAGGCGGAACCAACGGATGTGTAATAATTAGGACTTTAAAGATAGGATTAATTCATAAATTAGGAATACTTAATTTTGTTTTGGATCATACAAAATGAAAAGATCCCTGTAGGAGACAGTTTTAATTGAATGTCATGAAAACAATATACGTATGAGGCAGTGAAGTTTTGTGAAAAACGTGCAGGGTAACCTAAAGAGGTAATCGAGTGACACTTTCTGAATCGTGAATATGGTTGTATAACTTTCGGCGAGATCTGAGAAGTATCGGTCTTCATCACAGGAGTTACACATTAAAATAACATTTGCAATCATTATTTAAAATCTCGCACTTTTTAGGTTTTCTTTATTAGTTATTTCAGCAGTTTTTCGAGAAATAATATCTTAAAATTCTTTCCATTTTGACAGGCTTCAGCTGCTAGGAACGATGCTACATCATGGGGTAGTTTTGACGCTAGCCTACTGTAGCGTAAAAATCGCTGGCATAAGGCCGTTCAAAATGGCCCCTATTTTACATCAGTAGTCTGATTTAACAGAAGGTCTTGTGTGACTCCGTGTGATCTTTGCCTAACGAGGGTCCATGGTATGGTGGAGGGGTTACAGAGTATCGTGAGAGTCTGTTTAAACTAGATTATTAAATCCGAGGTATTATTCAAGCGTGTAATCGAAAAGACCAAGAATATTTCGATTTTTAAGTAATGTTATGCCAAAAAGCAATGCAATCGACGTCGTTTGCTTGAAACTGCTGTAAACTGATACCATCATACACCAGCGTCTAGGCTGTTGTGGGCTGACGTCATATTCATGGTAAATGGTACCTATCTAGTCACTTCACGCCATAATAGGAGACGTGAACTCTAACCTTTAGGCCAGTGTTAGCCTATAGACGACTTTGAAGTTCATTTCACTTTCAGAATTTTGGGTCTCAGTCATGTGCAGTGATTGATAATTCCGAAAAATCGATCTTAGCGCTAACCACGATCATCGGCATAAACAATCTTCTCTAATAATTCAAAATTGCAATGAAACTTTAAATATTTATAGATTTAAATAAAATATATCTCGAAATGTGATAGAAAGGAAAACAACATATTCCAGAATTGTTAGGCATAAGATTATCACATATTTCCAGTGTTTTAGTTCACTTTCCACAAACCTATCATTACGTGATTTATTGGTAGTGGGCTTTAAAAAAAAAAAAACCTTCGCATGACAGTAGGCAACGAAATAAAGTGATTAATAGATTGAATGATACGCCATAAGTACCTTGTCCCTGAGAATACATGCGTAGAAGTCGTCTGTATTTAACGCAGTACACAACTGTAGTGATAATGGCCGTAGACGCCATTACTCCCAATATGGCTGCGATATATACCATGTAGGAAGTTTCAAGAGCGTTTAACCCTTGAACTCCTTCCTGTCCTTCTTGGTGTTCTTTACCTGAAAGGTCAGATGTTAAACTTCATGTGTCTTAAAAATGTTACACAGCTGTTTCGATAAGCTTGCCTAAACTACTTCTCATCAAAGTAGACAGTCGAATTTTAGAACATAGTTTCGACTGATAAACAGTTTTGGTTAACTCGATCCTTATGCTTTGCTTTGCATTTGCATCCCAAGTATAGTAATTTCCACATTAGCTGAAAGAACCACTGGAGTTTTTATTTTCATTTCTGTACTAGAGTGTTAGGTATTGAAGAAATTTTATAAATAATGAAACAAATGGAAAATATTTTGATAAATACTTAGAAGTTAATATCTTTAAATAAGAAAACAATCATTGTATTAGTTTATGCCAAGAATGACCCCTTGATCAAGTTAATGTCATATTCCAAGGACAGACCCGTTCTGTAGATTCTTTATAGTGAAAAATCTCGTTTGAAAACCTCTAGTGTGATTTCAAGAGATCTACATACACAAAACTGAATGGAGTTATTTCGGAGTCACGCTAGAGCCATTTGAAAGACGCTGAAATAGAATGAAACAAGGAAATCGGTTTATAAATATTGCTCATTTAGAAATCACTACGATCTTAGACATACAATAGATTCGAGTATCAAAACCGGAACATGAGAGATGCAACGAAATTTTCTTAATGTACAGTGAGTGCCATGTAAAATTCATGCCACCACACTGTAGGTATGGCAAAGCTTCAGGTCAAAACTACAACAAAATTAAATATCTTTATAATAGTCTCACCCATTTTGCATGTGTTTGAGCTCAGGGCATTCTTGAATTTAAGTCCCATAATTTCGCCTGCACGCCGCAATGAGTCATAAATGCGGTTCTTGTTGTTGTTGTGGGTTTTAACGCCATTTTTCAGCACACGATATGCTATACATGGCGGCCAGTATTAGTGGTGGAGGAAGAACCCGGGAAAACCCCAGAAAGAACCACGAGAAGCTACTGGCAAGCTTTCTCACATACCAACATTGGCTGAATGTGAGACTCGAACCCACGCAGACAGAGGTGAGATGGCAGTGATCGGTAACGGAAAGCGCTTTAGACCACTCGGCCACTCGGGGCCCCAGTCATAAATGCAATAGCGTTGATTTCTGTAGGTCATAAATATATGTAAGTGAGGATATGTAATATAACTTTTATGAGAATTTGTTTGGACCGTGTAGTTGTACCTTTACAAATGTTCTGACAGCCTAACGTCAATGTCTCTATAGCTTAATGTCAAAAAGATTTGACACTATCTGTTGAAACATGATATGATGAATTTTAAAATAATCATAACTTCTCGCGATGGATTCATTCAGGAGGAGAGATATTCAAGGAAAATTCTCTTCTGAATAAGGATATGAATTAGCATAAATAAATACAAGGTCTCCTAAATATAAAGGTAGCTGATAAATGTCTTATGCTGCAGAAACAAAATTAAGGAGGATAGGAAATCAGAGGCCGTAAGTCCTTATGTGATGATGTAGAAAGTTAGACGAAATCAGACTCATCTAAGTTATCAATGTCATAAAGATCCATGAATAATCTGGTTGCAGTCCAAGAGTCCTTGGTAAAGCTGTGTTGTATAACCAAGGTCAGGAAGACGGGTGATCAGTGGGACGTAGCTCATGCAACTGACATCATGTAACACTGTAATCGAACTCACTCAAGGTCTTATCACTACCTATCTACAGTCAAGTTTATAGGAAAAATCCAGGAATCGTTCGTAAAGCTAAGCTGTGGAAACACAACTTAGAAGAGACAGATAATCAGGGGCCATAAGCCCTCCAAATGATGAAGTCATGACATCGAAGGTCGCAATCGAACCCTTTCGAGAATTCATTAGTATAAAGCAGCATATCAAATTTGGTTAAGATAGAACTGTTCCCAGCTATGATATTATGAAACTAGCTTGTTTACGGACGGACGGACGAATAATGTAGTTATTACAGGGTCTCAATACAAGCAATAAAAAACAAAAATCTTTATTTACAAAAGCTGTAAACATCCATGCACTAGGACGGTACCTAATCATTTCAAGCCTAAATGTGAACCATTACTAGTTTTTAAGGTACTTTATTCGTAAAATGAAAGTAAAAACGTATTACCCCACACAAACTACAAAACTGGACAATCGATGTGGAATTTTATGTTCAAGTAGTGTAAACATTAAGAAAGACTCCCTGCAATTTTACATATGGGTGTACATCTATGAAACGCATTTTGAATAAAAAAAATAAATTTATTTGCAGGCTTGGTTTCCAAAGATTGATTGATCCCAATCAAAGCTTGCATACCTTCCTCACATCTAAAACCCGTCCAGTCATTTTTGCAAAGGCACCTGTACGACCCCTGGGTGTTAAGGCATTGGCCGCCATTTTCACAAATGATGGTTTCACATTCATCGACATCTGAAACAGAGTTGTATCGGAATTAGACCAATCACTTGCGAATCACGTGGTCCTCTACCCTAAGAAACCTTGTTATTACTAATCTTATACATATACAACTTTATCTTTGGACCCAAAATAAACATGCGCACATGAATATCATACCTTGAATAATGCCCACAGATCTCTATATAATTGGTATATCATCGAATATGGAATCATTCACAAGGCTATACAAAGAGAGTATATATATATATATATATATATATATATATATATATATATATATATATATATATATATATATACACACACACACACACTGACAAAGTAGATTCTATCAGACGTTATACATATATAAATTAATGCGTATACACTCAGGTCGGGTAGGCTCGCAGATGTCAGATAATTGTAAACAAGCGTAGAAGTTGACGACGTTTGATGATATTTCCAGTTAAATACCGATTTTTCAACTGGTTTTAGTCTTCTGCGACGAAAACGTTAACAAATAATTTATTTCCCTGGAGAAAAAAGAAACTATGCAAAAATGAAAAGAAAGTTACGATTTTAAGAATCAAATGCATAAACAATCCAAGAATAATCCAAGAATTAAATTTTAGAAGTCCTAGAAATGAAATGTTCTAATGAATTCAAGTTCGTGTCCCGAAACAAAAATCCAAGGCGATGACGTATACTGTAGTTAGTATGGAGCTGATGTGTACTGTCCTTTGTGAACCACAGGAAATAATATTCGGGTAATTGAATTCCGAATAAAATTTAAATAAGTATCTTCGTCCGAGAATTTTGTATGAGCAATGAAATATTTCCAGGAAAAACAATTATTCTTTAGAATCCAAATAATCTGATAAAAATTAAATAGAACTCCAGAACTGCCACAACAGACACTTTCCAGTGTAAAGGGGGAAAAAAAAAGCCCAACTGAGAAATATCTCTATAGACATTGATATAAAACCTGACTGTTGCGCAATTTCGGAAACCCAGAATTAAGAAATAGAGGCTGTTTACAAATAAAAAGTCACGTACTCCTAGTATGACCTTGATAAAAACCAATCATTTTACTCGAGAACAAAATAAAAATGAAAAGGAACTAGGTCAGAAATAGAAACAATGTTTATATTATTAGGTATTTGTGAAAATATTCAGCTCAAACTGAAACAGGAAAATATGAAATTCCTAGCCAATTTTTTGTATACATGGAAATGTGATGAAATTAAAATAAAAGATTAAAAACAGACAATTAAATTAAATCAAATAAAAATTAAATCAAATACACGTAACATAAGAATTGTGCCGCCAAAATCTTCATATGGTAGATTTAGATTTCATCATCATCATCATCATCATCATCATCATCAGTCCCGTATTTTGGAAGACCGTTAGGGCACCGCACAAGACCTAACAACCAGCTTCTTCCATTCCTCTCGATTATCCGTCTTTCTCAGTGAGTTGCTCAGTGTCAAGCCTGTCCACTCTCGAATGTTATCTTCCCACCCCATTCTTTGCCTGCCTCTCTTTCTTCTTCCTTGTACAGTGCCTTGTAGGATTGTCTTGACAAGTCCTGATTATCGTGAAACATACTGATATCATTGCATTTTCCGTATTTTCACTATGAACAGGAGGTCGTCGTGAGGTCCAATGGCTTGTCTTATCCTTTGCCGTACTTCTTCATTGGTGATATGGTATTTGTATGTGACTCCGAGGATGTCCACAGTTATGCTCCATGATTCGCAGGCGTAGAGAAATATGGAGATCACCAGTGAGTGCATCAGTGTGACGTCTGAACTGAGTGCAATGTTCTTGTCCTTCCAGATGGGTTTCAGTTTTGTCAGCGCTGCTGTTGTCTGTGCAGTCTTGGAGATTATTTCAGGCTTCGATCCTTCATCTGTTACAATTGCCCCAAATACGTGATGCTGTGGACTGTTTCTAGCTTTGTATCTTGGACCCTGATGTCAGTGCTGATGCCCTTGGTGTTGTTAGTCATCATGTTGGTCTTCTCTGCACTAATTTCCATGCCATAGGATGCATATGTTTTGTCAAGGCTCTCTGCTAAGCTAGCCAATTCTTGCTCATTTCCTGCTAGTCCATCAATGTCATCAGCAAAACATAAGTTGGTGATTGTTCTGCCTCCGATGCAGACTGTCCCTGTATGCTTATCAAGCGCGTCTGCCATGATTCTCTCCAGAAAGATGTTGAATAGTGTGGGAGAGAGAGAGAGAGAGCAGACAGCCTTGTCTGACTCCGACTATCGTTCTGAACCAGTCCCCTATGCTGCCGTTGAATTATACAACACTGGTGTATAGAGGTACTCTATTACTGTGATGAGGTTGTCATTGATGTTGTACAGTCTCATGGTCGCCCACCGGGCTGCATGCCCTACACTGTCAAATGTCTTCTTGAAATCCACGAAGACGTGGTACAGATCCTGCTGGTGTTGGAGGTACTTCTCACACAATATTCTGAGACTGAAGATCTGCCCTGTGTGTTGCGACCTGCTCTGAACCCCGCCTGCTCCTTTGCAATGATCTTTTCAGCCTGTGGTTTTAGTCTGTTCAGCAGTATCCTTAACATGACTTTGCTTGGATGGCTCATAAGACTGATTGTACGGTGGTTTTGACACTGTTGCAAGTTGTCTTTCTTGGGTAGGGTGACGATCAGTGATTGGGTCCATGGCGATGGCCATAGTCCTGTTTGCCAGATCTTGTTGCAGATGTTTGTGAGGGCGCTAATCATTGCTTCTCCCCCAGCCTGGATTAGTTCTGCTTGGATGTTATCCACTCCTGATGACTTTCACGTTTTCAGTGGTCTCACTGCGGCTTCTACTTCTTCGTATATGATAGGGTGGTTGTCGTTGTTAGATGCTGGAGGGACGTTCGTTACCTCTGGATCTATTGTGGCTCAGTGGTTGTAGAGTTCTGCACAGTACTCTGTCCATCTTTTCAGAATACCGTTTTCTTCTGTGAGGCAGTTTCCGGCTTTGTCCTGTAAGGAGGTAACCCGCCGTTGTTTTGTGCTTGTTAGAACACAGACCAGTTGGTATGCTTTTCTGCTGTTGTTCGTTTTCAAGTTTCCCTAAATGTCTTTGGACATTTCTTCTATCCAGTTCTCTTTTGCTCTTTTTCATGCTTTTCTTGACTAACCGGGTGGCTGCCTTTTACTGCTATGCCCCTTTTGTATCGTTCTTTTTCTTCTTCAGTTCCCTCTTCTTGTCACACAGGTTGAGAACCTCAGCTCTGACCCATGGTTTCTTGACTGGGCGATGTTTAGAGTTAGATGGATTGAAGAAGGTGTGACAATGACCAAATATATTTGTATTTTGAAAAACTAAAACTATCTTAGCAAACATGCAAGTTATTATAATGTGTTATTAACTTTGCAAAATCCTTCCGATTGGTTCATTAAAGCAAATAAATAGTTCAATTTAATTTAAGTATTTGTGGAAAGGGTCAGTCGACAAAATAAAAATAAAATTCATAAACAAATGTCATGATAAAGGAAGACTTATTTATTTTGCAAGGATGTTTTTATTTCTTATACCATACTCTAAATAATATAATAAAAAGACTTTTTCAGATTTTCTTGCAGAAACCCTTTTGAATAATGAAACTATAAGTCAGAGGGTCTCTCTTTTTCCAGGAAAAAATAGTCTGAAAAAGGTAGACTATATATGTATGAAATTGTCAAGAGTATAGTTGAATTCCTCTTACGACAAAAAGTAAATTATATATATATATGTGTGTGTGTGTGTGTGTGTGTGTGTGTGTGTGTGTGTGTGTGTGTTGGGATCCACATTTTATGATATGCATGGTTCTTAACTCTGTGAAATCATCTATTAATCGAGTACCTATTAAATCTCGAGCAAACATTTTGGAAAAAATCTTACTTTTTGAAACTAAGAAGATTGCAGAGCTATTTATAGCATCTTAGGTGAAAGACACATACCTGTTAGAAACGAAAGCACTAACTAAATAGAAAATATGACTTAATCTTCCAAATCAATTGGATTGGATAAATCATTTTTCCTTAACATACAAAATTAAATGGAAATTTAATCTAACTTGGGTTCAGTATAAATTACTGCATATAATTGTTGCAACAAACACTTTTTGGTTGGACAAAGTGGAATTTCAAATTAGTATAACGTTTTTGTTTAAACCGTCGTTTTTGGACTGTGCTATTGTGGAGCAGCTTTGGAATGATTTAGACTAGAATAAAGCTAATTTCTCGCGTACCTTTTAACTTCTAGTCGTTTTACTCGTGTGTGTTTGTCCGCGTTTGCTGTCAAGACGAACTTTCTAAATCATGAAAGAATTTATAATGACTGAATGTACGCTGATGACGAATTACATATATATCATTTTAACATAAAACTTTCTTAATTATCAATTCCAGATTTGAGAAAAAATTTGAATTTGCACTTAGTTATAGATTTTTTTTAAATATATGGATTTTTCTTGATTCTGATGGACTCTGCATTTTTGTGAAGTTTTTGTGGTAACACTGCAAGTAAAGGATGCATGTCAGTAACAATATCACCATCTAAGCACTGTTGAGGCCATATAGTCCATACAATACAGTGATTCTAAGTAGATAGGTTGCTGTATTTGTTGATTATTCGCATAAATTGAAATATATGTTCGGATCGAATATAAATTTGAAGTATCCAAGGTTTTCATGGTCAGAGTAGCAAAGGCTCGGACTTCATTGTATAATGAATTTTGCATCAACGTATTTTCTTTGTAACACAGTCGAAACAGAATTACAAATTATCAATTGACTAATTACGGTGAAATCGTATCACTTCTACTAGTTTTGCAGTCATTTTAGTTGGTACACAGATTCGTGGATCTGCCCAAGGTTGATTAAGAGGATCTTCTATTTTTACCTGTCTCGCACCTGTCTCCGGTGAATCCATCTTGACATAGGCAGGTGTAAGAACCATAACTGTTCTGACAGGTGCTATTGAATCTACAGGGTGCCGCCAAACATTCATCCACATCTGAGAAGACAAACAGAGCCTGAAGATTATTTAAGACATTTTACTGTTACATATGGGGTTGTGTGTGTGTGTGTGTGTGTGTGAGAGAGAGAGAGAGAGAGAGAGAGACAGAGAGACAGAGACAGAGAGACAGACAGACAGACAGACAGAGAATAGTTTTAATCAGAAAAAGTTGTTAAGGCTGGATTTATATGCCTGTTGTTGATTTATTGCTATTGATACTGGCCAACACTTGTACAGATGTGCTGACACACTTGCTTTGCACTACGTGTTCTTCTGTTCGATCGATGAAACGTCATTTGTATAGATTATATCCACGATCAGTGGCTGCCTCAACTTCGCTAGCCAAGGTTCCGATGTGATGTGTTAGCCCTATCTACATCTTGGTGGATTGATCAGAATTTTCATTTCTTCGGTTCTATGAATTCTATTATACTTCCATTGATTGAGACAATGGAATGCCGGTCCGTGTTTGTATAAATAAACCCTTTACCTCAGATACACTTGTAATGGATTCTCTCTGATACGTTGTCATACGTTCGATGTTAAAATGATAAAGTATCATTTTGAAGTCAATTGCCTTCAATACTTTCTTCCCATGTACAAATGAACTGCTGTTGTATGTTATTGTTAATCTGGCATATCATACTAAGGGAGACAACTCGTGACATCCAATCGATGTCACTAGGACAAATCACTGAAACATCTGATCTATTCGCCAAGGTGTAGGGTTAATACATCGGAACCTTGGTTAGCGAAGATGAGGCTACCTCCACAGTAATGCTAACATGTGGGTCATCTATATCTACACATGTTTAAACTTGTTGCAAAATCAATAAAATATACATTTTCACATAAGAACTACAGTAACAAGAACTGTTTGAACATCAGCAACAGAAACACTACTACTACTACTGCCGTAACAAATACAGCCTTTACTGTTACTACTATCACACAACCACGTGTTCCATGTGACCTACCGATCTGGCAGTTTGCTGCTATCCAGCCCTCTTGACACAGGCACAGGTAAGTACCTTGTGTATTGAGGCAAGTTCCATTGTTCTCACATCGAGTCTCAGCACATTCATTTATGTCTGAAAGCAAAATTGCAATTGACATTCAATAATTTAATTTTTTAGTATCATGTTAAAGACAATATCCCAATACCACGCTGAATGCATTCACAATTATGTACAGCTGAATGGACCTCTAGACGTGACGCCATCTTGTATGACCTTTGACTTCGACAATGGCTTATAGTTTGGAAACTCAGTTTCGAATTCTAGAAGTGGGGTCTTCGGACCAATATATATCCCCTCTGTGAATCTTGATTCCAGTAGTTGTATTGATATAACAACAACAGCGGGAATAAACTCTATATACTGCTACTTACACCGCAAAGTACTGCTGTATCTACTGCTACTACCGATGGCGCTTGTGATACCACAACCATCAACACCCATACCTACGGAATATCACAAAATTTTCCTTTGATAACAGCTGCGAAACTGACAACAGTAATAAAATAACAACTAAATGGTAACGCATTTCCTTTGCAGCAACGCGTTGTCTCGATCCTGTAATTTAGCATTTGTATGGATTATAGTTTCCTCCGACTCAAGGACACTGGCAGGCAAAACAGTGCATACAGGTGGGTAAGTGGGTTGTCTAGAGAGAGAGAGAGAGAGAGAGAGAGAGAGAGAGCGAGAGTGTGTGTGTGTGCTTGTGTGCGAGTGAGTGTTTTTCAAACTTGTAAAAAATAGTATTTGTACATAACAACAGCAAGAAAATCAGCAACAATAATGCTGATTATGTTACGACTACTGCAACAAACTAAATAACTACGCGTTCTCTTTGACGTATGGAGTTGTTTGTATACTCTGTCACCATTCTCGACACTGGCACATATAAGATCCTTGTGTATCGAGGCAATTTCAGATGTTCTCATATCCAGTCTCAGCACATTCAATTAAACAAAAACAAATTTACCCTTGATATTCAAAAATAACAATTTTGGAAACATGTTCAAAAAGACAATTTTCAAAACCCCAACGTAATGTACACTTATTTCTTAAACAAATGCACGTGTAGCAGCAGAGAGAGTGAATCATACAAGTTGTATCACCAGAAAACCCTTCTACCAAGAACATTTCTGATAGAAGAGTTATTTTATAAAAATAACCCTTATTTTCAGAAAATAAGACAAAAAAGATGTCATTTTACTGAAATAAGGGTTTATTCTCGTAAAACTCATTTAATAAATTAATTTCTTGCCCGCGATGGTCTATTTAGAAAAATATCATGTATAGATTCACTCTCTCTGCTGCTCTCGTGAAAAATATTTTTTAACATTAACTTTATTAGTGGAATTAAATAATCGGTTATCAAATAATGGCAAATATCGGAGAAGCACTTACTACTAGACTAGCTCGAGAGCGATTAGAAGCAATCAAAAAATTTCTTCCTGTCCGTGATAGTGTCAGAGAAAAATTACAAGCACGGCAACAAGCACAAGCTGAATTTGCAACAGGTGCAGAAGAATTATTTAAACCAATCACTGAGCCAACCAAAAACATCGCTGAAGCCACAACAGCAACACAGCAAGTTATCGCGGAATTACCAAAACAGATCAGCGAAGCAATGAAGTCTGCTGACAAAACAATTGCTGAAATCAAAGATGTTAAAAATATTGTCGAGTATCTATCTAAACCAAAATTAGAAACTAAATATTTTACTCAGGATGGTTACACACAAGTTATGGGCGATCCTTATGCTGTTGCTGCAGCGGGATATAAATTACGTCATCAGCTTCTAAACCAGAATTTCGTAACACTCCAGAACATGAGTGGAACGCTAAAGTATTTCGCGAGTATAAAGGTATTCAAAAAATTGCTGAAAAATATAAGCGTGAATATGTTGATTTTGTTGAGCGAGTTAATGAAATGAAAAAGGGTATTCAAACAGCTGCTGAAACACCAACAAAAGAACGATCTCGACCACGAAGACAACCATCACCTGACCCGGGTGTAACCGGTAGTGGTTTAGGGTCTGGTTTTATTGCCTGTCCTAACAATATCGTCGATGATGTATCACGGCTAGAAGTTCTCATAGGAGGAAAACGTGCTGGAAACAACTCTCCGGAAATTATAAATGAAGCCGCAGATATCTGTCAGCGACTATTTCAACGTGGTATCATGGATATCAGCATCTACCGTGAACTTATTAATGAACTCGCAGACGGTTACTACAGCGACTGAAGGTCACAGTAATTTTAGTTAGAGAAACAACAATTAAATAAAATGATTATACACAATGCTCAACCCATTCCAGTCAGAGTAGTGAATTCACGATTACCGGTCTATCGAGCAAACTACGGAGATGGTGTCGGTGATGTTGCTACGGGTTTGTTTAGAAGAATAGCTCCTAAGGCGTTACCGATTGCAAAACAATTGTCGATGAAGGCTATTGATGTTGTTAAGGATAAAGCCCTTGGAGTTGTTGGTGATTTTGCCGGGAAAGCATTTACGGCAGTCAAGGATAGATTGGTACGGTTAATACGCAGACCGAAAGCGGTTAAACCACCACCAGTAAAATTACCGAGCACCGAAACTATGCCCGCTGATGTCAGTAAAGCAATAAATCAGGCTGCAAATCAAAAACTCGCAGAGCTGGTAAGCCAAAAACCCGAACAAATAGATACCTCGTTCATATCAGGAAGTGGTTTTCGTTTTAGACGACTATGATTTACTATAAAATGTTCAAACGCGTGTCTGATCCAGCTTTTGATATGGATGCACCAATACTCAAAGATGAGTCTGTGCGTGATTATCAGTATTATTCTTATGAAGCAACATCACACGATCAACCGGGATGAATTGAATTACGAGTTCATGATACAAGTAGATATTTCTTACCTGCTGAAGCATTCCTTGAAATCACGGGTGAAATCATAAGAAGTGATAATGGTAACCCATATGACGCTAATATCCAAGTTGGTTTTGTAAATAATGGCATCATGGCACTATTTTCCAGCGCTAGATATCTCATAGACGGCAAAGAAATTGAGACAATTCAGGATAATGTTGATGTTGCTACAACAATTATCGGGTTGGCGCGATACTCAGATGATTACACTAGATCAGCTGGTCCGACTATGATGTTCGCTAAGGATAATAATGATCATCCAGATAACAGACCTAGTGTTCTGAGACAACCAACAAACCGTGCTGCTAATCCCGTTGCTCTTGATACAATAGGAAATTTACCATTTCCCAACCCTGATTACAATCCTGGTTTTGCTACACGTAAAATAATGTTAAAAGGTGATCGTAGAAGATTTTCATGTGCAATTCCGCTGTCTCACATCTTTGGATTTTGTAGAGGTGTCAGAAAGGTTATTTTTGGAGCCAAGCATACAGATGTACTTGTTAGAAAAGGTGATAGCAATGACGCTATCTGGCGAGATGCCGCTGCTCCTGCCGGTGTAGTAAAATTACTCAAACTTGCATTGTGGATGCCAGTAATGTCCCCATCGTTAGTTGAAGAGCAACGGCTACTCTCTTTTATGGACACAGGTGGTAAATCATTGATATCATGGTTAATAACATCTACAGATACCATCCAGGGCTCCAGTGCGGGACATTTTACGTGGCACATAGCATCACAGCAAGGAGTGTCAGCACCACGACATATTTTCGTTGCACTCCAGGCATCTAATAGAGTAAATTCACAAACGCGGACTTATATGATATTTGACAAACTTAATGTCTCTGAAGTTTCGCTGCGAATAAACGGACATCAAGAACCATCCGAAGATATATCGATAGATTTTGAACACAATCAAGTCGCACGTGCGTATCATCGCCTGATGACATTTATAGGACGTGACCAAAATATTGATACCGGCTTGCAGATATCACAGTTGGATTTTACAATACTGTATCCGATTTATTACTTTTCGCTGGAACATCTTGATTTAACCAAACAATCGGTCGTTGATATACACTTCAAGGCTAACGTGGGTGATTACCCCGTTGGTGGTTTCAGAGCAATCGCGGTCATACTCTCCGATAAAGCAATGCTACTTGAAGGTGGTGGTGGACGAATGAGAGTCATCGATGCTCCAGTAGAAAATATGTAAACAATTAGATCAATATCTTATTAAATAAAATGTCATATCATCACGCTAACGTCGCTCTGACCCCTGGTCAGACCAACAAACTAAAATCAAAGCAAGCATCAGCGACAGGAATGTCAATAACACTTAAACACGGACAACTTAGTGGTGGTCAAAATAAGTTATCGGTTACTCAAACGCAGCTTAATCAAATCAACAAAGCCAGAACATCAGGAAAAGGAATCAAACTTGATTTTGCTGCCACAGCTGTCCGTGATATGGTTAAGTCTGGTGGAATATTTCCATTCATTCCAATATTAGCTGCTGCGATACCAGGAGCACTTGGAGCAGCAGCAAAAGCCGCAGCACTTGGAGCAGTTGGAACCGCAGCAGGAATGAGAAAGCAGTCGGAAAAGGATATAACAAACGAGGAGGAATACTTCATCCTGCGGCAATAGCAGCAATGACTGGACAAATTCCTCTAACACAGCCAAGTGCAGAAATAAAAGCTATCAAGGCGTTGGCACCAGCGATTGTAAAAACTGCTCTTGGTAGAAAGGATATTTTGGGACCACTTACGGCTGGTCTATCTAGAGCGTTTACTGGACGAGGATATAAAAAAACAGGCCGTGGACTCAGACTCCCAGGAACCCCACCCTCATGGTATCCAAAACGGTTTTAAAAACGCTTCCAGCGAGCAATTTTGATTTGCTTGATGCTGTTAAAAAATTGCGCATAAAGAATTTCAGAGGTGTCTTTATGCGGGATCAATTACCGCAACAACCGAATAATCCAGAAAACGGTATTATTAATCTCGACAACAAAAACGGTCTTGGAACTCACTGGGTTGCTTACGCGATCGATCCACGTGGAATTGTCTATTTTGATTCGTACGGTTTAGCACCACCAGTTGAGTTTCTCAGGTACGCAAATAAAATACAAAATACTCCTGGAAGACGAAGTCTCCTGTGGCAGTCAACGTTACCAACACAAACACTGATTGATCCGCCCATTTGTGGTCAGGAGGTTTTAAACGTTCTTGATGAGATAACAAAGCACCCAAAAATTCATCCGCACAAAGTCGTGCATGAATATACCGCAAATCAATTTGGAAAAACACCTATAACAGAACATGGTAGATATTTACGGAAGATCAAGCAGAATAGCGGAGGAAAAAAAAGATATCGATTTATCAAAGTATGCGACCAAAGATGAAGTCGACGATCTTTTGAATCTAGCTGGAGTAGACCCAGATGAGGTTGCTATTTTCCAAGACAAGCAAGGAAAACTAAAAACGAGCAACATTGAGTGGAATGATATAATTCGCAGGGTTCTTGGAGCTACCACGGGTAACTTTTCCGAATTTACTGACGGTGGTAGATTCAAGGACTAAAATATATCAATCAAAGACATCAACGACAAAATCGAAAAAAGTGTTGCTGGTCGCGTAAAAACCACGGGGGATACAATGACAGGAGAACTCAGCATGAACGGAAATAAAATAACCGTGTTGAGAGATCCAGCCTCGAACGAAGATGCCGCAAACAAACAATATGTAGACACGAGTGTCCACACAAGCACTAGCGCCATTGACGGTAAACTAACCACGTTGCGGGCAGAGTATGATGTTCACGTGGGCGCGTTTACAAGACTTCGAAGAAACTTCGCAAAAGCTGATGAGTCCATTGATAAGTTCTTTGTGGTTCCTCCAGTCATCGACACGAAACTTTCTGAAATCATACCAAATCTTACTAATAAAGCCAACGATATCAACAAGATTAATACCCGGTTAGGTGTAGTCAGAACGGAAAAAAGTTTTTCAGATCAAGTTCAGATAATAGAAAATAACATTAACACGATCAAACAAACACAGCAGAATATCGTAGCGGGAATTCCTGAGATCGTTAACAAAACCAGTCTGATTAAAGTCCCCACTGGAGTTACCCCCGGGCATATCACCAACATCGTATACACGGTATCATCGGGATTCGCAACATGGTCCCGACAAAATAATACTATCAAATATACAGCAACAGCCACTGGCGTGTATAGACTGTCTGTATTCAGTGCCGCTAAGTTTGAAATCTTCACAACATATCCCTGGAGACATTCCACTGACAAATATTCCGGGGTTGTGACTAAAATACTAAACAAGGAAACCGAAGAAACATTTATACTGGAAGCCTCAGACAAGAAATTAACCGCAACATCCTACTGGTGGTGTTTGGAATTTGTAGCTGAAACGCCTCAATTGGTTACCGCGTAAAATAATAAAATAAAATCAGCATCAACGACAACATTAGATGCTCAGCAATATAGATATGATCAGGTACGCGAAAGGCAGTCAGAGTTAAAAAACACTATTGACAAATGCGCAACAAAGATAAAAAAATACAAACGGCGTGTAACTGTATTAGACACAATAGTGTATTCGGTATCCGCGGTAGTTGCATCCACGGGTGTATTATTATCAGCGCTGACACCAGTGACAACTGCAATCGCGATTACAATCACAATTTCAGCATCAACGACGATTGCAGGAGTTGCTAATAATTGCAAAAAAAAAATATCCTCGTGCGCGCTAACAAAATTACACGAATATGAAAAGTTAAACAACGCGGCCACAAGCACCTACTCGAAATTGTCCTCGTTGATATCATCCAGCCGTGACGATACAGTTATATCCGATTCCGAATTCACATTGATGTCCAGCGCATACAACGATTACGAAAACACAAAGAATTTTAATTTGAAAACGATGAAGATAAATAATGACGGAGATACTTCAAGAGATAGCCGCAAATACAGCTCCGGTAAAAGCATCAATGATAACAATATCTTCGACGCAACCAGAGTTTAATATTAATTTTCCAACTGCAATTCCAGTAAAAGAAATCGCGTTGGCACAATTACGAGTATATCACAGTTGGCCCAACATCAGGTCGACATCATTTCACGGACAGTTGCCAGATAATTGATTTGTATTTTCGTATCAGAATAACCCCGACGGCACACCAGATTGGAACGGCGTCAGGTTACCAACAGGTTCTTATCAGATAGAAGAAATCAACAAAGAAATACAGCGTCAAATGAAGCGTATCACGGGAAAAGAAGCAAAAATATCAATAACCGCACACGAGCCAACGCTGTCCACGGCCATCGAGATTGCTGCACCCGGTTACGCCGTAGATATCTATAACAGTTCAATCCGAACAGTGTTAGGATGGCCAGAAGAAAAACCGAATGTAAAACCGCGTCTACCAGAACCTGTAAAATCCGATTATTACACAGATAACAAATCATATCATGAAATTCAATCATCGCATATACACTCAATAAATGCAATGAGGAATCCAAGACCAGGAATCTATCACGATTATACTGCTGGAAATCCACCACCGTTTGACGGGCCACGTTGGTCATTTTATACTCAGGAAATACCAACTAATATACGTGAAATCCTTGCAGAGGAGATTGAATGAGATTTTAATGAAATTAACCAATTGTATAAAACACAACTTAAAAATCTGCAACAATCCTTCCAGGAACATATTTCTGATTTATACAGTCCACGTAGTGAGATTATTAAACGTATTGAGATAATAAATCAATTAATCGATGATATGAGATATTATAACAGTCGACCGGTTCAGATGGTAGTTAATGCTCGGATTAAGAACAAATTTCTAGAATATTTTAAAATAACAGAGGCTGAATTACCAAATTTTAGATTCCCTGGTTATGTTGTACCCGAGATGTTAAAGTCGTTATCCAATCTCCTGGATCAATCCTTCGAGGATATCCTTGCCGCGCACAAGCAAACACTACCGGTACCCGTTATCCTCAGACACGATAATTCCACAGCGGGAGATGGCAGACATATTTCTCCGGGAATCGTAAATATCACTGATGTCGTCGCGGTCAATCTTGTATGTGATGTCATCGAGGGTAGCTACAGCGCATCAGATACAACCACAACAGCACAGCAGGGGTTCATCCTGTATTCATTTACTCCTGAAGAACCACCTGGGTTTTTGATTATGCAAGAGCCGATCAATCCGGTCTATCTGCGGCGTCATAACCCGTGGCTGTCAAGAATAAATTTTAAACTCACTGACCAGTCAGGAAATTTGTTGGACATACGTGGTGAGACGGTTAGCATAAACTTGCTGGTGAAATCGTAAATCCAAAAAAATAATTGGAAAGAACCATGGGTATATGGACAATTGCTACCATCACACGCTGGTGCATATCTTTGACCGGGAAAAACTCGCTGATGCAATCAGAGACGCATTTAAGTAACCGGAACATCTTCACCGGTTAGGATTTGTCGCTGTAAGATGTTTCCGTGAAGGCAACGATAAAATGTTGCTGCGAGATGAAGATCGTCAGCGACTGCGTGATCACGAATTGATATACGTGTATATGAACCAAGATGAACTTCTCAATTTCGCACACTCATGCTTGACTCGCACGCAGTTAAATGACATTCTCGCGGGCGGAAAATTTCCCACCCCGCAGTGAAATATTTTATTTTATACGAAATTTATGCAAACTGCACGATTTCATTGATTTTCATAGCAAAATACCCCTATGGAATGAGCACTTTGGTCTGTTTTGTTAATATTTACTAGCAATTACCCTGTAAAATCTACGACGCTGGTCTGTTTTGTTGATTTTGACTACCTAATACCGTTATGAATTGAGTACTTTAGACTGTTTCAGAAAAATTACTATGGAAAACTAATTATTTTTTTTTCAACACGATAATGTCCTTGAAACCAGATGTTTCCAAATCTAATGATGACACTGCACTGAAAATCCAAACAAATAATTGGATAAAAACCATAAGTATATGTACGCTCAAGCACTGGTACACATTCATGATCGACAAGCACTTGCTGATGCAATCAAGAATGCATTTCTGACACAAGAATATGATCGGCCAAGATCTGTCGCTGTAAGATGTTCCCGTGGTGGTAGCGATAAAATATTACTGACAGATGCAGATCTTTGGAATCTCCAACAAGATGAATCCATATACGTGTATATGGATCAAGACGAAATTCTTAATTATGTACACTCATGCTTGACTCGTACGCAGTTAAATGACATTCTCACCAGTGGAAAATTTCCCGAGCAAAACAATTAAAAACTTGCCTGAAGTATATCAATGAAACTTTCATATATCGGCGCGGTATCATGTGGTGATTGTCAAGATGGGATATCCGTGTACGAACTTGAATGTTACGATTCAGTGTTCGACGACGAACTCGATAACGATCCTGGTTGTTTCTGCCGTTGTTTCTGCGATGGTAAGTCTTCGTGTAAAAGTCCGTTGTTTTACAGGATCATGTATTACTACATAAGCAACGACGAAGATTGTTTAGCGCGCGCAGATTATTACGAATATGAACTCCAAAATTACGACGAATACCCTGACGGGGATGACCCACATCCGTGTTATGCCACCGATGCACTTAAATACGTTGACAGGATCATGCATGACATAGTGAGATATTTATAATTTCTCGGAAAATCTCACGGAGGGTTTCTTAGATTTGCCTGATCGGGTGGTTTTATTTTTTTTAGACTTATCTGCGGCGGTCATCGATTTAAATTCTTCTTCGAACGCTTTTGCCTCCGCGTCAAGGATAGCTTCGAAATTATCGGCAGGTTTCTTGAAAATTTCAACGTGTTCAGCTTTAGCTGCTTCGATGTTGGTTTTGATAAGTTTATTTTTTGATCGCAAATCTTCTAACCGCCGAATAAGACCGTTGTTAGCTTGTTGTTCAGAATGAAACTGTCGCTGAATTGTGGCCCTTGCTCGCTGTAATTCCGGTAACGTTTTTTCAAGGTGCATAGTTATTCCTACTTCGAAACATTTTGCATCCATTGCTTGCACTAGATTATTTAATCGTGTTATCTCCGCTTGCGCTTGTGCGTTGTCATTGACAAGTTTATCATTGACGGCCATTAGTTCGCTGATTTTTTCTTTTCCGAGATTGTAATTTCGCTCGAATGAATCCCGCTGACGTGTCAGTAAATCTCTCTGTGCTTGATTGGGTTTCGTAACTATTTTTGGTCTGATCGAGTCAGGATCAGCTTGTCTCCAGATTTCATAAATTCTGTTATATCCGATGTGAAATTCCTTCGCGATCTGATCGATCGGAGTAACATTTTTTCGAAGTTGTATTTGTGAAATTTGCTTCGGGGTGAGTGTGATTCTCATTATATCATCGTGAGATTTTTCAGCGAAAAAAAATTACTGACAATGATTATCGGCGGGATTTCCCCGGCAATGATTACCTGACCGGGTGAAAAAAATTAATTTTTCAAAAACACTGCATTTTCGCAGCAATAATTATTATCGATAATGATCATTGAGGAATTATCATGGATAAATTTATCAGAAATAATTACCGGTAATTATTTTTCGGTAATTATTTTTTTTTCAATCCTCGTTGATCAGTTTATCAAGCTGATCAGAAAGAGTTTTACCTAGTTTTTCTTGTTCAAATATTTTACCGATTTCATCAAGAATTCTTTTTATTGTTTTAGCTACCGGAGATAGCAATGCTATGTTATCTCGGTTCTGATAGACAACTTTAGTTCGAAGTTCGTCATTGAGAATTTTCATTATCCGGTACTCATTTTTATGTGTTCGATAACCCTGCGCACGGGCATCATTGACTTTACCGTATTCGTGCATTAACCATGCTGAGTTGAAAATTTCACTACACGTAGTAAATTTCTTAAGTGAATCAAGCTCGGCAGTCAGCGCTGTGATGTTTTCGTAGTTCATATACCATATGCGATTTTTTGTTTCTAATTGATTGTCAAATTTAAACAAATTAGCGAAAACTTATATTTTGTTTCGGTCAATATAATCTTGCTCGGTTAATGTAATGTTATGCTTGCGTTGATAATACCTGGCAAGCTCACGAAATCTTTTACCGCCACAACTTGAGCATAATTTTGTTTTTCCACGGGTTGTAATACCGCATACTACACAGATAACTCCACCGTTAGATCCTCGTTTAATATTTTGTTTATGTGATGGGCAGTATTCACCGGTGCATTTTCGCTGACAACATTGAGTTGTTCCGATGAGTTTCCATTTGCAATAGTTTTCAGACATATATTTTATGTGTTTTTTCAATTGAATTATGTTTGCCTAAATATTATATGGAAGAATTTGAGAGATTGTCAGCGATAAAACCTACCAGGAATAGATTTGATCTTGATAGGTTAACTGCTGATGTACGACGAAAAGATTTAGCGGAATTGAATAACGTCATCAGACGTGCAAAACAAGAATTTTACAATGATGGTGCAAGTCACGTGTTCTCGACGTATAAAATTATCCGCGACGGCACTGGAGATATCATTGAAGAACTTTTCGGGGAAAATATCATCGATGCTACTATGACCGATACACGAGCAAACGTGATTGTTAGATATCTCGATGATAAAAAATATTTTATTTTAATAAAATTTATTGTCAAAGTTGTCGACGACGACTGTGAAGATACATGGATTATCCGTGATAAACGCGATCCTATCCTTGCCAACGGAAAAACCGTTTTGTTAAGTAGAGATTCCAGACCGGGAATGCTCACTGGAATTGATATTCCGTATTACGCTCGAGCGTATCCTGTAACTGCGGTCGTTTACGGAATTTATCCGATAAAGAAACCAAAACTTGATAAACTTAAACCGATGAAAATGTCGACGTTGAATTGTGTAGCCGAGCGAGTAATAGAACATTTTAAAAACAAAATGCGAAGCAACGGTCTAACTTTGCTAAGACAATCTAAGATAACAGCGTGGGCTAATCGAGTCAAAGATACAGGGGCATCAATAAACGATGTTGCTGATCTAGAGCGCTCGCTAAGATTTCCTATAAAGGTAAAATCGTTAACCGGAGAAGAATTATACAAATCAAAATACAACCGCTACGGAGCACCAATAACAATTATTGATCATAACAATCACGCTTGGACTGACTCGGTTATGATATTTCCGCGAGACCGTGTTGTGAAATATTATCACGGAAATATATTTGATTGTATTTATCGAATGAGTAAAACCGATCCTGTGTCGGTATGGTTGTTTAAAAGTAACGAAGATGGTGAATATGATCAGTTTGTGAAACCCAACGGGGAAATATACCGGACGAAGTCACTGCACTTTGAAATGAAAAAACTCGCAGAAAAATATTTGAAACTCGACACTGATCAGTTGCTGACTAATTGTTTTACTGTTCCAAGTGTTGCCGCTCACATAGCCAGGGAACGAAATTCATGGAAACCAACTCGAAGTAATTTCCTCACGGACATCCAACAGAGCTGTGTAGAATACGGACACGGCGGGTTATGGAATACCCGATAAAATCACAACGATATGACATCCGTGGATATGATTGCGTGTTACCCGGGAAGTTTTCTCGGGTATGGCGAATGTGGCGAATATTTTAAGCGATTTGGACATCCCACAAACTCAATGACAAGAGTTGCCGTAAACGGTGTTTTACCCGATTTTGATTTAACTGGATTTGCAAAAATAACATCGTTTGAGTTCGCTGAGAATTTGCACCCGATCAACTATGTATGGTTTGGTAAACATTTTAGTAAAAAACGGTGAGCGCCAATAGTGTTATTGCGATACATGCTTGACAGTCGAATATTGGTATCGCTGACGGTCAGCGAAGCAATTATATGTTACAGTTCACAAACTGAAGTTTGGTTACCAACACCATCGCAGATCAGTCTCGAAGAAGTCATCGAAGATTGGACACGAGAACGTCCAGAAACTTCCACGGATGATATTATCAGTGGAGCTCCTGAACTGCTTAAGATTAGACGTAACAACAGCGAAAAATTAGCGAAGGATCTTGGAAGAAGATTAATAGGTAAATTCACTCAAGGCGGAGCGTATGATCACAAACTACATCACAGTAGATTAATTATCGATGATGCTGAATTGAATTTTATAACAGCTGATGCTGCCACGAGAAATATATTTTGTACCCGTGAGGATGTGTTGCTGTCAGATGGAAAAAAGTTAGGCACGGTTGTTAGTTATATCGATGGAGAATCATCTCAGTACACGCATTTGAGATCTTCAATGCTGTCTTATGTTTCTATAAATTTGTTGTCGATGATAAATAGATTTCCTGATACCGCAATGAGAGTTGCAACAGACTCATTCTATATCGATAAAAAATATTTAACATCGTTGGATGATGTTATAACTGATTCCTCATCATGGGGTTGTTGGAGGATAAAAAATGAAACGTTACACAGATATTGTGAATCAGCTGACGTTAAGATCAAAGACAGTTATCGTAAATCAGCAATGACCGAAATATCTTCTGCACCATCTGTGTACGACCCTATTACCAGACACAAAACCGTTTATTTAAACGGACCAGGCGGTTGTGGTAAGACAACTCGAGCGATTGAATTATTCCGAAATTCAGATATGATTGTGTTAACACCCACACACAGACTTGCCAGGGAGATGAAACAACGCGGAGTTAATTCTTGTACATATCACAGTTTTTTCAAATACAGTAGCGGTACGTGGACTCCTGAGCGAATGGCACAAAGTATATTCCCGCAATAACAATTTGGGACGAAATAGACGCTGTGCCGTTGGATACATCAAAACGATTTCTTGAATGGTTGTTGACGAAAAATACTGCTGTGATAGCGTGTGGTGATCACGGTCAACCACCACCATTTGTTGGCGCATCTCCGCATGAGTGGTTGAAAGGCTTTGTTGATTATTACGAAGAACTACATGATGATCTTAGAGCACTTGATGAAAAGTTGAGGAGATTTAAAAAACTGATCAGGTTACAGTCAAATAAAGTTCAATGTGTAATCATGCGTAAGATAATTTCAGAGACTTCAATGAGTGACTTCTATCAAGGTTGGAAACCAAGTGATCTCATAGTGGCAAGTAGAAAAATAGTCAGAGACACACTTCAGCAGCGGTTATTTCAATTACATCGAGAAAAGTTTCCAATGCTGCCGGTGCCGTTATGTTATAGACCAGCTGATACACGATTACAGAATACTGATGTTGATATTCCTGGGAAAACAGAGAAACAAAATTTAGTATTGAATGATATTGTGTTAGTTGATGTTAATGCTGTTGAACGCGCACTAAAAATGAACAAATCCCCATGGACGCTAGGATATGCTATGACAATTCACTCATCGCAGGGATTAACTATTCAGATACAACCCTTTGGATTGTTGATGATCGCATCGAGTGGTCAAATTTAGTTTATTTAGCCGTGTCCAGAGTAAGAAAAATGTCTCAACTGCGAAGAATTGTATTAGATGAGTCAGTGACTGACACCGTCAATGAGTCAGTGACTGATGATATAATAAGAAAAAAATTAGCCGATTACAAACAGAGCGACAAAAAAAAATAATCGAGAATTTGGACTTGATGTTGAATTTATCATTGCGCTGCGACAACAACAAAATAATCACTGTGCAAGTTGTAATTGTATAATGTTGTGGCCGTATTCGAAAAACAACTCAAGACAATTCACCGTAGACAGAAAAGATAGCAGTCTCGGTCACACACGTGAAAATGTGATGCTGACCTGTCTTGAGTGTAATAGACGTAGAGGTGCTGCTGCAGCTATTTAAGCGATCGTGGTGGTAATTGTGTATCATCAGGAATCACCTGAAGTTGCTCGCGTGTAAATCCACGTTGAGGAGCAGTCGAATCCAATCTGTAGATTGCTGGTCTACCAGTTGTTCTGGTTATGCTAGATATCCTGTGTGTTGTAACACTCCAGACAGGGTCGGTAGCTCTTTTTTTTCCTCCTTCTAGCTCACCGGGTTCATATAAATACCTCACAGTGACATTACCCGCACTGGCTGAGTTGAAACATTAGTTCGTTGCCTGGGTATATACTTCTTTGTGATTGCGTTAACAGGTTTCATGTTGGTTGTTCTGGTAATTTCATTATTTAACGCGGCTATCACGCTTGGCAATCTTGCAACCCATTCACGAGATCTGCCGTCTTGAATAAATTCTTTCGCGTATTGATATCCAAATAATCTTTCGGCGAGTGTTCGATTAAATCTCTCAATGATTGCCTGATCACGATGAATTTCAGTATGTCCTCGTCGTATGGTAACGTTATGTTGCTTCATCAGCGATGATACCACGCCCTGAAATTCTTTGCCAGGATCAACTTGTAATAATTGTGGCCAGTTTAGAGGTCCTCGCTGATAAATTCGTTTAAACACAGAAGCAACTTCAGATGCTGTCTTTGTTGTTAGCGGCTCTGCTTCTTTGTATCTACTTGCAACATGAACGACAGTTAACGCGTATTTATATGTTCGTCTTCGGATAGTATCATGCGGCAGAAATAAGATATCAGTCTGATGAACTTCGTTTGGCACACTAACATCAAAATGTGCAAAGTTGATTTGTTTAGGCGGTGGTAGATAAATTTGCCATATTGCCTGTTTTGATAACCAGTTTTTCGCAACTGCGCGTGTTACTGATGCCGCTTTGGCGAGTTTATCAATTGCTGCGTTACCTCTCCAGTATCCGACTGGGGAATAATAAATCGACTCCATGTTATTTAATTACTAGCGCCTAATACTATTTTAGATTTCATTGCGGATCTTATTAACCAGTTAGCGAGTGACTCCTTGAAGGATTTATTTTTTATCGTGTTTAGTGCATGAATTAATTTCACATCCGCGATATGCCGATCTTGCAAATCTTTACTTTTATAAGCCACATCATGTGCATGACACGCGCTATCTATAGCGTTTATTGGATACTCGCCGGGTTTTGGTTGATCTTGGTTGTCAAGTCTGATGTCAAGTCTGGTTCCAGGGCCGCAGTAATTGTATTCGGGGAGATGCTTTTCTCCTGGATATTTTGCCCACGGAGTTCCGGGTAATTTTCCCAATTTTGCTGCGATATCACCTCCGGAAATGTTACCATTTTGAGCTTTTTTTTTAAAATCTAAATTTCTTTGTGCCACATTGCACACACTTACCAGAAAATGCTTGTTTGTTATTTTTTGTCGTGATGGTTATTAGATCATTTGTTGGGGTCCGCGTCTTACACTTCACACAATATAGATCCATATTTTATTTACTTGTATATAAATGGAAGTCACTGACTTTTCCACAACAAGAAAAAAAGAACCAGTTAAGCATAATTCCGTGCTACCAAATTCTGTCCGAATGATTATTATAGGTCCATCCGGATCGGGTAAGACACAGTTGCTGTTAAATCTGATAATGAAGTGGATGAAATGGGAAAAACTGTATTTCATTGCTCCGTCTGTAGATGACCAGCGATGCTATGACGTAATAAAGGATTTTAACAAGAGTGCAAAAGCAATCAACGAAGACGGTGAAGACATAGTTGAATTTATCACCGACATCAATGATGCACCGGGCATTGATGACATCGATGGATCAATTAACAATTTAGTTGTGTACGATGATGTGATGTTGGATAAACAAACAAATCCTGCAAGAATATTTTCCCGGGGCAGACACAAAAACACAGACGTGATTTATGTAACACAACGGTATACACAAATTCCAAAAGTGATCAGAGATAACTGCAATATTCTTGCGGTGTTTAACGGAGTTGACATACACACGTTGAGAAATATTCATCAAACATGGTGTAGCGGAGACATGGACATAAATAAATTCAAAAATTTCTTCAGTAAGGCTCAATCAAAACCGCACGGATTTGTAACAATAAATTTGCATGATCCCAGAACACGATACCGTATAGGACTTGACACACTATTTAGTTAAAAAATATTTTTCACGAGAGCAGCAGAGAGAGTGAATCTATACATGATATTTTTCTAAATAGACCGTCGCGGGCAAGAAATTAATTTATTAAATGAGTTTTACGAGAATAAACCCTTATTTCAGTAAAATGACATCTTTTTTGTCTTATTTTCTGAAAATAAGGGTTATTTTTATAAAATAACTCTTCTATCAGAAATGTTCTTGATAGAAGGGTTTTCTGGTAAAACAACTTTGTACGATTCACTCTCTCTGCTGCTCGTGTGCATGTGAATGTGCTGTCATAACTGTCTTCCTCCATTCATATTTAGGTACTGTTTTTCTCCAGTGTAGGAATGGAAACTGAATCCCTCAAGCTGTGATCAGAAATATATTTTGTTGCTGCACCCAGTATTTTTATTTGTTTACTGTCATGTCCACAGAGAGGGTGAGTGTGTGGTAGTTTTTAAAAAAAAATATATATTAAGTACCCAAATCTCCATGCTCCTTCATGAATGACAACCCTGCGTTGATCTTAAATGCTACCGGAACAATTGTTGCTGATATCAGAAATGCAAAATTTGAATATGATCTACGAAGAGAAGCTATTTAGTTAGTACAATATTTATTTCAAAATGTTGTTACATTTTAATGTTTTAAATTGAGCCCACTACAAGAACGCATTAACTGTACTGAAAGAGTCCAAATATTTTCTAGTATCAGCAACAAGCTGAAATAAACTAGTTGACAAATAATATAGTTAAAAGGTTGAATTCCTACAGAAACAGCCATGTAAAGTTTCGCAAACATAACCGTTTTTCTGTTTTATTTGTTTGTCTTGTCTATGTTTTGTATTTGCCTTTGAAAAAAGACTCATTAAAGAATCGAAAGCGCTCAGGCTATTTAGATATTAGTTTCGCACTGTTCGTTGTCAGTTTATTGCATCTCTCTCTCTCTCTCTCTCTCTCTCTCTCTCTCTCTCTCTCTCTATATATATATATATATATATATATATATATATATATATATATATTCTTAATCATTATGTCATGATATATTTGTATTTTCAAGGGTTACTCGTTGCACGTCGTTCTTTACCCACTTAAATAAATATGAGATAGGAAATGTGTATCAGTTTAAACAGAGATAGGAAATGTGTGTCAGTTTATATGCAGAGACAGCATACATGGACTTGAATCTGTAGCTTAGATTGAAATTGCCGTCATTTGTCCATAATTAAGATGGTTCTTCGAAAGTGGGTATTGACAGCATTTGTTGATATTCTTTTGTTTTCCGTCGGCCTTTGCAATTTTTAAATTCTCCTCCTCCTCATCTCTCTATCTTCATCCATCTTTCCGTTCTACTTTTTATTCGATGGATCAATTCACCTCGTGGCTTTTATTAAAAATAATCTTTCATAGGGACAAAAGTTTCCAGACCTGTAAATCCCTGTCGTGCTGGTAGCCTCTCTCAATCAGCAATCATGTAACGCCGGTTTCCAATGTACATGTAATCGATTTGATAACCAGCTAGGACTGAATCGTTGCAAAATCGGGCTGCCAGAGAAATGTTGTTGCAACCGAAGAGGATATATGCACATAATTTGCTACACAGCACTAATCAAAATAGACTCTTTATAACTTCAACACTTCACATCCAATTCAAAATTTCACAAAACAAAAGAAAAAATGTCGGTTTGAATGAAATATCTATTCTGATTAGTAAATTCCTCATTCATCCAATGAGTTATTGACAAAGCTCAGTTGCAAACAAACGACCTTAAATCTCCAGACATTTAACTAGATACTAGCATATAACACTCGTAATATGCAGAGCTGGTAGTGTGCCCCTCCTCCCCTCTTGACACACTTTTACGAACGTTTCATGTATTTAAGCCAGTCCTATTGTCTCACTTTCAGTTTCAGCAGATTCTTTTGAAATGACAAAAAAAATAAAAATAAATAAAAGATCTCACAAAAACAACTGAATTTGTCGTAGATATGGGTCTTTATTAAGACGACTTTTACTGAAAAAATGTTACAGAAAGGAAGAAGAGTTATTTTTAGTCATATTGATTTAGGCTTCTAGTCCATTTAATCCGTCGGTGGATTTTTCATTTTGTGTCTTCTTCTTAGAGCCGCAACAACAGCAACAACACTAACTTCTCTCAATAGTGCATTTACCGATGCTACTTGTGTGTTCCGATTACAATCATGACTACTACATGTGCCTCTGAAACAAAACATTTGCAACTCCTGCGTCATTTCCTTACGGATGCTGTCTGTTGCCTGTCTTCTAATGACAATTACTAGTACATGGAAAATGTGACTTCTCGATGCTATACATAGCCAATCTTCTAATGTTGTCTGCATACTAGTTCATAGAAAAAGCCTTCCAATGGTATTTGCATACTGACTAGTACAAAGAAAATGTAACCTACCTTTGCTGAATGTGGCCTGTTTTCCAGTGGCATTTACATACTAGTACACGGAAAATGGGACTTAACGATTTGTCAGTGTGTCCTCCTTCAGACCCACTTAACAAAGGCAGTTGAAGTATTTACAAATATTGTCTATCTGCCATTAAATATGGCTGCCGTTACTTTTAAGTTAATTCTTCATAAAACCGATAAATTTTAAAGAAAGCGTCATAACTTGAACTCTTTTAAAAAAGACACAAAGCGTCCTGGCATAGGGACTTTTCACTATTGGGCAAATGATGCTGATTTTGACACAAAGCGTCCTGGCATAGGGACCTTTTTCTATTGGGCAAATGATGCTGATTATGACACCTACCTTTGCTGTATGTGGCCTGTTTTCCAGTGGCATTTACATACTAGTACATGGAAAATGGGACTTACCGATTTGACAGTGTGTCCTCCTTCAGACCCACTTAACAAAGGCACTTGAAGTATTTACAAATATTGTCTATCTGCTATTAAATATGGCTGCCATTACTTTTAAATTAATTCTTCATGGAACCGCTAATTTTTAAAGAGAGCGTCATAACGTGAACTCTTTTAAAAAGTGGACAAAAAGTGGACAGAGAGCATCCTGGTCAAGAGAGCTTTTAATTTGGACTCCTGTGTCATAAAATCTACTGTCAAATATTCTGATCATCACAATACATAGCAAAACCTACAAATGGCTTCTTTTCCAAAATCCACTGAACAGAATTTAAAAATACTAGACAATAAGCATACCCTCATTAAGGCCTTTAAAATATATATGAAGCATATTTTTATTCGCCATTAAATATGTACCCGATTTCAAAACTAGGAAATATTTTAAATGACTTCTTTTTTAAAAGCTTTTAGGACGATCAAATATGACCACCGTTACTAAAAATAAACAAACTGTAGCCGAATCTGAAGATTCTGGTAAAATGTTACAGAAAGTATCCCGACACAAAGTGCTTTTAAATTCACCACTAAAAGTAGAAAACAAATTATACAAATTTATGTGTAAAAACAATGCTCAAAAGAATGTGACCAATATTGATTCAAAGCCTCCTCTCATAGGGACATTTCGCTATTGGGCAAATGATGCTGGTTTTGACACAAATCGTACTGGCATAGGGGCCTTTCGCTATTGGGCAGATGAAACTGATTTTGAAACAAAGCGTCCTGGCATAGAGACATTTCGCTATTGGCCAAATGATGCTGATTTTGACACAAAGCGTCCTGTCATAGGGACCTTTCGCTATTGGGCATATGATGCTGATTTTCACACAAAGAGTCCTGGTTAAAGGACCTTTCGCTATTGGGCAAATGATGCTGATTTTGACACAAAGCGTCCTGGCATAGGGACTTTTCACTATTGGGCAAATGATGCTGATTTTGACACAAAGCGTCCTGGCATAGGGACTTTTCACTATTGGGCAAATGATGCTGATTTTGACACAATGCGTCCTGGCATAGGGACCTTTCGCTATTGGGCAAATGATGCTGATGTGCCATCAGATATAGATGAAGGTATATTATAACAGAAATAGCGAAACTTTGAAACAGAGGGTTTCATAACAGAATCGAGAAACTTTGTAAAGAATTTCAACAGTGAGCATCAAAGTGCAGTTGGCAATGTCAGTCAGGTTAGCTATCGCAGGTCCACTTAGGGTTATAATTATTATTATTATTATTTCTTGTCATTATTGTCATTATTATTATTTATATTTCTTGTCATTATTATTATTATTATTAAACAAAACTACTAAAACAATCTTCTACTGTACACAAGTACTACACGTACTACTACTTCTCTGCTTGCTACCAAAAGTAGATAGACCACAATGACATTGACACACTTATAACTGTATTGTCTGCTCTAGTGTTTGTAACCGTCTATCAGAATCTAGATATTAGCACATGACATATGTAACCTATCGAGAAGGCAGTGTGCACCCTCTCAATCCTCTCGACAAAGACACTTCTATAACCCTTGAAAATAGTTCCATTTTTCTCCTATCCAGTTCCAGCACGTGGATTCAAATAAAACAAAAACGAATTTCTCAATTAAGCATGTATTTTTAAGATGATAGCAACTTAGGAAGATACAAAATTGAAAGTTTATCGACGTTGTATGAAGTTTTAGGCATCTACTTATCCGTCAGTTTCAATTTTCCAAGCAAGACTTGTTTTGCTTACTGTTTACAACAAAGTGTTTCTTACAGAAATAAAGATGCGATACTGCTGCATAAATAATGCGCTCACTTTATTTATACCTGCAAATTAATGATACAACGCAAGTAGTATATGGAATTTAACATGGAGAATATTGGGCCTGTATACGGACAAGGAAATGGATTGAGTTTGTATAGGGACAAGGGGAATTGAAGGTAGGGATGTATAGTGACAATGGGTGAAATGTATTTGTAGGAACAAAGGGTTGATTGGGACAAACTTAGACAGACAGAAACGAATAAAGTGTCAGTGGAAACCCCAGTCAAAAAGACCGTGGACCACTATAGCATCAAGGGTTATTGAAATGTCGTGGGCCATTATAACATCAAAGGGAATTGAACATAGAGAAATTTAATGGCCATTTTGGCGTCAAGGAGAATTGAACATAGAGATGTAGAGTGACAATGGATTGGGACTGTCAAGCGACAATGCAAATTTAACATGGGGAATACATGACCGGCACTTTGGGAACAATGGGACTTTACCATGGGAATATTGGGCCTGTATAGGGACAAAAATATTGGGTTTGTATAGGGACAATATGAATGATGACGTCACGGTACTGGACATTGGCAACAATGTCCGTCAGGCGTTATATAAAGTTATATGACCCCCTCTGCCCAAAGAAAGACTCACAGACAGAATAGAGACTCAAAAAAAGAGTCTATTGCATGGATAAAAAATATGTATTCAAATATATACATGGACTCTATGGCCTGTGGTTTGGTCTAAGTACTATCCATTTAATGCATACAAATTTGAACATGGAACAAACCTATTCACAAGTTACCTATTTCTTGGTTCTAGAAAATTACTTTTAAAATTAAAGTTCATGCCTTCACAAAAAACATACAACGTACATGCAATTTCATAAAAGAATAAAATTTTTGATACTACAATAAACGTCCATTTTTGAGAAAAGCTAAAACAAGTAACAAACAATCAAATAGGCCAAAGTTCGTGCTTTTCTTTTTATCCGTCAGACACGTTTAACCACTTAATCACATTAATAACCGTTTAATCACATACCACTTGTGTCCCAGCGTTGATGTTTACCACCACGTACTCCCTTTCATCTGTAGATCTGTTGGTATGTCAGTAGTGCTAGGTGCACTTACCGGTAAGCAGATCAATGGCGGTTATTGTCTTCTTCCCAAGGAGGTACAACGTATGCCATATTTCCATAGGTGATGTCATCTTTTTCTCTCATGATCTGCACGTCTTCTATAGCCCTCAGTAGTTTATTCTGTATGTGTAATAAACCAGAGACATACAGGAGAGTTCAAACTGTCGTGATACATAGATAAGCTCAAACGACCTCGATCATTGACTTGACACTGACGTTTGAGTTCCTCTAACAGTGAATCAAATAAGTACGTGATGAAACCAGCTGCTTCCTCGGCTGGAACGTCAGGCGCAAAGTCTTTAAATTTCACCGTGTTGATGTAAGTTGTTGTCCTAAATTTTCTTGAAGTCGCTGTCTGAGTCATTTGGATGATAAAATACTCCTTTAGGTCTATTGAATCTCTTTTCTTCTTCCACGCACTTTGCTTTGACGGTATGGTGGTGAAAGAGGTCAATGATATTTGTTCTTCTTTTTTTTTCTCCATCTGCACGGAGTGATTCATCTTTCTCGACGTTTGTCCTTGCAATGAAGTGTCGTTCTTGGAAGTCGTCCCTATTTATACTAAGCGATATCAGCGTGTCCATAAGGTAAAGTCTTGTAGTCTGGAAGTCTCACTAGTTGCACATAGTTTTCCATGACGTTAGTAAATAAACAACTAAGATTTGGTACTGCATTGGTGATATGATAGTGAAGCACAGGGTCGCACTCGAGTTTCCTCTCGCTTGATACTTGCTGTGTGAAAGGATTCATCTTTCTTGCTTGGTCTGTGCAGTTACAATGAACTATCGGTCTTGGACGTTGTCTCTTTTTATATGCTGACCAATATCGACGTGTCCGTACGGCAGTGCACTTGTTTGCAAACCACTTGTTTGGAAGCCGCACTCGCTTCTGGTACACGATTTGATACACTTTTTCCAAAGGTCGACTGACGATTTGGTGTGTGGATAAACGAATAATCTTATGCGGTTCGTAGGTGGTCACTTGATAGTTACCATCCTGTCCAGACTGCAAAACTTCTTTCAGCACACCAAAGTTCACCACTCGAGTGGTGCGATAACTGAGAGTCAATCCTTTGACTTTACACTCCGCGTGCACTTCTCCTTGTTGGTCCTGGTTTTCGTAACCGTAAATTTTAGGACCGCCACTAGCAAAACTTTGTCGCCGGAGTGCTCGTCCGTCCAGACTCCTAAACGGTCTCCTTCGATGTGAGGGTGACGTTGACCCAGGCGATCGATGTAGATGCCACTGTCCGTGTCAAAGTACAGGACGCGATATCCTAACAGTTCTAAAGCTTCGTACAATTTTAAGCGAGTATGGAATGTCACGTAAGCAACAATGATAATATTCCCAAATTCGTCAGCTTCTGCAAAGTTCAGTTCTTCTTCGTAATTGACTCAGATCAAGTCCTCACGAACGACGTCTCCGTCTAAGATAAACACGGTCGTTGTGCCATTTTACCCCACAAGCAATTTAACATCACTTTGGCAAACGATCGTCAACCTTCGTTTTTCTCCACGTTGTCTAAAGCGATGCCTTCCTGCTTCCAGTATTTCTCTTTGAATTTCTTTTGGTCTTCGAGAGTGTGGCACCATGAAGGATAACCGCTGGCTTCTTCTTTCAGTTTCAAAAATGCATCAACGTAGTCTGCGAAAATGCCTTTCTGTGTCTCGTCGCCCTTGTGGTACTGTTCTGTCTTGCCGTTGTTGTGAGTTGACCCTCTTACAGAGTTTTCACTTACTTAGATACCAACATAGTGTATTGAGCAAGTTCCATTGTTATCACATCTACTCTCAGCATATTCGTTGACAGTTCAAAACAGCATAAATTGTACATTACACTGTAATTGTTTCGATGATTTGAATTTCTAAACTGAGGACAACATTTTAAAGGTCTGGTTAAAGCAATAAACAAATATGGCAGCAAAGGTACAAATAGACGTCGAACTTTAGAAATCTGTTTAAAATTGAATTTTAACGTTTTGTAGGTTTAAAATCTTTTTAAGATTTTTTTTCGTTATTATTATTAATATTATTACATTAGCAGCAACAACAAGTACTACTGACTCTACTACTACTACTACTACTATTACTACTACTACTACTACTACTACTACTAATAGTCTTTTATAAAGAAAACCACAACTAATGTAATACGCCTTTATTTCCCTGTCGCTGCATTTTGTGCCCAAAACTCCAGTACCATTTAGCTACTGGTACATGAACATGGAAAATGTGCCCTACCAACTGAATCTTCCACCAGTCTCGACACAGACACTTGTACAACTACTGTGTATTGAGGCTAGTTCCACTGATCTCACATAAAGTCCTTGTACATTCATTTAAGTCGAAGGAAAATCAAATTGCTCAATTAAAGACGTATATATATTGACACGGTGTTTATTGTAAACGTTAAAGGAATACAAGTTTAAATGTTAAATGACACGGACACAAATCTTCAGCACCCGTCGTTTGAAAGCTATGCTCAAAACGGTTGCCATTTCCTGGTAGATTTTGTTAAATATTTTCCACAGAAAGACTGTAAAATAACTTTCTTTTTTTTCAACATAACTACAAATACTAGTACTACTACTGCTGTTACGATTGTTGTTAGCAGTACTAATAAGACATGATGCTGTTTGAAGACAGCAAAGGTCGCTAGCATGTAAGTATTTATTTACGCATATTTGAAATTTGTCAAAACTTAAGGTTGTCGAGACCGAGTGATGATAAAGACAAAACAAATGGCTGAAGTTGGTCACACTTAAATATTTCTTTGATATGACCGTAGATCTGCTTTTATCAAGTTTAATGACCGTGCAAGCAACATGCTAAAATATTCAACCAACGATCAAAGGCGTTCCATTTAGAAGTAATACAATTTAGAAGAAGTAATGCACGTAACTGTGATCTAATTCATATTGATCCAGTAGTGTTTACAAGAATCTAATATTTGATCATCTTGCTCAATATTAGAACAACAATTCCCTTGTGTACTGATGCAATTACCATTTTCTCATATCCAATTTCAGCACATTCATTTCTATCTGAGAAAGAGGAAATAAACCAGTTCAATTTCACTTTCATATATATCTTTTTTGACATGGGTATGATTGATAACTGAAAGGATTGAATTTTCAACAATAAATAACAGACACGAATTACTAATCGCAGTGCACATTCACTCGACGTTCCTATCACACGTTGGCTGATATTTATGGTTACTTCATTACGTTTTTTTCTCCTTAAATAAAGGAAGATAGGTGATTCACAAAAGTTAATGTTGATGTACACCTCCAGATCCTTCTCTCCATCAGAACCAATTACATTCGTTTTTTTTCCCAACGCAATTAAAAAAAAATCGTCTATATTATTAAACCCATGCCAATAGAATGCTTACTGCACTACTTTATTTATTTCTAAACACATACATACTGCCATTGCGTCTAACCGCAATACCACTCGCTTTCCTCGCTGATGCTTCATGTACAATATAGCCTCCATCAGCACCTGATACGACTATTATATGGAAATGTCTCAAAAGCGATTGCTACCACCACTGTGCGCTATTAAAACCAGACGAACCACCAACAAAAAGTACACTTTGTATTTTACGATTGCTTTCTCTGGAAAAGTCAATTGCAACAGCTGTTTGTAACCACTCATCTCCAGTATTTTGATAGTAGCGCATGAAGAAAATAAATACATGTGCCATATGGAGTTGTCAGTAAAGCCCCAGCCACCTCTCCTAACGCCATCGCTTACAACGACGACTACGATAATAGAGATATATATTCTGCTCCCATGCTATACAACTTTTTTTTTCTACCACTACTACTAATACCACTACTGTTGTTACCAATACGTGCCATTACTACTATAACCACCACTACTACTATTGCCCTGTGGACTACGAAAGATATAATAACCATCAAGAGAGCACACCTTAAATCGTACTTAATGATTTTATTAGCGAAAGGTCTTTTTAATGTAGATGGTTGAATCTCTCTCTCAGCATTTAAATAATGTGTACTGAACATGCAGCTTTCCCAGCTAACACATTGACCCCTCACACACATCTTGACACAGACATTTGCATAGCCCTTGTGGCAAGTTCAATGCTTCACATCCAGTGTCAGAACATTCATTCACATGTACAGAATTTAATTAAATGTATCAACGATAACAATGACGTCTTGAGATGCGTTTTCTAAAATGATATACGTTTGAATGTTACTGATAGACACGCACTGCGCATTCACCCTGTCGTCGGTATCAAACGCATAAGTGGTTGAATCACCTGTATAATTTATGAAGCTACTACAGTTACTACAGTAATAGCTTCCAGTGATGTGATAGTAGCTAATGGAAAACGTGCCTTACCGAGTTCGCAGTGTTCCGACTCCCACCCCTCCAGACACAAACATTTATACGATCCTTGTGTATTGAGGTCAAGTTCCATTGTTCTCACAGTCAGTCTCAGCACATTCATTTATATTTAAAAAGGATTAGATATCTCAAATTGTATATATACTTCTTGGTGATGGAATGTCCTGAAGGCTGTGTAAGGCTACATATTTGAATGATGTCATTATTAAGAGACAAATTCTACTGAAATCTGTGCAAGGCTACCGATTTGAATGATTCATTATTAAGAGACAAATTCTACTGAAAACTGTGTAAGGCTACCGAGTTGAATGATGTCATTATTAAGAGACAAATTCTACTGAAATCTGTGTAAGGCTACCGAGTTGAATGATGTCATTATTAAGAGACACATTCTTCTGAAATCTGTGGAAGGCTATCGGTTTGAATGATTCATTATTAAGAGACAAATTCTGCTGAAATCTGTGTAAGGCTACCAATTTGAATGATATCATCATTAAGAGACACATTCTACTGAAATCTGTGGAAGGATGTCAGTCTGACTGATGTCGTTCTTGTGATAAAATTTATTGAAATCTGTTGAAAGACACCAATTTGAATGATGCATGACAGAACTGTACTACTGTTGTCACATTTGCTACTACAACCGCTGCAATTATTTCCATACGTGTTTCGAATGAAAACTGAAGCTGTACGAGGACACTAATGTTCAATTACACTTATGTATTTAAACATTTTTTGGGGTGGAGGTGGCATTTGCGATTATTTTGATATCAAGATTCATTGCTCCTCAGGATGCATTTACTGATCTTTGTTGGGCAAATAATGCTGATTTGGACACAAAGCGTCCTGTCATAGGGAACTTTTGCTTTTGGGCAAATGATGCTGATTTTGACACAAAGAGTCCTGGTATAGGGTCCTTTTGCTATTGGGCAAATGATGCTGATTTTGACATAAAGCGTCCTGGCATAGGGACCTTTCGCTATTGGGAAAATGATGCTGATTTTGACACAAAGCGTCCTGGAATAGGGACCTTTCGGTATTGGGCAAATGATGCTGATTTTGACACAAAGCGTCCTGGAATAGGGACCTTTCGCTACTGGGCAAATGATGCTGATCTTGACACAAAGCGTCCTGGAATAGGGACCTTTCGCTACTGGGCAAATGATGCTGATTTTGACACAAAGTGTCCTGGCATAAGGACCTTTAGCTATTGGGCAAATGATGCTGATGTGCCATCAGATATAGATGAAGGTATATAAAAATAGAAATAGCGAAACTTTGAAACAGAGGGTTTCATAAAAGAATCGAGAAACTTTGTAAAGAATTTCAACAGTAAGCATCAAAGTGCAGTTGGCAACGTCAGTCAGGTTAGCTATCGCAGGTCCACTTAGGGTTATAATTATTGTTATCATTATTATTTCTTGTCATTATTATCATTATTATTATTATTTCTTGTCATTATTATTATTATTATTATTATTATTAAATAAAACTACTAAAAAATCTTCTACTGTACACAAGTACTACACGTACTACTACTTCTCTGCTCGCTACCAAAAGTAGATAGACCACAATGACATTGACACACTTATAACTGTATTGTCTACTCTAGTGTTTGTAACCGTCTATCAGAATTTAGATACTAGCACATGACATATGTAACCTATCGAGAAGGCAGTGTGCAACCTCTCAATCCTCTCGACAAAGAAATTTATATAACCCTTGAAAATAGTTCCATTTTTCTCCTATCCAGTTCCAGCACGTGGATTAAAATAAAACAAAAACGAATTTCTCAATTAAGCATGTATTTTTAAGATGATAGCAACTTAGGAAGATACAAAATTGAAAGTTTATCGACGTTGTATGAAGTTTTAGGCATCTACTTATCCGTCAGTTTCAATTTTCCAAGCAAGACTTGTTTTGCTTACTGTTTACAACAAAGTGTTTCTTACAGAAATAAAGATGCGATACTGCTGCATAAATAATGCGCTCACTTTATTTATACCTGCAAATTAATGATACAACGCAAGTAGTATATGGGGGCACCCTAGCCTCAATGGAAATAGTCAAAAAAGATCGGGTCAATTCTAATCTCAAGGTTTACTGAAAGGTCGTGAGCAACTCTAGACTCAAGGGTTTTTGAAAAGTCGTGGGAAACTCTGGCGTCAATGGGAATTTAACATGGAGAATATTGGGCCTGTATACGGACAAGGAAATGGATTGAGTTTGTATAGGGACAAGGGGAATTGAACATATGGATTTATAGTGACAATGGGAATTGAACATTGGGTGGCATCATGGGGTTTATAGGGTCAAAACATTTTATACGGTGAAATGTATTTGTAGGGACAAAGGGTTGATTGGGACAAACTTAGACAGACAGAAAATAACAAAGTGTCAATGGAAACCCCAATCAAAAAGGTCGTGGGCCACTATAGCGTCATGGGTTATTTAAATGTCGTGGGCCATTATAACATCAAGGGGAATTGAACATAGAGAAATTTAATGGATCATTTTGGCCTCAAGGGGAGTTGAACATAGAGATGTAGAGTGACAATGGATTGGGGCTATCAAGAGACAATGCGAATTTAACATGGGGAATACAGGACCGGCACTTTGGGGACAATGAGACTTTAATATAAGTATATTGGGCCTGTATAAGGACAAAACTATTGGGTTTGTATAGGGACAATATTAATGATGACGTCAACAATGTCCGTCATTCGTTATATAAAGTCATATGTCCCCCTTCGCCCAAAGAAAGACTCACAGACAGAATAGAGACTCAAAAAAGTCTATTGCATGGGTAAAAAATATGTATTCAAATATATACATGGACTCTATGGCCTGTGGTTTGGTCTAAGCACTATCCATTTAATACATACAAATTTGGACATGGAACAAACCTATTCACAAGTTATCTATTTCTTGTTTCTAGAAAACTACTTTTAAAATTAAAGTTCATGCCTTCACAAAAAAAATACAACGTACATGCAATTTCATAAAAGAATGAAATTTTTGATACTACAATAAAAGTGCATTTTTGAGAAAAGCTAGAACAAGTAGCAAACAATCAAATAGGACAAAGTTCGTGCTTTTCTTTTTATCCGTCAGACACGTTTAAAATCTGGTCACATACCACTTGTGTCCCAGCGTTGATGTTTTCCACTACGTACTTCCTTTCATCTGTACATCTGTTGGTATGTCCATAGTGCTAGGTGCACTAATCGGTAAGCAGATCAATGGCGGTTATTGTCTTCTTCCCATGGAGGTACGACGTATGCCATATGAATGGTCGCTTTTCCATATGTGATGTCAACTTTTTGTCTCATGATCTGGACGTCTTCTATAGCCCTCAATAGTTTATTCTGCATGTGTAATAAACCAGAGACATGCAGGAGAGTTCAAACTGTCGTGATACATAGATAGGCTCAAACGACCTCGATCATTGACTTGACACTGACGTTTGGGTTCCTCTAACAGTGAGTCAAATAAGTACGTGATGAAATCAGCTGCTTCCTCGGCTGGAACGTCGGGCGCAAAGTCTGTAAATTTTACCGTGTTGATGTAAGTTGTTGTCCTAAATTTTCTTGAAGTCGCTGCCTGAGTCATTTGGATGATAACATACTCCTTTAGGTCTACTGAATTTCTTTTCTTCTTGGACGCACTTTGATTTGAAGGTATGGTGGTGAAAGAGGTCAATGATATTTGTTCTTTCCTCTTTTTTTCCCCATCTGCAGAAAGTGATTCATCTTTCTCGACGTTTGTCCTTGCAATGAAGTGTCGTTCTTGGAAGTCGTCCCTATTTATACTAAGTGATATCAGGGTGTCCATAATATACAGTGTTGTGGTCTGGACATCCCACTAGTTGCACATAGCTTTCCATGACGTTAGTAAATAAATCCTCTCGCTTGATACTTGCTGTGTGAAAGGATTCATCTTTCTTGCTTGGTCTGTGCAGTTACAATAAACTATCGGTTTTGGACGTTGTCCCTTTTTATATGCTGACCAATATCGAACGTGTCCATACGGCAATGCACTTGTTTGCAAACCACTTGTTTGGAAGCCGCACTCGCTTCTGGTACACGATTTTATACTCTTTTTCCAAAGGTCGACTGACGATTTGGTGTGTGGATAAACGTACAATCTTATGCGGTTCGTAGGTGGTCACTTGATAGTTACCATCCTGTCCAGACTGCAAAGCTTCTTTCAGCACGCCAAAGTTCACCACTCGACTGGTGCGATAATTTAGAGGCAATCCTTTAACTTTACACTCCGTGTGCACTTCTCCTTGTTGGTCCTGGTTTTCGTAACCGTAAATTTTAGGACCGCCACTAGCAAAACTTTGTCGCCGGAGTGCTCGTCCGTCCAGACTCCTAAACGGTCTCCTTCGATGTGAGGGCGACGTTGACCCAGGCGATCGATGTAGATGCCACTGTCCGTGTCAAAGTACAGGACGCGATCTCCTAACAGTTCTAAAGCTTCGTACAATTTTAAGCGAGTATGGAATGTCACGTAAGCAACAATGATAATATTCCCAAATTCGTCAGCTTCTACAAAGTTCAGTTCTTCTTCGTAATTGACTAAGATCAAGTCCTCACGAACGACGACCACGTGATTCGTGTATTTGGTTTTGTCTAGAATCATCTGGAAGTAGCTGGAAGGTTCTGTCAAATACTCTGTCTAAGATAAACACGGTCGTTGTGCCATTTTACCCCACAAGCAATTTAACATCACTTTGGCAAACGATCGTCGACCTTCGTTTTTCTCCACGTTGTCTAAAGCGATGCCTTCCTGCTCCCGGTATTTCTCTTTGAATTTCTTTTGGTCCTCGAGAGCGTGGCACCATGAAGGATAACCGCTGGCTTCTTCTTTCAGTTTCAAAAATGAATCAACGTAGTCTGCAAAAATGTCTTTCTGTGTCTCGTCGCCCTTGTGGTACTATTCTGTCTTGCCGTTGTTGTGAGTTGACCCTCTCACAGAGTTTTCACTTATTTAGATACCAACATATTGAAAATTTAAGTTACGGAGTTGATCACGAGCCCTCTCTCACCCCACCTGGAAAGGGTTCATGAATGGCCCTAGTGTACTGACCAAGTTCCATTGTTATCACATCTACTCTCAGCACATTCGTTGACAGTTCAGAACAGCATAAATCGTACATTACACTGTATTTGGTTCAATGATTTGAATTTCTAAACTGAGGACAAAATTTTAAAGGTCTGGTTAAAGCAATAAACAAATATAGCAGCAGAAGTACAAATAGACGTCGAACTATAGAAATATGTTTAAAATCGAATTTTAACGTTTTGTAGGTTTAAAATCTTTTAAGATTTTTTCCTTATTATTATTAACATTACTACATTAGCAGCAACAACAAGTACTACTGACTCTACCACTACTACTACTACTATTACTACTACTACTACTACTACTACTACTACTACTAGTCTTTTATAAAGAAAACCACAACTAATGTAATACGCCTTTATTTCCCTGTCGCTGCATTTTGTGCCTAAAACTCCAGTACCATTTAGCTACTGGTACATGAACATGGAAAATGTGCCCTACCAACTGAATCTTCCACCAGTCTCGACACAGACACTTGTACAACTACTGTGTATTGAGGCTAGTTCCACTGATCTCACATAAAGTCCTTGTATATTCATTTAAGTCGAAGGAAAATCAAATTGCTCAGTTAAAGATGTATTGACATGGCTTTTCTTGTAAACTATGAATGGAATACAAGTTTAAATGTTAAATGACACGGACATGAATCTTCAGCACCCGTCGTTTGAAAGCTATGCTCAAAACGGTTACCATTTCCTGGTAGATTTTGCTAAATATTTTCCACAGAAAGACTGTAAAATAAGTTTCTTTTTTTCAACATAACAATAAATACTAGTACTACTACTACTGTTACGATTGTTGTTAGCAGTACTAATAAGACATGATGCTGTTTGAAGACAGCAAAGGTCGCTATCATGTAAGGATTTAGTCAGGCATATTTGATATTTGTCAAAACTTAAGGTTCCCAATACGCAGTGATGATAAAGACAAACCAAATGGCTGAAGTTGGTCACACTTAAATATTTCTTTGATATGGCCGTGGATCTCTGCTTTTATTACCTTTAATGACCGTGCGATCAACATTCTAACAAAATTCACCCAACGTCAAAGGTGTTCCATTTAGAAGTAATGCAAAGCGCCTTACCGAGTTCGCAGTGTTCCGCTTCCCACCCCTCCAGACACAAACATATATACGATCCTTGTGTATTGAGACAAGTTCCATTGTTCTCACAGTCAGTCTCAACACATTCATTTATATCTAAAAAGGATTACATATCTCAGATTGTATATATACTTCTTGTTATGGAATGTCCTGAAGGCTGTGTAAGGCTACATATTTGAATGATGTCATTATTAAGAAACAAATTCTACTGAAATCTGTGTAAGGCTACCGATTTGAATGATTCATTATTAAGAGACAAATTCTACTGAAATCTGTGGAAGGCTACCGAGTTGAATGATGTCATTATTAAGAGACACATTCTACTGAAATCTGTGTAAGGCTACCGATTTGAATTATGTCATTATTAAGAGACAAATTCTACTAAAATCTGTGGAAGGCTACCAGTTTGAATGATGTCATTATTAAGAGACAAATTCTACTGAAATCTGTGTAAGGCTACCGATCTGAATGATTCATTATTAAGAAACAAATTCTACTGAAAACTGTGTAAGGCTACCAATTTGAATGATGTCATTATTAAGAGACACATTCTTCTGAAATCTGCGTAAGGCTACCAGTTTGAATGATGTCATTATTAAGAGACAAATTCTACTGAAATCTGTGTAAGGCTACCAATTTGAATGATGTCATTATTAAGAGACAAATTCTACTGAAAACTGTGTAAGGCTACCGAGTTGAATGATGTCATTATTAAGAGACACATTCTAATGAAATCTGTGGAAGGCTACCGATTTGAATGATTCAATGATTCATTATTAAGAGACAAATTCTACTGAAATCTGTGTAAGGCTGCCGATCTGAATGATGTCATTATTAAGAGACACATTCTACTGAAATCTGTGTAAGGTTTCCGAGTTGAATGATGTCATTTTTAAGAGAAAAATTCTACTGAAATCTGTGTAAGGCTACCGATTTGAATGATGTCATTATTAAGAGACACATTCTACTGAAATCTGTGTAAGGTTACCAATTTGAATGATGTCATTATTAAGAGACAAGTTCTACTGAAATCTGTGTAAGGCTACCGATGTGAATGATGTCATTATTAAGAGACACATTCTACTGAAATCTGTGGAAGGCTACCGAGTTGAATGATTGATTATTAAGAGACAAATTCTACTGAAATCTGTGTAAGGCTACCGATTTGAATGATGTCATTATTAAGAGACACATTCTACTGCAATATGTGGAAGGATGTCAGTCTGACTGATGTCATTCTTGTGATAAAATTTATTGAAATCTGTTGAAAGACACCAATTTGAATGATGCATGACAGAACTATACTACTGGTGTCACATTTGCTACTACAACCGCTGCAATTATTTCCATATGTGTTTCGAATAAAAACTGAAGCTGTTAGAGGACACCAATGTTCAATTACACTTATGTATTTAAACATTTTTTTGGGGTGGAGGTGGCATTTGCCATTATTCTGATATCAAGATTCATTGCTCCTCAGGATGCATGTACTGATCTTTGTTCACGAATGTGCATGTAACCGTGACCAAGAAACTGACCTTGACTTGAAATGCGTACATTATGACGGGAGCACAAAGATAGGTCACAGTGTCCTATATTGGCCATGATAGCGTTGTACTCCATGGGATATATTTACACATTATATTTAATGGCTTTTTCAAGTAGTAGTGTCCGCAAAACTAACCTAAACATAGAACGCGTTCTTGGTCACTGAGACGTGAAAATGAGGCCAACGTGATATTATTAAGGTGTACTACTCTTCCTAAATGAAAAAGGATTTACTCAGACATCCAATATGGCCGCTACAGCAACTCTCTCGGATGTTTTCGATTTCTACACCGTTCCAGGCAGGTTTTGACACCACATTACATGCAGACACCTTGATATTTAAATACTCTGTGTCAGTAAGGTGTGAAGTAAACATACAAGTACACCAAGGAATATTATAAATAAGGGAATCAATGTTGTCACATGTTGCACTTAGTGTCTTATCTACCTTAGTGAGTTCTTTCATTTCTTGCTTCAACAAACCTGGCGAAACATGTTCTATTATGTTTTACACACATCCATAGAATTTTGAATCTTTATCCAGAATCTTGTTTTGAAATAAAATGTTTAGGTTGGATCTCCCCCTTATATACTCAACGATCTCCACCTCCCATCTCTCTCTCTCTCACACACACACACACACACACACACTCGAAAATTACCGCAGTGAAAATCATATTTTCAAAGAAGACATTTGTTGCAAAGTTTGGGAATAGGTAAGGTTAGTTTTGAAAGTAAAATTATGTTTGTTTGATATGAAAAAGTAACTGCTGTGCCTGCTACTACGATTACCTCTCCGTGCACCACTAATTCTATCACCACTTCCTTGTATTTGCTTGTCACTACGGCTGCTGTTCGTATTCATATTTTCAAAGTTGCCAATATGCGACCAACATCCCTCGTTGACAGAGGTAGTTGTTGTATCCTTAAATACTGAGGCAAATCCCACTGTTCTCACACATAGCATCGTTACATTCATTAACATCGAAGAACAAATGAATTTCACTATTAAATATACGTCATATTAGTTGACTTTTACAGAAAAAAAGATGAAACGAGAGCATTTGAAAGCCAAATTATTGAGATACATAATAAATAACATCTTTACAATAATAATAATAATAATTATAATAATAGAAGTTATTATTAATATTAGTAATTATTATTATTATTATTATTATTATTATTATTTCTAAACATCACATAGAATATCAACTGCTACTAGGTACTACTACTCATGCGACTACAACAACTACAAATTCATTGATACAACATTAGTTAGTATTAATATTAGTACTGATACTGCTGCTGACACCACCACCACTACTTTGTGCACTATTCAAACTACAAGAACTAGCAACCCAAATATAACTATAATAGTACTTTTTGCTTTCATTAGAACAAACATTGTTATTTGTTGTCATTGTATCTAAATCAGTTTTTAGATACAAGCAGAGGGCACACGTAATATGCCGAGCTGGCAGTGTACCCCCCCCCCCCCCCCCCAACACAGACGCTCTTATGAGCTTTCCGTTGATTGAGGTTGGTCCTGTTTCATTATATTCGTTCACAATGCCTCACCCCCCCCCCGAAAAAAAATAAAAATAATAATAACAACTGAATTTATCACCTGAATTCATTATACTTGAATGTCCTTATCAAAATGATCTTTAGTGAAACATGTTACAGAAAGGAAGATTAGTTATGTTTTAGCCATGTCGATGTCGATGTAAAACCTCCAGTTCTCTTTCTCCATCGACATTTATATAAGTTTAAGTCTTCTTCATAGAGCGGCAACACCATCAAGAACACTAATTTCTCGCCCAAGTACATCTACCATTTCTACTGTTGTTGCGGTTACCATCACTACTCCGAATTGGATCGCGGGGCGTGTGGGGTGGAGGTTTCCAGGGTTTCCAGACCCCCAGGCTACCTCCCCCAACAAATGTACACACACAAACGTACACTCAACTGTCACTTGAAGTGTGACCATCGTTTTATTCTTGCGCACGTTTATTGGGTAATATGCGCACTCTGAGTAAACAAACGCCTGGACTTCGGCATTGGTGCCATTTCGAGGAAAGTCAGTACCCTTTTGAAATTTTGCCCCCCCCCCCCCGACCTGATCCGGCCTTGCAACTACTGCATGATATACCTCCAAAACATGTAAGTAACCCGTCTTCCAATGACACCTGCTTACAAGTACATGCAAATATGACTAAATAAGCTGTATGTGGCCTGTCTTACAATGACACCTGCTTACAATTACATGCAAATATGACTAAATAAGCTGTATGTGGCCTGTCTTCCAATGACACCTGCTTACAATTACATGCAAATGTGACTAACCGAAGCTGTATGTAGCCTGTCTTACAATGACACCTGCTTACAATTACATGCAAATGTGACCAACCGAAGCTGTATGTAGCCTGTCTTCCAATGACACCTGCTTACAAGTACATGCAAATGTGACTAACCAAAGCTGTATGTAACCTGTCTTCCGATGACACATACATACCAGTACATAGAAAATATGACTTACAAATGCTGTATGTAGTCTGTCATCCGATGGCATTGACATGCAAGTATATCGAAAATGGGACCTATCGATGCTGCATGTAGCCTGTCTTCCAATGGCATTTACGTGCCAGTACATAGAAAATATGACTTATCGACGCTGATATAGCCTATCTTCCAATGGCATTTACATACCTTTACATGGAAGATATGACTCATCGATACTGATATGTCATATTGTTTATGTACTGGCATGAAAATTCCATTGGAAGACATACTACATACATCATTAATTATTGGATGGAGACATTCACTGGAATTTCTAGTGAATTCAAGCCTGGAATTATATTAAAGTGAATCAACAAAAGAATGTTGACACATCAACACTCTTAAGGCTACCGAATACACATCTTCACCTTTAGTTTTGGATTTATTTTGGACTTCAACTGAATTTTATTTAGGACTTTAAATTATTAGGACTTGCATCTGTAATTCTATGATTATTTTGGGATTTAATTCGCAATACCGTAAATTCTTTTTTCACGTTTTTCACCCTGTTTTCTAGAGAAATAAATTATGTGTTGAAATTTACAATGCTTGTAGCATTTCACTCTTTTCTATTACTTACTTCGAGAGCATGGCATCATGACAATAGATATGAATAATTTCTGGCAGTCGGTATTCACGGTCATAAATTTTCATACTTTTAACATTAGTAGAAAATAAGTGTATTTCATTGTATTGTTTGTCTTGATTATTTTCACTGAAAGGAAAAATACACGAAGCACATACGTTTGACCCACTCATGCATATCTACCAAATTATATATCTTAATAACAAGAATACTGATCACACACACACACACACACACACACACACACACATATATATATATATATATATATATATATATATATATATATATATATATATATATATATATATATATATATATATATATATATATATATCTTCTTTGAGATGACTGGCTGAAAGAGCTAAAACTATAGCTGTAAATTAAAGGCTATTATCCATGCATCAATTTATTTTTCCCACACAGTTGTTTTTCTTGGTACTTTTCGCTTTTTATCATTATAGAAATGTGGAAAAGATTAGATACATGTTTAGCCAGGTTCAGGAATGTCAATTTACCTAGTTATCTGCATAATAATAATAATGATAACAATGAGAATATTTTATTATTATTAGTTTATTATTATTATTATTATTATTATTACAATGGACCTGATTATGTATGTACGTCAACAATTGCTTTGAACTTTATTTTATATAAAAATCTTTGGTCAAACTTTGGTAATGATCATACTAGCATGAGGGACTTTTAAGGTTTCACAAATGATGTCTATCTGCCATTAAATATGGCTGCCGTTACTAAAAATAGAAAATCCTTTAAATGTTTTATTTATAATACCTCTAAATTAGCAATAGCCAAACTTAGAGAGAAAAGTAACAGTGAATATCTTGGTATAGAAGGCTTTCACATGTGTACAACTGCTCCTAATCTGCCGTGAAATGTGGGCATCATTATCATACATAGCAAAAATATTAAGCAACTTCTTCTCCAAAGCCGCTGAAAAGAAGTTGCTCAAATTTGACAGTGAGTATGCCTGCATAAAGACCCATAATATTTGTACGAATTATACCCGTACGCCATTAACTATGTACCGGATTCCTAAAAAAGAAAAATTTTGAAACGAATTTTTTTTCAAAGGCATTTAATAGGATTTGACCAAACTTGACAACTTAACAACACCGACGTTACAATTGACGAAACAATTCCACAATGGAATTTAAAGAAGGCTGACTGGGCCAAATTTGAAACACGTTGTACAACTAGGCTAACAGGGATACTGTTTTAAACGACAATAACCCTTTTCAATATTTTACTTCTGTTTTAATCGACATTGCAGAAGAATCCATTACCAAGTCCTCACCAAACAGTAAAAAAGAATGTAAAGACGCCATTAGACAACGCCGAGAAGCACTGAAAAAATTTATTAATCGTCCAACGCCCGAAAATTTAAATAAGTACCGTATTGTTCGGGCCAAAGTCCGCCGCACGAATAAAGAAAGTTAAAGAGCATCATGGAAAAAATATGTTTCAACTTTAAATTGTCGTTCCTCTATAAAGAAAGTTTGGGACACGATCCCCAAAATAAATGGAAAGGGGAAATACAATTCCTTTCGACATCTCAAACTAAACAACAAGAATTTTAATTCCAAACATGACATCGATAATATACTTGTTGATAGTTTCTCTAAAAATTCCTCATCGTTTAATTATTCAGAAGCCGTCAGAAGACTAAAAACTCAAAAAGAAAAGACACGGTTGAAATTCACATCGAATAACTCAGAAAGTTATAAACAACCGTTTACACTGCTTGAGCTGATGGAATCTCTGAATAAGGCCCACGATACATCCACTGGGCCTGACGAAATACATTACCAGTTTTTGAAACACCTTCCAGAACCTTAATTAACAGTCCTTCTGGAAATTTTCAGTGATTTATGGATTACTGGTAATGTACCAAAAATTTGGAAAGAGGCAACAGTAATACCAGTTCCCAAACCCGGTAAACATAGCGCATATACTAACAGCTATCGACCAATTGCACTCACAAGCTGTGTGTGCAAAACAATGGAACGAATGATCAATTCTCGGCTTATATGGTACCTGGAAACTAACAATTTAATATCTCCTTTCCAAAGTGGCTTTCGTTATGGACGGAGCACCAATGATCATCTGGTTAGACTGGAAACATTTATTCGCGATGCATTTATCAAGAAGGAATATTTAGTAGCGGTTTTCTTTGATTTAGAAAAGGCATATGACACGACATGGAAGTACGGGATACTAAATGACCTGCACAATCTGGGTCTAAAAGGCCGTCTGCCCTCTTTCATATCCAACTTTCTCTCAGACAGAGAATTCAAGATACGAGCGGGCTCTACTCTCTCATGTCTGCATGAGCAAGAGATGGGTGTGCCCCAGGGCAGTATTTTATCAGTGACGCTTTTCAATATCAAAATCAATAGCATCACCAAGTGTTTGACTCCTGGTGTGGCTTGCTCGCTATACGTTGATGATTTTCTAGTATGTCATCGATCAAAGTACATGCATACAGTTGAAAGACAACTACAGCACAATATAAACAAGATACAAAATTGGGCCAGTACGAGCGGCTTCAAATTCTCGAAATCAAAAACGGTATGTATGCATTTCTGTCAGCTACGAAGACACCACGATGAACCCATACTCACGCTGGATGGAACACCTATTCCAGTTGTTGAGGAAACAAACTTTTTAGGTATTATCTTTGAAAGAAAACTGACTTTTATTCCACACCTAAAGAACTTGAAAGCTAAATACTTAAAAGCACTTGAACTACTTAAAGTAGAAAAGTCATCCTGAATTTATATAGAACGTTTATTCGCTCCAAACTGGGCTATGGTTGCGTTGTGTATGGTTCAGCCAGAAAGTTATATCTTAAAATGCTTGATCCAATTCATCATCAGGGAATAAGACTGGCTCTGGGAGCATTTAAAACACCCCCGTGTGAAAGCCTACTAGCTGAAGCAAACGAAACACCGTTATCGCATCGTAGAGAAATGCTTTCCGCACAGTATGCTCTCAAATTAAAATCAAACCCTCTGAATCCTACATTTTTTTTGGCTGTTTTTCAACCCAAATACAAAAACTTTTACGAAAATAAACCAAACGCCATACCTTCCTTTGGCATTATAATATCATCCAGCCTTTCAGTACAAAAATAGAACTTTCTAAAATTCAGAAAACGTCCATCTCCGAAACACCGCCCTAGCTACTTAAACAAACAAAAGTACTTTTTACGCTACACGATGGAAAAAAATCCGAGAGAAACCCTTCTGTCTTCCACAACCCTTACCATGAACTCCTCACTGAATTTAAAAACTACACAAGAATTTACACCGTTGGATCAAAGGATCAGGAAAAGGCTGCTGCAGCCTTAGTTTGTGGAAATCACACAACGCAGGTTCGCTTACCAAATGGAACATCAATTTTTTCAGCCAAAATCAGAGCAATAGACCTTGCTCTGCAATGTATAGAAAACAAATGTATTTGAAACAGCATCATCTTCTCCGACTCATTATCAGTACTTCAGTCACTACACAATAGAAAACTGGAGAACCCATTGTTGAAAAGATACTCGTCAAAAATTCCGAGCTGAGTGTCTTCCACAATATAATATACTGTTGGTTACCTAGCCATATTGGTATTAAAGGTAACGAAAAAGCGGATCGCGCTGCTAAAATGGTCCTTACTCAAGAACCATCTGATTTTAAAATACCGTATACTGATTTTATACCTAGCATCAGAAAGTCCTTACGTCAGAAGTGGCAGGGAACATGGAATGACGCAGCGAATAATAAACTTCACGCCATCAAGCCAACCCTAGGAGAATGGACTCCTTCCTGCAAAATCATGCGTAGGGATTAGATAGTCATTGCAAGAATCCCACTAACACATACTCTAAAGTGAAGACCCACCAGAGTGCGTTTCTTGCAATGAACCATTCACTGTTAAGCACTTTATGACAGAGTGTTTCGACCTGCAACCTACACGCGATCAGTATTGCAATGTGCATGACATGAAGGAGCTTTTTGATACAATAAACATCACTTGTATTATAGAGTTCCTGAAAACAGTGAATATTTACTCTAAACTCTAACTTTTATGCTATCACCTTGTGCAGTTTAATGCAATATATATATATACCGTGCCTTTTTAATATCTTTTCATCACTCTTCATTAACATACACCATTTACATCCCCCGTTGATCGGGAAGATTTATTTTTCACCGTTACCATCTTATCGTTTTAATTTCAACTATTTGGTTTTCATATCGCTGGTCGATATGAGACTTTTTATAATTTTTAAAAGATTATACATAAAATATTTTGTTTGGTTCTAAATAGCCTAACAGTGCTAATGCACCTTTAAAATACAATCAATAAATCAATCAATCAATCAATCAAGTTCTACATGTACTACTAGTTTTCTTTTCGTTACCAAAAGCACATAAACCACCTATACATGTACACACTTAAAACTGTATTATCTCCTTTTGTGTTTGTAATCCCCGCCTAGAATTTAGAGACTATCACATGGAACATGGAACCTATCGAGATGGCAGTATGTCACATCTCAATCCTCTCGATTAAAACACTTGTACAACCCTTGTGAACTGAGGCAAGTTACTTATCCAGTCTGAGCACCAGGATTCAAATTTGAAGAACGAATTTCGCAGTTACAAATGTTTTGTTAAGATGATAACAAGTTAGAAAGGTAGGCAAATGAAAGTTTATGGAGGTTGTTAAACTATCTTAGGCATCTACTTATCTGTCAGTTTCAATTTTCCAAGCAAGACTTGTTTTGCTTACTGTTTACAGAAGAGTTTCCTATAGAAATTAAGATGCGACACTGTTGCATAAATAAGTCTCTCACCTGTTATGCCTGCCAATGAATGATACAATTTATTATTATTATTATTATTATTATTATTCAGCAAAATAAAAATACTTTATTGTTACGACGTTTACTGATGTTTTTGTGCACTAAAGTCCAATATCATTTAGCTGATAATACATGAACCTGTAGTGTGTCTTCCACCAGTCGTGAGAAAGACACTTGCACAACTACTGTTACGATAACTGTTACATATTTACAGGGCCGGCGCTACCATATAGGCAAACTAGGCAGCCGCCTATGGCGCTGATTTCAGGGGGCGCATTTTTTTTTTCATTGTTTATAAAATTGGAAATTGATATTTTTTTTGGGGGGGGGGGGGCGCCAGAATCTAACCTTGCCTAGGGCGCCAGATAGTCTGGCCGGGTCTGGCGCCGGCCCTTCATATTTATTTCACATGGCCGTGGATATGCTTTTATCAAGTATAATGACCGTACAAGCAACACACAAACAAATTCAACCAACGATCAAAGGTGTTCCATTTAGAAGTAATGCAGTTTAGAAGAAATAATGCACGTAACTGAGGTTTAATTCATATATTGATCCATATGTGTTTACAAGAAATATTTGCTCAGTATTATAAAAAAATTCTTAGCATGGTCTGAAAATATAACAAAACAGATAATATTTTTACGTAAGGAAAACAAGACGAACCTACGGATCTACCGGCTCATAAAATGTATTTACCCATTGCAAAAATAATAGATTTTTTGCAGTCAAGTAAAAGAGGTTCTGATCCATTGCAAGCAAACAAGCTACGCATTAAATTTGATGTAGCAAAAGACATTAATAACTGCACTACAAATGAATTGAATATTAAAGTATTAAAATTATTAATCAATCAATAGGCACATTATCGGTAATTAAAACATTTATGACACTAAAGTAAAATTTCCTATCAATGGTGAAGAAGCTGTTGGCCAGGGCTATTATCAGTTGGGGTCTGTGGGAGTTGTCGCCATCAGGCCTATGGATACGTCAGTTTTTTAAATGTGGTTGATCTATGTCTGTCGTTAGAGGCAATTAAGATTCGGACAAATAGCTGTGGGACCAGTATAACGGGTTGGGCAAGCGGTTGATACTGTCTGCGTTATTACATACAAACTTCTCATCAGATTTACATATCGTTTCTGTGTTCTTTATCGCGGTGATGTCGCCGATGCTGATGTGAAAAACTGTCTTTTTTGTTGGCGAAAGATACAATGGTCATAGAAGAGTTTTTCCAGTGTGTGTGGTTTGACACCGGACTATATAATTTCTACGTATGAAGTTGGTGGTTATCGGCTGGAGGTCTTGGTGTGATGTAGTTGTGGCCTCTCGAGGAGAGATCGATTATATTGATGTTGGCATTGCTTAAGTGGGTGGAAGCATGAATCTTAGTCGCAAAGGTTTTTCTTGCTGGCCTCTGTTCATAGTAGTTAGGCGGAATTACAACTGATTTCATTATAGCCGCAACAAATTATGACTAGATACTATTCGTCCACATTAATTATGATTCGATGATTGATGTAGTTCCTACTGCCTATTGATCATGAAAGTTTGATTATAACTGCAAATCCAACTCCACAAACTGGAATATTGGAGTTACTACATTTAGAGGGTTTCGGAATAGGACGTTAATTTATTTTTGCGAGGAAGCGGATAATGGCCATGTTTTACTCTATCTGGAACGAAGAGAAGAAAAATCTCTGGACTGCAGATATAGTTAAGATCGTGTCTGCTTGCAGAGAATCCTTTATATAGACTCATCGGTCCAGAATGTACTGAACCTGACCACAAATGGACATAGCAAACAAACAACTACAGTAACATTCCTAAGTCTACAGGTAGGGCCTTTTACGATCGGACATAGTGCTCAGAACATGACATATATATATATATATATATATATATATATATATATATATATATATATATATATATATATATATATATATATATATATGTATATAAGACGTAAAGGAGAACACAAGAAAGTATGTCGATTTATTCTCTTTCGCTAAGTTAACCAAAATACTCTCCAACAATAACACCACTACTAATTCTACCGCCACTGCTACTAATACTACTACAACTTGCACTACATAGCTACAAGAAACATCAGGATAGCACACCTTTAATTGTACGTACTGCTTTCGCTAGAAAAAGATTTAATGTTTAGTTTGTATCCTTCCCAAGCAATTAGATACATTTACATGGAACGTTTCTTGTAACTTACCGATTTGGCAGTGTTTTCCCTCCCACCCATCTTGACAAAGACACTTGTATGACCCTTGTGTATTGAAGCAAGTTCCATTGTTCTCACATCCAGGATCAACACATTCATTTATATCTAAGAAAAGAGGAAATAAACCAGTTCAATTTTACTTTGATATATATCGTAAATGAGATGGGTATGACTGAAAACTGTGAAAGGATTGATCTTTTAGTACTGAATGACAGACAAGAATTACTAATCGCAGTGCAGATTCACTCGACGGTCGTGTCAAGCGATGGTTATGTCATACTTCATTATGTTTAATCTCCTTCAATAAAGAATGACAAATGACTCGTAAAAGTTAACGTTGATGTTCATATCCAGATCCTATCTCCATCATGCGTTCTTTCCCCCAGAAAAACAGGAAAAACCAAATCATTTATTTTACCAAACACCTAAAAACTAATATAATTTTCACTGCGCTACTATATTTGTAACTTAACACATACATACTGCATTCGCGTCTAACCGCAATACAAACCCGTTTACACTTCCATCAGCACTTGATACTACCATATGGAAACCGTCTCCAAAGCGACTGCTACCACTACGGTGCGCCATTAAAACCAGACGAACCACTAACTCGATTACACATTGTATTATACCACTGCTTCCTCTGCTGACACTGGATGTGAAACCACTCACTTTCTGATTGTAACTGCTCACCTGCAGTATTTGGATAGTAGCGCATAAAACAATGTGCCTTATGGTGTTGGCAGTGCAGTCTTTGCCACCTCACCTAACGCCAACATGTTGAGCACCCCTGCTCTGCAACAAGTGCTACTATTTTACCACCACTACTACTACCACTATAGCTGCAACCAGAACTAGACATTACTATTATAACATACACTACTGCTATTGCCATGTAGACTACGAAAGATATAAACTAACCACCAAGAGAGCACACATTGAATCGTTATTACTGACTTTAATATCGAAATGTCATTGTGATATAGATGACCGAATCACTCTCTCAACGGTTAGAGAACAGTGGTCTACAGCCAAAATGCTTCCTAAACAAAAATAGTCAAACATTGTTAATTCTGGATCACTGAGAACGAAAAGGATGTTTAAAATTTTTCATTAGCTCTAGGGTTAAAGATATGATAATTGGTCAGTATATACGACCATTGACTTTTGAATGGTGGAGGATAAGTGAGCTATAAAAGAAAGTGATGTCAATATAAACCAGAATTACTTAAAATATATTTTTGACGATCTACGAATAAATCTATGGTTTGGACAGTACTTGCTTTTAAGGCAAATGATGCTATCAGATGCTGGTATTGCATCATACATGATATGAATTGCATCATGTTGTTCATAGAAGACAAAGATGATGCAATCATAACTAAGCTTACATCACTCTGTTGAGCAAATTGCCCTATATCAGCTTTAGAAATCATAAAGTGGCGTGCTCTCTTTATCAGTGTTTTAGTTTGCAAAGGGACACATTTCTGTTTAGCCAAAGTGAGCAGAGATGACCCGTAGATGTGTGAACAATGCAGATAATCTCTGCTATGTTCGTGGTGAAGTGAATTTTTCATCACAAAAGCGCAGTATAACCACTATGGTTAAGAAAGCTTATCACCTTTATTTTGGCTGCAAAATTGTAGATCAGGACAAGAGGTGGGCCCCACACATATGCTGCAACGCTTGTGCAACAAATCTTCGTAAGTGGTTAAACAGGAAAAGGAAAGCTATGCATATTGCAGAGCCAATGATTTGGAGAGAGCCAATATATCATATCAGCAATTGTTACTTCTGCATGGTGCCTCCAGATGGAAAAGGTGTGTCAAGGAAGAAAAAGTGAACTGTGCTTTATCCAACAATTCCATCAGTCATTCGCCCAGTACCACACGGAGACGGACTGCCGGTTCCTGAAGTACCAGAACGAGGATCAAAATTCTAGTCCTGAACCATCACTGTCTAATGACCCATATTTTCGCTCATCCTCCTTCTCTGAATCACACCTCATAATACAATGTAAATTGAATGACTTTGTCAAGGATTTGGAACTATCCAAGAGTGAGGCAGAGATGTTGGGCTCGAGACCACAGCAGTGGAATCTGCTGGAAGGTGATGTCAGGGTTTCCATGTTTCGTAACCAGCAAATGGATCTTGTCCCATTGTTCTTCATGAAAGTCGATCTTGTAGCCTACAACAACATATATGGTGTGATGGCAGCCCTCAATATCGTTTATGATCCAGATGAGTGGAGACTATTCATTAGTTCATGAAAGACAAGTCTTAAATCTGTTTTGCTGCACAATGGCAATGTTTCGCCAGCAATTGCAGTTGGTCATGCAGTCCATATGGATGAAACCTATGAAAATATGAAACAACTTTTGAGGTGCATAAACTATGACTGACCAACATCAGTTGTAGCTTTGTGGCGATTTGAACGTTCTTGCTCTCTTGCTTGGTATGAAGGCTGGATAAAAAATATACTGCTTTTTTTCTGCAAATAGGATAGTCGTGCAATATATTCCCACTACGACAAGAGAGATTAGGCACTCCAACAATCACTGGAGCCTGGGATGAAAACTGTTCAGCATCAACCACTTGTTGAATCAAGGAGGATTTTGTTACCATCCTTGCACATCAAACTGAAGAACGTTGTCAAGGCCATGGACAAAACACATGCAACTTTCAAGCACCTCAGTAGAAAATTCATAAGGGTAAGTAAAGCTGAGATAAAGGAAGGTGTTTTTGTTGGTCCTCAGTTTCGTGAACTTCTTCGAGATGATGCATTTGACTGTTCACTGCGTGGCAAGAAAAAGACGGCATGGAAAGCCTTCCAGTTAGTGGCAACAAATGTTCTCGGAAACCACAAGGTAGATAACTACAGGGAGTTGGTGCAAAACCTCATAAAGGCATTCAAAAGTCTTGGCTGCAACTTGTCACTAAAGATTTTTTGCGCTCTCACCTATATTATTTTCCACCGAAATGCGGAGCAGTGAGCGACGAGCACGCCGAACGATTTCATCAAGACCTTGTAACAATAGGTAAACGCTATCAGGGCAAATGGATCCCATCAATGATTGCAGACTATTGCTAGACAGTGACAAGAGATGCTCCATTTAATGAATGCACGAGGCAAGTCGAGAAGCGCCTAGTAGACACTCAGTAAGGACTAGGCAATGTACTTCTATACACATAATATATTTTTGCCTTTGTTTATTGTAAATGTTATTTATATAACCCTGTTGCAGTTTCTTTTAAACGTGTTACATAGACCTGACAGGTGAAATATTATCATGTAAAGCAAACATAAATACATGAAAAGATCTCGCTTTGCAATTATGATTACGACTCTACTATTTACACAATATACATATATGTAAAATGTAAAAACTTAAATATCCTGAAACCAGTAATCAATCAGTTTTTTTAATTGTCATATTTAAATTCAGCACATAAAAGCCATATTAAATTACACATTTTATCTCAGAAGGTGACGACTTCAAAAAACTGTAGACCAGTGTAATGAGAATGGAACATAGAGATTTTATATAGTATGCACATTGACCCCTCACACTCATCTTGACGCAGACATTTCCATTACCCTTGCCTACTGAGGCAAGTTCCAGTTTTAACATCCAGTGTCAGCACATTCACTCAAATGTAAAGAAAAGAATTAAATGTCTCAACGATAACTAAGACTTCTTAAGATGCCTTTACTGAACTGATATACGTTTGAATGTTAATGATATTCCTAATGGCAGTGTTCATTCATTCTGCCGTCGAAACTACCACACATACTACCGTAATACGATTCACCTTAAGTGTTGTGATAGCAGCTAATGAAAAACCTGTCTTACCGAGTTCGCAGTGTTCCGCTTCCCACCCTTCTGGACACAAACATTTATACGATCCTTGTGTATTGAGACAAGTTCCATTGTTCTCACAGTCAGTCTCAGCACATTCATTTATATCTAAAAAGGATTGCATTTCTCAATTATATATGTACTTCTTGTGATGGAATGCACTGAAGGCTGTATAAGGCTACCAATTCAAATGATGACATTCATGTGATGAAATCGACTAAGAGTCTGAAAGACATCATTCTTGTGATGAAATACACTGAAAACTGCAGAAGGATATCAGTTTGAATGGTGTCATTCTTGTAATGAAATCTAGAGAAAACTGCGGGAGGATGTCGATTTGACTGATGTCATTTTTGTAATGAAATGTGCTGAGGTTGTAGAAGGACATCAGTTTGAATGATGTCATTCTTGTGATGAAATCTACTGAAAGCTGTTGAAAGACACCAATCTGGATGATGCATGACAAAATTATACTACTGTTGCCACGATCGCTACTACAACTACTGCAATTATTTCCATTTGTCTTTCAAACAAAAACTGAAGCTGTTAGAAGACACGAAAGCTCGCGTTGACATGTGGCTTTATACATTATTGAGGGATACTGGCCATTATTCTGATTTCAAGATGCATTACTCTTCCAGATGTATTGACTGATCTTTAATCATGAATGTGCATGTAATTCTGTCCAAGAAATTGATCTTGACATGAAATGCGTATATTACCACCGGAGCACAAAAATAAGTCACAGTGTTCCACATTTGCCATGAATGTACACATTATATTTATGGCTTTTTCAGTTAGCAGTGTCCATAAAACTAACCTAAACTTAGAACGTGTACTTGGTCACTGAGACGTGAAAAGTAGGTCAAAGTGACATATTATCAACATAGAGGTACACTACTCATCCTAAATGAAAACGGTGTTCCTCAGACATCCAATATGGCCACCACTGCAGCCCACTAAAAAGTATCGAGCTATCGCTATTGTTCATGAATAAATGAGAAATAAACATAAATGTTTCACCAAAAGACAATGTGTGATTTCTAGCTGGTCCTAAATGAAATTGGTGCGTATCTGATGTCCAATGCGGCCAGCACAGCAGCCAACTTGAGTATCTTGTTTCATCTTTATTCCTCTTGAAATGAGTGTCATCTGGCAAGGGAATTTTACTGGAAGATTTCTTATGATGTCCAATCTATCCAAAACGAAGATAGGTCTGCTGGTCATCCAATATAGTCACCACAGTAGGCATCTTGCTAATCATGGGGTTTTCACTGAAAGACTTCTTAATGTATCAGTGCACTTTCACTCGGCCGTTGTTGTCAAGCGGTATTCGAGAGCTCGTCGCACTTTATGGGTATTTTCCTTACAAAAGTGACACCATGTTAATGCTTAGCTCCAGCCCCTTCTCTATATCAGTCATTTAACTGTTTTAGCTCATCAGTGATGAACAACAACAACTACAACAACAACAACAACAGCAACAACAAAATAATTTCTATTACAAAAACATGTTAATACTACTCCTGCTGTAATTACTACTACTACTAACTAATATTACTACTACAGTCGCTATATATAACTGCCATTAAATCTAATCGTAATACAACCTCTTTTCTTTGCCAATGTATTTGTTGTATGTACACTCCTCTATTATTATTTTGGTACTAGCAGGGCCGGCGACAGGCTTATGGGGTCGATGTGGCGCAATCGGACCCGGGACTCATATTAGCCCCGAGCGTTAGTAAAGTTTAAAACTATATCTATTGAGAGAAAGTAATTTTAAGGCGATGGAAGAAAATGTTAAGTTCAATATCATATTAACCTTGTTTAAAAGTTTGTTTCCAAATGCCGTATTCACAGGGAGCCCCCCCCCCCCCGCGTAAATCCAGGAGGCCCCGCAAAAATGATCCAAATCAGGCCACGCGTTGGCTAAGGCCGTTCCTGGATACTAGTATATGGAAAATGTCACTGCTGCCATTTCTACCACTGCTACAACCGAACTACTCTGTGCATCATTCGAAAAAAAAAAAACAAAAAAAAAACCCACACACAAAAAAAACGATTCACCAAACCAAGTACACTTAGCATTGTACTATGGCTGTCATTGGCAAATGTCTGTATGCTCCAGTAACTATTCACCAAAACAATGGGGTAGTAACACATTATAAATGTGACTTACCGAGTTCGCAGTATTACTCCTTCCACCCCTCCCAACATAAAGACTTATACGACCCCTGCGTATTTAATTAAGTTCTTCTGCTCTCACAGTCAGTTTTAGCACATTCATTTATGTCTAAAAATGATTTCATTCTCACTTATATATTTTATTCTTTCGATGCAATCTACCTAGACTGTGAAAGGATAGCAATTTCGATGATGCATGACGGAATTATACTATTGTAGCTACTATTGTCACTACGACTGCTACTGTTACCTCTGTATGTCTTTTGACAAAAACTGAAGCCATTACAAGACAACGGAGCTTTTGTGTGAAGATGCAACTAGTACTTTTACTACTAGCAACACAAGTACCATTACTTCTATTATTACTACTAATACTACCCCTAATGTCCATTTTAAGCAATTTTGTTTATCCCTTCCATTCCCAGCATTTGTATACTTTTACATGACACATGTCATTTACCGAGTTGGCGATGTGTCCCCTCCCACCCCTCTCGACACAGGCACTTATTCGATATTTGTACATTGAGGTAAGATCCATTGTTGTCACATTCAAGCCCAGCACATTAACGTATATCTAAAACAGTTAAGTCTGTCAGTGATAGATAATTTATTGTGTTGACTTTTGCTTATCTCTGTGAAAGGTTAATGTGTTCTCTCTAAATGAATGAACAACTTGTGGCAGAGGTTATTTATCTGAACATCAGTGTAAAACCAAGTTTAAAATATTGCCATTGTTAGTAAATGTCTTCCATAGTTTTAAAATGAGTTACATTTAGTCTTGATGATATTTATCTCCATATATTCCTCGCCAAATATGTGTTTATCGTTCTCTTCGATTTCTCATTTCAATATAGAAAGAAAAAAAAATAATTTTTGTTGAAAAAAGTGACACCAATGCTTTTACTGATGCTATTACTACTAATATATTTATTTCTAAACCCCTCTCGACACAGGCACTTGTTCGATATTTGTACATTGAGGTAAGATCCATTGTTGTCACATTCAAGCCCAGCACATTAACGTATATCTAAAACAGTTAAGTCTGTCAGTGATAGATAATTTATTGTGATGACTTTTGCTCATCTCTGTGAAAGGTTAATGTGTTCTCTCTAAATGAATGAACAACTTGTGGCAGAGGTTATTTATCTGAACATCAGTGTAAAACCAAGTTTAAAATATTGCCATTGTTAGTAAATGTCTTCCATAGTTTTAAAATGAGTTACATTTAGTCTTGATGATATTTATCTCCATATATTCCTCGCCAAATATGTGTTTATCGTTCTCTTCGATTTCTCATTTCAATATAGAAAGAAAAAAAAAATAATTTCTGTTGAAAAAAGTGACACCAATGCTTTTACTGATGCTATTACTACTAATATATTTATTTATAAACAGTAATGAAACTATTAGGGGACAGCAAAGTTCCCTAGTACATTTAGTTAGGTACATATGTAAATAATACTGAATGATGATGAAGCCAAACCAACTGGTTTACATAGGCTACATTTACTCTTTTTCTTTAAAATCATATTGGTATATTTAAAAGAGATTTGTCATACAAATAAAAAGGGAAAATGAAAGTCGCCTAAACATTAAAACTGTATATAGTCACTGAAGTGTACAACGAGGACACCGTGTCCCAGTTTTTAGATCACGATTTCGTATTTCTCAGGATGAAAGCTTACACCTATTTGCATGACTACTAGTAACCATGTTGAAGAAACTAATGTAGGCTTCATACGTATATATTATAACCGGAGAACAAATAGGTAGGTTTCAGTGTCCCGCATTTGACATGGTGGTGTGGTGCTCCATAGGACGCATCTACGCATTAAATTTGATGATTGCTCAAGACGTAGTATCCGTATAACTAAACAAAACATATAAAGTATATTAACGGACAATGAAGCCTTAAATCTAGGTCAAAGTTTAATGTTCATTACTGCTGTTGATCGTATTCCCATTTTCAAGTTGCCAATATGCGACCAACACGCCTATTTGACATACGCACTTGTAATATCGTTGCATATTGAGGCAAATGCCATTGTTCTCATAAACAGTATCGAAACATTTATTAACATCGAACAACGAATGGATTTCACTATTAAATATACGTTACTGAGTTGCCTTTTACAGAAAAAAGTTGAATCGTGAGCATTTGAAAGCCGAATTATTGATATGCATAATACATAATATCTTAGTAGTACTACTACTACTACTACTATAATTAGTAGTAGTTGTAGTATTATTATTAATCTTATTATTACTAACAAGACCTACAATGTCAACTGCTTCTACTACTACTAACAGGACTACTACAAATACAACAACAAATTTATTAATAAAGCAATAATTATTATTAATGTTAGTACTGATAATGCTGCTGACACCAACACACCTACTATGTGCACAATTCAGACTACAAGAACCACCAACCTAAATGCAACGATAATTGTACTTTCTGTTTTCATTACTCAAACATTTACATTTGAGGTAATTGTATCTATCTCATATTTTATATATTTAACCGATGCTTATATGAAATCAAATATGACTATTGTTGCTAATAATAGACTAAAATTTAACTGAATAGTTTAAAATGCCACAGATAAATCTCTGACAAAAATTTACACAAGGTATCCTGACAGAAAGTGTTTAATATTCCATAAATTATGCCAATTCACCACTAAAAGAAGAATATTGTTTTTACACAACGTTATGAGAAAAATTGTTTGACCGAATGTAACCAATACTGACACAAAGCGTCCTGGCATAGGGACCATTCAGTATTGGACAAATGATGCTGATTTTGACACAAAGCGTCCTGGCATAGGGACCTTTCCTTATTGGACAAATGATGCATTCATGCCATCAGATATATATGAAGATATAAAATAACAAAAGTAGCAGAATTTTGAACTAGAGGTTTTCATAACACGGAATCATCAAATTTGGAAGGAATTTCAACAGAAAATAAAACTTACACATATTTCTTGCAAGTTTAGTTGGCGATGACAGTCAGGTGAGCGATCTCAGGTCCGTTTGGGTTTATTATTATTATTATTATTATCCAATAAATCAATACAAAAATCTCCTACTACACTATAAAGTACTACACGTACTGCTACTTTTCTGTTCGCTACCAAAAGCACATAAACTACCAAGAGATGTACACTCTTAGAACTGTATTGTCCGCTTTTGTGTTTGTAATCCCCTCTTAGGATTTATAAACTAGCACATGGAGCATGTAACCTATCGAGATGGCAGTATGTCACCTCTCAATCCTCTCGACAAAGACACTTGTACAACCCTTGTGTACTGAGGCAAATCCCATTTTCTCCCATCCAATCAGAGCGCATTGATTCAAATTTAAAGAACAAATTTCTCAATTAAAGACCTATCTTAAATATAATGACAACTTAGAAAGGTACACAACTGAAAGTTAATGGAAGTTCTTAGAATTTTTCTGTGTCGAGTTTTCCCTTAGTTTCAATTTTCCAAGCAAGATTTGTTTTGCTTACTGTTTACAAAGAAGTGTTTCTTATAGAAATAAGGAACATGCGATATTGTTGCATAAATCATTCTCTGACCTGCAAACCAGTGGTATAAGTTAATACTATTATCATTATTATTATTATTATTATTAAGCATCAAAATAAAAATTCTTAAGCATGTTACCATTTTTACTGCTCCAAATGCTGTTATATTTACTACTGGAATTATGTTGCTGCTATCTGTTCCACTGGCACACCTATTGTTGCTGCTCATTGATGATGCGATTTCTACTGGTGCTGATATTGCCTTTGTTCATATATGCTAGTATTACTACTGGGACAGATATTGCTGTTGTTCATATATGCTAGTATTACTACTGGGACGGATATCGCTGTACGGATATCGCTGTTGTTCATATATGCTAGTATTACTACTGGGACGGATATCGCTGTTGTTCATATATGCTAGTATTACTACTGGGACGGATATTGCTGTTGTTCATATATGCTAGTATTACTACTGTGACGGATATTGCTTTTGCTCATATATGCTAGTGCTACTACTGGGACGGATATCGCTGTTGTTCATATATGCTAGTATTACTACTGGTGCTGATATTTCGAATCATAGTAATCATATTAACAAATCACCCATCGATCAAAAGTGTACCATGTAGAAAATGCAATGCATTTACGAAGAAATAATGCATGTAACCGAGGTCTGTTTTAGATCGATCCAGGTGTGTTTACAAGAATATAATATCTGATGATCTTGCTTAAATATGATCTCAAAGCAATTATTTTTTAGAATAAAAAGTTCTTTAGCAGTATCAGAAAATTTATCATAACATAAAATACGTTTACTTACGTTTGCGAAAGAAAACAAGACCATTTCAAACCAACAAGCCTACCGGAGTATAATCTATATCTACCTGATGCAAAAATAATATATTTTTTGTAACCAAGTAAAATTGTTTCTGATCGCAAGTAAAACACGTACACAATTTATAAAGCAAAAGAAATGCCTAAGTGACAAACTCTACCAGCGTGTATAAACAAACTGTACTAGCAAACAAATTGAATATGAAAGTATTAAAACTAGTAATTAATAGGCTCATTATAGGTAATTAAAACAGTCATAGCACTAAAGAAAACTTTTCTATCAATGGCGAAGAAGCTGTTGACCAGGACTATTATTAGCTGGGGTCTGTCGGAGTTGTCGCCATCAGGCCTATGGAAACTATGTTCGGAGCTGGGGTAGACCTATTTCGGGCCGTTTTTTATGGGAATTAAAGTTCGGAGAATAGCACTGGGGCCTGAATAACGTTCCGGTCAAACGGTTGGAACTGTCTGCGTTGCAGACGACATATATATTTGAAGGGCGGGTGTTATTACAGAAAGAATGCCCGTCAGTGATGTACACATCATTTCTGGAAATTCTCGCAACATTGATTGTTGTATATGGTGACGATGTCCCTGATGCTTATGTGAAAAACTGTCTGGTCTTTGTGTGGGCTAGAGATAGAAAGGTCACAGAAGAGTTTGTCAGTCTATGTGCAGTAACACCGGACTATATAATGTTATATATGTTAAGTTGGTCGCTATCTACTGGAGGTCTTGGTACGATTATATTGATAATAGCATTGCTTAAGTGGGCGGAAGAATGTGTACCAGTCGCAAAGGCTTTGGAGCGGATCTTTTGATTTTCATCGTAGTTGAAGGGAGTGAAACCCGCCTTGATTTTATATTCTCCACCAATTAGGGCGAAATAATTTTCGTCCAGACTAATTATTACGCAATGAATGGTGTTCCCACCTTTTGATCATGAAAGTTAGATTCTCACTATGATTCCAAAGAATTTTTTTGCGGGAAAAATTCTCCATGGCCGGAAAATGAGAGTTCATTATAGCATGTTGATCGACTTTTTGTCACCGTGACTATATAGCAACCAGCCCACGGTGGGTTTTCCGAATAGGATGTTAATTTGTGCTGGGATGCGAGAGGTTGCCACGATTGATACCATGTGGAACGAAGAGAAGAGAAATCTTAGGAAAGCAGATACAGTTACGATTGTGTTTGCCTGCCGAGAGTCCTATATAGACCTCGCTGTCCAGAATGTGCCGAACTTCACTAGAATGGACAGTGCAACATTATGCTATCACTCAGCACATTTCTAAGTCTACATGTAGTTTAATGTACGATCAGACATGGCGCTTAGAACATCATCAAGCGACATATTAGCCCTTATCTGTATCTGACTGAAATAAAGAAGAACAGAAGAAATAGGTTGATTTATTCACTGTAAGTGACCAGGTGTTATTTGTCTATAAGTAACATAAAGTACGAGAGAGAGAGAGAGAGAGAGAGAGAGAGAGAGTTCTGTTTTCCGAGGTGCCAGGTAGGTATTCATGTATTCTATGTCTTGACTGACATTGAAGGACGAGAAAGTCGGCTTACTATCTTATTTCTTTTAGCAGTGAAAGTAACACTACGTTACATCAGTTCTACATAAGGAAATATTGTAGCAAAATCAATTCTAAAACAACTAATAACACTTTATGTGCCTCCAATGCATATATAATCTATTACATCTAACTGCAACACTGCTTAATTTCATTGTCCATATTCTGTCTACTCTATCCTCAGGCATAATGTTTATTCTAGCACTTGCCTGTACTGTTACTTCTGCAGCTAAATTATTATGTTCAATAATTAAACCATGAATAAGCACCAATACAAGTTGCCGCCAGTGTAACATCTTGGAAAACATGTTATCGCTATTCTGAATAATATTTCACTAAACGTCTATATATGATTCTTAGGTAGTCCTAAATGAAAATGGCGTAGATCAGATGTCCAATATGCCTACCAAGGCTGCCATCTTGAAAATCGTCTTATCACCACTCCTCCTGAACGGAGATTCATTTTAGCAAGGATATGTTACTGGAAGTCTGGAAGACTGGAAGACTTCATATGATACATAGTTTATCCTTTATGAAAATGGATCTATCCAATATTGCCGCCACTATAGGTATTTTACAAATCTTTTTATCGCGATTCTTTTCGAACTGTTAGTTGTCATATCAACATGCGGTTTCACTAAAATAATTAGCATAATGCGCCAGTTCCTTTTCATTCGGCAATCGGTGTCAAGCAGTATCTGAAGTGCTTGTAGTACGTTTGTGTTTTGTTTTTCTTCCGAAAAGAAAGATGGGTTATACATAACCATGTTAACATATACCTTGAGCTCTTTCTCTCTTTCAGTCTATTAATGTTTCTTTTTCATGCTAGAGCAACAAAAAACAAGAGAATACTATTGTTTCTGTACTACTTCGACTGCAACTACTACATACTACTGCCAATACATCTGACTGTAATACTACTTTGTTACCTTGCCAATGAAGTACATACTCTCATCCAGCGGTATTTTGATACTAGTATATGGAAAATATTACTACTGCTACTATTACAACTAAACTACTCTGTATACTATTAAAACCAGACCTACTAGCAAAACAAGTACACATAGCATATTATTACAGCTTTCATTAGCACATGTATATATGCCCCAGCTGTATGTATCTATGTAACTGACTATTCACTTACTAGCATTAAGGGAAATGTAGCTTACCTTGTTCGCAGTGTTCCGCCTTCCACCCTTCTCTACAGGAACACTTGTACGAACCTTGTGTATTGAGACAAGTTCCATTGTTCTCACAGTCAGTCTCAGTACATTCATTTATATCTAAAAAGGATTTTAGTTCTCAATTATTATATGTACTTGTTGTGATACAATCTAAAGAAAGTTAGGAATGGATACCAATTTGAACGATACATGCCATAAATATACTGCTGGTGCCACTATTGCTAATACAACTACTAACGTTACTTTAGTATGTGTTTTCAACAATAATTTAAGCCTTTAGTAAACATTAGAGTTTACTTGCACACATAAATGTAGATACAACTATCACTTCTAATATAATCATCACAGCTAATGTTATTATTACTACTGCTTCCAGTAGAACTGTTTATAGGCAATTCGTTGTTTCTCTTCCACTCTCAGCATTTATATATTTGTACATGTCACATATTATTTACCGAGTTGGGGATGTGCCCCCTCCCACCCATCTCAACGCTAGCAGTTGTGCGACTCTTGTGTATTGAGGCAAGTTCCATTATTATCACATCCATGATCACATAATTCATTTATATGTAAAAATTACATTTCTCAATAACAGGTGTATTTATTGTGATGACGGTTACTCAGATCTGTGAAAAGTAGAAGCCTGCACGCTAAATGAATGATTTACTAGTATCAGTGGTTATTTATTTGAACATCTGCCTAGAACCATGTTCAAAATATTAAAATTTTTAATAAATGACTTTCCACAGATTTTGGTACAGAAAGGAAGTGAAATGAGTTCAGTCTTGTTAATCTGTATCTACTTATGTATTTTCCTCTTTTTTTTCCATTTTTTTTTCTTTCAATACAGAAAGCTTTTCTGTTACAAAAATTCCTACAGTATAGAAAGGAAATAACAGCTATTTTTGTTGGAAAAGCTAAATCAATATTTTTGCTCTTATTTCTAATATATCTGTTTCTAAGCAGTAATGAAGCTGTTTGTAGGCAGCAAAGTTCCCTTGCACATATTTATTTAGGTATGCAGGCCATTAATACCGAGTGATGATGAAGACAAACCAGGTGGTTTCCATACGTCACATTTACTCATTTTTATAATATGATCGTGATGTATACTATTTCAAAGAGAAAAGGTAGAAAAACCTCACATAAACATCAAAGGTGCATTGATTCATATGAATATAAAAATGAAGACACATTATCCCAATTTTGATACCACGAGTTAGTATTTCTCTATTTGTATGACCGTATAAGTAACTGTTATGATGAAAATGATGTAGGCATAATACGTGTATATTATGACCGGAGAGAAAATAAGTAGGTCACAGTGTCCAGCATTTGACATGATGGTGTAGTGCTCCATACGATGTATCTACACATAACATGTAATGATTGTTTAAGCAGTAGTGTCTGCGTAACTAACCTAGAGATACTAAATATATCTACGGAAAATGAGGCCTCAAATCTAGGTCAAAGTGACGTGTTGTTAAAGTGATGGTGTGTTACTCTACAGAATGTGTGAGCACATAAACTTGTGTGCCTGCTGAGACAATGTTATCAGAGATATTTAGTTAATATAAACGTTCTATATTTGCTAATGCTAACGTCGACGAATAATGGATATACAAGACGAGCTGTTCTGCACTGCATCAACTACTACTTTTACTACTACTACTACTACTACTACTGTCAATAGTAGTACCAAGAAAACTACTTATTTCGCCCTAATACCGCTATTACATTGTATACTACTAAAACAACAATAGTCACCAAGAGAGGACGCCGTTTAATTATACTTTCTGTTTTCGGGATCTAATGGTATTTATGACTACTTGTTTGTATTCCCCTCCAAACATTCATATATTAGAAATTGGAACTTGTTGCTTACCCATTTGGCAGTGTGCGCCCTGCCATCCCTCTCGACACAGACACTTGTACGACCCTTGCGTATTGAGGCAAGTTCCATTGATTTCACATGGAGTATCAGCACATTCATTTATATCTAAAAGCAATTGATTTTCGTAATGATATACGAACTTCATGTTATGACTTTTACTACAAACCGTGAAAAGAAGCAAGTTTTGAAAGGGAAATCACAGAGTTACCAGTGGCAGTGGACATTCATGGGGCTGTTGGTGTAAAATCGTGTCTGAATGATGGACATTAATATCAGTTCTTTTTATTAAAAGTTCTTTCTTAAAGAGAAGAAGTTAAGTGAGTTATATTAAAACCTTGCTGATTTCTACCTTTATATCTTTCTCTTCATTTACCCATTTCTCTTCTTTTGTTCTTATTTTTAATAACAAAATCGATAATAAAAACAAATGCTTCTATTTAAACAAACCACTACAAAAACTACAGTTGCAGCTATTAATACTACTGCTGCTACCACTGTTATCAATTGTTTCGATGAAAAGCTGAAGTTGTTGGAAAGGTCAACAATCACATGTACATATTTACTTAAACACAAAATGCTTCGGTTTGTCAGAACACAGGGTCAATCAGTACTATGTGATGCTGAAGAGAAACTAACCGATTGAAGCAGACCATCTGTACTTCTCGATGTAATTGTAACATTTAATTGCTGTAAAATCGAAGACTTGATCTGAATATTGAAATTACACATCATTAATAAGTGTGTAAATGAGGACATGGTGTCCTACTTTTCACATCACGATGTGGCACTTCTCAGAAAGCTTGAACACATATGATTTCATGACTGAACTTGGAACTGTATCGAAGAAACTAATTTCGGCCTACCAAATGTTTGTTATATCTGGAGAACAAAGAGTGAGTCTTATATTATTATGAAGAATATACCACTTTAAATATGTCGATGAAAAGAAAGATTAATGACTAGGTGAGAGATTAAAGTCATAGGCATTGGAAGCATTTACAAGCCTGAGATTAATGACTAGGTGAGAGATTAAAGTCATAGGCATTGGAAGCATTTACAAGCCTGAGATTAATGACTAGGTGAGAGATTAAAGTCATAGGCATTGGAAGCATTTACAAGCCTGAGATTAATGACTAGGTGAGAGATTAAAGTCATAGGCATTGGAAGCATTTACAAGCCTGAGATTAATGACTAGGTGAGAGATTAAAGTCATAGGCATTGGAAGCATTTACAAGCCTGAGATTAATGACTAGGTGAGAGATTAAAGTCATAGGCATTGGAAGCATTTACAAGCCTGAGATTAATGACTAGGTGAGAGATTAAAGTCATAGGCATTGGAAGCATTTACAAGCCTGAGATTAATGACTAGGTGAGAGATTAAAGTCATAGGCATTGGAAGCATTTACAAGCCTGAGATTAATGACTAGGTGAGAGATTAAAGTCATAGGCATTGGAAGCATTTACAAGCCTGAGATTAATGACTAGGTGAGAGATTAAAGTCATAGGCATTGGAAGCATTTACAAGCCTGAGATTAATGACTAGGTGAGAGATTAAAGTCATAGGCATTGGAAGCATTTACAAGCCTGAGATTAATGACTAGGTGAGAGATTAAAGTCATAGGCATTGGAAGCATTTACAAGCCTGAGATTAATGACTAGGTGAGAGATTAAAGTCATAGGCATTGGAAGCATTTACAAGCCTGAGATTAATGACTAGGTGAGAGATTAAAGTCATAGGCATTGGAAGCATTTACAAGCCTGAGATTAATGACTAGGTGAGAGATTAAAGTCATAGGCATTGGAAGCATTTACAAGCCTGAGATTAATGACTAGGTGAGAGATTAAAGTCATAGGCATTGGAAGCATTTACAAGCCTGAGATTAATGACTAGGTGAGAGATTAAAGTCATAGGCATTGGAAGCATTTACAAGCCTGAGATTAATGACTAGGTGAGAGATTAAAGTCATAGGCATTGGAAGCATTTACAAGCCTGAGATTAATGACTAGGTGAGAGATTAAAGTCATAGGCATTGGAAGCATTTACAAGCCTGAGATTAATGACTAGGTGAGAGATTAAAGTCATAGGCATTGGAAGCATTTACAAGCCTGAGATTAATGACTAGGTGAGAGATTAAAGTCATAGGCATTGGAAGCATTTACAAGCCTGAGATTAATGACTAGGTGAGAGATTAAAGTCATAGGCATTGGAAGCATTTACAAGCCTGAGATTAATGACTAGGTGAGAGATTAAAGTCATAGGCATTGGAAGCATTTACAAGCCTGAGATTAATGACTAGGTGAGAGATTAAAGTCATAGGCATTGGAAGCATTTACAAGCCTGAGATTAATGACTAGGTGAGAGATTAAAGTCATAGGCATTGGAAGCATTTACAAGCCTGAGATTAATGACTAGGTGAGAGATTAAAGTCATAGGCATTGGAAGCATTTACAAGCCTGAGATTAATGACTAGGTGAGAGATTAAAGTCATAGGCATTGGAAGCATTTACAAGCCTGAGATTAATGACTAGGTGAGAGATTAAAGTCATAGGCATTGGAAGCATTTACAAGCCTGAGATTGCTTTGAGATGTAGCTGAAGTTAAAGAATAATTCCTTCAAAACGTTTAATAGTAATGTATTATCTTAGACATAATGTTACTACTTTAGGTCTTAAACTATGTAACAGACAGATAGTGAAGCCAACAATTTTAAGCAAAATGAACAAACAATTTATTTCTTTACAATACCAACTGAGAGTTCAATAAATACTTATATTAAGGTGAAAACAATCCTTAAAAAATCCCAGATGTCCTAAAGTCAAAAGTCCATATATATAAAATCTCCGAATAAATTCCAATAGGCTTGAATGCCTTGATATAACAAAAGTACAATTCAAAATGCCTTTCAATGAGTTATCGAAAATCCAAAGTAATGTATATTAATCCAACTGACCAATGAGCCCATTGCTAATTTTAAATGAATATTTTAAATAAGCATTTCATCTCAAATTATATCTGACATACTGAGCTAATTCAGTAATACATTATTTTTTGTTTATCAAACCCCTAGTTATTTACATTTTACTTGACCTAATAAAATGGGAAGATTTACAACGGAAGAAACCATGTCTAACTGTAAACAAGACTGACCTTGAACTTTTGCTTTGCAGACATGTTGTTTAGAACTTACAAACATAGACAAAAATTAAGCAAAATATATAAATTGAATATACATGTTAATGTCAACAATGTTAATTTTTGTTGTACTTTGTATGCTTAGTAATTTCCATTCAATTTTCAGTAAATAAACATCTTCAAGAAGCATATTATGTAAATCCAGTTAAAATTCTTGATGTTTCAAGTTGAATGCTGTTACTGCTACTGCTAATACAACACTAGTTACTACTACTACTACTACTTTTGATACTACTGCTTCTACTGTTGCTGTTGTTACTAGTACTACTACTAGATGAAGTACTAACTAATAGCTCCAACAGTGCTAATATTTTATACTACATCATTATTTATTTTTGCGATTCCTGTTTGTTTCCTTCTCTCCAAAGCACGAATTGTAATACAAGAACACGGTAGAGTGACCTACATAGTTCACTGCTTGCCCCGTGTTACGCATGTTGAAACATAAACGTGTACGAACCTTGTGTATCGATGCATGATAGAAACTTGTAAAGCCCTTGTGTACTGAGATATGTTTCATATGTCTCATATATGGAATCTGCTCAGTTATTTACATATGCAAAAGGAACGAAGCATGTTCTCAATCGAGAACTAGTTTTTGGAATTGACAGTCACTTAGACATTTTGAACGGGTACATGTTTTATTATTATAGTATAGATCGGAACTAATAGGGCCAATATCAATTGCCTTTTCTGTCGGTTTCGAGATCCTTATTACACAACCTTAATACGATGTAGGTTTAGCTTGTTTTCCTTCTATCAAACATTTGTACTCAATCGAATAATAATAATAATAATAATAATAATAATAATAATAATATATTATTGATGCCGCTATAACAAATACCATTCCATTTGCTACTTCTTCTACAATTATTTCATATTTGGTTTTATGGTAAATACAAACTTCTTGCTGACATGTTCTAATTTTGGTGTTCTCGGTTAGTACTACGAACATTGTATTTTCGCAGACATAAGGAAAACAGTTTTTTCTTTGTAAAATATGTTCATTTGAAATTTATATTTATACAGTATGAAAAGGAAATAAATGTATACTCCGTATACTTTTGATGGACATACGGTATCATGTTCGTTCCATACAGACTCGTAAATAACATATATAATCTTATGTAAACCGAGTTAAAAGTTACATATGCGCACTGATGAAATGTGTAAAAATTATCACGAAAGCGCCAGATTTTGGTGAAATATGCTCTACTAAAGTCAGATATTTTTTTTTTTTTTTTTACAAGGAATTATATCTTACACTTGCTTTAAATCAGAGTAGAATTTCTACAAGTGGAATTGTCTTTTCTCACACTCTCTTTGAGTCCTTAATGTGTTGACTCGTATATCCCTCAAAGTAACGTACCAGTGTCACAGTTTTGTCCAGTGAAGCCCGAGTAGCACGTGCAGTGGTAGGATCCATTCATATTAGTACAGCTTCCATTCCTACACAGGCCCATGGCGCATTCGTTTGCATCTAATATTAAAAATATTTGGAGTTTGTTTGTTGCTGTGACTCATTTCACTGCTTCATCATTCAGTTACATTTCAAAAATAATTTTTTTTGAGAATTCAATTTTTTGATTTAATATCTATCAACCGTTTGATTCAGTAGTCTCCTATTCATTGACATTGGCATGTATAACTGGGCCTAAAATCTTTTATTCTTTTGTTCCATAAACAAACTCTTCGTCTTTGTGATTTATACTTATATTAGCATAATAATATCGTTTGTCTTAGGTCTGCTTCTGTCAACAGTCATCTGTCATCTGTAGGCTACGTCTGCTTCTGTCAACAGTCGTCTGTCGTCTGTAGGTTACGTCTGATTCTGTCAGAGTCACATTTATCGTCATTAGGGGTGAGGAGTCGATGCTACAGTTACATAGAAGGGTCATTTCAAAAGTTGATTGAAAAAAAACATACAAATATCAAAACAAGTTAGCATAATAATGTTTTAAATTTAGCAAAAGGCATTTGTAGTGCATGGATGTATAAATATGTGGAAATGCAATAAAAATGATTACGAAGAAGAAAAAATATTTTCCATATTACAATTTTCTGGCTAGAGTTAATATGCCTTTGACACAAACCTGACACTGTATGTACATACAGGACCAGTTCGTGAATAGATTGATATCTCCATGGTGTCGTTCAGTTTCATGTACAGAGGAGCCAACACCGTGATGTGTATACGTCTGCATGAGATCAAAACTAGACAGTAGATCCTTGTCACTATATGGGTCACATTTGTTTTTAAACAAGACAGATAGTTAAGACAAATTAAAAAAGTCAATGTACTGAAAAGTTTGAAATCATGTATGTACATTAGACCTACCATTGTTGCATTATAATTGCTACAAATGGTGGAGATCGAGAAACAGTGGAAAATCAAAGGAAGACGATATAGCTTTATCTATCTAGAAAATACTATAATCTCGTTCTAAATATAATGTATGGCCATCATTTAGTCCATATATGTTTCCACAAACGTACTTTGTTTGCTTGCTTACCTCTACGAATACATAACTATTGTACTATCCCCCCATTCTGGGTGTCAAATTTGGCGTCATCATATAAAAAAATCATATGCATATGCACAACTTCACTGCATTGCTACTATTTTTAAAAATAGGTCATTGGCAACAGTTTAGAGTGTGTGTGTGTCCATTAATACTTACCCCCTGGGGAAGATGCTAAGGGGTCTAAATGTATACATACATATGTACATTATTTTTATGTTCTTGTTTACGTTTTTGTGTTTAGCATATTGTATATGTACATGGAATAAAAAACATAACGAGGGAATGTAATTGCTACACCTTCCATAGAGAAGTATATCAAGATGACCCACATTTCACGCTTTACGGACTTTGGGTAAAAATATCATTTAAGTGTATGTCTCAACGTCTGTCCACCCCAGAATCACCAAACGTGATCATTCTATGCATCTATACTGGTGCCATATACTTACAACTAAAGATATTCAATTTTACCAGCATTTTACATTTTGATGGCTTAGGTTGACATTTTTGATGGCTTAGGTTGACATTTTTGATGGCTTAGGTTGACATTTTTGATGGCTTAGGTTGACATTTTTGATGGCTTAGGTTGACATTTTTGCAATTTAGCTCCTGATCACATAGGTATTTTAAAGTGTTTATAGCTACTGATATACCTATGATCATGAAACGTGCAGAAGAGATAGGTCTTGATGTGTACCACTCCTTCAGGAAACTGCAGATCACTTGGATCAAAATTACACGATTCACTGACTTTGGTTAAAATATGCTTGCAACATGTTCTCCTAAATGCAATAAACTAGACGAATGTTCCACTTCTATTATTACCACATCCGTACAAAAATAGTCGCTATGACCTTCACGTCACAGTTTACTGGCAAAGGTTAAGTTTTTGAGTTTATCTCATCACTACACTATGAACATAGTGAAAGAGATAAATCTCGAAACGCGCTTTTCCTTTATTGAAGAGATATGTATAATGTCTGATAATTTATGCTTATAATAATAATAATAATAATAACAATAATGAGGACTTTTGTATAGCGCCCAATCCTTAGAAGCTCTAAGCGCTTTACAACATTAGACAACTATAAATCATATAATGATATGATTACAAAAACAAACACCATGAAATTAGAAAACATTAAAAAAAAACATGCTGAGAATATCTAAGGTAGGAAACATTATTAGGTCTTTAAGTTTGTTCTTGCAGTCTTGTTTTTCAGTGATATCCCTACGATGTCTGCAGTTTGGTAGTGTATAGTGATGTATAGTACTGGAGCATCATGTCCTAGCCAGTCACATTATCCTGACGCCAGGCCGACCAGTCCAAACACTTAACTTCTTATTGCTGAGCGCCAAGTGTGGAGGCTGTGAGAAGATACGTCATGGTAAGTACCGTACATGCACTGCAGAATGAGGTCAATGTTGACAATATTTATGACTTCAATGACTGTTTTCACATTTTGTTTGAAGTTCGATTCGTGAACGTTTATATCTATACACAGTTATGTTAGTACTACAGTCTAAACAAACAAGCCACGGTGACCTACTTACTTACCACCATAGGTACATCATTTCCGTTTAGCTCCTGACCACATATATTTACCCTGCTATGTACATCGTAGCACACAATTTAGTGTGACCAATTTAGTTAGACGTATAAATAAATAAATAAATAAATAATTGTATTTAATAATCAACATAGTTACCCTCAACAGTTTAAAAGAAGTACAGGTGGAAATTAGTGTAGGAAATAGATGAGTGGACTGCACCCCTTTCATTTGAGCCATCGTATGTAGTTGCTAATCAAGGTAATTACTGAAGCATAAACGTTTCTTCTCATAATGCTCATATTGGCTGTAAGTCCAATTTTGCTTAAAGTATGTGAATTTTGATTCAGTAAAATGTGGATTGTAGCGGTGGATAATAAAACAAGTTTCTAAACCAGCTTTGACGCACACTGGTGCAAAGAAATACAATGTAAAGAAAACTGAAAGGAATCTTTTGGTTTTATCAACTCAGTATAGTACTTCTACATTTCGTTGTTAAGATCACTTTATTCTGAATTCATCACTTTGATCCGTATTACTGCACGGTAATGTCTTCTTGAGATGATTACAATCTTTGTTGATGGAAGCTATACAACCATTGATTAAATACTTGTTAAAAGTGAGTAACATGTCTCTCTAGTGTAATTCCAACCAGATCTATCCAAAGTGCTTATTATCAATGTTTACTTTGCGTATTTGTCGATGTATTCTGTTTATTCCTCGAATGAATCATCATGAAGTAAGGACAATTTATTCTGCATGGCAGATGTTCACTTTTGACCTTGGGGTGAAGGACACAGCAAAGTAAGTTTTGCATTAAGGTTTAGGGAATATTTTTCACATGCTCTTCTTTTGATAAAACCGTGAGGGAGTATTTTAATCATTGTGGCATATCGTTATGACTAACTGCCTCTCCCCCACACCAAAAAAAAAAGAAAACAACAAAAGAAACACGAAAACACCCCCAACCCAACCCCACCAACACGAATTCGTTTTGCACCACCATATTTTAACTATGTGTATGCACGTCATACAGTTTACATGAATGTTCTGAATGCATGAATGATCTAAATATTTGCTTCATATGCAGGTCCAACCTTTATGTTGCAGATGCTATATATTTAATGCTTAGAAAGAGTAAGACATGGGGTAGATTCATGCGAATATAACCAGTTGTACGATCAGCACGATACTTCTGCGATAGTGTGTTGAAGAAAGTTTTCTTTTATGTAGGGTTGTCTTTTTGATATGGATTCTATCACCAAACTCCATAGCTCACGATGAACTTAGATTAAATAACAACAAAAATCAAAATTAAAAAAAAATCAGATGTATGCAAACTTGGTCTTTGCGATATGGAAACTCATGATACTTTTGTATGAAGAAGTGAAACACACATCGCATACTTTAGGGCAGTGAAATTCTAAATGTGGACGATACCATTTTTTGCAGCTAGTTGACAATTGAAATGCGGAGTTTCACAACATACAACAGCTTATTCCTATCTTTTTCTGAGGATTTCATTTTGCAATTAACTTTCAAAAAGTTATAGACCGTCATTGTGAGACAAATAGGTTAGCAATTGTTTTAAACGAAGCTACAATCTAGGAGGAGACTCAACAGTTCAGGCATAATAAGTTATGGGGGTACAACAAGTCGCATTTTAAGCTTGATGTGTTTACATCTGCCATTAGTTCTTGCCTTAGTTATCTAATTGATCCTCATGATGATGTATTCAAAGCTGATTTATTAGTGGCAGATTTATACGAAACACATTGTCAGTCCTTACCTCACGATGTAAACTTAATGTGCACAGATTTAAAACAGGAACGAAAGAGAAAGATGATGTTCTCTTCTGATTTTGAATTTATTGGAATGCATACTCTTTTGCTTATGTTTACATATGCACAGGCAGAATTAAATTGGGAATAGAATTTCAACTACAAGTGTAGGCTAAGATATTATATGCGATTTGATCACACTTTTTGTGAGGTGCCGTCAAACAACATTTAACAGATGAATCATGTCTCAAACGAAGTGCACACAGCGTTGCAGAGTATAAATTTGGCTGCCATTAGGTCATGCGAACCGTTAAATAAGCATATCCTAACCTAGAAAGAGTGGCTGAAACGTATATGCAAGAAAACTCAATTTATGCTCATTTGAGTTTCCTTGGAAACTTTGCTCATATTGTAAATACAAGAGTTATTTTCCACGTTGTCTTGCATAACTAGCGCAACAATTACATTGAGAGAGAGAGAGACAGACAGAGAGAGAATGTACTTAAAACCTCGCTTTTAGGAGCACAGGGGCACATGGTGACAAAAACGTAATATCTCTCCACAAACTATAAACATCTAAAGCAACTAAACTTCCTGTTTAATTGTTGATTATGTGATAATACCAGCTAAGCTGCTTTGTAGCAAACACGGCTAATATTACTTGCTGAAGAAAAGAGGCATGACAATTTACAGAATCCAGCTAGCGACATATTCACAATGTAAGGAAATTAAGGAAGCGGTCGTGGTGATGACAAGGATCTTGAAGATAGAGAGGCGTTTGTAATAGCATTCTGACGGAATATGAATATAGAAATATTGAATCATAAGGACTTTTTGAAACATGAATGTTTGATTCTGCTCAAATATTTAACCTTTTTTAGAACAGAGGCAAAGGAAACACTGTCTTGTCTTAGAAGTAGAGGTGTTGGTCCACAAAAAGGCTCAAAAAGACAATAAGACTTCTTAAGAGTTTGGAAAAATATGTGTTGCTTATTTCCTTAAAGCAGGATCGGATACAAATATTAATTTGCAAGCTTGGTATGGAAAGCTAATAAATGAATCACGTTAATTTGTTGGCACAATAATTAAAACCGTGTAGTGGTCCTGGCTGGTGATATTAATGTTTTTAGTCCCGCTATGGACTCCAAAATCAGAATGACACACATGCAAGCCGGTTGCAAAATGTCTGTTATCCTAGAGGTCCAAAACACATGTAGCGCACGAGGCATCTTGTTCACGCGAAGCAGATCACTCATTATCACGTGTACAGGTTGCATTGTCGAAACATAGTGTGGAGACAAGCACACTGCTAAAATTCTACACTCCCATTCAGTTAAGTAGACTAGGATCCAATTGGAAAATGGCTGATACCAAAGCTCATGTACATTAGCAGAAGGATACGTAAGGACAACGTGAAAGGCTTTTGTTGCAGAGTCCATCAAGTTCAATTTTTGCTGTATTAGGGCCTTCAAATGCAGATACATCGAACATTTATATTTTAATATTTATGAGCCAATAAGCAGCACGTTAATGACACGGGGTGTAGGATAATAATCAATAATGCAGTTATTCTATAATCCTGGAATTATTTCAGAGTATGACTCCAAAGCATATAAGGGCGGGCTGATTTTTGGAAGCGATAATGAGAAATAGTTTTGAATTAAGGTTAGAAAGAAAACGTAAAATCACCTCATTCCCTAAAGAAAACAAAACATATTTGATTTGAAGAAAGGAAATAAGTTTTAAGGTATATACTTTGCATTAAGAGTATAATATGCCTCCTTGAATTGTAATACATTGCCAGTATTTAAATATGGTCGAAGTACTGAAACTAAAATATGGAATGATCCTTCAAATCGATGTGGAGCAGACGATGATGCGGACAATTTTCACTAAAATGCACAGTAAAAGTTTCAAATGGCCTTGACTTTGACCACAGTGTTGGACGGGTAAGAACGGGTTCGAGTATCAAACGGGCACTTCTACCTTAAGATTAAGCCCGAATAATAAAGCAACCTTCTGCTGCAAATCCTGCACAGAGCTTTTGCCACCGTAACCGAATATTGACTCCGACACTTCCATCAGCACTAAATGGACACATATCTTACTTATTATTAGCCGGCACGACAAAAGCTTTAGAAAAACAGTAATTATACGCTTTTCAAGCTACGATGTATCAAATGAAAATAATCCACTTTGTACTTGTGATTCCATTACCTGAATGTTAAATATAAGCGACAGTATATATATCTATCTTAATACATCACTTTGACGTTATTTTATAGTTCTAAATACGTAATATTAAGCTTGGTTGCAAGCAGCTGTGGATTCGACAGGTCTAAGTTAACCTGATATCAACTTTAACAAACGCTGCCTCTCATGCGTTTACCAATGCTTTATCCTGAAGTTTCCTTATAAACCATCAAAAGTAATTTTTATAATTAAATTTCGTTCTTAACCAATATGATGACAGCGAGGCACAAGTTTACTGTTCCATAAGTACCGATGGAGTTGCCCTCACGATTACTCTTCAGTGTCAAATAACACGCGTCATTGTGAAGGGAAGATATTGTCCTGCCAAACCATTGTAATAAATAGACGTCACAAACCAACAACGAAATTTAATCGCGGAACATTCCTAGTTATTTTGAATTTTGAAGTTTTATAACACTTTATTGTCGTCGTATGTATGTATGTATGTATGTATGTATGTATTGTTTACTTAACATTTACTTCTACTTGCAATTAAAGTTCTCTTTTATTTGACAGTCTCTCTTGAAGCAATTTCGTTTAAATCGCCATACACGTTTCTGAAGAAATGTTACAAAACATTTTCTTTTCATTTATATGTCGAAGATGACACGGAAATAAACTTACAAAAAACCCCCACAAAAGACCCTCTAAAAAAACTCACCGAGTTGACAATGTGCCCCCTCCCATCCTGTTTGACAAAGACACTTGGGAGATCCTTTTGTATCGAGACAAGTCCCATTGTTCTCACAGACAATCTCGTCACATTCGTTCGCATCTGAAAAAAATGAAATCGTTTTTCGAGATTGTTTTCCTTTTCCCCACCATGCAGGGTTAAGGTCGCAAACAATTGATTTCAATGAATGTCCTCACATGCCTAATTTCAGATTAAACAATATATGAAAAATCTTTTTTGTTTCTTAAAAACTCGTTTGTCTTAGGTATCAGAGAGAGAGAGAGAGAGAGAGAGAGAGGAAATATATGCTCGGCTGTACTTGAAGATTTAAGTGCCTTCTTGGCTATTACACCAGCCAGGATATATATGCTCTGCTGTACTTGAAGGTTTAAGTGCGTTCTTGGCTATGACGCCAGCTTCGACAATACTTCAGGTTTTCAGCCACGAGATGAAATACATCCATTATTCACTATGGGAAAGCACATTTTCTTTTCGTTTTTGCTCAAACGTATTGGCTAGTAATGTACAGTAAAACAGGGAAGAAGCAGATTTCTTACTGAATCCAGCGCCATGTCAGCTGTTTACCATTTATATTCTGAGGTTTTCTTTTATGATTATTCGCACAGAAAATATAAACAGAAGTAAAATAGCGTATTAATAAAAATAAGTATATTCGCACATTGTTGGACTTGAACTCGTTTTGTTTCTAACGTTTTAACGTCAAGCGGCCATTATTTACATCTCGACCGTGGAAGCGTCAATGAAAAACTTCGAATTTCATAATAATAATGTTATCAATATAAATTGGCGGCCAATAAAAAATTGTTTTTTTTTTCTTTCTTCCTGCTCTAGTGAGATATCAAAACTGTTTATCTCAGGTAATCCAGAATTCATAGCCAAGCATACAGTAAAAATGTTTAAGTTCATTTATTCATGCACAATATAATATAATAACGGTGCTATTTTGGATCTACCGTATATGATAATGAATCACACTGCACAACACTGGAATCATATTGATCCAATACACAATATGTTATTTAATATGCTTTAACTTGTATCATTATACGTCATCCATTGTACGTGGCACCTTCATATATTCATGATCCCAGGCATTATTAAATGTATATAATTTGAAATTACAGTTGCTCTTTCTTATTTATAAAAAACGTATCAGATAGACTGAAACTGAAAATGCACATATATCACATTCTCGCACATTTTTATATACTAGTATACACACGTTCTCTCTCTCTCTCTGTCTCACTCTCTCTCTCTCTCTCTCTAGTATATACATGTTCACACATACGTACAAACACGATAGCCGAGCTTACAAGTTGCAGGTCAAATGCAAAGCTCTCTACCAGGTTAAAATAAAAATGAAATTATTGTCCATGCTAGTACACCATGCACATATTCCGTGTAGCTTCTTAGCTACATTGATAATACATTTTGACCCTTTCGTAGTATGTGTTGCACGAGGAGAGAGCTCGAAGAGCCGATATCTTTCTTTTTTGCTATGTCTACTTGAAAAATCGAGTTCCATGATAAAATAAGAACTGTAAAATGAACAATGATACGTTCTGCACATAGACTTGAGTGGCAGCAGGGGAAAGGAGTGTAATTCTTACAGTGGCATATCACACCGGCATCTTCACCATGTCCGCAGTTGTGTTTATTCCAACTGGTTCTATACCGGTCACACTGCTCGAGGGAAGTGTACGTCCTTTTGCAGTCCATATCATCTAAATATATTGGCAGATTTTCGGGTCCCTTTCCAAAAGTAGCAGCCACAACAGCGACACCATGTCTTAGGAAAAATATATACATTATACGAAATCGAACAAAGAAGGTTACACACGAATAAGCATGCAAAACAAAGCAATCAAACGAAAATATGGTAAAATAAAACCAAAACCAATGGCTTGATATCTCTTTTCGAATTACGTATATACTATTCTCAATCTGGTTAAAATAAGATCTCCTCAGTCATAGGAGGAGATCTGAGAGACGTCGGTAACAGTTACGGTTTTAGCGACCTTTGGGATTCCCGTTTCAATTAGTTTTAATAATCGAATGGATAAATCGTAGCATTATGATTTCGGGAGAGCTATCGTTAGCAACGATTTGTTCCGAATGGCGAGTATCAGTTCTCCACAAAGATCGTTGAAAGGATCTATAACAGCATACTCAGGAATCATTACAATGGAAGCTCACGCAGAGAAGCCAAAAGTTATATTTCAATTTTCAAAGGTCGCATGTAAGGAACAGTGGCAAACTTAACAGCAAAAAAGATTGTAATCTGGACTGTAAGGGATTTGATTTTTGACCTCAAACATGACCATAAAATAACAACTGTAAAAAGAATAACGATATGCTCTTCACACACACACACACACACACACACACACACCTCCAAGAGATGGAATCAACACTTCTTCCATGAGTTGAAAAGACGTTTGCCTAACGTCTACAAGCCATAAAGTAGCATAACATACTGCAAACACTTTTCATTTAATGTTGTATATTTTACTGCCGATAAAGTGAAACTTCGAATATTCGGATTTCTGAAAAGCGTCGTAAAACATACACGTTTTATAGTGGAAGATACCAGAGTTCCAGGAGAAAACAACCTAAGAGGGTTGTGTTTAGGTCAGTGCTCTGACTAGAGGATGTTCATCTTTCGCAGTGATCGACCGTTTTGGTGATCTCGAGTGTGGTCGTGTTAAGTCATTGTTTCGACAAAATGTAACGGAGGGCTACCCTAGATTGGACATATTCTCTAGTTTTTGGACACGGGAACCACAAATACCCTAGATTTGACAGGAACTAAATTTTGTACACAAGTGGCGACCATGTTTAACCTTGGAATATGATCTAAACCAAGATGGCGTTCACGACAATAGTTAGCAATGTCATGCTTCACTAGTGCAGACATGTTGAGCGAAAAGACCAAAAACACACCCAAAGTGATCATGGATAGGTGCCAATCAATCTTTTAATAAGGAGCTTCCGAAATTGGAAAGTTAGTGGTCTAGCATCCATGCCACATGACATACACGTATGCACTTGATGTGGACAACTTACCTATATCCAAGCATTTTGCAAGCGACTGTTGCATCATCGTCTTCCCAACTGTCGTCGCAAACAGTACCCCATCCGTCACCCTTGTTGACCTCCAGTCGACCATAGCCGATCCAAGTCGTATTACCATAGGTACCGGCAAGGCGCACTGAAAATATAAATAAATTAGAAAAATATTGTAATCGCTATGGTAACGGTAGAGAGAATCTAACCCTAGTGGTAACTGTCTTGTATTATTATGGTTAAATATCATTTGAAAGAATCCCAACATGCCTTTAATGTTTCCTATATATCTATCATCTTTTGAATCTATAATATAAGTCTTATTTAATTCGTTTGAGACTACGAAGTTAATTTATTTCAATGGTTAGAGCTATCGTAAAAGTACACGTATACTCCGTCGTAATAGTTCCATTCAATATAAGGTAGGTCAAAGGTGGAATCAACAACTAAACAGGTCAGAATGACACGCGAATAATGAACGTCTGTATAGGACAGAAGCGTGGGAATTCAAAGTACAATTGCCCTGGCACACGCTCTCTAACATTTGATTGGTCTAGCGAGATTTGAAGGTCGCAACAGGACGGTTTTTGTTTACAAGTTTGAATTATGTTGAGATTATAAGAGTCCGAAATTATTATGACTCAGAGATTACTTATTTGAAGCCGGAAAGGACAATATATAATGAAGATACACACACCGTGTTCATTCTTCCAGTTATACACAGCGTTCCTAAGATTCTTTGAGAGGAAAATAGCGAATTACCATTGTATATTCATTGGATTTAACAGAGTGGATAATCATTGTTTCAAACAGTCAGTACTTTGGGATTAAGCGATTATAATCAATTACTTGAATATGTAGCCAATTACATCGGATTATGTGAAAATGACAGGGATTTTAGTGATAATATTCGTTTATGAGATTTTCATTGAAGTAAACACATCTGGAATAACAACTGTCTTGAATTCACTGTTATAACGGTAACACATAAGCACTATAGAAGTTTCGTTCGGATGACCTTAGAATAGTTTCCCAATTAGTGAAAAAAATTGATACAAACCTTATTAGAATTATAAGGATCACATCCTAGGAATTTTTACATTGTAAGTTATTTAAATAAACTTATATTTTGGAAACGTAAATAATTGTTGCGTTTACCTTATCTTGTTCCTTAAGTTTAAACCGATAGACGTATCATTCCACTGTAGTTGTTTTTACTTAAAGGTCTTTATATTTTGTGTTATGATTTGTCAGCACTGATTAATTGAAACAAAGCAATTTTAACTTTTATAGTGTATTTATATTCTTTTATATTGTAAATGAACAAACCTGATTACAAGTCTTGTGTAATGGTTGACTTAGTGTGAGACCGGTTTGCGCTTTTTTGGGTTTAATGGCATGTTCAGTACATGATAGGCTCTACATGGCGGCAAATTTAAAAAAAAAACAAGGAAGAACGACTGAAATACTGGAAACTACTGGTAAGCTTTCTCACATACCAATGTCGGTCGAACAGAGACTCGAAACCACGATAGAGAGCATGGCTGCCTTCTTAAAAAACCCAACTGCAGGAGAAATATAAACGAATATACTTATATCTTTCACGTGTAAATGATGCATTATCAACGAAGTACAGTGGTTCGTCGAATGAGGAGAGGAAGCAAATAAATTTAAAAGGAGACTACCTGAACCAACAATTATACCTTGGACTGAAAATACAAATGTTTTATTATAGGATTTTGCTCATTAGCATTACAAAAACGATGACCTACCTTGTAAATTTCCCCACGAACTGCAAACTTGCTGAGAGATTAAAGAAAGAAGAATGAATCCAAGGGAAAACATGCTAATCAATGCAAGAATGAGACATGCTTTGATTGTTATGGCTCTTACTTGAATTATATTCTGTTCTTCCCGGTCAAAGTTTAAGTGATTTAAGACGTTAAGGTCAAAGATTACGTGCTTTATGCCTAAATGTTTCGTTTTATAATGGAGAAACAATAAGTATTTTTTTACGGACAATGGATGATTTAGGTAAAAAGTTCAAGTGTTGCAAGTTTAACGAGATAACATTTTTAAAGAGAGAAGTGTTACAAACTTTTTTCTTGCAAGTTTATCTTTTACTTTGCTATATTTTAGATGGCGATGTTTCTGTGCGGCGGTTTGAAAGATATTGCCGATACGTTTACACAGTACCAAATATTAATCCACGAAAAATGAACTATGTTTTCTGTGTTTTCCATTAAATAAAAAAGAAACATTAAATATAATACGTTTCCACTGATGGATATTTAAGACACAGGGGCTAACATACATCTATTATGTTTGGACTGAGACTGTAATTAATTACATTCCGGACACGCAACTCATTAATTACCAAGAGGATGTGAGGGGAAGGAAGTTAAGGACAAAAATGTTTAGGTTTAATTGTTGAATATAAAACATAATTATAAGTATGCCAGAAGTAATTATATGAAAGAGCATACACGTTAAAAGTATCACATAAGACCAAGAAAGTGTAAAATTGATCTACTGTTTGACAATTGCTTCCAATCATAGTTTAAGATAAAGCTTTGTATTTGTAATGTATTGTATACTGTTAGATTTTAACATGTAATCCATGCATGTTGCAAACATAAGAAAATGTTTCTTCTTTGTATGTTTTTTGTACCATTGATTTGTTTAATTGTTTTGTTACTGATTGTATTTTCATTTTGTAACTTATTTAATGGAATGAAAAATTTCCGAAAATTAATTACTGATTTTCTATCATTTATCAGGAATTTTCAGGAACCTAAATGGGCAGCAAGGTCCTTAAATTAACAGTGGAAACTTCCGAATATTGCATATATAATTTCACTCTTGGTACATTCTATAGCTTGGTAATATATTTGAGAAGTGTCATTCCTGATTTTTGTCTTGAAGTCATCAAGATCTGCTCGTCATCTGTCTTTGATCACAGCAGTTTAGTGAGTTCGTATTTCAGGATGAAGAAGTCCTTCTTTGGCAATTTACCAGTCTCAGTGAATTTTTCAGGTTTCGCGTCATTAAATGAAACTAAATGTACCTGACTCGTTTCTCGCACGAAGTATTTCAATATTATTTTAATCGACACAGAACATAACACATCTAATTAAACACATACTGAAAAAGAATGGTATGATCGCATGAATTCTTGGAAAACGCCATGAGGTATGGAAGAGTCGATTTCTTTCTTAAGGATAGATCGGCTTGCATACCGATACATGTACTTAACATATGTCAAACGATATAATTCTGGCAGCATTTGTGTTTGTATCAATAAAATGATTGTATTGCCCATCAGACAAATCACAGCATAAACAGACAATAATAGGAATTTTGAACAGTTTATCAATTTTAAACACATTTTAAGGACATATTTCATTTGCCTCTTTTCGAGGATATGCTTCCCCACGGCATCCTGCACGTATCTATTTAGATAGTATTGTAATTTGGCATTAAGAGAACATATTACTTAATTTATTAAAAATTGCAAGCAATTGAAAGATATGCTTTGAAACAAATCAATATAACCAGCCCTTGATATCAGCTTTAATGTTTACTGTTGACTTCTGAGTTTATTTTTGCAGAGTCTATAACGTAAACGAATTCATCTATAAAAGTTATCAGCTTTGGGAAAGTGACTTTATATATTCGTGATAGAGACACGTAAGGTCACCATGATACTGCCGACACATTTTTAAACAGTCAGCTGAATATGTGTCTTTTATCAGCTCAGAAATCTGTTCGATATGGATTTCTTCAGTGGATATATTATAGTTTCCATCGACCTTATTATGGTACTGTTTTCCCGGACGGGATAATTTTTATAGCAATAATTACTTGTCAAATACTTCATGATAACACGTGGCTAACAGTGCGAAAGTTTTGTTATTTGTTAATATCCTTTAGACAGTAGTGCATGTATCCAAAGAAGTATGAACTGTTTGTAATAAACACTTAAATACATTGATCCATAACCATCCATTGTTTTGTCAACTTTACTTTTCATGAGCCTTGAATTCATATTTTTATCTAAACGTTTTGGAATGTTTGTATGTATATACATTGGTAAAAGTCTGGAGAGAATTCGATGAACACATCATTCCAGTCCGGGTTAAATTCATTGCATTTAAAACCCATTTCAGGTCAGTTGTTCCAAATGGCAATGATCCTAGAAAGATCTACCTGCTATACCTTGCATTACATTATTCACTAATATCACTTATCCCAAGTTTTATATGTTACCTTTAATACACTACAACATATAGACTGATTTTATAGACTCTAAATAATTACTGGGGTGTATCCATCCACAGCCTTAAGCAACACTGATTACCAACTACGTTTTTCAAGACTTCCAATGTGTCGTGACTGTACTATGGACTAAGAAAAAAAAATAGGATATTTTCATGCAAACAATGGTATCTACCAACATGACCGAATTAACCGGTGTTTGATATAACCAATCGCATTCTTTTTACTAGTGAACCTAGACACTAGTCAAAGTGACCCAATTATGAGTAAAGACTAGTATTTTGTATTAAGTATTACATACAATAAATGTCATGACTTGGAGAACAGTTTTTCTTTAACAATCCTAACTACGGAATTTATCTTTCTCATTTGGCATAAAAACTAAAGCACGTAATCTTGTTAAAGAAAATTTAACTAGATTAAATGACCTTTGTTACCTCAAGCTATACAGCATAGGTATCGTACCTGCTCAGTCAATGGCAATGCTTTGCTCACAATAATTTCATAATATCTTCAAATAATCTTTGTACAACACGGTCAAGATTTCATACTATTTATTACAGTATCATTGGTATAATGGGCAAAATTGACAAATATCTTTTATGTTCTAAGATTATCATGAACTTTACCTCTGACAATACCTTGAGTTTCATTTTAAATCTGAACATATGCATGGAAATTAACACTAAAACATGTCCTGACGTTTTAAAGTTGTTCATTGCAGGTATTTGTTATCATTGTGGCATTACCATCTTAATATGATAGGTTTCAGTTTAATTCAAGCTTATATTTCAGCAAACTTTTAAATGACCACTGATAAGTTATTGCAGGCAAAATCTGTACTATGCCAAATGACAAGTGAATTTACTTAACATACTTATCGTGTTTCTGTTTTCTCCTTCTAGGAGTATTTATTATGTAATTTAAGTCACTCGCTTAACTTTCAATGGTATAAGGACCACAATATATAGGACTTTGAGGTATGGGTAATAGAGCCAAAACTTTATCACCTTGCTGAAACCTCTTATCCTTTGTATATATGTTAATCTAAATTTCATTTGTGACTGAACATACTGAAAAATCAGTTCCTACTACTTCTCAAGCCGTGGACAATCTATTTTTGAAATCAGAGACATATTCAAAAAGATGAATTGCTGACTGTTCAGTCAATATAGGTTTCTCTTTTAATAACTTCGACGGTAAGAATGCCCAAAATTTATTTCAAAAGAACTCAGACCTAAAGACTCTTGAACTGACCCCGTAACAGCAAACATCATCAAATGAGCACCCTTGTCCCAATGGTATTTCAAAGCGATATGACCTAATCATATTCTTCAATGTCTGGTTGAATCTTTCCAAAACACCGAGACTCTCAGGAAGATAGACATAAGATTTACACTGCTGAATGCCTAATTCATGCATAATTTGCTGGAGAATTCCAGACATACGTTTAAACGATTGATCTGATTGGACAGATATTGAAAGGCCGAAAGGTTTGAAAAACTTTACTAAAGCTTTTACTATGGTTTTAGCTTTAATATTCCTCAAATGAATAATATCTGAACATTTTGTAGGCGCACAATTATCGTCAACAAACATTGGTTGCCTGTCTTGGACTTAGGTAAAGGACCTACACAGTCGACCATTATTATACCAAATGGTTTGTCAAATGCAGGAATAGCTTGAAGATGAGTCTTAGGTACCTTCTGATTGCGTTTTTCTATCATTTGACTAGTTTGACAAGATCTACATCATTTGGAAACATCACTTTAAAATTCGGCCAAGAAAAAAGATTTAAGATCTTTTGATAAATATTACTGATTCCTAAATGACCAGACAACAGAGTGTCACGGACTAGATTAATAATGTACTGTCAATATGATTTATGATTAACAATTACAGCACTTACTGAACATTGATCACCATCGAGTACCTCGGGTGGTTTTTATTTCCTCATAAGGACCCGATTATTCCTAAAATAACAAGTTGGTAGTTGTATGGCTTCAGGAACGCTTATAGCCCTCTGAAAAAAGAAATTTTTGAATCTTGTTCCTGTAAGACAATTAGCGATTACCTTTAATCACCCTATGAGAATTGACTATGAACGGCGAGGAGAGTATTACTGTGATCAATACCTCTTGACTGATTCACACCAGGGCAAGACTGATCCATGCAAGTTTCAGGTAATAACATACTGATGAAAATCATTCTCTAGAGCTCTTTGATTTAGTTCTAGTAACTGCAAACGCTGGATATAAATTAGGGATTTAAATTTCAGTAGGACCAACTGTTTTATCAATAGAAGGTTTGTCAGTTGCAAATGGATTAAACACATTCTTATCTCGAGCTGGGTCATTACCCAGTAATAAATGAACACCCTCTAGGGGCAACGGATACACCGCTCCTATGATCACGGATAGTGAGACTACGTCTTATGACAAGGTAATACAATGGAGAGGATGATTATCAAATTCACATTATACTTCCTGAATAGGAACACTTTCGCAAGAAGAAGATTTCTCAGAAAAAGGCAAGGTACTTTATAATAAAGAAGCTCTTGTGTCTCTTGATATCTTAACAGGAATAGGCTTAGTATAATCAATAGCAAATGATACAGAACTTGTGTACGTGTTCACAATTCTCTGTAATAAAATCAGACTGGGGTTTGCTATAACCAACAAATGTAATTCTTTCAATACATGACTGTGACGGTAACCTGTTAGAAACAAGAGCATTTAGAACAGCTGTCTTTATCTTGGTGCCTAAATTTCAACCTTTATCAATCAGAAATTACGTAGCCGTTCTTCTTACAATCAGAGTACGTGGGAAGATATAAGGATTTCTGATCAGTCTTATCAGAAATTTGATACCTAATAGTTGTACCAGTTTGAGATTTGGAAGCACTCGCATGAGACCGAACTTCTTTATAGGAAATACCCGCGGAGAGAAATAATTATTGACAAATGAACTTTGTGAGTCAAAAAACATCCGTACCAGCTGTATTATTTATAGTTTCAACTGTTTTTTCCATCAAGGTCTTAACGCAGTTCTTGAACTCTTCAATCAATATGAGTTATCTGAGGTTATCGTAATCGTTATCAACCTTCTTTACTGTATATCGTCAATTAAACAGTTGTTCTTTATCTCGTTCAAACGCAAAATCAGCGTGACTAATTTCCTTTTCACAATGTCTAAATCTTTGACTATATGCCTTAGGTACCTTCTCATAACCCTTTAAGATACATTATGCTCCCTTGAACATTGCAAATGTTAAGCAATTTTCTCAAAATGAGTAAAACATTTCTCTACCTTTTTGTGTTCAATGGGGTTAATAAATAACCTAATATTTGTTTGGTATTATGAAAAACTGGAATTGTATACACAGTTGATAGCTTGTTGGTCTCACTACAAATGTCCCGAATATGCGAAATTAAAATACCAGGGACTAAGAAAATTTAAGCCCAAAGTGAAATTTAAATTTCAAACACAATTTCAATATCTCTGAAATATTCAAATTAATTTAGAGCTCTTAAATATTCAATCTCAGACGAGCAATCAAGTTTCTTTGTTACGACTCTATGGTATTATATAAGTAACAAGAAAGAGCAAAAATCACCAAGCTTTTTAAAATTAAAACTATTATTTACTTCCCTAAAACACAAACTGAAAAATAAAAATAACTTACATTATATTGAATGAAATCCGAAGGTCCTAAATGTTCTATCAATTCTAAAAGAAACGAGTAATCTGAATAGTTCTAAAGGAATACCGAATGATGTTCTATATTGTACTGATGTATCAACAGTACAGTAGAATCACTATGATGTATTGGTAACATGTCTTGAGATGAATTCACAGTAATTCAGTGACAGCTATTAAGTTTCCAAGAAATGTCAAGTGAGTACACAGTATTACCTTGACAGCTATTATTCCAATTAATCTGAATATATCGAGCACTCTAATACCAAAGAATCGTTAAATGAATTCCTCTCTTAATAAAGCTGAATAACTTCCAAAACTGGTGGTACTAATAAGAATTCCTAATTATACGTAATACATCTCTTTTAGAAACAAATGAAATACACATTTCCCAATTTCAACTAGTAAGCAAGACCAGTTATTACATAACTAGAAATGAGGTCATCTTGGTCTTTCTAAAATCATGTCCTGACATTAGATCACGTGATTTGTACCTGGATATAATATTACAGCGTATTCCGCAAAAATAAAACCCATGAATGAATCGCTTTACGCACTATATGCAAGAATGTCTCATCTTAAAGTGCAAAATTACCATCATTGGGGAAAATTAGTATTTACTATTACTGTTTACTAAATAACCCATGCTAAATATAACCATGAATAATAATAATACACATAATATAGGTATACATAACACCTGACTAGAAAAAGCCTGAAAAGTCTTGACCGTCACATTAATCCGATGAACAAGTACCAGTGTTATTCAAATTTTAATTAGATAGATTCTTTGTACTACATCACATGAATTGGTCTGCTATGGGGGTATTAATTTGGTGTCACATTCGTCAATAGTTTAAAATGTTGTGATGATCTTGTACGTAATAGCATTTACCTTGAATTATACATAATATACTTCCTAGACTGAATTATTATAACGATGCGCTCTATGTACAACAATAATTTCTTATACAAATCTTCTAAATGGACATTAAATATGGTTTCTGTGACTCCTCTATCTTAATTACTGGTCTGTAAAATGACCATCAAGATTCACGTATATTGAAGTTCATGGAATCATCTGTTTACCAGTTTATCAATTATGCAATAATATGGCTGTAATGACTTCTTTCTGCAGTCCTCTGGAATATTGTGTAATCTGCCAAAGACTGTTATTGTTCATTAGATTTCCAAGTACTTTTAACAAACTTATAAGCGTGTTTTTCTCTCTTTCAATACACAGAAACTTTAGTAATAAATACATACACTGGGCTGACTATCCAGATAAGAAAGAAAAAATGTATAAATACATTCCAGTTTAAAAAATTAACATCAGGATGATATCAGGCAAGTTGTAGATGATGAGAAGGAAGGAGATAGACCCCTATGATCCAAGACGAATATCGAGTTAGTTACTGGTAGCCCCAAATTAATGCAAGCAATTGCAGATTAAGTGGTATAAGGGAGAAACAAATCTATACGAGTCTGGTGCTGTTAAATTATGCGCGAGATTACATTTTACAAATGCAAACAGGCGTTTGTATACCTGACTTTTGTCATTTCTACAACGACGTTTACTTGACTTTAAGTTCAAGGCCTGATCTTGTACATGAATTTTGAAATTTTGAATTTGAAACAAATAAACATTTGCTTTTCATTCATTATGGCATGGGGATGGGTGGGATAAATCCAAATGGAAATATCAACTCCATAGATGATCAAGTCTAAATCATGTCAATGGTTGTCAGTACAGCAATCAAATTTCATTTACATATAATGTACCAGTAATGTCACTTTTTGATATTTTGGTCACTTTTCTGTGCTCCATGTTTATTTCTATGTGTTTGGAACTAAACGAAATATTTGTCAATCCACTTGAAATTTTGGGAAACTATTCTAATAGGCTTTGTGCCTTACAGATCCAAGCAATCATAAAGTCTCTGACAATTGCTTAAAAAGTGTGTAGATAACAAAGCAATAGGTTGGAAGAGATAAGTGTGTGGATAACATGCAATAGGTAGGAAGAAATATGTTTTAGATAACAATGCAAAAGGCACACGTAGGAAGATAACTGTGTAGATATCAATGAAATAGGGACATTTAGAAAGAGAAAGTGTGTAGATGACTAGAAGTCTTGTGTTTTGTTTAGGATAACAGTTGTATGAGTTCAACCGGTCTAAATAGAAAACATATTTTCCAATAGAAATACGTCTGACTGCAGTCTTACGACTGTGACATTTAGAATCGATTAGAAAATATTTGACATTTACAAAGAAAGAACCAAACCTGCCATATGTATCTATACTAATAACAATTATGTAAAGTAAAGAAATACATGACTATAAACATAAGTGCATGTCATCTGCATTTCGTTTTAGTTTTACTCGATTTGTGATGTGTTCTACAGAACATGAATAATATTTTATGACATTAACAGTTTTCAACGTATTATAGTATCCTCAGTAAATTTTGAATTAATCTCGAGAGGAAATGTTTCTAAACATTGATATGTATACAGTAAACCCTTTATCAACTATACGAAAGTTGATTTTGCTTTATATTGTCTTTGCATAAAGTACAAGTGTAATAAGATATATATGTGCGCGTATGTATGTATGTATGTATGTATGTATGTATGTATGTATGTATGTATGCATGTATGTATCTTTGTATTCGAGCTTTCCTTATCCGAACAATGTTCCGAGCTTCATTAGCTCTGGTTCTAGGAGCAGGACCTTCTATAACCCTATAACCCTACCGATACCTCTTCTACAACATCATTTTCTTGCATTTGTTTCTCTTCCAGATGTTCTCCATCTGTTAACCTAACTTCATTCCACATTAATCCTGAATATCCAGTAACTACATTATCCGGTTATAATACATTAAAAAATGAACAGATTATTATAAGAACTGTTACGATTTGTTGTTTTCACACTTTAGAGTTGAGGCCACAGCGAAACCCTCTTTTTGTTGCCTTATAATTTTGTCTGTTTATCTCTGTCGAAACCTCAGGGTGTACGTATCTCCAAACTCGATAAATCACTTGTAATAACATTTTAGGTTTTGTTTCACCTTCCCCCGTGGTAGCCGGGAATCGTCAGATGGAAAATATAGAATAATTTTAATTGAAGATACATTTTGTACAGTTCAACAAGAATATAACTGCAATTATATCATATCGATAACGAATGCATGCTGTGCATTTTGGGTTGTGACACGTGGTTTACGGTCTGGGGAAATTCGTTCATAAAAATTGATGCAGATGTTCCATTCTAAGCCGCATGCGAGTACCAAATAGTTTCAATAAAGTTGAAACCTGCACAAGAAAAGATTAATACATGACACTGGTGATTTTACTCTGATTGACCAATGGAATTAAAAGAGTGGCCTAACTTCTATTTTGTATGTATTAAAATACAACTAAATTAAATAGGTATGCAAACCTCTCATAATGTTAGAAAACCAACCTGTGATATTATGTCAAAATAAAAGTCGGCTAGATTTGAATAATTATGTTTAATCGCTAGGGCCATCCATGTGCCCTGATGTGTAGTGGAAACAAACATCTCCAGGTTCCCCTTTTACCGTTATGTCACGGAAAGCATGGAATTATGCACATGATCGTAATGATTTTTCAGACCCACATGTTTACTAAAGCTTTTTATAAAAATACTTGCAATGTACAGCATCGCCATTAGGGTAAAATACTACCAGAGAATGGCATCTTAGGATAAAAATTTGTTTTACTTGTGAAAAATGGGAATTGTGAAGTGCTATTCAGTTATAGTGAGAATGCATATTACGAAAGTTGTAAAACATTTTAAAAATATTATATTGTAAGATGTATAAAATATGTCATGTTTTTTGTGTGGAAAAACGTTTATATGATATGACATTTAGTATCATTAGCTAAAATTAAGTTTGCTTTGCTTGCATATTATTGCTCACGAGATTAAGCAATTCATAAATATATTGTTCAATACAATCATCTATAACATGCTATCAAATATTCATTCCTAAATATTCTGAACGTAACCTACCCGAACAGTAAACACCTTAAAGTTGGCTTCCTGACAATGTAGTCTTCGTCACGTCGTTTAGAGGGGCGTGTTTAATATTTTGTTCGGAAACAAACAAATTGGATTTCGGAAAACATCGATATGTCGAAAGCGGTAAAATCACGATGGGGATCAGTCTTGATACCGTGTAGGAAAGGAGTATTTGGCCGCTGATTATGAAGTAATTACATCAGTGTATATTGTCTGATATGTCTCAAGAAAAGATTTATACAATACACAAACGATTCGTGGTGTTAAACCGCATGTTGTAATTTTCGAAAATCACAATCATTGCTCATTTAAAGCAGATACTCTAATATGCATGCATCCTGCGAAATTCAATATTAGTATACCAAAGGTATGTCAGTGTGTCCTCCTTCTCACACTCCAGTGATCGTTTACGCATTTACAGCTTGAGGAGTACGACACAACCCTATACAATGTAGGTCACTATTCCCTATTTTCTTGATCCAGCTATTATGTTTAAGTGAAAATTTAGATATGTTTATTCGTTACTTGTGATTATGCAGTTGTTAAAGCAGATAACAAAAGTATGTCAATGTGACCTACGTTTCCCGCTCCAGTGATTATTTACACTTTTCCAGCTTATGCTAATTTCTAGACACTGCTGCTTGTTCATTCACGAAAATGGATACGTTCATGCATGCTGAGAAGCACCAGAACAAAATATTTACAGAAGTAAATCAATATAACCCACTTCTTCACTGTCACGGTGTGTGAGAAAATTGTTAAGAATTCATACTTCACGCTTATAAATGTCTTCTGATAGAATTCGTAATTCAAAGAGCTTTGGGTAATGTCAATTCTTGTTATATAATATTACGACTTTAAACCAATTTGGAAACAAACAAATTACATATCCGTGTCTTAGCCATTGCGTTACGGTCAAATTCGCGGTAACTTCAAAGGAAACCTTGCCACGGTGGTGAGAAATTCTGTTTTGCAATCACCACTGATTTCACTGCTCGGCTTAGGCTTAGAGACCGGAAACATGACATTATAACGTATCAGTGCTACAACCCCAGTCAGTTTTCAAAGGGAACAACGGTATGTAATCAAAACTAAGACAGCCAATTTTTGGAGCTGGTTTCTCACGCAGCCAGACATTATTCTGTTGCATTCATTGTGAAAGAAACAGCGCACGTTTGGACGTGGAAAGAGTTGGGAGACACTAAACTGCACTCCGAGAGCAAACTAGTCACTCGTAAAATAGCGGAAAATGAGTTCTACGAACTTCGGACGAGATTTTGAAGAAAGACTTCTGAGGAAGCTTTCAAGATGGGATAGTGTGCCACCCGAAGATTAGAGAAAAAGGAGACGAGGAGGGCAGGGAGAACGGAAACAATGGTACCGGAGGTACCGAGAAGGAGGGCTGGGGAAATGGAGATAAGAGTACCGGAAGTACCGGAAGAAATACAATGCGGAATTTACAGATGAGTAACATAAAAGGGACACCGGAAGAAAACACTCTCACCCTTAATTTCGCGTTCTGAAATAAATGGCAGTTTGAATAGGTCTTATATTGATTGAAAGCAGTTGCAATGAAATATGTTCCTGTAATTGTTGAATAGCGTGATATAGTTTATTAAACTGCTGTACCTTTCACCTTATTATTTTTATACTTTATACAACTAGATCGTCGGCTTTGCTAAATGGGGGCTATTTAACCTTTTAATTGTCCGTCCTTCTCCGGGTTTAGCAATAATTTCTGTAGGGGGCACGTGACATTCACGTTAACTTGATCATGTATAGTTTATTAAATTATTTTTTTTTTTGTGTGCTTACATAATGAGCACTACATTTTGATATCATAAGCCGGTTACTGTGACCTACTTTCCAATGATAATATATACCTTTTAACGTAAGGTCAGTTTCTAGGTTACTATTGTTTAAATAGTCGTGAAATTTCATATTTGGATACCTTCTTAAGGCTTCATAAGCTATCAATACAACTTTGCAGGGCTTGATGAAACTGCTACGCTTCGGTGACTTTCTCAGACAGGTGTAAGTGTAACATTTACATCCACCATGAGAAAGGTTACATCGTATTATCCAAAACTGTTCACTTCGTTTCACACTAAAGTGATCATGTTTAACTTTGACGTTTATGTGAGTTTCTTCGATCATTTTGCTTGTTCAGTCACCAAGTTGGACATCAGCGTACATGGGAAGGGTACTGCATCAGCATATAAAAGAAAGAAAGGTCGTTTATGTCTATAGTAATCATTTTATTTCTCTTCATATTCATTATTGATAATCTTGTTTAATGACAATGGCATACGTCTCGTGTCTGAATAAATATGTGGTAACAATCGTTCCTGCTTCTGGCAATTCTTGCAAAAAGATAAATCTTTCTTTAGCTTATAAAAGAGTAGCGAAAAATGCAGATGAGCTCCAAATATATTACTATACTCTTTCGTCACAAGTTGCCTTAGATCCCACGAAGAGTATATTTCCGCGTAAAAAGGAGTCCTTGAAAAGGAAAACTATGTGCTGATGAACCAGTCTCTTTCGGTTTTCACGACATGAATAGACTTCAGTTCAAAATCTTGAATATAATACGTGGGTTCCAGATCAAACTCGCGACATAACTTCCTGAACCTTAGTGCATTAGGTCTGGTTTCAAGAAACTTTTGAAGAAATAACTTTCTTAAAGTTCAATGTGTGAATAATCGGTGAATTAATATGCTAGAATACAATAAGCAATACTCTTTTGTAGCCGTTTATTCACATATACTTATATATATATATATATATATATATATATATATATATATATATATATATATATATATATATATATATATATATATATATATATACATAGAGTAAAATGTATCAATTATGTGGTCTCTTAAAGTGTATTTATAAACCTTCTCATTCACGGTGAGGATTTTCGACTATTTCAACACATTAATGTTCTTTTCAATCATTGCGTCATGTAATGTGTAATATTTATTTGGACAAGTTTAGGAATTTCTGTTAATTCTCAACTTTAGGCGTTTTCCAAAAGTTGCAAACCAATTGAAAAATAAGACCTTTTTCTTAAACGTATATCGACTTTTAAATGAAATGGATTGGTTCGTCAGTCCTTTGAACGAGACGAACCATTGATATATAAGTTACCTCCATGAAAAATACTTATGAAGTGAGGAGAAGTACGATTATTATAATAAAAAGAAATAAAACAGAACGAATCTTGCAACATATGATTTTTTAAAACATTTTTAGCTCGAATTGTCATGTATATTTGTGCATTTTGATCAGTTTCAGGGATAGTGTTGCTTGTACAGTCGTGAAAATAGATACAGGTTTGCATCACGTGGAATTCTACACCTCTTGATCGACAAGATCAGTAACATTCGCGTTGACCACAAATTACCTACCTTGTAACCCCCCCCCCCCCACACACAAAACAAGGTGCTAATAGAAGTAAAAATTTACAAATTTCAAATATAACTTTCAGAGACAGTTTGTTAAAAGAAATTATTTTAATTTTTTCTTCTTCAATATACTTCCAAGCAATATTTAACTTAGGACTCAAGGGAGTACATGAGTTAAGTTTCCTTTAAAGAATAATCTTGATAAAATACTATCATTTTACAGCTGCATGGTCGTTACAATCTATTGAGATTTCATGCGATTTACAGGATAATATACCATGTGAACGTATTTTAAAATACAGTATATACTCCCTTATAAGTCGAGTGAAATTGCAAACTGCACAATCTCAGATCTGTAGTCGCATAATGCACAGATAGATCTGGCACTGTGCAGTTTGTTCGGAGTAATTCGGTACAATAAATAACACACACCATGATCTGCAGGGGAATTATGCTACGTCAGATCAGGATCTTTGTTGTTTGCAGTTTGACTCAACTTATAAGAGAGTACATATGGTACGAATTTCATGGTCAAAATACTATATGGTCATTCGAAAACGTCTCAGGGTGAAAATCATGTTGAGATTAGATGAGTTCATACAGAAATCGAACACATCAAGACGGCGGCCTTGAGATTGCAACCGAAACAAGATATTTTTGTTCTTTTTGTCACTGCCTTTCCAGCCTGCCAGAATCGAGCTGAATAGTTGAACCTTGTCTGTATAAATCACACAGTTTTCAGCATACATCGATTTTTTAATAATTAAATTAATTTAAAATATTTTTAGGAATATAGCATCTTTTCAGATAATACAACATGTGATGTGAGATATGTTGGTCGAGTGTCTGTATAGTCACGTTCTTAAATACCGTAAAGTATGATTTTCTTTTATCCTCGCTTGCCAGACTTGCCAGGCTTGCCATAGAGCGACTGGATACCATTTATATCATCCTGATGCAAAACCAGATTGGACGAATAAGAATAGATGGGGTACATAACAGCCCCACGGACGTTGGTGTGATCTAATCCTAGGGCATGGCCAAATTCATGTGCAGCGACGATAAAGAGTTCAATGCCTTTTTTCTGAGCCTTAGTACCCAGAAACCAATTCTCCTGGTCATCAAAATGGACGCTTCCATCAGTGGGGAACTGCGCGTGCGCCAACACTCCCTCTGAAAAAAAACCATTTAAAAACCATTATAAATACTCGCTTAACTGTGAAAATTGGTCATAAAAAATCAAGTGGTGTATAGTGAGTAGTTTGCAGCCATGGGACAGCAGTCAAGCTTTTCAAATTTCCATTTGCAAATGCATGATACAGAAGCAACGAATCTTTACGGGTGGGGAAAGGAGCCAAGCTTGTGTTCCCCGCTCTATCCCTTCATCGCCACCCACCAGTCCCCCCTCCCAACAAAATAAAAATAAAATATGAGCATGAAACAACAACTATGAGTTTTCGTTACAGTTAAATGGATTAACTCATGCACTGGAAACACTTAAAATAATGGAGCCGCTGAAGAATTTGCCCATTGAAATCCCACAATGGGTTCCTCCAACCACCTGTCGTCTACGTATGTACACCTACGTATCCTACCAATCGACAAGGCAATACTAAACGATAGGTCTGGATCACACCTGCATAATGTGGACAGGATCGCATATGCCTTTGTGGCATGTCCAAATATTCATTTTTACTGAGAAATTTGCATAACATTCAAATTATTTGAATACCCGTTTCTTTCTCTCTTCCTATACAGTCATCCATCCATCCGTCCATTCATCTTTCTATCTTTGCACAAACATGCATTCATATATATGAAGAGAAAATAATTTCACTCATATATTTTAACCCCATTTGTAATAATATTTCGTTCAAACTGAAATAAAGTCCACTCATTCAACTGGTATGATTTCCTAACTGTGAAAAGGGTCATACTAAACTAAATAAAAGTTGCCAAAGTCAGGGTGTATATGCAAGACAATGTGTGTACTGCCGAAAAGACTTGCACGAATAACATCTCCGATCCAAGTTGAGAGTTACTTAAAACATTGTCCAAGTTAAAGATATGAAGAAAAGATGATTAAAGGTCGGGCTATCTGAGAGAGAGAGAGAGAGAGAGAGAGAGAGAGAGAGAGAGAGAGAGAGGAGAGAGAGAGAGAGATGCATTATTGGAATAGAGTGAGTATTACCAGGTCCATCGAATGGATAACCATCACCATGTTTTCCAGAGAAAAAGTTTATATTGATGTCAGCTGGGTCCTTTTCATTTGCCACATATTTCAACTTAAGTTGAGTTTTATTGGCCCAGATGTCGAAACCTCGTGCCATAGCATCCCTGAAATTAAGGTTAATAATAATGACAAAATCATGTCATAATAGCGATACCTTTAAAGTTCATCATCGACACATATTTCATAATCACGAATTGGTTGTGGACCTTTATTTGTTTCATGGATTTAAACCTGCAATCAGAAAATAGTACCGAATTCAGGGCAAAAAATCGATTTACTGGTCAGCTTTGATGTTCAGTTCCTTGATCGAAACGAACCTTCAATTTATACAGCTTTCTAGATCGAAATTGAAAATGCTCGAAATATTTAGATGTAATATCAAGGAAGCAAGTCGCGATAAATTAAGGCACCGCCTACACTGCACATACCACAGACAGATTATAACGTGTGTGTGTCTGTTCGTTGACGATCGGTGAGAACATTCCTTCCAATTGTAATTCTTTCGTTTGAATGAAACAATGATTTTTGTAATGATTTGATTTCGAGTAATCTGAATGCAGTCAGTGTTAATACTGACTTCTTTTCTTTTTTTTATTAATAAAGAATTATTCAAGAGTATTCGTTTCAAATGAAATTATGAACGAGTAGGATACTGCCAATATTGTGCGAGCCTTTTTGTCGACTAAAAAAATTAAGTGATTCCTCAGTTTCATCAATTTCATTTAAAATGAACGATAATGTACAATTCTATTTATCGCATGACGAAATATATTGATTCTATTTGACTAAACGTGGATAAATGTTGCGAAATCGGTTTGAAATACATTTTCTGTGCATTATTAATTACTCCGTTTATTTGCATGATTTTATGACTTCATTTGTTACGTCATGAAGTATTATTTGCTTCATATCTAAAACGTTTTATACACATAATTTTTGTGAAGCAGGTGCTATGAAACCTGTATTAGACCAAAAAGCAAACTCGATATTAAAACCTGTATTGATTCCAATCAAACCTGATTAATTCCAATCAAACATTTATTGATTCCAATCAAACCTGATTGATTCATAATTTTATATGAAGTCATTCAGATAAGTCATTCTTCTAAGAAACAAAGGTTAAAATATAGATCAAGACGATGTAATGTTATTTAATTCATAATTCATAACAGGAATGTTTTATGGTCCACTGGTTTTAAATACTAATTTAAAATAATTCTATTACAATTGTTATTATGTTACCGTCACTGTCATAATGATATATATTGATAAACATAATGTTATATGTATAAATATTCAAATAAAATCAGACAGGGAAATGTGACTCCAAGTTAACATTCACCAATGGGAAAATAATAATAATCATTATCATTTCGAGTTTTAGAATACCCATTTATCGACAATTTTCTTTGATACTTGTTCAAGTGATTTGCTTATTGTAGTAGGCACGCCTTCTAAACCGTAAAACCAAATTGTAGATGAGATAATATCAACCATACCACCCAAGCAAGCTACAGGAAGCAAAGGAGCAAAGAAGGCTGAGTAAGAAAATATTGTGTGAGATATTTATGTGCATGCATATTTGTTTGCATTAGTATCTTATACTAACGTTTTGTGTACTAGTATCTATTGGGAGACTAATAGGTATCTTACTTTTTTACCCTTTCATACATATGCTTTGACTTGCCTACGTAAAATTAGGTAAATAGTATCAATAAGTGTAGTATTAACACTTCGATAATCTCTTTGGATAGGCATCACCGCCTCTAAACTCATTAAATAGCATTTAGGATTGTATTATCCAAATAATAGTGGTGTGCGACCCACCTTGTGAAATTAGCTCACATCACAGCCAAAACAATGGATTTACAAACCAAGCAAGTAAATACAGTTCAGAGAGGATCGAAGCTGAGGAAATTCTTTCAAACAAGAGTTGAAGACAACAAATTAATTGTTAGCCACCCAGCAGGTTGCCAGACCATTGACTTTGGAGCGGCACCTACAGCGCCTAGACAGGCAGAAGTTCTATCGGCACTAAAATACAATGAGAGTCAACATTGAAAAAATCGATGGACTCCAACACGCTGGAATCAATAAATACGTACTCTACACAAAAGATCAAGTACCTCTACTAGACCCGGGAGAGATAGAAATAAAAGGAACAAAAGCCACAGTGATGACAACGGAACCATTCATAAGACAAATAGAGCCGAAACTTACAGAAATACAAGTGATGGGGCTCCCACTGGAAGTGGACAGTGAAGAGTTGAAACTGAAAATAGAGAAAAATTTCCGAGTAAACACAGTAACACACAAGATGGCGACGGTCTGGGGCTTTGCTCCAATAAAATCGGGGAATAGGACCAGGTACGTTAACAGGGAAGATGCCAAAAAGATACCAATCTTTTTCTACGTGTTAGGATTTAAACTAAAGACGTGGTATAAAGGATCGGAAAACGACAGAAGCTGTCCAATATGCCAACAGACCGGCCATAGGCCACGTGATTGTCCAAACCAAGGACCCCAATCTGGGGAAAAAGGAGAGAATAATACATGCGCCAGTAAAGTAGCATCGCCAAAGAACATCTCAGGAAATACAGACCAACAACAACAAGAAGAGAAACAACAACAACAACAACAACAACAACAACAACAAAAACAAAAAGAAGAGAAACAACAACAAAAACAACAACAAATGTGGCAACAACAAAAAGAAATTTTGGAAATGATCAAAAAGATAAGGAAGGGAAAAAAAGGAAATGAAGAGGAAGAAACCAACACATCACTACCAGAAATTGACTTAACCGGAATCCATGACCTACAATCATCGATAGAGTGACAACAAATCCTAAGCCCTAACAGAACAGAGCAACAACAACACCAGCAAAAGAAGGGATTACGACCAAAAATAGATTTAAAGGACTGGAGGAAGAAGAAATATCGGAAGAAGAAGAAACAGATTTAACAGATAAAGAACAAACAACACCGCTAAGATCAACACCAATCCCAAGAAGAAATAGAAAGAAAAGAAAGGCGGAAAGCGGGACTGAATCGCCACAGGAAAAGGAAAACGAAACAGAACAAGTAAATATAGATAATGAGCCACACAAAGAACAGGAGATAGAAACGGAAAACCAGGAGCAAAAGAAAAAGAGAGAAACGATAAGGGATGAAAATGAGACTGAAAATGAAATGGAAAATGATGATGATGAAGAAAAAAGTACCAAACAGAATCCGAATACGAGAGCATGGAGGAAACGACGTCCACGATGAGAACCGAGACTGAAACAACGGAAAATAACACAAATCTGACGGAAACATCATCGAAGGATGCAAACAATACTATGGGGGGGGGGGGGGTTTACTACCCCAATATGAAATTTTCCAAATTTATATAAAATAACCAAATTCAAAACAAATTATATACAATTTAAAATAGAAAAACCATAATGCGACACCCTGGAGAAGCGGAAAAATGGAAGAAATGAACTTCCAAGTCTTATCAATTAATGTAAACGGAATAAATAAGGAAAAAATTAACAAATTTGGTAAAAATTTAGAATACGATATTTTATTCTTTCAGGAAACGCATAATGGGTTTACTGGTAATACAAAGGCATATTGTGAGAATTATTTAAATGGTATTTTAATTAAAAATGACTATGTAGGAAGTGATATAAAAGGGGGAGGGTGGCCATTTTAGTTAAAAATAAACCTGGTTTTAATTGGGAAAGGGTAAACGAGGGGGATGTTTTTAAAGGTAGGATGATTCATCTAAAATTTGGGAAAATACATTTTATTAATATTTATGTACCAGCAGATAACAAAAGAAAACATATTTTTATAAATAACTTAACTAAATATATCGAGCAATATAACATGGAAAATATAATAATGGGGGGGGGATTATAATTGGGCAGAAGAAGATATTGATAGAGAAGGGGGTTTAACTATTGAAGATTCGAAATGCAAATTAATAACAAAAACTTTTACTAAGGATCATAAACTTACGGATATATATCGCAAACTAAACTTATTAAGAAAAGAATATACTTTTGAATACAAACACAATAAAGGGAGTAGGATAGATACATTTTTATGGATAGATACATTTTTATGGATAGATACATTTTTATGGATAGATACATTTTTATGTACAAATTTTAAAGAGAGAAATTATAAAGAAGCAAAAATATTAAATTTCAAGATTTCAGACCATAAATTAATATATATAATAGTAACTGTGACAAATGAAAATTAATGGGGAAAAGGGACCTGGAAACTTAACAACAAAATATTAGAAGATCCAAATTTTATTGTAGAAATTAAAAAATTAATAAATAATAGTTTAGAAAAAGGGAATTTAGACATAATTAAAGAATGGGATGAATTGAAATTAAAATTTAAAAATATAGGAATTAAATTTGCAAAAGAAAGGAGCATAAAATTAAAATTAGAAAAAGAAGCCATTAAATTTCAATTAAATAAATCCAATAGAACTCGAAAATAAACTTAAAGATAGACTAAATACTATAGAGGAAGAAGAAATAAGGGGTTATGAAATAAGACCTGGAAACTTTACGCGGGTATACAAAGAAGCGAGAGGGTTATATAGGAGGGAGGAAATTAGAAGAGGGGGAGAGAAAATAATAGATGTTATAAAAATCAATAATGACAAAACAACATCTGATAAAAATGAAATTATAAAACATATAGAAGAATACTATACTAAATTATACAAATCACAAAAAATAGAAGATAAAGAAATAGATGACTTCTTAAAAGATATCGAATGTGAGAAAATCCTATCAGAACATAAAGTCTTATGTGATAGTTTTATCTCACAAGAGGAAATAATTGAAAGTATCCGAGACCTCACTAAAGGGAAATCTCCAGGAGGAGATGGGCTCACCACGGATTTCTATGCGAAATTCTGTGGAGAGCTGTCGCAAATCCTGGAATGGTTATATAACAATATTTTATTAAGAAATGATGCAATGACAGAGAGCATGAGGGAGGAAATAATAACAATAATATACAAAGGGAAGGGTGATAGGAAAGAGCTTAAAAACTGGAGGCCCATCTCCCTCCTAAATACTGACTATAAAATACTTAGCAAAATATTAGCAAAAAGGATAAAAAAGGAATGGGGAATATAATTAATATAAATCAAACGTGTGGACCTAAGGGGAGGGACATACAACATAACATTATAAGTATTAAAAGTATTATTGAACATATAAATGATACCGGACAAAAAGCTGCCATGGTACTTTTTGACCAAGAAAAAGCCTTTGACAGATTAGAACATAACTATGTACAAAAAGTACTAGAAAAATTTGGTTTTGGAGATAACTTCCAAAAATGGACTAAAATCCTGTACAACAAAATAACCTCAAGAATACAGGTAAATGGAGCTAAAACAGAAAAATTCGAAATTAAAAGATCAGTGAGGAGGGATGCCCACTATCTATGCTACTATACGTAATAGCAATTGAAATCTTAAATAGAAACGAGTGGTCTAAAGCGCTCTTCGTTACGGATCACTGCCATCTCACCTCTGTCTGCGGCGGTTCGAGTCTAAGATTCAGCCAATGTGGGTATGTGAGAAAGCTTGCCAGTAGCTTCTCGAGGGTCGGTGGTTCTTTCCGGGGTTTTCCCGGGTTCTTCCTCCACCATTAATACTGGCCGCCATGTATAGCCTGTCTTGTGCTGAAAAATGGCGTTAAACCCCACAACAACAACAACAACTTAAATAGAAAAATTCAACTGAACAAAGAAATTGAAGGTATAAAAATAATACCGACTATAAAGGAGGAAGTCAAGATGTTACAACATGCTGATGATTGTACTAACTTTATAATGGATGCAAATTCCTTTAAACACCTGACTAAAGAATTTGAAAAGTTTAGTAAAGCGTCAGGATCCCAGATTAACCATGAAAAAACTGAGATACTAAAAATAGGAAACTGGAAAGATAATTACTCGGGATTACCCCCACATTTAATTAAAAAGCAGGTCAAAGCGTTAGGGGTTTATTTTGGAGAAAATGCAGAGAAGGAAAACTGTAAAAAGATCAAAGAAGCAATCAAATCAAATGTGAAAACCTGGGCTCTAACGCTAGTACGTTTAATGGAAAGAACTCAAGTAGCAAAAACTTATTTGTATGTACACATGAACTATATTTTAAAATCTATTGATATAAATAGTAAAATTTTAAATACATTAGATAAAATTATAATAGACTACATTTGGAATTTTAAGTTACACTATAATTAAGAAAGATATATTGCATAAGGCTCAAGAAGGGGGGGGGGTAGGACACCCCAGCCCCACCATAATAAAAGTAGGAAATTTTAAAAATAGATTTAAGAAAATAAGAGCAGAGCCCAAGAGTCCATGGGAAGGTATTTATATATACCGTTATGGATTCTCAATGAGAAATAGAAATGACATTTACAAAAATAATAAACTATGTAAACAGTATGAAATACCAAGGAAATATAGGAATGATAAAGATTTAATCGTAAAATATAGAGATAAAAAGGAATTATGAGACAAAGATGAACATTTAACTTATAATTGGATTAGGGAAGAAATGACAAAAAATAAAAAAAGTACAATAGAAAAAGATAATACATATGTTAATTGGGATAGGGCGTGGGGAAATTGGAAAAAATTAGGATCATTGAAAATCCAGAGCCTCTGCCTCAAATACATGCACAATGCATGGCTGACAGGAGAGGCTGCAGTGAGACGGCGTATGGTCCAAGTACCGCCAAAATGTCCACTGTGTAAAATAGGACCTATTAATCAATTTCATGTAATGTTACGATGTAAAAAAACATTAGAGGATCGTACAAAAATTATAAATGAGATTAAGAAAAATAATATGTATGAGAAACAAAATATTTTATATCTAGATGGGAATTTTCAAAAAAAGACTTTATATGATATTAGTAAACTATATTATGAAAACGATGAATGCCTGTGGTCAGGTTATAATTATTGGGACCTAAGGCGGAGGGGCGAGTGCATTGAAAACTATCGATGAGATAGTTACCTTTAAAGGATTTGCACTCGCACCAGCCGCCCCCTCCCTCCTCTTGGAAATTTTTAAAATTTTATATATATATATATATATATATATATATATATATATATATATATATATATATATATATATATATATATATATATATATATATACGTATGTATGTGTATATATGTATATAAAAACCACATTACGAAAGACTTTCTGATTTCGGAAGTAATGATTTAATATAAACAACAATTTCGAGGGATTGAAATATAAAACATTAAAGAAAATGCAGAGCTCACTCGAAATTGGATAAATATATACAAAAACTGTGAAGAGCGACACATATATAACACACTTTAAAACAATAACAGAAATTTTTTTCTGAATAAAATGTAGCACATCGCTACTTCACCTACAAATTCCAAAATGAAATCAATTAATCTCTGAATAAAGTTTGAGAAAAATAATAAAGATCCGGTAATAAGGATCATAAGACAACTGGGAATAATAAGATATATGGCTATCCCTACATAAAAACAATTATAGCACACACAAACAAATAGCAAAAACACTAATAGCAGACACGGAATATATAGGGACCTCTAGCCAAGGTCACAAAATAAAATAGGAGCGGGACTTCGAGATAGGTGATGAAAACCTACTCGGAAAAACAAACCTATAGGAAACACTAGGATTTAAAATACCCCGGCAAAAGTTTACTAAATTTTTGAACCAAATTCTTTTGAATAAAAAACACTGCAAAATATCGGGGGGGGGGGGGAATCAGAAACACATAAAAACATTTACTCATTGGCTAAGTGGGGGGGGGGGGTGTCATCTGTCTGGTGCCCCCCCCCCAAAAAAAAGAAGAGATAATGCTACCTTGTTAATGAGTCCACAAATAACATTATATTACTCGCTCATAAAGTACAAAAATTACTTAGCTATCTAGAAAACCAAGGTTTTCCAATATATATTTTTAAACCTCATTAAAATTCTCTCTCAAAAGGCAAAAAGTAAATGTCTGATTTATGCCGAAGGGAAATTTACTTTTAAATTATCTAGACTAGATAAAACACGGCATACGAGCAACAGGTGGATTAAAAAATAATTGGGAGCCTATTTAATTTTTCAGATCCGCTGAACTAAAATTTAATTAAGAGCGAAACTGACGTGTTTGTGGATTCCACATGCCGGTTGAGGACAGTTTCTTGGTTTGCATTATTGGATGTGAATATCCTATATTCATCAACAAAAAACGAAATTTTAATCTACTATTAGTCATGCTATACATAATTCAATATTTAAATCCACGTACTTTTGTGCGGCTTCTGTTAGTTTCGTAGTCGTAGAGTATTTCTCAATCTTCCAGGATAATTTCTTTTTCGGCCATGGTTGTACTGCGGGAAAAAATAAACTTGGTTTTGACAGGCAACTGTCTTTCTAAAACGAGATAAAATCTTGTGACGAGAACAACGAGTTCCCGGGTGGCCAAGTGGTCTAAAGCGCTGTTCTTTACCGATCACTGCCTTCTCACCTCTGTCCGTTCGAGTCTCGAACTTGGTTAATTTGGGTATGCGAGAATGCTGCCAGTAGCTTCTCGTGGGTTGATGGTTCTCTCTCTCTCTCTCTCTCTCTCTCTCTGTGATTTCGAAGTTTTACGTAACGTTAACTATTTTTCAGTCATATCGCAACGATGTCCGCAGTGTTGCAGTTTATAGAGATGTTTAGCACTGGGGCATCATGCCGCAGACATGTTGCATCATGTCTTACCAGTCGCATTATAGTGACATCAGGCCAACTATTCCTATTACTAACATCTTAATGCTGAGCGCCTAGCGAGGCAGCTGTTAATTGAATTTTTATATGTATTTTGAGATGACTCGGCCGGGTTTCGAACCCGCTACCTCCCACATCCGAGGCGGACTCTCTAACCACTAGACAACGGAACGATTCGGTGGTTCTTCCTGGGGTTATCATGGGTCGTTCTTTCATCAGTTAAACTGGCCGCCATGTATAGCATATCGTGTGCTGAGAAATGGCCTTAAATCTAAAACAAGAACTTTTGACGAACAAAACATTAACTAGAAGCTCAAATTGGCGGACTAACCGATTTGCTAATTGATATAATAAGCATCTCCCTCAGAGACGAACTTTGTGTCCCTCACTACTAACTAACTTTCTAAGCCAACTATCTTGCTGACAAATGGATCAGTTATCCAAATAACCAGTCTGCCGACAAACTTTCTAAGCCAACTATCTTGCTGACTAATGGATCAGTTATCCAAATAACCAGTCTGCCGACAAACTTTCTAAGCCAACTATCTTGCTGACTAATGGATCAGTTATCCAAATAACCAGTCTGCCGACAAACTTTCTAAGCCAACTATCTTGCTGACTAATGGATCAGTTATCCAAACAACCAGTCTGCTGACAAACTTTCTAAGCCAACTATCTTGCTGACTAATGGATCAGTTATCCAAATAACCAGTCTGCCGAGAAACTTTCTAAGCCAACTATCTTGCTGACTAATGGATCAGTTATCCAAATAACCAGTCTGCCGAGAAACTTTCTAAGCCAACTATCTTGCTGACTAATGGATCAGTTATCCAAACAACCAGTCTGCTGACAAACTTTCTAAGCCAACTATCTTGCTGACTAATGGATCAGTTATCCAAACAACCAGTCTGCTGACAAACTTTTTAGGCCAGCTAGCTGTTTGACTGATTGTCTGATTTAAGTACTGAATGGCTTTCCCAGGCTTTTTGCCGACTAACAGCTATTCTGATTCACTGACTGCTAAAAACACTTAATTAAGAAGTTGCACAGCATATTGTTTCACCGACCGACTGACTAGCAATTGAAAGAGGTAATAAAGTGATGATTAAATAAAAAAGACCCAGTTTAATTGAACGAGACATGATAAGTTAAATAAAGGTCACACAAAGGAGTAGGTAATGAATTTATAAATTTAGTACACTCAGTAAGGTTTATACGCTATTTCAATCACAGTATTAAAAGGAAACGAGCGAGTCACTCCTTTACAATAACAAGCAGAACTTTAAAGGCTTACGAGATAAATGAATAAAGTTATATACAACAAAATCTGTTTAAAGTATCACCGTTTTTCACTCGAAACCACGTCTTCAACTCCTACGCTCTCAAGATCTGAACACAACAAATTATATGACGTAAACATGTACTACATCAAAAGCCCGTGTTTCATTTTATTTATTAAATGTAGTATGTAGTCGACGTTGTGTTATATAAACTGAACACCTGAATGGAAGTTACTTTGTATTTATATGGGTGGAATAGATCACTTAAAAGTACTGAATAATCAATGCCTTTATAATTAATGCTATCATTGCCATGATAAAGTTGGTTTCTGTTTACATGTATTATACAGTGGAATCTCGTGATTTCTGTATTTATGTGCTAGTTTACTTACTTGACGTATACTCATTTTACTTTCAGTTGAGGTTTTTAAAATGTATCATTTAAACAACATTTTTGGTTGCATTTTTCACGGTAGGGCAGTAAGCGCAAAGCGACATCTCGACACAAAGAACCAGTCGAAAACTTCTGACGTAATTCAAATTATTAATACATTTTACCTCTGAAATTTAGCGGTGCCGAAAAGAGTGTAAATAAACTATAGTTTCAAAAGTTGAAACAATTTATTTCCATGAGCATGAGTTTTTTCAAACTTCATTAACAAGTTATGGTATTTATGAAGCTGTTATATTTCCATAATATAATTATACATTTGTTAGACATTCACTTTGCTCATCCACTTGTTTAGAAAGAAATAAAAGACAAAAGAAAACCATTTTGTATACGTCACCTTAGTACCTAATTAATTTGACTGTATGTGTCTATTGTATATCACCTACCTGCTACATAGTTCTCAGCTCCTTTCTTGTTATTATCTTGAAACCCACAGCGGGGCTGCGTCATTGAACTTAAGGTTTCGCTGTTAAGCTCACCTGTAACTTTCAGATTTACCATCTCTTGAAACATTCTTGCAAAGAAATAAATAATTATAATAATGACGAGGAAAAGACGACGATGACGACAAAGGTGACGATCAACATAATAATAATAGTAGTACTAATAATGATAATAATATCGACGATAAAGATAAAATATTTATCATAGAATGGAATATATATATATTCTGCCTTTGAATTTAACGTTTTCTAGGCAAGTGCAAGGGACGATTTGTTTCAAATTCATTTTGTTATCGATAACTTTCGAAAATATTTATTGTGCATCATATTGGTAACCTTTACATTTATGTAGGTTGAATAGCATAGCAATGTTTCGTGGAAGAATGAAGGCAGAACTAAGTAATTTTATATTTAATGGAAAAGAAAGTATATTTTATCTCGTAGCTAATCGTGTGTGTGTGTGTGTGTGTGTGTGTGTGTGTGGTGTGTATGTGTTTGCAAACACAACTAACCGTATAGCCTTTGTCAGTGTTTTAGGAGGAACATTGCTGCTTGGAACCGACTTACTTATATAGTTGTATCTTTTGAGATATTCCTGTAAGAAGCAAGAAATTTCTGATTAAAAGAATCGTCCTAGCATGTTTCTCAATCATATAAACGCAAGCATTCACACCAGAACGATCTGATATAATGCCTCGCGATAACCTAACCAATATGAGCTACCCTAAAAACCAAAATGGTGCTTTAGAAAGAAATGCAAACGATGCATAATTAAGACGAAGAACACCCTTCGCTGCCCACAAATGATAATTTTCATTAAATCACCTATTGCCTTGAATATCAATGAAAGTTATTATCTTCATTAATATCAATTTCATGCTAATTAACACTACAATCAGCACCAGTTAGCCCGTGAAGTAACCTAATTGCAGGATACAGTAAAAAAAAAGTGAATGACCCACTTCAACAAGCATGTTATTGTTTTCATTAATTATTAATATAAATGGACACATACAGACAAACAAGTAACCAATGTTGTATACTTATCATAAGCTGAAATTCTTTGGCTGATATATCTTATTATTTCTTGCTGTCTAACAACTTAAGTGCAATGACCAGAATCTGAAAGACTAGCAGATGTACGAGAAGAAGGGCAAACAGTTAGATATATAATTTGAAAATGAACTACATTTTAATCTATTTCCTTTGTACTTTTAACATTTATGCACAGTGTGTCCGCTACAAACTGTACTAGAATAAGAGGGTTTAAACCGTAGTCACTGATATAGGTCACGGCATTCTATACCCCATGACTTTGTGATGATACTACAATAAATCAAACATTTATGCATGCGAACTCGTGGATTGTAATCTGTGAAAGTGACCAATATCCGACCCTACAAGAGATCATTGCCATGACGTTTGAAGACGGTGATCAGTATAAATATAAATCCACAAATGTTAAGATTTCTACGACTTTTTGAACTACATTTCCTATGACCAACAAATCATCATATCAACAGAAAAAGTCCATAAAGGCAAAGAAACACACAAATTAATAATCCTATGCCAATTTTCAGCCACCAAAAATAACAGACAAAGATGACGCAACCAAAAATGGAACCAATATCAATCAACCTATGCATATATGTTCCAAAATACACGAATATTTCCATGGACAAAACTACCGATCCAATAACCTTCCATGGTCATTTACATCGACAAACAATTATACCATTCCAATAGGAAAAAAAACAGAAACAAGTATAAAAAAATCACTGTCCGAGCATACCAACGCTACAACTTCCTAAATAAACCAATCTAATAACAAAACCCAGCACATACGCGGCCTAAAACAAGAGAAAAATGAACAGCAATAACCAAGAATAAAGAAAAAGGCAACCAAATGATGAAAAGCAAACAAAACTACAACTATGTCACCTAAATTGAATACTATTCCATGCGACTTTCTCAAACAACAAAGCCTCCAAGAAACAACAAAACAAACACGCTACCAGTCCCTAAGAAAACAATTTCCATGTACCAAATACAGACATCATGACATAATCGGCTTCAACTAAAACAACAAATACCAAAGATTTCACAACTCTTGTCCCACAGATTGGAACACAAAAGAAAGACAAATCTTTCGCATTATTCGGTATAGGAATAAATGGTCACAGCTTGTATAGAATCAGTATACAATAAAGTTTCCAAACAAATGCGAACAACTACTGCCAAAACATCCATTAGTCAAAGTATTTTTCCCGTTGGAGAAACGACATTGCAAATATAAATGGAAACCAGAAAAATGTTTCACCTACCACACAATTCCAACGAAGACATACACAATCGCCACAATATGGGTGTCATATATTTGAGAGAGATTTAAAACATACAATATAAATTATGCAATATAAATCTTGCGTCGGATATATCAATTGTAGACTATCACACGTTCGACTCGGCAAACTTCGAGCATAAATAAAACCAGTATCCGAGTGATTGTTGTATTCGAGCTATACCTTTGCAGTTTTCTCTCCGATTATTAAGTTCCGCATCCAAGAGCAAAAGGAGACGCCCTAACTGCTGCTGGACCAGTAGCAAAAGCAATTCGGTCCAATGTTCAAGCAGATGCAGCCACAACAGGTTTATTACATCCCAAAAGACGAACACACACTCGGTCTAATGCAATCGAAAAATCCAAACGCAAGCACCGCAACATTCCTCCTAACATATTTTAGGCAAGCAAAACAGCGTCTGAAGCATTAGTCGTTGAAACGTCTACAACAAATTCGTATAAACAAATGGAATGCGCTGGTGTTCCAGAAATGCTGAAAACAATGTTGTGAATGTCTGCAAATGTCCAGAAGAACGAATGGGAACAAATTTGCCAACAAGAAAATACACTGTAAAGCACAGCAACGGTAGAAGTTGAAAGCATTATTGTGCAATCGCAGGAAAACACGCCGCGTTTCAAGAACTTATACATCTCATGCTTCAACGTTTCGAGCAAGACAGTAGAGAGCTTCGGGCTACCAAACAAATACGGAGGATTCTATCGTTGTGGAAACCAAATACCTTTTGTGTCTGCTCCACTATATGTTTTTGGATTCCAAAATCTACAAAGTTCGACAATATGAAGCAACAATACTATCAGTGCTTGTTTCCACCAAAGACGAGGTGGAACATCCTGCATGGCAACTACTGGGCATCAACGTAATATGTATAGTCTTCCAAAGTTCTCAGACTGCTAATTGATACAAATCCGACGATCATGTTCTTCATTTGCAACAAAACCTCTGCCCCGTTGTCGTTTGTGGTGCCTGCATTTTGAAATTCATTTGAGGCCAGTTGAAATGGTAGCAGGAAAAGAGTTTCTGGGGTTGTAAAATTCTCCGCGCCGTTGCTTTTGGAAAAAAATCGACACGTCCTTGTATTTGAATGTCTGCCAGTTTTAGATATCTCCAATGAATAGTTTTGGAAAGATACAACAACTGCAATCGAAACCCTCCGTGCTAGCAATATCATTGTACGGAATCTGTTTGGCGGTGGTATGGTTTTCTAACTATGGCCGAGCCACATAAAATAAAACCAACGTGGTCTCGAGCAATACTAAGACAAAATGGAAGCACGTTAACTGTACACATGGCTCAAACAATTATATCCAGCATGCAATCATACGATAGCAAAGGCAACACCGATAGGCGGGATTCGTACTATAGATATCTACGAGCCGTTTCTTCCTAATTATTGCACAACTTGTGGAGCAGCTCGACACTAGTATAAAAATTCATGTAGTCTTCCACAGCTAACTTGCGACAGAGAGCGCTTGTTCTGTTTGTCTGCTCCGTCGATTTCTTGGTGCGTGCGCTGGAACCTTATATAATCTATTAAAACATAAATTCATCGAACCTAGATATAAAACCAGCAATTCAGCTCTCTATACATTGTTCCTACGTATGGATCATACATTGATATGGTATAAGCAGACATGTATTTATCAATTTGTGCACATATAAATTGTTCTTTAAAATGAAGAGCATCGCAGAAAGATACACATTATCGAACGTAAATCGTTTATAAAGTCCTGGAAAATAATCTATATGTCATTTCTATGCTAAATCTTAACAACACCATATTTTACACATTTACACATTTGCATTCGCATTACCTGTGGACATGATGCATCTTTACATTCTATGTAAATTTACATTAATTGCAATCCGTTCAAATCATTATATATATATATATATATATATATATATATATATATATATATATATATATATATATATATATATATATATATATATATATATATATATATATACACACACACACAAATGTAAATATACGTACAAATGAAGGTTACAAAACTGATGCAAGAGAAAAGGAAATAATGTCAAACGTGTTGATAAATGTAAATAAATACACATATAACCTGATATTTAAAAAGTGAAGGAATTTATAAGCCATGAGTAATTTTCCCTTAGTATTTCAGAATTAATATATTTTCTTCATTACAAATAATCCAGGTGCATTTGGACTGAAGCCCTACATATGATTGTTCCTAACAGATTGACTGCCTAATGGAAGTTTTTCATATTTATTTCCTTCAAGAACCATGAACATCTAGAGCACACGTTTCAAAACTGACTGTTAAAGAATTATTACAATAAATTAAAAATAACTTTTCTCTTTCTCTCTACATATACCGGTATGACCATTTTCCACCTCAAAGGTTAACAATACTCACGATAGCGTCAGCTTGATTCAAGGTTCTTGTCTGAACAGGAGCACAATTTCCAAGTGCGATGACGATACACAACTCCACCAAGATATAAAGCATTCCTTTGTGTTTGTCCATCTTCGTCCTCTTTAAAATGACTGCAGAGAAAAATTTATTATTATTATTATCATTATTATTATTTATAATTATTATTATTATTATCATTATTATTATTATTATTATTATTATTATTATTATTATTATCACTACTACTACTACTATTGCTGCTTCTACTACTACAACTACTATTATTACTGCTAAAACTAATACTACTATTATTACTACCACGACTCCTTATAGTCACCTCTTTGGTCTGTAAGTCTTCTCAATGTTCTTAATTCAGCATTAAAACTTAATTTCTTATATGTTAGTTATGTGGCAAGTTATGACAATTGGTATTCGGTGCAACGGAACATTTTGTAAATGTATGTGGTCTTTGGACTGGAGAAAACCTTCGAGTCTAATGAAAACGTTGAAGAATGGATGTGCGATCACATACTCTTTTACGTACAGGAATGCTCGAAGCAACACATAGATGCACTAGCGCGTATATAGTTGTGCTCCCCAGGCCCTTTAAATGTTTTTATTTTATTTTATTTGTAGCTCAAACTCTGATTGTATCATTGCACGCAGACGACTTTCTCGTCAGATCTTCCCGTGTTCTAATTTCTAGTTACAAACGGTTATACAATGGAGTACTACTAACTTGTAAGTAGCGTATGTGCGTTGCCAAAGGAACATATACAATTGAAGATAGACGCTATCCCTCGCATAAACTCCATCTCCCAATCATATATATATATATATATATATATATATATATATATATATATATATATATATATATATATATATAGTTCTACTTTTCCATGCTTCTCTACATTCATGTATCCCTTTGTTGTGTTGTATGTTAGTATACAAAGATGTGACGTCTAAGGAAACAAAGATTGTATATACATTGTTTATGCAATACCCTGGCAAAGAACAGTGCAAAACTAGTATCTGCATGAAGTATTACCATCATATCTTCAGGAAACGACATATTACCTCATACAAAGCAAAGAAAGCGAACCATTACTTCCAGATACATTGTTTGTTTCCTTAGACGTCACATCTTTGTATACTAACATACAACACAACAAAGGGATACAGGAATGTAGAGAAGCATGGGAAACTAGTACTGTAGACAATCCACACACATACCTCCTTGTCCAACTCCTGGGGCTTGTCCTAAAACTCAATAACTTTGAATTTAATGAAGCAAAACTACCTCAAAATCAATAGAACCGCAATGGGTGCAAAAATGGCCCCTTCCTATGCTAATATTTGTATGGGAAAACTACTCTTTTCATCGGTTGAATCTACACCATACCAGTGGGTACGCTTTATCGATGATAAAGAAATGAAATTTCAACCTGGAAGAGAACGTCTGGATGATTTCATATCAAAGGCAAACAACTTCCATCCTTCAATAAAATTTACGACAGAAGTTTCCAACTCAAACCACGTTTCCTGAACACAACAACCAGACAGGTAGAAAACAAACTCCATACAGACATCTACTCGAAACCAACCGACTAACACCAGTATCTCCTCCCAAGGAGATGTCATCCAAAACACTGCATTAGAAACATCCAATATAGCCGGGTACTGAGGATACGTAGAATTGGCTCCGACGATGAAACATTCCTAAAAAGGTCTGAAGAGCTATCTAAACATTTTAATTTTCTGAGGCAACGACAAAGACCTGATTACGGAGGCAAACCACACGGCTAAACAAACAAACTTCGATGACCTACTAAAATATGGAAAAAGGAAAAAGCTGATAGGATACCATTTATCCTGATCTTCCATGCAGACAACCTCAAAATAGGTAAAATCATCGAGAAACACTGGCCCATCGTGGCATCGTCTGACGCAATAAAGTTAATCCTCCATAACAAACCTGCAGTAGCCTACCGGAGATCAAAACAAACCTCAAGGACATCCTAGTCAGGGAGAAGCTAACGTCTATCACTAAGCAAGACAACCCTAGTCAATCTGGCTCTTGTGCAACAAAAGGTCCAAAATCTGTCAACATATGATAGAGACCAGGACATTTTCTAGCACAGTGAATAGAGGAAAACTAAACAAAACGTGCAAAATAATGAATATAATTTATCTCATCACATGTAAGATCTATAGCCTTCAGTATGTCGGAGAAACTGAAATACTACACAAAAGGATCAACCTTCATATATCTGATTGGATGACAAGGAAGCTGTACAGAAACCCGGTCGCAGAACACTTATTCTCTTCTGACCACACTTTCAGTGATATAACAATTATTGCAATTGCTCACAATCCCAACTGGAGTTCCCACACCAGGAAAGAAAAACAATTTTACTTGATACGTCGCTTTAGAACATTGAAACCAATGGTTATAACAAAGAAGAATAGAATAAGACAGCCATGCACAAATAAAAGCTCTAAATTTGATTAATAGCCTATAATGACTACTATAACAATGAAATATCCGGGATATAATTTGCGGTTACATAAATTTACATATAACAGATGTTATGGCTCATCGATTTCTAGGTCAATAAAAATATTTTCCAGTATAAGCAACAAGTTGAAATAAACTAGTTGAAACATAAACAATTACTAAGAAACGCTACGGATTACGTAATAACAACAATGAAAACATGTGGCCAAGTGATAACAATGAAAAAATAAGGAATTAACGTAAAAATTTTTTTTTCGATAGCTATATTAATTTAAAAACAAGTGACAAACACCAAAGATAATCAATTAACTTAACTAAAATGTAAAATAAAAGTTTAATATTTTTTTCTTCTCTCAAAAATTTAATTAATTACATCTTTTTCAAGTACTTTGTCTGTCTTTATGGGTCTATCCTAAAATCAAATTGCTATTTAGATGGGGAACAGGGTCCCCTAAGGGGAAAAGTACGTGACAATGACATCATAGGGCTATGTCACATGGCGCGAACAGGTCTATGAAAGAGTCCGGAAAAACGTCCCCATAGGGAATACACTCACACAACAATACACGAAAACCAAGTTCCAAATCTTTCTCCTCTTATAGTAGTACCTTCCTACTGTACAACTCCCTTACTGTACAGAATTTTCCCCTTCAAATGGGAATCTAAACCCTTTAGAAAGTCTTTGGCAATAAACTAATAAATAAAAAGAGGCAGCCTAATTCGAGTTGGGAGATATACATAAAAAATAAAGAGAGTATTGACACCACCCGAACACAGCTGACCTCATTTCCCTAAACTAGTAATGCGAAGAACAACACATCATATAGCACTCATGATACATTAGGAATTTTTTTTTTCTTCTGTAAAACCTTAGTACACTGTTACTTCGCCCAAATTCAAAATTATCTAACCAGACTAAATAAATAAAATTTTAAATATTTGATCCAATAATAAGGATCTTAGAACAACTGGGAAAATTTTTAAATAGATGGCTATTTCGACACAAAAACAAAGTATAGCACACATACAATATAGCATATACATAAATAGCACACATGGGATAATAGGAGACCTCTAGCCAAGGTCAACTAAAAAGAATAGGGAAGGAATCCCGAGTTAGGTGATTGAAACCTATTCGGATGAACAACCCTATAGAATACTCTAGGAAAATCAAAAATACCCCGTCAAAATTCATAAAAATCTTCTTGACAGAAATTCTTTTGAATAAAGTAGACAAACAACACATCTGAGGGGGACACAATTACACATAACACACCTTTTATGTTTTGGACAAGTGGGGGGGGGGGGGCATCTGTCTGGTGCCCCTCCAAAAAAAAAAAACATAACAATGTTGAAGGTTTATGTTTTGCAAACATAACCGTTTTTCTGTTTTATTTGTTTGTCTTTTCTATGTTTTGTATTTGCATTTGAAAAGACTCATTAAAGAGTCGAAAGCACTCAGGCTAGTTTGATACTAGTTTCGCACTTGTCCTTCGTTGTCAGTTTATTGCATTTATCTTAATCAGTCCCTGACACACGTGATCCTTGCTGGATCTAGTGCACTTATAAGGTTTGTTATTCACCATATGATTTGTATTCTTTATATTTAACGAACGCAGATATTTCCTAAATGGATTTATAATAACATGCAATACAGTATAAATATATACTGAAGTCACGTCCTATTGAAGTAAATTGCAGTAAATAACATTAATACCAAAATACTCATTAGCTTAATAAGTAGTTGTGAAATTTAAACTTAGTCAGACGGTAGGCTCAAAATAGTTGTGAAATTTAAAATTGCTTGCCAATGGAGCAGTTAACCGAGGATTAGTCAGACGGTAGGCTCAAAACATTTATCATTGATGGCAGTTAAAGATTGCTGGACATGCGCCTGGAACCATGGTTGTTTTCCCATACTGACTGTTTATCGTATTTAGCCTTCTTACTGCTTAGGTCTCACTGGATAGTTTCGTATTTTGAAACACTTCCTAATTTTTAACGTAGAAAGCATGAACATAATTATCACAAGCCTAGCATTTATAAATTCAAACGAACGCTAATTTAGATGTACTTTGAGTTAGGCTTGGAAATGGTTGGCTTCTTGGTGACTGCCTGTCATAGTTAGGCAAGCACTGGGATCAAATGCGTAAATTGGGCTGCAAATGAACAGCCGACTTGGTTTACGTATTTACATGTGTCTGCTACAGAGGTAAATATCTAAAAATCTAGATGGTTGAGGGGTGATGAAAATTATGCTAATTTGTTATACTTCTAGTGAACTTTATTCATGCATAAGGCACATACTGATGCTTTTAGCTGCCTTGTCACTGCAAAATATTCAAAACAGCTCTTTGCTGTCAAAAAAGAATGTAAAATTTAGGGGTTGATGGCAGTGTTGGTTCAGTATAAAAGCCACCAGTTGTATCAGGAATTAACCTGATTGCCGCAGTCAAAATCTCACATGCATGCTTTCTACAAAAATCATTAGTTTGTTTATATTTGTATCTTTAGTGTAAAATTATTCTCATTTTTCTGCAATAGGTCATTGTCGGTTGAAAATTCACCAGATGAACTGTCCAGTGAGACCTTAGGATAGTTGCACTGGCGAGTGGTCACAAGTCTGTATCTCAGCGACGTAGGAGTTATACAAAGCAGCACGTGGAAGCATTACAGTGCAGCCACATGTTTCCGAGCTTATGAAGAATACATTGTCTAATATATTAAAATATGAAAATAAAATTGAAATTCATAATAGCCTAGCCTATGAATTTGTTCTATCGTTACGTGCGATTTGTCTAATTGTTACCTTTTTAGAAGCGTGACCAATGTTAGGTAGCACGTCGCGGTTATGGATTAGGTAACGGAAAAACCGTGAATTCACAGCTTGGATTCTTGTGTCAATTATGCAATAAATTCTGCTGTTGACTTGTCATGATACACAATTAAAATTGTTGTTCTAAAAAGTAACATTGATTTAATCTTTAAACATAGAAAAGATTGATCATTATCGTTTCCAAACTCTTCTTTACCCTTTCAAATCTCAATTTTTATGATACGGAACATTATTACTTGTTAATATAATATAAGAATATACTGCAATAAACTAAAATGAGGAAACAAAAATACAAAAATGCAATAAAATGAGATTTTAAAAATTATAACGCGTATTCACTTACCTAAATATATATGGCTGTTATTAAACTGGTGGTTTATTCAGTCCTTCTCACTTCGTTATAGTTGTAGAGTGTCTTAAATAGGCTGACATATGTACTCTTAGATTTGTGAACGTGCAGATTACACAAGAAAAACGAAACGCGTGTTCTTTATCACAGCTTACTCAGTCTGGTGGCCAAGCTCTGAGACAAATGGAAGTTATATAATGTTATGACAGGTGTTTCGAAATTATTTTCGTATTCAACGTTGCGTTTAATTCTTTGTGTAGACCAACGGTAAGTCCATAATTGATTACATAATTTGAAGAAAAAAGAATCAAGTTTCATCCATGTTTTCAGTCTAAACGGAGTATTAGTCCTTCATTGTGTTGTACCTATTGTAAACCAAAACCTTTCTGCTATGTTTCTTACTATGGTCATCTCACTCTAATACACAACTAACAAGTGCAATACATTTTCAATACAAATTCTGATGCCTTTCAAAAAGTTTACAGTAGCAGATTGTTCCAAATATATAGAAAAATACACCAATCTTTTTGGCACATTCAGTGCTACTTTCGCTGAGAGTTGCTTAAAAGTACAATTAATTTTTATTAAAGGGAGAACGTTGCCCCTATACAAAAGAAACTAAATGTTCTCACAATATGAACAACTTGTTTGGTTGGTTTGGAAGCAATGACTCTACCCCAAGGACACACGGAGACGACCGGGTTAGGCTGACGGTTTAAATTTTGATTGCGAGTCCCATGCTCTACCAACTCAGCCACCGCGCCACCATATTAGATTGTGATAAGAGAGAGGGTTGATGAAGATGTCGGGTACATTCTTGGGACACTGAGAGCAATTTCAGCTGGGAGCGTGGTAAAAATACCATTTAATGGTACTGATGGGAGAATGTTGCCTACTTTACCGTTGGAGTATACGAATTTACTCACATGAGAGCCAGATGCTACCAGAGATGTGGACCTTCATCAAAGATTGATGCGTGCACATTTCTGGCACAGTCAACTCTGCTTCCGGTCTATATGGCACAAAACTGGAGTTTTGGCATCTATCTTATGCAAGTAAAATACTTAAGATCAGCTAGTTCCAGTCTCATATAATACCACATTTTGTCTAAATCAGGCGTTACTAGCAAGTGTTATTTGACACACCATATAAAACAGATCATAGCGATTTTCGTGGCTCAAAGTTTCTTACACAGTGCGGTATGCATAAACAGAGTTTGCGGTGGCCGGACAAAATGGTAGCGGACAAAATGGTATGGACAAAATGTTAAGTGGACATAATGGTACTGGACAAAATGGTATGGATAAAATGGTGCCGACAAAATGGCAGGGACAAAATGGTATGGGACAAAATGGTACTAGGATTAAATGGTACAGACAAAATGGTACGACTACAATTTTATTAATACGAAATTTTAAAAAAACAGACAAGTTTTTACTAAATTACATTAATAGGCTGATATTGTGAACTGACCATGGATGATTTCTAATAATTACCTATACAAACAATTTTAAAATAAAAAAACAATTCAAGAAAAATAAAGCGCAAACTACAAAGCTTCATGACAAAAGACAAGTACAAAACCTCTGACTACTATACAATATAATTTAGAAATGGAAAAAATTAACTAAAAAATGTCACACGTCCAAGGCATACTCAAATAAAATTTATCATATGAGGTCAAACTTTTTTTAACCTAGTCGCAGTCAGATAACATTTATATTGAGCACTCTAGCAATATCTCCCAAATATGTAACCGGATCTCGGTTATTGCAATCGACCACTATGGTGTGAAGTGCTTCGTTGATGCGAACATATGTTTTCTTCTTCTTTCCGGTTGTTGTTCCCAGTTCCATTTGACGACGCTGAAGTTGAGTGCTATGCTGCTCCTGTTGTAGTTTTCGCGCCATTTTTGTGACGGTCGGATGGGCAAAACCAACAACGTTGTTAAAAGCATTGTGCCAGCCCTCGAGTGCATTGTTGCTGAGAGTAGGTTATCGATGCATCTAGAATATTGTTTCCACAACTGAATTGCGAATCTTGGTGTACCTCTTCTTCCTCTCCTTGGTCTTCCGATGAAGTTGTCCTCATGTAATCACATATTACTTCACTTTCACGGTATGCTGGATCTGCGGTCAGATATTCGAAGACTTCTATGACGCTATCTGTTGGAATAAATGCTAGAGCGAGAAGACGCTTGACAAGAAGCGCGAAATCAGGTTCATCTCTATAACGTTCTGAAAAACCTTCTGACTGCAGTTTCCTCCAGACGCACTGACCGAAGTGAAACATAGTTCCAGTTACTGTTGCCATCGGAAATATATTCTGAAAAGCTCTAATTGCTGCCAATTCAAAATCAAATACAACAGTAACTGGATCTAAACCGGCGTGCAAGGTGAGAATTTCTTGAAGGAGTTGTTGATATGCTTGTTCGTTTTTTTCGGATAGTAATGCATACACTGCAGGAAAAACTTCGCCATTGAAAAAGCCATGTATCGTGTAGAGTTGATCGTATCCACTCGGGCTGACTCGAAATGTGCCATCGGCAAACCAATGCTGGCATCTCGAAAGGAAATCCAGATCATCGTCGGCTGCAAAAATGATCATGTTATCTCGGTTGACACGGATGAATGGGTGGTTGCTCTGTGTCTGAGAATAAACCATAATGTCTTGTTGATCAGTCGGTCCAGCCATTTGACGATGCCTTCGTACATCTCGTGAAAAGTTTGCTCGTTTCGGAAGTAGATGAGCGGCTGCAACTGCAACACTCAGCAATTCATTGTGAACAATCGATCGTGTTGCTTCTTCGGTTGTTTCTGCTCTCCTTTTCATGTTGGCACGAGCTGTTTCAACCTCGACTTGCCCATGCGTTACCGTGTGATTATGAACTCCAACTTCAAGAACGATTACATTGGCTTGTGTATGAATTCGTGCCTTGCACGTTCTTCTTTCACAACGCCAGAGCTCCTTGCCGTCACTGCCATCGGTGTTCTTGGTAAATAGATAACCTTGAAATGCAAGCTTGCGAGTCCCTTTTTGAGAAGTAACATATTCTAACATGATGATTTTGTTTACAAGTTTAAAATATAAATAATCAAGACAATAAAGTCCTCTTAAAGTTCACTTTGATACTTTGATCGATAAACTTGACATGGCGTACAATACTGTTGTAACTCGGACTGCAATTTAGTTTATTCTACTCTAAACTGTCAGCTTTGTCTGACACCAGATTGGCTATATTTTAGGTTCAACTCGCGCAGTTCGGAAAATGTCACTCGTACGAGTTGTGAAAATTTTGCACGGCAGACCGTCACCAAATATACGCAATATACACAGGTCTCGTAAGTCTTACCAGGCTTTCTAGTGTGTCACTTTTCCGCTAATCGCAAATGTCACAATTGCTGTAATATATTGTCGGCGCGTTTTTGACATGCGCGCAAACGACGGGACACCAAAAATTAAGTGTATGTAAAAGAAAAACAGTCATTAAAATTGCATTGAAATACTATTTGGTATCGTTGCATTTTGAAAGATTCGACATAAGTTATTTGCAGTTTCACTTTATTTTTTATAAATAAAATACAATTAACATTTCCGAAGTTACACGAATTTAATAAAAATCATTTGTATTGGTATCTTTTTCAGTTAGTTTATGGACGCGTGAATATTTTAATATGTGTATAAAAATTAAATTTTATTATGATTTTAGGTAATTATTGTTTTCATTAGAAATCGAAATTCTAATATATGTACCATTTTATCCTGTTTTGTCCCATACCATTTTGTCTGCAACATTTTAACCATACCATTTTGTCTATACCAATTAATCCTAGTACCATTTTGTCCCATACCATTTTATCCGTACCATTTTGTCCGCACCATTTTATCCGTACCATTTTGTCCGCACCATTTTATCCATACCAATTTGTCCAATACCATTATGTCCATTTAACATTTTGTCCATACCATTTTGTCCGTATCATTTTGTCCGCTACCATTTTGTCCTAGTACCGAGTTTACTTGTATAAAAAGACAACTTAGCCACTATACAATTTGAGAAAATGAACTTCTTCACATACGAAACAAGTTTCCGCCAAAAGAAGTGAAACATGGCTACTAAATCCCGTACGCACAGTCCTCTTGTGTTAAATTCTACATCCTAAACAGGGGGAGCGATATTGGATTTCTCTTCTGTACAAACAACTAATACAAGATAAGACGGTTTCAACCTTATATTGGTAAATGCAATTTTTGGAAAGGAGATGTCATAGTAGGTGTCAAGAGATGTTTCAAAAGAAGATGCATCATGCCGCGTATACTGGCATATAAGACGAATCAAACAGTAAGCATATTGCGCTCTCAGATCATGTTCTATGTTGTTTCTTCAAGTAATTACTCCTAACAAAGTGTTCAGACCAAGGTCCGCCGGCGCATCATCTAATAGGCGAGTATAAACGGTACCTATTTTCTTTGTACGGTTACGTCCACGTAAATTTATTTAAAAAGAGTGCTTAAGCTTGGTGTCTCGAAGAAAGGTGGTTTTGAACATGGAACAAAGATGTCCATAGTATGTTGGCATTGTGATATATGCATAAACTACTTTGTGGTATCCCTCTGGGAGCATTGGAGATTATATATGCTAAATGCATTCCCTTTTTCCCGTCCCTTCTTCATCGAAAACTTTACATGTACTTACGATCTGATTAGGACGTTCGAATGGCTCCATTATCACTGATTTGTCGACACCTCACCTGTACATGATTACATCGGCTTGCATTATTATGTTTAGATCGTAGCGTCAACCCTGAAGTTAGGTTAAAGGAGACTATACATTTAAGCTTTTACAGAGCTCTGAGGCCCTTAAGATGCTAGAGTAAGACATGAAACATGCAGAAAGAAGAAGATCAGATATATTCGTTTTTTGGTTCAGTGACAACGATATTGACCACAAGGTGACCGTGGAGGATCTTCCTACACGCCAACGCCATCTGTTAATGAACTTCACAAGAAATTTTAAATAAAGATTGTTCCATTATGCGATTTACTCAGCGACTTTCGGTGTGAGCGTAGGACACGGAACATAATCATGAGCGCTCGGCACAGATAAATAATTGTTCTCTTTCTCCGACATTTTGACTTCATTGTCATTTAGCCATATTGCATCACACGCATATATTTGCAGTTGGTGAAATTCTAGGCCAGTCACTGACATTCGACCATTCACAACATCGCTAAAGTATTCTAACCCACTCAAGAAACCTGTTACAACAAATAGTGCAAGAAAACAGGATAGCCTAATTCGTATGGATTCATTCCCACATCTACATTATGGGTAACAAAAGGTGAACTCTGAGTCAAAAATGATCTGGACGAACAGACGAACAAAAACATTGCATACAGAGTCCCAGAATGTTACGGTACTATCCTGAAAAATTAACTCGAAGAAGCTGGAATAGTGGGACACGGCGGAAAAAGGTTCGACACCTATGGCAGGAACATATATAAAATACAAAATAAAGCTTCACGAATTCACCGTGCATGGCCAGATGTTTGACAAGTAAAAGCGAAGAAAACATTGAAGATATCACACTAGTTGCATATCACTCACACAAATGACATTCTTTATGTGAACTAAGTTATAAACAAATCAAACATGCTGTTACCCGTCATGTCTACCTTAGGTTGCAGACAATGCCGCTTTGTTATTTTTTGCACTATTAATTTGACTATACAAATTAATAACTCGTGGAAACAAATATATACTTTGAGGTAATAAGTTATTAATCTGAGGGGTAAAAAATACCATTTCAAGGAACGAAATATTAATTTGGGAGAACGAATTATGAATTTGAGGGAGCAAAATAATAATAAGGCAGCGAATTATTAATTTGAGAAAAGGAAGTGATAGTTTGAGAAAACAAAATGTTAATATGAGTGAACGAATTGTTATTTTGAGGGAATTAATAACAACTTTAGGGAACGAGATAATAACTTGATGGGACGAATTACCTGTTTGAGAAACGAAATGATAATTTGAGGGAACAGAATATTAACTTGAGGGAACCAACTAATACTGTGAGGGAAAGAAACAATTCTTTTACATCGTGTCATCTCCGGGAGAAAGTAAGAACTGGATATGTGACTATCATATCTCTGGCGATAGGATAGGGACCATCCCACATAGATAAGCAACTGGGCATAGCTTTGACAAAAACGGCAGGAGAGGAAGGTAGAGCAAGAGGAAGCAGGCAGAAAGGATGCATCAGACAGTCAGATCACCCAGCCACCCGCGGCTGTTGGCACAGACTGATATACATCAGGATTTGTTATGGAAATGTATTACAATTTTATGTTTCGTTGGGTCTAGACATTGCGGAAGGGTTTTGGTTTAATATTGGCACAACAGAATAGAGGATATATATACTTAACTGAGTGGGACACATAAATAATACTAGATTTTGTCAAATTAAGTAAGCAAATATGGAGACAATGGATGTTTCAAAGAGATTACACACATAAATGGCCACGAACATAATTTTAAATCACATGTAAACACATTACTTATCTTCCTTTCATTTCGATGCTGATATACATCAGGACTGATTATTTAAGGCATTACAATAGTATAATGCGTTGGGCCTAGATGGAGGCGACCATACTACCAAAACATAGCAGAAGGGGTTTGGTTTAATAGAGGCATTACACAATAGAGGATATTCATTCAGTTTGGCTGGAAAACATAAATGATACTAGATTTGTCAATTAGGTAATCAACTATCGAGGAAAAGGTTGTCTAGAAATAGATTACTCACAGCATTAGGCAGGAACTTAACTTTAAAACATGTCAACACACTCCTTAACTTCCTTTTATGTTGGTGCTTGTGGCATTTTCAGGTGGAAACTTGAAAGAGAGTGTGTTTAATAGAAGAACAAAAGTCTCGTTTTTGTTGTTAAATGCATACGTAAAGGAAATAACGGCAGTACTAGCTGAATCTATGGAAAACAATAGCTGGATCTGTGAACAAGACATTGGTTTGATAAAGCTTAAAAAATACATACATCTCAGCATGTTTTTATTTATATATATGTATTCCCTTCTATTTTAAGATATATTGACTTATAATTATATCTTTAATTTACGGGCTAACTTTGCATATTTTCATGTTCCAAGATTTAACATGTGCTATGTTTCATTAACCATACCATAAGTTCATATTTAAATACTTCCGCTTTCAAAGTGTTTAACGTACTTATTTTTAACTACATGTGCTATGTGAAATGTCTCATTTGTATGCATTTTAATGTGTTTGTTTATCTGATAAATCAGATTATTTAATGATTTGCAATGTCGGTAAAAACTAATTAAAGCTTATTTCTAATTGTTTTTTTTTAAATGTCGACTAGAGATAAATGTTATCGCATCTTATTAGTTGCCGTATTTACTGCTGATCAAAGAAGAGTCGGCAAGCATCAAGAAAGACATAAAAGAAATATTATCTCGGTGAAAATAAATAAGGTGGATAAGTATCCACACGCTTAAGAATTTCGTTTCCGGCGAAAAATTGTTTAAACGGGTAGAAGAATATTGTTAGTTCTTCGTCATTTTGGAAAGGATTCAAATTCCTCGAAATCACGCTAAAGACCCCAAATGATTAACATTTTACCTAGTTATCAGCAATGAATAGAAACATACCTACTAAATTTCATTTGTCTGTGTAAAGAGGCCTTGCATATTCACGCCAACAATTTTCCTGTGACAGATGCAGAGAGGAATTCAAGTTACTATGATGCTAACTGCATGAGCAGGAAAGTGCAAGATGTTTTTAGACCACACAATATTTGTTATAATCTGTGATAAGTTGATTTATAAGGAGCTTATATTTATTAACGAATGTAGATGATTCAATGAAACGTTGATTATCCACTTATGCGAAAGTCATCGAAGGACATGAAATATGATTTGATAATTCGTGGCTCATATATATATATATATATATATATATATATATATATATATATATATATATATATATATATATATATATATATATATATATATATATATATCTTAACCCTTAACCTTTCGTATACCGGAGCCCTTTCGATATCAAACTTATTTTCTTTTGGGATTGGGTGGATAGTTAGGTGGGGTAACCATTTCCATCGTTAACGATATTTTTTTTCTGTTGCAGCAAACCGAAATCCCTCTCCTTCAAACACCGAAGTAAATTCCAATTTCAATAACCGATTTGGCCCTTTTCATAGCACACTTAATCAACAAGAAATATGCAGCGTCTTACAATCACTTTTCGACACTTCAAACGCGGTTCGGGACAACCATATATATTGCATGTTGCTGCCGAACAAAATCCTGCGACGTCTCCAATAACTCATTTACAAGCATATCTAACCCTCAGGGGTAGTACTACATGACCGCTTTTTATGAACCAAAAGTGGCAACAAGTTTCCAGAGTAGAATTTAGTACAGAACTTAGAACAGCGCATTGCTTTTGTGGCTTTAACTCTGACCGTTTCATGTCCCATAGATTCTGAATTGGTGCCGTCACTGAGGCGGCAAGACACGGTTTCAGTGACAACCAAATAAGGAAATTAGGCCGCTGTTGATCATATGCATTTAAGAAATACATATGGTTAGGCTAAAGGGTTTCAGCGTTGTAACACCTCAATCACTTTTTCTAAGACCGCCATTCTGCCGTGTGTGCTACTTTTTCTTTCAGGTCTCATGGGTTGCACAGACCTAGACCCATGGGCATCAACCGTGCTTTGCTGGGATATCATTCACTCGACCCGGACTAATCTGTGTCTACCTGCCTTTTCGACCGCCAGGAGCACATGAGGGTACTCTGGCAGCTCCGAAAGACCAACAGTGAATTCAGGTAGTACGTGCATCCGTTTTAAAGTTAGTTTCTTCCCAATCCTCCATACATGCTGGATATATCATATCTACCGGGGAATATGAGGGTGCTCTACTGCCCCGGCAGTACAGAATTCATCTGTTAAATTTTGATCAAGATTGATGTTTTTCTTTTTCTTTGATGCTGGACATTTTTGTTCTTTGTCCCACCCACCATTTTGTGGCAGCCAGAAATGCAGCAAGATCTATTTGCTGTATTTCTGTTTATGGCGGCTGCAGCCTCAAAAAATTTCTGTGTTAATACGCTGTGTCTCATTGTTCAATTTCTTAGCACGTTTACTTTATAGACTTTGTCGAAATAGTTATATTATGCTGTAAATACATAGCAAATATTTCTTTCACTAATATCTTTCCTGTTCAAGACAAACACAATGTTTGTCTTTGTTTTAATTATGCACCCATATACTTTGACTCTGTAATATTTGCACAGCTGACCCAGGGAATTCTGTCTTTTCACTCTCTAGCTTCCTCTCGACTCTATCTATATATTGGGTTGGGTTGCGTGGATAGGTAAGTGTGGGAATCATTTCCTTCGTTAACGATATTTTTTTTTCCTGTTCCAGCAAACCGAAGTAAATTCTATATCACATAGCAAAATTAGAAATTAAAAATCCCATAAAAGCGAAACTGGCTTCATACTTTCAACTGTATATTGGGTGCTAAATTCCTGAACCATTCAGGGCCATATTATTTACGGTCAGCAAACGCTGATGTAGACTTATGTAAAAAATGTCCGAACGGCATGCGATGTTGAAACAATACCTGACACATGCGCTAACTCACATTACGGCCTACAATAGGTTAATGTACATTCCTTGTACCATAAAAAGAGCCCGATTTTTAGGTAAATATTTTCAATATCTAAGTGGTTGTTGATAACTCAGTCTGAGAAAGGTTGTATTTATCTGCTTCCTGTCTAATTGTGATTGATGATATTCGTTTGCATACATGATCAACAGAAACTTCTCTTTAAATTACTACTTGTTCTTTATTTATCATACATGAAACATCGCTTTTCCTTTCTCGACGGACAGTGGCAGAGCAATATTCAAAGAGTAAGATGCAACCAAATTTAATTTTATGAAGAAAAGTCCCTTGTTCAGCAAATGTTTAGACTGTTACAGACGTTCCCTCGTAAATACATTATCTCTAGCTTTGTCTTTCATGACACATGCACGCTGATATAATAAATATTTTTCACATTTGCAAAAGCCAAAGTAAACCAAAGATCTGAATATATATATATATATATATATATATATATATATATATATATATATATATATATATATATATATATATATATATATATATATATATATATATATCAATATGCACTGATCAAATTACAGCTCTCGATATTCTAAAAGTGTAGAACGTCATTTAGAACATATTTGAAACAAATGATCAAATCCCTTCTGGGATTGTGAATTGATGTTATTTTCAGTTCAAAATTTAGCTCTCTGGAAAGTTAGCACAAAATTGACACAGAAGTTTTGAGTAAAATGTCGCATCTAACAATATCTTTAGCTTTCTGATGCAGACTTTCATACGAATGCTGAAATTAGCTCCAGCTGTTAACCACGTCAGACTCGGACACTTCACTATAAGAACTTTAGAACCTGTATAAAAGGATTTCGACTAGAGTGAAAAACAAAAACAACAACACAATACTAAACAAAAAGGAATCCTGAGTCGAAATTCCTGAGGGGATTAAAATTAATCCCCCATAATACGTAATGAAGGAATACTAACAACGGCTGGACCGGGTATTTCAACGGACACAAGAATATGAACTTTACCCCATGCGTGTCAGATCTCCGCTGTCGCATATTGATTTCATTATTCAAGACAATATATGTAGTATGTAGTCCCGTTTAACTTTTCAGTTGAATTACCCTTTAGTTTCTAAATATGTCCTGACAGGAATTTAAGGTAACGTCTGGCCTATACAATTAGGTGGCACCCACTGTATATGTCATGTGACCCAACACGCCTTTTTACAGATATTGTAATTGATCGTAACAGGCTTTTCTCCCAGCCATTCCGCTAGATGACGTGCTTGTAGGATAGGGTAGGTGATGATTGCAATGTGATTAAAATCAGATCTCCGCTGTCCTACGTGATGATCTGACGATGACCGCTTAAGGGTCATGTTCTGGTGACCTTTACATTGTTTGTTGTTGGTGTGGGGTTTAAAGCCATTTTTCAGCACACGATAGGCTATGCACGGCGGCCAATATTAACGGTGAAGGAAAAACCCTGGAAAACTCTGGGAAGAACCACCGACCCACGAGAAGCTACTGGCAAGTTTTATCACATACCCACATTGGCCGATTCCTAGACTCGAACCCACGCAGCCAGAGGTGAGATGGCGGTGATCCGTAATTGATAGCGCTTTAGACCACTCGGCCACTAGGGGCCCTTAGCAAATGAAAATGCAGCTTTCAAAAATCTAAAAGCGAATCAAATCATTTGGTACACATTCACGCTCTTCATCCAATCTTCATCCAATCAGTGTGACATGTCACCTACTTTTATTACATGGTATATTATTTTTTTGGTCAAGTTAAGGAATTTCTGTTACTTCTCAACTTAATTTTCCAAATGTTGCAAAGCGAATGAGAAATAAGTACAAATGTTTTGCCTTTTTTCTTGTTTTATTTCTTCTTTCAAGTATATGGACTTTTAAATTAAATGTTTTGCTTCGTCACTCATTTGAACGTGACGAACCATTGGTTTATTACCTAAGGTACCTATATGACAAATAAAATGAAGTGAGAAGAAGTATGGTTATTTTAGTAAATGGAAATAATAAACAATCTTTCTCGCAGTATGTGGTTCCTTTCACGCTCAATTTATCATGTACATTTGAGCACTTGGTCATTCAGTTTGATATTGTAGCATATAGAGTTGTGCAAATATATATTTTTTTTAATCATGTACAATTAATAAAGTCCTAACGGACAAAGCATATTAGCTGCAATGTTGCCCATAATCACGCCTTCTTTAAAACTCATAAACTACATAAAAAGACCAGCTATTATTATATATTTGACACAACATACCTCTGAATTTCTTGTAAAATCTTAAGTGATGAATGCGCCGACAGAATTAATATTTACAAATTTCAAAAATAATTAAAAGAGGCATTTTTGAATTTTTATTTTTTATTGTTGTTGTTTTTCCATCATACTTCAAAACATTTTTTTACCATGAACTCAACAAAGCGCATCCGTGCAGTTTACGTTAAAAAAGAATCATCTTAATAAAATACTCTCATTTTAGAGATGCCTGACCGTGGTAATCTATTGATATTTCATACGATTTGAACACACTTTAAAATACGGTCTCTACTCGCTTATATGACGAATGGAACAGCAAAGTGCACAGATCCACCTGTGCCGGCGCATTATGCGCCGGCAGATTAGCGTCTGTGCAGTGTATCAGGAACAATTCAGTAGAAGAAAAAACATAGATCCTGATCTGGAGACGCAATATTCTATGTCAGAAAAGTATCTTTATTGTTTTCCCTGTCACTTGACTTATAGCGAGTACATAGGGTACGATTTTTATCTTTAAAATACAATATTGTCATTTGAAAACGTGCCTAGGGTGAAATTCATCTTTGAATATCTGAGTTCATAGAGTAATTGAACACATAAAGATGGCGGTCTTGAGATTGCATCCCAAACAATATGTTTTTGTTCTTTGTCACTACCTTTTCAGACTTCCAGAATCAAGTTGAATAGTTGAACCATCTCTTGATAAATCACACATGGTTTTCAGCAAATATCGACTTTTTAAGAATTAAAATAAATTAAAAATATTTTTGCAATATAGCACAATTTATTTTTGTCGTCAGATAATATAACATGTGGTATGAGACAAGTTGGTCGAGTGTCTGCAGAGTCACTTTCTTAAATACCGTCAAGAACTATTACGTCTTGTTCGAGGCTTGCCATATAGCTCCTGGATTCCGTCTATATCATCCTGATGTAACGTCAGAGTAGAGGAGTAAGAATAGATGGGGTGCATCAGAGCTCCAGGTACGTTGGTGTGACCCAATCCTAGGGCGTGGCCAAATTCATGTGCAGCTACGATAAAGAGTTCAGTGCCTTTTGTCTCAGCGTTTATACCTAGTAACCATTTCTCCTGGTCATCAAAGTGGACGCTTCCATTAGTGGGGAAGTGCGCATGCGCCAACACTTTCCCTGGAAATAAATCATATTTAAAAACGATTAAAAAAAATGACTTAACAGTGAACATGTCTCAGAAGAAAAAAAACGAAAAAAAAAAAACAACAACAAACAAACAAGTGATTTATAGTGAGTAGTTTGCAGCCATGGGTTGGAACCTCCAGAGGATTTGATGATTGAGACCCTATGGTGGGTTGCACCTACATACCCATCGTCTACGTATGTACGCTCATCTATCCCACCAAGCCCCAAAACACACGTGTTAGTTATATGTCCAAATATAGTTGTTTGTTACTTAGAAAGTTGCATAAAGATAATTTCAATATCCGTTTCTTTCTACTTTCCTAGCCGTCCCTCCCTCCCTCCATTTTTTATATATCTTTTCACAAACATGCATTCTTCTGCACGAGGAGAAAACAATGATAATGAATTCCACTTACATACTTAAGGTATTACCATATTCCATCCAGACTGTAATAAAGTCCACTCATTCAGTCTATATGGATTCCTAGCTTAGCTAGTGTGAAAGTGTTCATACTAAACTAAATAAAATCTGCCAATGTCAAGTTGTATACTCAAGCCAAAGTAAATGGTGGTCAATGTATTTGAGAATAAGAGAATGCGTATCATCTCTAATCTGTGTAGAGAAAAATGTCTTTTCAACAATCTTTGCTTTATATATCATGCCGGCTGAGTTATTTAAGACAAGTCCAAGTTAAAGAAATGACAACAAAATAAGATAAACGATAGGGACAACACTATTTGTCCATGAGAGAGAGAGAGAGAGAGAGAGAGAGAGAGAGAGAGAGAGAGAAAGGAAGCGCATGCACTGGTAAAGAGGTGCGAGACAGATAAGCAGACAGGCAGAGAGAAAGAGACAGAGAGGACATACGGGAAACGCATGTATAGGAATAGATTATTACCCCGTCCATCAAATGGGTAACCATCATTATGGTTTCCAGAGAGAAACTGAATATTCAAGTCAGCAGGTTTGTCTGGGTTTGTCACATATTTAAAGTGAAGTCGTGTTTTATTCGCCCAGATGTCCAAACCTCGTGCCATAGCGTCCCTGAAAGTTAAGTTAAAAAATGAAAAAGTTCCTTGTTCATCACACGTTATATTCAAGAGTTGGTTGTGGACCTTTATTTGCTTGATAGATGTAAATCTGCACTTACAAAATTACCACACTCGAAGCTAAATATAACTGATGTATTATTCGAGTTTCATTGTTCAATTTATTGATAGAAACAGGCATTTAATTCATAAAGCTTTTGAGAGCGAGATTGAAAATACTCGAAATGTTATGATGTAATGTCTAGGAAGCAACTCGTGAAAAATTTAAGAACCGCCTACACTGAATATACAACGGACATATTATAATGTGTGTATGTTTGCAAACTGATTAAAATAAGATCTCTAATGTCCTTCATGTAGATCTGACAGCGAAAGTTAGAGGCCGTGTTTTGGTGACTTATGTTATTACCATAATCGATAAAATGTATCAACTTATCACATGAAATCGTATTTCTTCACGTTTGGAGACTGAGCAATGTGGCTGAAGAGCATCCAACAAAATTATGAACAAGTACAAGACTGTCGATGATTTGCAAGCCTTTGGCAAGTACAATAGTTAAATGGTTCCCCGTAAGTTTCATCAATTTCATTTGAAATGAAAGATAATATAAAATTCTTTTTATCAAATGACGAAAATTTCTCAGTCAAGTCAGTTCATAAGACATCCGAAAAATTATATAAAAAAATGGTAGCCTGCATATGAGTGATAAAAGAGAAGACATCATTTCTCTCTCTCGCTGTATATATATATATATATATATATATATATATATATATATATATATATATATATATATATATATATATATATATATATGAGACGGACAAGTTAATGTACCTATCGAGGCGATATTGTTTTATATAATTCATAACATGAACTAAATATGACACATCCGTCTTAAATATTGATATAAAATGATAGTGTTACCATTATTATTATGTTACTATTATTGTTTAGTTGTTGTGTTTATTGTAGCAGCCATTACCCTTTCTAAACCAACAGACCAGCAGGAAAAAGGGATAATGCTGACTTGTTAGCGGTTCTACAAATTTACTTAACTATCTACAAATCTAATGTTTTCCAAATATCTCTTTTTTGACCTCATTAAACGTCTTTCTCAAATGGAAAAATTAAACGTCCAATTGATAGGGGAGAGAAGTTTCCTTTCAAGGTATCTAAACTTGATAAGTAGGAGCGTCCAAAAAAAATGCATTTTTGAAACCTCAATATAATTTTTAGGTCAGCTGAACTTATTTAGATTTATTAGGAGCCCATCTGACGTATAAATCAAGTTCACGTGCCAGCTGAAGACAGTCTCTTTGTTAAGGCGAGAAGATTCGAGACAGCCAATTCAGTTTCTCTTTAGTTGCGACTGAGTTTGAGATTTAAGAAAGGTTCAAACCGCATCGGTATTTGAACTAGAGCCTGAGTACAATATGTTTCAGATAAATATATTTGATATGAGACTGAATGATTGGACCTGAAAATCGACATTTGATATCGAGCTTAAGACTTTTTGGAGGATCCTGATCCAGGTCTTGTACATTTTAATGAATTATAGGCCGGGTGTGATGTCACATACGATGTAACACGTGACAAAACTGAAAGCGAATGCATTGTTCGTCGCAACGATCTCAGTATGAAGTCGTTTCGATTTATGTGTGTTTGCGTGTGTTTTTGATGTCTTAATGTTTTTGGGGTTTATTTTGTAAAACGTCGTCAAATCAGGATATGTGCTGTTTAAACGAATACTAGGTAGATCAAAACAATATAGACCATGATCCCTAGATGCATAAAGCGTGGCAGATTAGGGTCCATCTTGTACACATTTGGTTGCACGTCATACTCATGTAAATATGGTAGAGTATTTTTGTATATGAACATCCCCTGTGCATCACCAGAAATTGAAATTTCAATCAACTAATAATCATGCATTACATACTTCAATATTTAAATCCACATACCACTGCTCAAGTTGTGTTAGTTTGCTGGTCGTAGCGTACTTCGTAATCTTCCAGGATAATGTCTTTTTAGGCCAAGGTTGTACTGTGGATAAACAAAACAAACTTGGTCTTGACTCATAACTGTCTTTAAAAAACGGAGAAAATCTTGTGACAAGCAAAACAGAAACCAAAAATACTGATTTGCTAAACGACCAGCTTCATTGTGGCAAACTTAGCATCACTCACGACTGACTAACTTTGCAAACCAAACGTCTTGCTAACTAATGGCTAATGTATGAGTTATCCAAGTAACCAGTCTACTGGCTGATTGATGGGTTGATTTATATCGCTGTTACATTCGGGTTCAAAGGACACAAAAACACCAAGTAAGGGTCCTACAACTTTATGTAAAATAAAGCTAAAATCTTCACATAAACTAGAAAACCAGCATTGCTTACAGTACCATGCCCAACTAAAATCTGACTGCTCTACCACTCTGCTCTTGTTTTAGTAAGGGTTAGAGATAAGGGATCTTAATTAAATTAACATGCCTCATCCGCCTGATCCAGGCTCAGTTAGCCATGGGAAGATAAACAACAGCACTGAACCTGGTGACAGTCTCTGGTATCAAATATCCAGAATGCTGGGAATAATGTTCTGCTGTCACTACTAACAATTAGAATCTGCTAGAATCTGATACATGCACTTATAACAAGCACACGCATCTATTCATCAACTACCAGACTGTCGGATTGACTGGCTACGAAGCTAGCAATTATCTAGCTGTCTTATAACATTTGACTTAAATTAAAAAAATGTATCACTAACTCTGACTAACTTACTAAAACAACTGTTTGGCTTACTAATGGATCATTTTTCCATTTGTCCATGTTAGGTATATAATTAAATAACCAATGTCAGTGCCGTCGGCCATTGCAGTAGATACTGTCTTTGACAATGATCCAAGTTGGTTTGTGTTTACATGAATTATACTTTTGAAACTCGTAATTGCAGTATTTCTGTGCTAGGTTACTTACTTGTTATATATCCCTGACGGTGGTTTTACTTTCACTTGAATATTTGAAAATATTTCACTTAATAAACAACATCCTTAGCTGTAAAGTTTATAATACAGCGGTGAGCAAAAAGGGGACCTGGGACCCAACGAACCATATGGAACCGTGTTGGGCATTTCATATAATTTATACAAGTTACTTCTGAAATATAGCTTTGCCAGATAGATTGTAAATATGCTAACGTTTCGAAACTAAATAAAATATATTTCCACAATCGCGAGGTTTTCCTAATTTTATTAACACATTACCGTATTTATGAGGTTAATATTTTGCAAATAATAGAATTGGACATTGTCTTAGACTTTAATTTTGGCAAACCACTTGTTAGGAAAGCAGATCATTTTTTTATGCCACATTTGTGCCTGCATAGTGTTGAATATACATCTTTTGTAATTGGCCCCGGCGGCCGATTGGTCCAAAGCGAACTCGTTTTCCGTTTACTGCGATCTCATCTGTCCGCTTGGGTCCGAGTCTCAGGATCGGCCATTGTGGATATATGAAAAAGCTTGCCAGTAGCTTCCCATATATCGGTGGTTCTTAACGGGGTTTTTCAGAGTTCTTCCTCCATCGGTTATACTGGCCGCCAAATATAAAGTACATTAGTCTGAGAAATGCCGTTAACCTCGATACAAAACAACTGGTGCATATCACCTACCTTCAGTTCCATCATTTGTAATGTCTTGGTTCCCACAGCGTGGCTGCACCATTGTACGTAAAGTGACGTCATTAAGCTCACCTGTAACGTTCAGATTTACCATCTCTTGAAACTTTCTTGAAAAAAAAAATAATTATAATAATGACGAGGTAGACGACGATGATGATGATCAAAATAACGGAATGCAATAATAATAATAATAATAATAATAATAACGATGATACAGATACATTTTATCATCAAAAGGATGATACTGATATATGTATTGCACAAAAGCATCATTTGACCATGACGTTTTGATAATCAAATACTAAGAGAGATCTGTTTCAAATTCATTTTGATATCGATAACTTTCGAAAATGTACATCATGTTGGGATACTTCACGTAATTTTGTGAAATAATGAAGGCAGAAATAAGTAATTTTATAATTAATGCAAAGGAAATATATTTTACTCTTGGTTGCGTTTGTGTGTGTGTGTCTGTCTGTGAACACAACTAACCGGACTGCCTTTGCCAGTGTTCTAGGACGAACCGTTGCATTCGAAACCGCGCTATTTATATAGTTGTATCTTTTGAGATATTCCTGTAAGAAGTAAGAACATTTCTAATTAAAAGTTTCATCGTGATATAGCATGTTTCTCAATGACATAAACGCAAGCGCACACACACCAATACGAAATGTTTTAATGCCTCAGTTCGATGGCTAAACCAATATGAGGTACCATACACATAGGAAATACAAACTTTGTATATTTAAGAAAAATCAATCCCTTTTGCTACCCATTAATGATAGTTTTCATATTTAAATCATATACGTTATTAGAACACATGTAGTATTGAATATCAATAAAAGTAATTATCATAGTTATCATAATTATTATTATCCTTGTCATGCTAATTACCACTACAGTCACCACCATCACAGTCATCACCTGTTAGCCATAGAAATAATATAATTGCATGAAACGGTCAACAATTAAATGGCCCACTTCAACATACATATTTATGTATTCATTAATTATTAGTATACATTCACACATACAGACACACGAGCCAACATGATTAGATACTTATTATAAACAGAAATTCTTTAAATTATCGCTGAAAATATTATTCTTTCTTGCAGTCCAACAATTAGAAAGAAAAATGCAATGACAGGAATCTGAAGACCGCTCTGGTGGTCTAGTGGTTAGAGTGTCCGTCTCGGATGCTGAAGGTCGCAGGTTCGAACCCCGGCTGAGTCATACCAAAAAGACTTATAAAAATGGTACTAACGGCTGCCTCGCTAGGCTTTCTGCATTAAGAGGTTAGTGTTAAGACTTGTCGGCCTGATATCAGGATAATGTGACTGGGTGGGACATCAAGCTACATGTCTGAAGTACCATACACATAGGAAATGCAAACTTTGTATATTTAAGAAAAATCAATCCCTTTATCACTATAAAGTGCCACACTGCAAACATCGTAGCAATATGACTGAAAATGTGTTAAAGCTACGTTAAAAATCCAAATTACACACACACACGCGCACACGCGTACGCACATACACAGAGGAATCTGAAATACTTTTCATTGTCCTGTGATAACGTAGGCATACCATATCTCCCGTACATCACAAGTATCGTTCACACTCAATGACTTTAAAAGCAGGTCTGAGACATAGATTAGCATGAAAAGTATTGGATCTTCGTAAGGCCTGAGACATAGATTAGCATGAAAAGTATTGGATCTTTATAAGGTCCGGGACAGATTTGCATCAAACGTATATGGACCTAGAAAAGGTATGAAACTGACATATGATCCCTGTTTGATTGAGACGTTTGTCATAACCTCTTGAATTCAGGTTACATGTAATTGTCTCGTATGTGTTTTTGTGTGTGCTTGTGTGTGGTGTCTGTATGGTTGCGTGCTTCCTGTCTCTCTCATTTTCGGTCGCATTTTATTTCCGTCTTAACGAAGGAACTAAAATTAGAGTTTATTGGTCTGCATATAAATTTACGACATTGTAGCTTTCGATCAGTCTTTCTCTGGAATAAATAATAATTTAATTCTGTGCAAACTTTGATAATGTCTTTAATAATCTTACATGTAGTGTTAAAACATGCCGAATAGCTGATAGACCACGAAACGTTTAAAAAAACGTCTAAACGGAAATTGGCTTGTACTTTTCACATCCCTACAAAGTGTGTCCGCTACAAATTGTATTATTTGTAGTAGTGAAAAACAGGGTTTAGACCGCAGTCATTGATACATGTCAGGGCCGTCTATACCCCATGACGATGCGTTCATTTCACAATAAATCATATGTGTATGCATGCGAACCCAACAGTAAAAACAAGTACTCAAAATATCAGAAACAGCAAGTACACCAAATACCAGAAACAACAAGTATGCTAAAAAAAAGAAACAAGTTTATCAATGCAAACACAGCCCATGCATACCAACACTAAAATTCCCTTTGTAAACCTATCCAATGGCAAACCCGAAACATCTGCGGAGAACAAAAACAACAGAAATATGCACAGCAAAAACCAACAACAAAAACATAGCCAAAACAAGAAAGTAAACAAAACAACAGAACATGCAACCTTGGAAAACTGTTGAACAAAATGTAGGTCAAATGCCGGAATTTTAAAACACTCCAAAAGTCCACTATTCTGGTTACATCCAATACAATCCCAATGGCACGGTCAACCATTTCCAAACGATGCAACAATAACCCCAAAAGTATGAGTTGTATCAACAAGATACCTACAGCTAATATGCTAAGCATATATCTTCTGTTGCGAAACGAAATAGCCCACAGCTAACTTGCGACAGAGAGCGTTTGCTCTGCTTGCCTGCTCAGTCGATTTCTCTGTGCTGAATGTTCTCACCAGCGTCTCCAACTCTTCGACCGATGGAACCATATTTAATCCATTTTAACGTAATTTTATCCATCCTAGCCCTGCACCCATTCACCTGTCTATACATGCGTTCCATATGCATCAAACCTTACTACAGAAATTGTTCTTGAAACGGATGAGACACACATAATGATACGCCTTCTGGATCGTCATCGGTTTATAAACTTTTATTAAATAATATCTATATAATTTCTAAGTTAAATCTTAATAATACTGCATTGCAATGCAGACGTGTTTACATTTTTCAATGCATTTGCAAGCCAAAATTCGTACGACATGCAAATTTACGCTAGGACATATTTGCATTTGCATAACATTTGGACATGATGCATCTTTACACTCTATGTAAATTTACATTAATGTGCAATCCGTTCAAATCATGATATTTAGGTAAAAATGTAAATACACATATGTAAATACAATACACATATGTAAATACAATACACATATGTAAATACACATATGAATGTAGATCACACACGTACGTAAACTGATGCAAGATGAAAGGGATATAATGCCAAACGTATTTAAAATGTAGAAACCATTTAGAAATCAACATTAGGTTTTCACTAGCATTTCTGAATGAATGCAGTTTCTTCGTTACAAATCAGGTGGAGGGGTGGGTTCTGTCTAAAGAACTGTTGCTAATAGCTTGATTGTTTAATTGAAGTGTTTCATATTACTTTCTATCGAGAACTAAGAATATGGAGCTGACTTAGATATTCTCCAAAACTGATCTTTGATGAAGTGTTACAATAAATTATTTTCTCACTTTCTCACTATAAATACTGATACAGACATTTTCCACACGAAAAGTTAAAAATACTCACGATAGCGTCAGCTTGTGACACTTTTCTAGTATTAACGGGAGCAGCATTTCCAACTGTGACGACGACACACAATTCCAACAGAATGAAAAGCATTCCTTTGTGTTTGCACATCTTCGTCTTCTATAAACTGGCTGCAGAGTAGAATAATAATAACTTATACTACTACTACTACTACTACTGCTACAGCTGCTGTTGCTACTACCACTACTCCTACTGCTACTACTACTGTTTCGTCTACTACTACTATTACTACTACTACTATTACTACTACTACTATTACTACTGATGCTTCTACTACTACTACTACCACTATTACTACTCTTTATAGTATCTTTTTCGGTCTGTAGATCTTCACTGTTCTTAATTATGCATTAAAACTTCGTTTCTTATATGTGAACTGTGGGGCAAGCTATCACGATCGGTCTTTGGGGTAAGGCAAATACAATCAGTTCATGTTATCTTTGGACTGGACGAAACCCGGGAGTCGAAAGAAAACGACCAAGAATGGACGGGCAATCACATACCCTTCCTTTGTCAATAATGGTCGAAACAACAATGAGACACGCTGCTACTACGTATATATTTGTGCTCTCTATATCCTTTTCATGTTTTTATTTTATTTTATTTTATCGTGTTTATAATTCAAACTCTGATTGTATCATTGGGCGCAGATCTTCCCGTGATTTCCCACGGCTGTTCAATGGAGCACTGGTAATTAGCACAGAGAGAGAGAGAGAGAGAGTGAGAGAGAGAGAGAGAGAGAGAGAGAGAGAGAGAGAGGCAGAGACATAGATAGAGAAGATTTTTCAAATCAATCGATTCAGAGAATAAATTGAAATTTGGGGAATTGAAAATTGACTGTATTCATTGAACCATTCTGTAAATGAATAGTGAAAGAAAACATTGAATTTCAAGTGAACAAATAAAATCAACTTGAGCCAAATAACTGAAAAAGGACTACTAACGTTCTTAAACATTGTTCAGTTAATTTATATATATTTCTCAATATTCTGTTGGTATACATTCCGAAAATCTCAATCTAACACAACATGAGTAAGGTGTGAAAAATAAAGGGTATGGGCTAAGGAAACTCCAGTGCTAAAGAATCATCACCTCGATTTCTCAGCGAAATAGGCTCCACTTTTCAAAATAATAATAATAATAATAATAATAATAATAATATCAGACTAACATGTGTCATTTCTGGAATGGCAACTATTGCAGACGATTTGACGTTGGCAAAATATTACCAAAAGGCTGGCAAAAGGTTACCAAAAGGCTGGCAAAAGCTGGATTTTATACAACTCCTACCTTAGATCCTACATTTTTTTTTCCACAGCTGAATAATGACTGCTGAAAGCGTATGGTCTGTAACAAACTAAAACGTTCCAATGAACTTTTCTAATATGAAACCTTCAAAACCTAGGCGCGTTTTGAAAACTGATTTTTCTTGTCTATTTGTCTATACGCGTTACTATTTGAGAAAGCTGAGACGCCGACATAATTCAGATAGGAGCAAATATGGACAGAACATGAAGCTGGTTGGACAGAAAACGATATATCGAGGATACAACGCCGATAATACGTATTTTCTCAATAGTGTTGTCAATGAAATTAGCGATATCGATATTGCTGTTTAAAGGGTCATTGCCTACTTGAAAACTTCAAAAGTTTTACGAAATTGATGGTCTGATAGAAGAATATATGACAATAAAATTTCAGTGAATAATATCCAAGCCTAGAAATTGTTTCTACCGTTGTGTGAATTTTGTCTAATTCGGCGAGAACTATTACATTTGTTCGAAGCGTGACCAATGTTTGTTGCGGACTAGTTAACGTGGAAGCCGTAAATTCACAGCTTGTGGTCGTTTGCCAAATACTAAATAAAGACAGCTATCGACTTGGCACGATACACAGTATAAACTGTAACATCAATTTAAACTATAAGCATGAGAAAGATTCATCATTATCGCTTCCAAACTCTTCTTTGCCCTTTTGAGTTCAGTTTGCATCATACCGAGTATTCGTTCTTGCTTATATAAAATATGAAATAGAATAATGTAATTAAGAAATTAGAATGTGAAAACAAAAATAGAAAAATGCAATGAAGTGAGGTTTTCGAAATTATAGTTAAGCGTATTCACTTACCTAAATATATATAGCTTTTATTAAACGGGTAGTTTATTTAGTCTTTCTGACTTCGCTATTGGTTTACGGTGTCTTAAATAGGAAAACTATCTCACTTTTCGTTGCGTCTGAGTGCGGATTACACAAGAAAAACGAAACGTGTTCTTTATTGCAGCCTACTCAGTCTGGTGGCCAGGCACTGAGACAAGTGGAAGTTACGTAATGTGTTGACAGGTGTTTAGAAAATGTTTTCGTAATCCGTGTTGTATGTAATTCTTTGCTTAAGTGAACAGTTAATTACGTAACTTGAGAAAATCACGTTTCATCTATATTTCCAATTTAAGCAGAGTCCTTCAGGGTGTGGTACTTGTTGTAAACCAAAACGCTTCTTCTGTTTTGCTACCATTGTGAAATCAGTCAAAAACACGTACAACTAACTACTCCAATGTATTTTGAATAACAATTCTGATGTCTTTGAACAGTTTGTTGAACAGCATGAATAAAATTTAGTGAAAAATACCCCATCCTTTTATCACAATCAGTGCTACTTCCGCTGAGGGTTTGGTACACGTACCATTGAATTTTTTTAACGACTGAATTTTGCCCCAACACAAAGTAAGAAAATAAATATTCTATCAATATTAGCGGGTTGTTTGGTTTGATTTTGGAAGCAAAGACTTTATCGCAAGGACACACGGAGGCAATCGGGTAGCGAAAGCAGGACCTTCAGAATGCTAGTTTGATGCTCTACCAGATAAACTACCATAGCACCGCAATTTTCGGAAAGGAGATATTATTAGTAGGTGTCAATATACGTATTATAAGAAGATACCAAAATACCCACTTTCTTCGCCCGGTTACGTCTACGTAAAAACATTTATTTATTAGAAAGTGCCTGCTGTCCCGTATAAAGGGTGCTTGAACTTGGAACAACGGGGACCAAGTAGCCCGTAGTATGGTGGACGTGTGATACTGACTGAAAATAGTTTTGTGCTATTCCTATGGGAGCACACTTATTGGAGAGTAGATACGCTAAATGCATTTCGATTTTTGCATTTCTTTTCCTCATTCCCTCCACTTGGACTGACGATTTGTTAAGGATATTCAGATAGCTCCATTATCATTGATTTACGATCAGAGCTTCTGTGCACAATTAAACTATTATGAGGAGATGGTAGCGCCAATAGTGAATTTAGGCTAAGGACACAACACTGTTGCACTGTTCCTAACATGCTAGATTATGACATGAAACATGTAGCTAGAGTTAGACCTGATATAATCGTTCACTGGATGAGTGACAATGATACTGATCACAAGGTAATGGTGGAAGATCTACCTATGCATCAATGCTATATACAAGTCAATTTAACAAGAAATTTCTAATAATTTTTTTCCTGCTATTATGTGATTAGATACATTGATGTGAGAGTAGGGCACATCACATAACCATGAACTCTCAGCACATTTGTAGAATTATTACCTTTCTCCGATATTTTGACGTCTTTGTCATTTAAGAATGTTACATGACACGAATATATGTGCAATTGATGAAATTCTGAGTAATTCCTTGACCTTCGACCATTAACAACGTCGACAAAGTATGATCAACCATGATTGTAACCTGTTACAACATATAGTGCAAGAAAACAGGATAATCTAATTCGTATGGATTGCATACCACATCTACATTCCAGGTAATGAAAACGTGGACGCAGAGGCAAACAAAAATGATGTAAAAGAACCTACGTACAAACACATTGCCTACAGTGTTTCAGAAAGTTACAGAATAATCAGGAAAAATTAACTCTAAAGCGGAAAAAGAGAATTATCCGGGAAAAAAATTATGCAGAAAATACTGGGACACGGCGGGAAAAGGCAGAAGCCTGTGGCAGATACATATTCAAAACCCAAAATAGAGCTTCTTCTCGAAATTCACCGTGCACGGCCAGATGTTTGACAAGTAAAAGTGAAGGAAATATTTTTAAAAAAATCTACCACTAAATGTAAAACTATTTACATATCACGCATACAGTGCGTAAAATTGACATTCGTCATGTTAACTAAGTTACCTGTCATGTCTACCGCCAAGTTACGCTACAGACGAATTCGCTGCTTGTGTATAAGCAATATTAATTTGAGGGAACTAATATCTTGAGGGAACTAAGATATTAATATGAGGGAAAAGAACATGTTTTTTTTTCAAGGAACAGAACACTAACTTGGGAGAATGAGATTATGATTTGGAGGGAAAAATAATTTAAGGCAACTAATTATTTATTTCAGGGAACGAACTGATAATTTGACAGAACGAAACGTTAATTTGAGGGAACTAATTATTATTGTATGGGTACGAATATTAACCAGTATGAATAAAGTAATAACTTGTGGGAACGAATTCATTCTGTATTTGAAAGGGCGAAGTATTAATTTGAGGGAATAAAGTATCAGCTTGAGGGAAAGAACTAACAGTCTGAGGGGAGAAAACGATATGTTTCACCTTGTGACGTCTCTGGGACTACGTACGAATCGGATATGTGACAATCACATACATATACTTAGCGCTAGGACAGGTACCGTCCGAAAAATATTAGCAACTGGGCATAGCTTTGACACAGATGTAGCAAGCATGGCAGGCGAAGGACAGAAGTCGGACATATAACAGAAAAGACAAGATGAGGCAGGCAAGAAAGAGAGAGCAGATAGATAGGGCACGTGCAACCCGCGGCTATTGATATCAGGATTTGTTATTGAATGGTATGCTACGTTGAGTCTAGACAGGCGACAACAGAACCAAAACACAACATAATGATTTGGTTTAGTATAGGCACTAGACAATAGAGAATATACATTGAATTTAGGTTATAAAAAATAAATTACACCAGATTTCATCAAATTAGGTAATTAACTGTCTCGGTAAAGGTTGTTTAGAAATGGATTAGATACGGCATTAGTCACGAACGTAATTCTAAAACAAGTCAGCACATCCTTTAACTTCCTTTTATGTCAGTGCCTGTGACATTTTCAAGTGGAAACTTGAAAGCGGGTGGTTTTAATAGAAGAACGAATATCTCGATTTTGTTGTTAAATGCATACTTATAGGTTAATAACAGCATTATTATCTATATATATTTGGGAAAACTAATGGATGGATATGTGTACAAGAAGTTTGATAGATACAGCATATAAAATGCTTCAATCTCAATTTTTTCTCTTCATTTTCTACATGGATAGATTGCTTTTTATTTAGGTGATTGAAGACGCGTAACTAAAATGTTAAAAACTGAATATTTAGGGTCTTTTATTATTTTAATGACATTGTATCAGTTATTGTTGTATTTTCGTTTTCTATAATTTTAACCTATTGTCAATTATATATATTTGCTTTAATAAAAATTGTTCTCTTTGTAACGATGCTGTAACGATGCTGATGTCAACAATTTGTTTCCTTTCCGGACTTTGACACCCTGACATCTTGATTAACACACCTGAAAAGTGACAAATATTTTAATCAACTAGATTGATGTGAACAAAATACAAACTAGCCTTTAAAAGTTTCAAGCAAAACACGTGCATAACTTAAAGCAATGCCGTCAGAAACTGAAGAGAATGTGAAACTGTTAGGAGTCCATGTTGATTGCGGTTCAATGTACATGTATACAGTTCTTCAAGACACTGAGCTGACTTCATAATACTGAAAAAGTTTGTTCGCCTAATATTTGGACAATTTTCTTTGCTTTCAATACAATAAATAAAATTTAGATATGCGTGTAGGTCAGATTTTTCAAGTATTAGAACTTCAAAATGTAACAACAACATTCAACGTAAAAATGCCAATAAATGGCAAGATATATTAAGCAAACTAATCCGATCTTGTAAAAAGTTAGTAAAGTTCAAGATTTTATATTTAAAAAAACAAGCTATTACGTTGAAGAGAAAGAACAATGCAACGTGTTTACAATGTCTTATTGATGGGGTAAAATTACTAAAGAATTTAGAAAGAGACTATACGCCGGGGAATTTCTTGAGAATTTATGTTTTAGCGGTAAGTTGGGTTGCCGACGATTTTGTACGTGTGGGACAACTTCTTGCAAAATTGGAAACTTGGATGAAAATACAGTATTGTTTTAAGGTATATATTTCCATCGTTTATATAATGGATTTATTTATATGATTCTAATAGATACAGTGTGAATCGGCTTTTCTGAGCTTCCGGTTCCAATAGGTCAAAGAGTGGGTCTTCATGTTGATATTTAGAAATCACATTTTCATGTACGTTTTGAATCGAAATGTGGGATATTTTTGTATACTTTATGAACATAACTTTCCTTGATTAAAGCACGATCGTTCTTTTACGATACTAAACGGATTTTTGAACCAAAATAACACGTGATCCAATGTTTACAGAAACGACGTATCGTTGCGCAGAATTACCTGACGCGCAGAATTGACCGACCTGGTGCTTATTTAAAATTTGCAGCGGATATTTCATTGAACCAGTTACAAAATCAGTTTACAAAAGATTCAAATTACAGTTCATTTATAATTCTTAATTTTATCATACAGTGGTAAATGTTATAATGCTATATTTGCAATACATATTTTTTCTTTCGTTGATTGAAGTATATCTTCATCGTCATTATTATTATTATTATTATTATTATTATTATTACTATTATTATTGTCATTATTATAGTGCATTATTATGATCATCGTCATTATCGTCAGTATTGTCGCCCTCGTCATTGCTATGATATGTTTTTTTCTTTCTAAACAAACTTCTAAACAAATTGTTGCTCAACCAAATTAAGAGTTAAGTAATTCCTGACTATTAGAAGTGGGGATTGTAGCTTGTGTGATGAATAGATGACTTATCACATCCAATAATACAATACCTGTATTTATGTGAATATTACATTTAAGCGCCTAAAATCAGATCTTGCTTTGTTTGTTCTACTTATTATTCATTCAAACCTAATAGATCCTGATTTACCGACGGGTTAGAAAAGACATCTTGAACACACGGACAGACACATTAATCGATACGTTTTCATAAAGACAGTTGCGAGGAATAATGCAAATACTCTCAATTTTATTTAAACATCTTTTATTGGCAGAAAAAAGATATAAGGGGATTGGACACAAGCTCTGACAGCTTAAATTAGACCTCTTCCTATATGATTAATGTATTACAACAGTCAACATAGCAACGTAATAATAATAAAGAGAGAGAGAGAGAGAGAGAGAGACAGAGAGAAGGTGGCAGGCACACTTATTGTTATTACAGTTGACAGTAATCACGATTTGAGTAAGTTGCAGAAATTGTCCTTTAGTGGTTATATATTTGCATACATGATGTAAAATTCTGTATTCTCATTTACATCGCCCTTTCCCCAGGGTTGTAAGTCAAAGCCAATAGTTTCATATGACACTGAAGATAATTTTCTGATCAACTCAGAAATGTATCGTGGTTTCAGTGCCACCACAGGAACAAAAAGGTATGTCAGCAAGTAGGATCGGCTTTTAATGAGCTTATATTATGTCGAAATTTAGCATGGATAATATCCATGGTTCGACTAATTAAACATGGCATTTTGCTAGTTACGATATTTGGTCATAAACACTTGTTCAAAGCAATGTAGGACATTCTGCATTGAGTATCCTGTTCGAGATTTTTCCACAAAGATATTGTTGAAGGTATAACCCTGAAATTGCAAATGGCCATATATTTTCGAACGTTGACGTTTATAATTTGTTTCTTGAGATACATGGTAAGAGAGTAATTAAAAGAAAACGTCTAGAGTTTGGCTTCTTTTAATGTTGTAGATTGTTAATAAAGTTTGTCTTTTTCTTCTACATCGTCCCGCCTTGCTTCAAAATAGATATTGCCTTCTAGTGTGTTTTGGAAGTCCTGTAACTATTTCTGCCGCTAAAAGCTGTAGTTTTTCAAGTTTTTCTGAATCGATCAACGAGCATCCGTCCCAAACTACAGTGGGATATTCCAAGATAGACCTGATACAAGTTATAGTTTTCGTAGACTGGATATTCGAGATTATGATACTTTAAAATGCTATCAATTTGACAAGTCCATTTGTCTTTTGACGAAAGTAATAATCATGGATGGCGACGAGAATCCACATATGTAAGTTCGATATCATCAAAAACAAATTCAGGATTATTTGTTACGGTTTTGTTTGCAAAAGTCATAGCCACTATATTTCCGAGATAAATTTTAAGAACCATTGCTTGCACCAGATATACTGTTTTATTACATCATAATTCACGACGAACTCTATTTCAGCACAGTAAAGGGATGAATAACGATGAGATGAACAATCTGTTAAAAGACGAGTGGGAGAGCTTATACAATGGGCGATATTGTTTACATAAATTAAAACAAGAGCGGACCATGCACGGATTCTTGTGGCACACCAGCATTTACAATAATTTCCCGTGAATAAGCATCGTACAGAATACCGTTTGTTTTTATTACATAAATAACTTTCAAACCATTTTTTTCAGATTATCGTAAACATCGTATTCGTTCAATTTAAATAATAAGGCTCTGTTCCAGACCCGATCAAAACTTTATGATGGATCAAAAATTACAATAAAATCAGTGAAGTGACCAGGAAGGAATCCTGATTGATACTTATAAAAAAGACGGATTTTATAAAGTAATTATATACCGCCATGTCGGCCAATTCTGCGCGTCGGGTAATTCTGGGCAACGATACGTCATTTCTGTAAACGTTAGATCAAGTGCTATTTTGGGTCAAAAATCCATTTTGTATCCAGAAAGAACAATCGTATATTAATTAAGAAAAGTGATATTTATAAAGTGTACAGAAATATCCCACATTAAGACTCGAAATACACATAAAAATGTGATTTCTAAATGGCAACGTGAAGACCCACTCCGTGACCTTCTTGAACCTGTTACCCAGAAAATTCGATTTACTATGCATCTTTTAGAATAATACAAATAAATACATTATATAAAAGATGGAAATGTGTATCTTAAAACAAAACTGTATTTTAATTAAAGTTTCCAATTTTGCAAGAAGTTGTCCCACACGTACAAAATCGTCTGCTACCCAACGTGTCCACTTGCCGCTAAACATAAATTATCAACAAATTACTCGGCGTATAGTCTGTTTCTAAATTCTGTAGTATTTTTCCCCATCAACAATACGTTGTAATCACATTACATCCTATTCATTGTTGTTTCTCTTCCACGCAATAACTTATTTTTCATAAAATGTTGAACTTTACTAACTTTTTTTACAAGATCGGTTTAGTTTGCTTAATACCTCTTGCCATTTATTGGCATTTTTACGTTGAATTTTGTAAAACTAGCTATAAACCTGACCTAATTACTCGACTGAACTGCTGACAGAAACACTCCAAAGTAATATATTTCATTTCTGTAGCTCAAATGGATAAACATGACATCTTTTCAAAGCTATGCGCTGAATAGGCCTTCATATCGCGAGTCAGGAAAACGGGGTGGGGTGGGGTGGGGTGGGGGGGGGTGTGGTGGTATCCTCTGTGTCCAAAATTAATATTATTTTGAACAGAATATTCTGGTGACCATTGCATCTTTTCAAATGGTAAGCATGGCTGTATTTTATTTTTGTCAATCGCTCGAATTCCGTATGCGTTTTGCTTCAATATTGGAAACGAAAACCTTAGGTGCGCAGAAATGCCCGACAGCAGTGTACCTTTTGAAAATGCATCTTTAATAGATGTTTGCGACACAGCTAAGTAGAGAGATTGGTCTATGGTTGCAACTTCGTGTAGAGCAACTCTTGTTTAGGAAGGGGAAGAATGTGCACAAGTTTTCATTGATCTGGATATTTATTTTTCGTCAGTTATTGATTTATTTTTCGTCAGTTATCGATTTATTTATCGTCAGTTATCGATTTATTTATCGTCAGTTATCGATTAGAAAGCGTAGCCAGTGGTGCTGCTATTGTTTCACTGACGCCTTTGAGCATTATATGACTTACGATGTCCGACCCAGTGGCTTTACTGGCAGAAATAGAACTAATTATATCTTTAATTTTTTTTTAAGTAAGAGTAACTTCGTTTAGGATAGCAAAGCAGCTTTTTATTTTAAAAAACCTTCGAGGAACATTGCTATCATCAATAGTTGAAACTGAGGTAAAATAATCATTAGATACGTTAGTGTTTTATATTTATTCATGGATGCAAATATAAAACTTATTTCTTGTGTCTATAAGTGGTGCAATAAAATGTGGAAGATGTATCTGTTTTAAAAATGATTTTTAAAAAAATTTCCAACATGGAGTATTTGTCAGTCTGAAAGACGCACATCAATATTATCCATATATTGCTTTTTCGCACACTTTTGTCGTGTTGTTTACTTTATTCCTGATTTTGGTTGAATTTGTTCCAGTCGATTGGCCTATAACGATTGATGGAAATTTGCGTGGTCCATCCCTTCTCCTTATCATTTTCCTTAATTGGCAATCAAACCAGGGTTTATCGGTTGAGTGAATTGTTACAGTTTTACAAGGAATACACTAGTCTGGTTGTGAATATATCAGTTAACACATCAATATCGATTGGTGATATCAATAGATCTGACCAGTTAGTTCCTGATGACAGAGCATACCATTTGTTAAAATCAGCTTGGTTGCATATCCAGACAAGGCACATGTAGGCCGCTTGGAGGTGCACGTTAACGCTAATTGCTTAATAAGGACCATCATGATCACTAAATCCGCTACTTTTTAAGATGTCCGTTTGAATTATATTTGCAACACTACTTACAAAGACTGGATCAAGCAAGGTTATGATAGTAGAAGTAACTCGTGTCGGATTTGTTATTAAACTTCACAAATTATTACTTGCCATTAAATTAACTAAATTTGCAGAAGGAAAAAATACAAGTAAAACCATTGTTTATATGTTTATAATTTTCAATGACGATATCAATTGAAGCTTTCCCAGAAATTGACTGGAGAATAGTTTGGTCAGTACCCTACCATAAGGCGAATGGATGCGATGGTAACATAATCTCAATCCGCATTAGTTCAGTACCGTGACAGCCATAGTTCAGATCGTCCAGATGTGACCAGTTTCTAGCTTTTCTAAAATGTTCTTTAAAACCATGGAGTTTTAAAGAATCTGTATGGATGGTAGAATTTACATGTGGTTCACTAAAACATAAAACTGAAGAATCCTTCGCTATAAGTAAAGCAGTCAATTTTTTGTTCAATAATCCAATTTTTTAAATGAAGTAAAGAATTTTCATTACCCTCGGTAGGTGGCGGGTTTGTTTCAATGTCCCCACACGAGTTAGTAACTCTGAAGTCATAAAAATCAATTGAGTATTCTTGATAAATGACAATACAACGCTTGCATTTATTTGTTTATGAAACATATTTCGAGACGTATTTCTGATGTAGAATTTTATTACTTTACTGCAAAACACTGAACGATTGTTGAATACCCAATGGAGATTCTATATTGTATTGCGGAGGTGTACGTTAGTATTACGGATTTTATTATGAGGTAGCTGTTCTCTACTGGAGGTACTGTCTATGTGAAGACAATATATGGTGAAATCATATGTGAGTCTGATAGTACCACACCGTGTGCATAGTGAGAGGAGAGAATAATAGTGTGAAAAGATAAAGTAAACGCTAGATGTGATCTTGCTTACAAGTGTTTCGAGTTGAGATAAATTGCTGGCTACTTTGGCATGCAACTCGGAAAGTGATTTTAGTTCTTTTTTAAAAGTCGAAACAGTTTCTTCCTACAGTGTTAAAGCTATATATAAAATAAAAACAATACAGATCAGCTAAATATGGAGTTCTGCTTCGAGATGAAATAATGCAAACACCTTAAGACTGGGCATCACATTGCATTCCAATAATCACAACGGTAAGATAACTATAGCGACGGACACATGCATGTATACACGTTCTCGGTGTTGCATCATATTAACATCCGATATTCTCCTGCCGAAGAATTCATTAAAGGTTTTAACTACAGGATCTGGCAAAAGATCCTCCAAAAAATAATCTCAGGCTTAATCTCAAATGTCAATTTTCAGCTCGAATATTAAATGTTAACACGTAGAAACCTTTTCCTGTCTAATTATATCAGATTATTTCTTCATGCAATATTATGTCTCTCAACTAACAGTGACAAGTTTAATTTAGTATTTATGTACACTGGAAAATTTATATAACACACCATCGCCACGATCGTTATATTAGCGTTGGCCTTGTATAGCTTTCAACGCAAACCTTCATATTTCTTCTCATTTACCTATAAGTAACACGTACACATTTGAGGAAGAATCTAAGAAGTATAATATAAAGGATATTGCACGAGTCGAATAGGGATAGGTGTCAAATCGATTGCATGATTTCCGCATAACATTGACTTGCACAATATAAACATATGCTACAACATTCAACGTAAAATAAACTCATCTTAACGATGATGATGATAATGATTATTGTCCCTATTCTATAACTAGACTATCTACTACTGTGAAAATGCACTAGTGCATTAGTGGTTTTGTTTACAATAATTTTTAAGTCACCATTTGTGTTGATATATAAGAGGGAAAGTATATACAAACTAAGCAATGTCTGGCACCTGAACGAAAAGAAATAAAGAAAATTCATTATTTGTGTTCACGCAAAAGATGCAAACGATTTGTATGGCCTTCATATAAATGAAAACCATTAATTCTAGCAAAATATGTTTCTTCAAGACTACTTATTAATCATAATATCTTAGGAGAAGTATTATTACTTCGCAAATCCAGTCCACCCAGAATACACTTTTAGCAAACAAAAGTTAAAAATTGTCTGCCCGCCAAGGCGGTCGTCGGGCATAGAGATCTTTCCTTGACATAGGGATTGGCGGCAAACACCGTGAACATCTCAGTACTGGAGCGTAAGGCATGCTCACTAGGTGATGTAACTGCGGCGCGGCGGGTGGGTCTATGCATATTATGTGTATTATGATTATGTAAGTATCCTTGGGAAACATTTTACTAGAAAAAATGATTTCTTCTTTAAATACGTTACCCAATGGTAGTAACTTAGGAGAATGGGTAAGAGGTGGAGGGATGTACATCCTCTTAGCCCGGCGATGCCATCTTCGGGTCCCTAAGGTATATCATACAGATTTTATATAACCCGACTGGGCAAGGAAGACTCCATCTGTCGGTGAGCGGCTTCAAATAGAGGAAATTACATGCAACCCCACCCCCATGCAAATCTAGCTGGGTCTTTTGATGCTGTCGAGGATCTGGAAAGGTGATCTATTGTGCCACGGATATACATCCCACCAGATCGAGCTGAGCCCTTTGGGATAAAAGATCTCTTAGTTAAAAGCTGGAGAATGTGGATTCCGATTCCGATCCATATTCCATGGTCTGAATAATATCAATAAGAGAACAGTTTAGGTCAAATGCTATGCTGATTGTATCTGCTCTAACCTAGCGAGCCGAAATGCGCAATAAAATTCAGCTGAACTGGGTTATTTCTCATATGCAGAGTGTACTAACTCGGATTTGTCCTGGTTGACAAGTAAGCCTGGATTGGTAAGCAGTGTAACATGGGTGATCATGTCATTTTCGAAGGTATAACTCACATGATGTTTTTGCAGGATGTCGTCTAGGTAACTTGACGTTGCCACATTAGAGATGGTTCGGACATGAGCCATTACTCGGTTCAGCAGACAAGTGAAGACGCAGAGACTGATGCTGAGTCCAATGGGGAGAACTCAGAAACTGTTATACAATCTCGTTGTAGGTAATCACGGGGACTTCCTTGAAGCCTTGTGAATAGGGACGTGAAGATACGCGTCATAGAAGTCCACATTTAGTGAGAAGTCTCCCTATTGGGTGGCAATCAGATGCACCATGGTGTTTCATCGAGAAATGCACTGACTGAGGGCGCTTAGGTCGATAATAAGTCGCAGAGTGCAATTTGCTTTTTGGACCATGCAAAGTCTGGAATAAAGCCCTGGATAATTTATATTCCGAACGATTTCTACCGCCCTTTTCTAGAGAAGGTCGTTTATTTCCTGCTGCAAGTTGGTAGCATTGAATGGGTCTGTAGAAACATTTTAGGTGAAGGGACAATTGACAGAGAAGGAGGTGTGTTGAAAGTGATGCAATGTCCCTCGGAAACCAATTTTTGTGCACACTGATTGTCATGGCGACTCATGTCCCATTCTGCAGTAGAGACTTGAAGCCTTCCTCCTACTGATATCTGTGGTAAGGACGGAGTGGAGATGATTTTATTTGTTGAAAAATCCAGGCGGTCGTTTAGAGAAACTGTGGTGAAAACGATCGATCTCTCTGTCTTTTATCCACTTTGTTTCGCGAGAACAGTGATTTTCGACAGGTGGAACTTCAATAGGACAGCTTTTCAGATATTTGTTTCCTATGTGAGTCCCGTGTTTTCTTTGTTTGTTTTCCTGAAATGTCCCTGAATCGATGCCGCGATTTTGGGGGATGGATATTAATCGCCTTAGTGACGTGTTCGATCTGACCGTTAACATCTGCATCAGAGGACAAAGGCTGTGATGGTATCTAAGCCTTATGATGATCGATAAGGTAGGTGGAGGAACAGAGCGCTGATTCTCTATCCACCAGTTGTAAAGTTTTAGTTGTTGTTACGGCATTAGCTAAGGTGGGTTGCGCAGTACTGATCAGAATTCAAGCCATTCTGGAGACTGACTCCCACGCTTTGTTCTGTTAATTGCGTGGTGGGAGACGATAAGCTGTGTTCCGCATGTTCGAAGACAGTCATATATACCAAGTCCAACATCGAGCCCACAACTATCATATTGCGTACCAGTTATTGTGTATCATTAAACGCTGTCCGATTCATACATATGGAGTATGGCTTTGTGATCCCCAAAGCTGTGATATCACGGTTGACTGCTGGGGTATACAAAATGAAATACTGGAGCATGACAATTGTAAACCACCGACGAAGGTTGGACGGTAAGTGCTTTCGTGAGAAAAATAGTCGGCTAGTACTTGGATCTTGTAATTGATGATATAGGCAGTTCAAAATATCTGTAACTCCGCCAGACTGGTAGTAATTTGAAGATGGATTCTACCTTTATCGTCATAACATCACCTGATGCTGGAGCTCTGGTCCAAGTAGTTGATGAAGTAGGAGGAAGAGGACAGAACTCCGTAGGTAAAAGGCGGAAAAAATACTCGATTGGAGGTCTGAAGGCTGAATCTTCCAGAATCATCATATAGTCTAGAATCAACAAAAGAATCTGAGACCAAGCATCGTCGTCTTTGCGTTTATGAGATTATCTGCAGATCACTGAACTCGTGGAGTGCTCTGAATTTCATACTGCGACTTCCAAGTGCTCGCTGATTAAAGGGTACCGTCTAGTGGTAAGGGTGTGAAAAAATTGCGAAGCGACTTTTGATGCAGTTTGAGGCACTAAGCGTGGCATCGTAAAAAATGAGTGTCTTGAGGCAGTGTGTGGGTTAGACTGGTCTCTGTAATTGCCTGTATAGACCGGGTTCGACATGTCTTACGACATATTATCTTCGTCGTGGCCCCTTAAGATTCCTTGTATAAGACCTAGCCCATTCCTTATAGAAGTTGACCATCTATCTGGGTTAGAACGTGGTCCGATTCATTTTATCGAGAGGGGTTGTGGGATGTTTGAGCCAAGTGACCGGTCCGTTCATCTGCTGTGTGAGGTGCTTTTGGCTGTTTGCTTGACTCTTTTTCTCGCAATTCAGCAAAGATATTGCGTCTAACCCTGACTTGGTAAGGCCTATATGTATCACGAATGACAACAAGTCCTTAGGTGGTAACCTGGGTCCCTGAGCTGTCTCTGATGGTGTAGATATCTGGCGTTTTGTAGCTAAAGAGCCATTTGTTGATTTATCTCCCTTATCCGTCTTAAATTCCCGCACTGAGGACATGTCAATCATTAATCTTTTGATACCGTCGTCCTTAGCTGTGCATTTCTGCTCATTGCCAACGGTCTAATTTAAAAGACACATAGAATCGAACGTATAAATCTCTGTAGCCCTGCACCTGATTTGTGGAACATAATGTCAGTGGAGATCTATATCTTATAATGTTTTACCTGTAAATTAGTGCAAGCAGGCGACAATAAAGCTTTGGAACGTCCAGGTATAATATAATGACAATACTACCTGTAGGAAGGTTCAATGACGGCCTGTACAAGTAATATCATTGAAGCTTGGTTCCGGCCGCTAATAAAGTATTGGTATAGAAAACCCACATGAAATATAATTATATAGCCCAAACTTAATGTGAAGTCGCATATATTACTTGTGCAAGTACCCAAAGTGTGAAGACGACAAAAGGTTAGAAAATTGTAACGCTAGAACTTTGTCAGCATAGGAAGAAAGCAAAATTGAAAATATAAATGACATATACTTTCATTAGAAGTGAAAAACTCGTCCAAAATATTATGGTAAACCTCCCGAAAGTGGATTCTGGCATTTGGAGGTGTCTCCTGACGAGAATGTGCTTCTTATTACGAGCACAATTATTAACTGAAATATTCAAGAGATTTTCCGCCAATCACCGTACCAAGGGGAAATCACAATGCCCAAATGCCTCCTAGGTAAGCAGATAAATGTTGGCTTTTCTTTATAGCTAAACGTTTTGTCTGGGAATTCAGGCTGGATTTGCGAGGTAGATGTAGTTCTCCTAAGGCGTTATGGTTGGGTAACGCTTTTAAAGAAATGACACCTAATCTAATCCAGTAAAGTCGAAATGCAAGTCACAATAACCTAATAGAGGTGCATACAAATTGAGCTTCTAATACAAGCAGAGGTTATCTAATAAACTTATGTAAGTAAATGTGTCAGAGAAGCACCAGCCAGCAAAGAAGGACATTGTGAAGGCTTCCATCCAGACAACAAATGTGTCAGAGAAGCACCAGCCAGCAAAGAAGGACATTGTGAAGGCTTCCATCCAGACAACAAATGTGTCAGAGAAGCACCAGCCAGCAAAGAAGGACATTGTGAAGGCTTCCATCCAGACAACAAATGTGTCAGAGAAGCACCAGCCAGCAAAGAAGGACATTGTTAAGGCTTCCATCCAGACAACAAATGTGTCAGAGAAGCACCAGCCAGCAAAGAAGGACATTGTTAAGGCTTCCATCCAGACAACAGATGTGTCAGAGAAGCACCAGCCAGCAAAGAAGGACATTGTTAAGGCTTCCATCCAGACAACAAATGTGATTGTTGTGTTACTACGCACGCGTTATAGGCTCAGCAACTATTCTAGCTGATATCATTTTTTTCTTAAGTTGTAATATCTCTTGTAGGAGTAAGTTGGTGTATTTTTCTTTATGCTTTAAATTTGATTATGATGGTGTATATAAGTGAATTGATGAGAAAATACATTTCTGTGAGAGAACACTCACTAGCTCACTCGACAACACAACATAAAATCCAGTTTCATTGTATCATTTTATTTGCTCAAATATATAACCTCTACATATAATAGTAACAGTTTGAATTCTTGAGATACGAAAATATTTTATGTTTCCTGTGAGACACAATAACACCAGTAAGAGCAGTCCGGATGGATCAAATTTTCTCTAAAGCAGAACCTGGCCCATGTTCTGTCCTAGTTGACATCAGAATGACCTGACATTCACTGTAAAAGATAATTAACACATATTACTGGAGTAAAAAAGCATATAATTTATTAAACTGTTTTAGCAACCATCTCTCTAACTCTCATTGAAATGTCAGTCCCACACTGCATAATGCACTGTCATACCTTTCGAAGTACAAAACCAGCATACATACTGAAACTTTTGTTATAATTCTGCTCCAATATTATGGGAATTATGTGCACTAGTTTGAATTCATAAATTTGTCTTTGTTTCCGAGAGTTTTGTGTACCGCGTTAGTTCTTACAGAGACTATTCCAATTCATGGAACCACTTAAGATATAAATTGACGTTTCTAGTTCTTTCATTGATCTACTGATACCAAATCAGTCCAATACCGAATATTGATGGGGGGAAATTATCGTTCACAAGCACAATAATAAACATTCTTAAAAGAGTTTAAGTAGCCTGTTAAGTGTAGGTTTCTTCCCTGCCTACAGTGGTCAGGTCATCAGAAGTTTTAAAATAACGAAATCTGAATGTGACCAATACGAAGGACATGTAGTTACTAAGGAGACATAAAAAATAAAAATTTCATGTCTCCATCTCAACAGGAACTTGGAGCAAAAAAGTTACGATAAGGGGAAAGAAATCGATCAGCGATTTTGACATTGACTTTCACTGTGATATATGAGATGATGTTAAATAGAAAAATATGTATGAACAATGGTTGATGTCTGAACCTAAAACACCTATTAATACATAAAGCAGAAAAACTCAGTCAGCCATTAAATATATTACTTATATTTTCTTACTTAGGTTATCATGACCTTGAAGATAGAACACCACATGTAAAATGTAGCATACCGTTAAGTGACAGTATACAAATATTCGGATTACATTCATTCATCTTAAGCAACTCATAAAGAATTGAACACGAGGAAATCTGTTACGAAACATACACTGGTCTAAGCCAAAATGATTCCGAAATAAATGTAATCAAACTTCACTAATTCTGGTTCACGAGAACGAAATTGTTGCTAAAAATTGTTAATTAGCTCTAGGTTTTAAGGTATTATACTAAGTCAGTATATACGACCCTTGATTTGGGAATGGCGGAATATAAATGAGTTATAAAGGGAAGGGATCTCAATTTAAAATAGAAATGACTAAAATACATCTTTGACTGGATCTGTGAATAAATCTATGACTGGGTTTGGGCAATACTTGCTTTTTAGGCAAAACAATGATGATGCAATCTGAAGCTGCTATTGCATCATACATGATATGAAATACTTCATGTTATTCCTAGAAGTCATGGATGGTGCAATCATAACTAAGGTCACATCACTCTGCTGAACGAAACTGGCCTATATCAGCTCTAGAAATGTGTCGTGCTCTATTATTTGTCAGTGGTTGATTTTGCAAACGGACACATTTATGTTTAACCAAAATTAGCTGAGATGCCTCGTATTTGTGTGAACAATGCAGATACCTTCTACTGTGTTGGTGGTGAAGTGACTTTGCATCACAAAAGCACAATATAACCACTATGGTTAAGAAAGATATCGCCTTTATTTTGGCTGCAAAGTTAGAGATCAGGACAAGAGGTTGGCCTCACAAATATGCGGAAACACCTGTGTACCAAATCCGCGACAGTGGTTGAACAGGAAAAGGAAATTTATGTCTTTTGCAGTGCCAATGATTTAGAGAAAGCCAACAGATCGTATCAGCAATTATTGCTTCTGCATGGTGCGTCCAGTTGGGAAAGGTGTGTCAAAGACAAAAAAGTGGACTGTGCATGATCCAAGCATTCCATCAGCTATAAACCCAGTACCTCACAGAGAAGGACAGCCGGTTCCTGATGCACCAGAATCATTCTCACTTGAGGCAGACCTGGAAGGAAGAGGAAGAGGTTGAAACTTCTAGAACTGAACCATCAATGTCACATGACCCATATTTTCTACCATCTTCCTCCTCTGAACCACACCTCATAACACAAGGTGAACTGAATGACCTTATCTGGGATATGGGACTATCCAAGAGTAAGGCAGAGCTGTTGGGCTCCATACTACAGCACTGGAATTTACTTGTAGGTGATGCAAGTGTTTTCATGTTCCATGACCGTCAAAAGGATCTTGTCCCATTCTTCTTCGGGGAAGGTGATCTTGTAGTCTGCAGCAACATCGATGGTGTAATGGCAGACCTAAGCATCGTTCATGATCCAGATGAGTGGAGACTGTTCATTGAATCATCGAAGGTGGCATGGAAAGCCTTCCAGTTAGTTAATGGTAACACACTTTATTGGAAAAACAAGGCAGACAACTAGCGTGAGTTGGTTGATAACCTCCTCAAGGCATACAAAAGCCTTGGTTGCAACATGTCAGTAGACATACATTTTTTGTATTTATCTAGATTTCTTCCACCGAACTGCGTAGCAACGAACACGGCGAGCGGTTTCACCAGGACATTGCAAGAATGGAGAAACGCTATCAAGGCAAATGGAGCTGATCAATGTTTGCAGACTATTACTGGACAATGACGAAATGCTCCATTTAATGATTACAATAGATAAGCCAAGAAGCGCCGAGTGCACACTGAATAAGGACTAAACTATGTACTTTTATGTACATAACAGTGTTTCGTTTCATAATAAGTTTTATATATAACCCAATTTATGATTAAAACTCTACTATCTACACAATATACATAGAAATAAAATCTAAAAAACTGAAATATCTAGGAGGCAGTTGTTTTAATCACCATATTTGAATTCAGCACATCAAAATCCACAATAAATGGCACATCGAATCTCTAAAGCAGACGACTTCTAAAAATAGTAGACCAGTGACCTTTAATACACGACGGCCAATGTAGTATAAACAAATATTCAAAGCTTCATCCCATATTTTCAAATGACATCGATGTTTTAGAATTAAATGGCAGGTAGGAGGAAAAATTAAATACTAAACCTTGGTTTTGTCATTGATCGTGAACAAAAGCTCCTGCACGTGGTGTGTGACACACCTGATAATGATGATGTATAAGTACACCAGATATATGTATACCTAGATTCAAAACTTACTTTTAAACGGCTCTTAAGTTACAATGTGAAAAAAAGCGATAGACGCTCTAACGGTTGGAAAGAAATAAACGTGGACATCATACCTCACGCTTGATAAGAAAGGGGTTGGGGACAATAAATAAAACAATATTCATGTTCGAAGCTCATACATAAGCTGGACCGAAGGACTGGTAACGTGATTTCCCTGTTGATGTGACCTGACAAACACTAATGGACTGGTAACGTGATTTCCCTGTTGATGTGACCTGACAAACACTCCAGCAGCACGACAACGGGCTGGCAGTAAAGTTGCATGTTGGTATGCGATTGTGTACTTGTAATAAGGGGTACGGTGAAATGATGATGGAAATGATTTTTTGTTGCAAAAGATATACAGACAAACACAATGTCTAAATCAACAACCTACCTTTTGGATTCGGCTGAAAATAGGAAAGAAAATCAATTGATTAATTCAAGATAATTTTATTAAATAATTGTCATAAAATTGGTAAAATAGAAGTTCATCTCTCTCTCTCTGTTAGTGATTTAGCCTTTGTTGATACACTAAAATATATAAAAATGTATAATTTCATGTCCTCGATACTATCCTAATTCTGGCTAAAGAGAATTTATTTTTGGGTGATCTCACTTAAATGACAAGAACTCTGATAAAGCTTGCAAACATATTTAAGTGGCACGACATTTCAGGTTATCAAAATATATATTATTATAAATGTAACGTAGATTCTGCGTAATCGTGCTAATAAAGTGTTTAACAAGATAGTAATAGTTCAAAAATGGACGAAAATGGGAAACATACCTTTAACGACATGAACGTATAACTAGGTTGTTGTTGTTGTTATTGTTGTTATGGGGTTTATCGCCATATTTTAGCACACGATAGGCTATGCATGGCGGTCATTATTAATGGTGGAGGAAGAACCCAGGAAAACCCCGGAAGAACCAGCGACCTACGAGAAGCTACTGACAAGCTTTTTCACATACCCACATTGGCCGAATCCTAGATTCGAACCCACGCAGACAGAGGTGAGATGGCAGTGATCCGTGACGGAGAGCGCTTTAGACCACTCGGGGCCCCCTATAACTAGGTATTTTTAATACCCATATCGATATGCGCACCCAGTGTAATTTGTGTAGTTTATGTATATATGTAATCATGTTTACGAGCTTCCCTGGACGGACAGACCTATCCGAATTAAAAGTTTCCTGCTGAAAGCAATATGGCAGTAAATAAACAAAATGTAAATGATTTAAGTTATATACAGGGAACATTAAGATGTAATTTGTTCTAGTAGCTGGCATGCCTCATTCGTAGGCTTAAGTTTTAAACCAGTGCGTCTGGAACACTTTCGCTTATTTCATCAACAAGCTAAATAAAGCTTGACTCCAATAGTTCATAATGTTGCAGAAGGTCAATTTTCTGAATAAAATGTAAATCCTGACATTTGAACAATATGAGCATGTGTTAACTGATTAGAACATAGGAATGCTTATGCTTAGATGAACCAGTTTTGTTTAAGCATTCAGTGTGTCCCCGATCCTACGGATATCTAGCTCGATTTGATTACCACAGGGGTTTTTATGCGAAACTATGCGCACAGAGTGAATGCCTAGTTTGGAAAAGCAAAACTGTGTATCAAATGTTTGAAATACAATTAGAAACGTTTATCCAGTCCGCATGTCCCCACAATTTATGTAGAAAAAGGACAATTCAAAGTACTTAAATTTCCATATGAGTCTGCTGATTGGCAAGTAGCTTCGTCAGGACAGGGACCATGCAAAAGTCTCGAATTTAGGTTATTTTCTACGCATTTGTGGTAGTTTACAAGATGAATGTAAATATTTAAGGAATAATTCTGACCTTAAAATAATAAAAACATAAACAAGACATATAGACTTTTATTTTAGTATCGTATGAAATGCAAAGGTTCCAGTACTGGGCAGTTTTTGCTGGACGCAATACCTGTAAGGAAGTGGAAGTTTGTGAAAACTGTGCGGAGTGACCTTCCTAAGAATGTAATTGGAATGATATTTTCAGACTTTGGAATATTGCGTCAGAATTTTCCATCAGATAGATCACAACTGGAAGCAAACGGCTGTGGATTGTGTAGGACTTCTAAAATACGATAAAACCGTAAACGATCAAAATAGAGAATTTTATTTTGGATCGTAACAGATGAAAGGGTTACATTATTGAGCAGTTTTCATTGCAAGATTGGACGTCACGCAAACAACATACGCGTGAGGCAGTTACATTTTGTGAAAACTGTGCTGCGTAGTCCAACTTCGACAGAGATGGGATGTAATCGTAGTTATATTTTTTTAACTGGGAGAATGGATGCATAACTCTTGCAAGACAAGAACCAGTCTTCATCACACGAGTTAGACATTACAAATAACACTTGACAACATCAGATAAGACAAGAACCAGTCTTCATCACACGAGTTAGACATTACAAATAACACTTGACAACATCAGATAAGACAAGAACCAGTCTTCATCACACGAGTTAGACATTACAAATAACACTTGACAACATCAGATAAGACAAGAACCAGTCTTCATCACACGAGTTAGACATTACAAATAACACTTGACAACATCAGATAAGACAAGAACCAGTCTTCATCACACGAGTTAGACATTACAAATAACACCTGACAACATCAGATAAGACAAGAATCAGTCTTCATCACACGAGTTAGACATTACAAATAACACTTGACAACAGAGCAACTATTGTTTAAAACATCGCACTTGTAAGTTTTTACAGTTGTTTCTGACACTTTTCAAGAAGTAATTTTGGGGGAATTCATTATTTTGCGATAGTCTTTAACTTCTCTTTACGTTACAGCGGGGTATTGATACGTCATCGGGTCGTTTTGACGTAAATAACACTATCGCTAATTCCAGAACTTACTGTTTATCGTAATACCGTCTTCTCTAGGTATTCTTATCTCTAAGTTTGGTCAAAATAAAAAATAGAAATGCTCCAGGTTATTTTAGTTTAAAATTACCGCATATTTTCTGTATTTTAATTATATTTGTGGAAGGAGTTCCCACAAAAATGTGCTTAACATTATGTAATTACTCTTACGGGCTAAAAATGAAGAACATTTCTATTGGCAGTAAAATGAGACAAGACGAGTAAAGGTTGATTTACACGTGGTAACTACCTTGATCGTGAGTATGCATTCGTAGAAGTCTTCTATATTTAAGGCAGTAGACGACCGTAGTGATAGTTGACACGGCAGCTATTACTCCCAAAATGGCGGCAACGTATACAAGGTATGAAGTTTCATGGGAACCTTCTTCACTGCTAGAATGTTCATTTAATCCTTGATCTCGTTGCTGTCCTTCAAAGAATTTTACACCTGTAAGGTCAGAGATGAACTTGGTGTTTCTTACTGAGTTTAGCAACATTTTCAATAATCACGAATAAGGCATTCTCAATGACTGTAGATATCCGATTTATAACCCCCCCCCCAAAAAAAACAAAAACATTCTGATAACTCAGTCCTTGCGCTTAGTCTTCCAGTTACATTCCCATATTTTTGGAAACTAAATTAGAGACAAATCCAGAGAATTAATATTGTCAAGCATTTTCGTTAAACAAATTGCCATCGAAGAATTCAATAATTTAGCAAACATAATATATTTCGATAAAAGAAGATCATGTATATTTAAATGGAAGAATTTGGTTGGTGAATGCCATTCATGACTCCTTGATCAAATTCATCATATATTAGGAAGACAAACGCAGCTGTGTAGACTGGCCATAGCGAATACTCTCACTTTAAGGCCTCAAGGGAGATATCAAACAATCTACGCCAAAAAAGTTTAACTTACAGCTACTGACCATGCATTAGATGCTTTTTCAATAAGGTTAAGAGCGGAAAGACACTGCTGCAAGGGTATGAAACATGTTGCTCATGGATAAGCCACTAACACCTTAGAATGGCTCCGGGATTAAACCTGGAACTTCAGAGATGTAAAGAAAGCTAGTAATGTCCAGTGCCATTTTGGCTATCGCAATAGAGGTAGGGCAAAGCATCTGGCTTTCGAAGCCACCCGTAAGAGATAGAAATAATAATTTATACAACAAAATTAGACATCTTCAACAGTTCTACCCATTATATGCATTTTTGCATTTGAAAGCAGTCTTATTTCAGTTTTATAATTTGGTCTACGTGATATGACTATTCATTTAATGCAATTGTGGTTGTGTTTTGTGGACCATAAATGCACCACAAAGAAAGGAGAACTTGTTTTGACACTGTAATATTGTACCCTTTGCTTTATGTAATGAAGTGTTTAGGCAAATTCATCCACATGTCTCTTTGGTTTTATGTCAAAGACATTTGATAACGATCTGTTTTAACAGAAAACATAGTGCCTTTTGTGACTACTAGCGAAGGTTACTTCAAAAATGGCTCCGCTCACAACAATTTGCGATGGCAGTGCTTTATACAGAGGACTTTGTGCTGGACAACTAAAGCCAGTGGATCAGCGGAACAGATATTCAGGGGGAAACAAATCTTCTGAACGGCATAGATTGCTAGAAAGAAATCCAATTCAAGGTCCCGTTAGAATAAAGATGCATGAGAAATCTAACTGAACTCGAGCATTTTAAAGTAATATTATGGTATATAAATTAAGGTAAAAGGAACAGGAAATCAGGGGCCACAATCCATTTAAGTAATACTGCATAACGATAGAACTCGTATTGATTCGAGGTATCAAGAACATAAAATAGCCTGTAAAATATGGCGCAATTCCACAATGTTGAGGTAAGCAATGCCAAGACGAATTAGCGTAGCATAACTCATGTGGTCGATGTCGTGGATTTGATAAAGCCAGTCTTACTCCAGATCTTATCACTATATAAGTGCATGCCATGTTAGGGTTAGAATGCAGTAATCTTTGCTAATCTGTAGAAACACAACCTAAGAAAAAAGGTAATCAGGGACCAAACCTCCCTGAAATAATAACACAATGACACAGAAAGCAGAATTTATTCGGAGCTAATCACAATGCTGCATACCAAATGTTGGCTAATATTTCACCGTTCCCAGTTGTTATCATGCGGTAAACAGCTTGACGGACAGACGGATGGACACAGTGGTCACTATAGGGTTCGAAAGAAAAGCAATTAATGATCGAAAGAAAAGCAATTACTGATCACAAAGGCTTGATGTATGCTGAAAATACTGATTATTCTTTCGTAGAATATATAAACGTCCTTGCAATAGGACCGATAAAAATTCTTCCAATCCGTAAAGTGACCCATTATTCTGCCGTGAGACCAATATTTTTCTTCAAGGGAAAGTTCAAATGCATTTTCTCACAGTGACGAAAAACAAAACTGGAAAATCGTCCTCGATTGTACTGGTAAAGACGTGAGATCTCTATTTATAAGTAATATTATAATTTAGGGTGTGAACGTACGAAACGCATTTGGAGTAAGACCATATTTATTGAATAGACAGTGTTTATAAAAAGTGTGGCTTTCAATGAAAACTTGCTCACCTTCCTCGCAGGTGAAGCCCGTCCAGCCATGTTTGCAAAGGCACATGTACGAACCCTGGGTGTTGATGCATTGGCCACCATTTTCACAAATAATGGTTTTACATTCGTCGACATCTGAAATATAGTGGTACCGGAATTAGACTAATCACTTTCAAATTATGTAGTCATTTATTAAAAGAAACCCTATGACTACAAATCATGGAAGTAACAAATTTCCACGACAGACATGCACATAGTTACAAAATACATTGACCAATACTCAGAAATCATATTAGATTCGTCGATTACTGAACAATATGGAATCAGCAATATTGCGTTCAACCATATAATAACGATATAAATAAGACAATATGCACACATGAACAAATGCACGCACTTTCAGATTATTGTGAGGCAATTGAAAACTGTTGTTCTTGTTGTTGTTGTCTTTTTTTTGTGTGTGTTTGTTTTGGATTCAACGCCGTTTCTGAACGCATTATAGGCTATACATGGCGGTACAGTATAGAGGAAGAACACGGGAAAACCCGGTAAGAACCACCGACCCAATGATGCTGCTGGTACCTTACTCTCATATTGGTCGCAATTTGAAAATGTAAGTAGAAGTTGATCAGATTTGTGGATATTCCACGAACGATCGCTTTTGCAATGAGTTAAAAGATTTGTGGTGAACAGGGCAATGTTGAAGTTGTGTTCATCATTTGTTATATTTAATCCCACGCTTTATCAAAAGCGTCTGGGATATTGTGTATGTGCTTCCGTCATGCTATCTTCTCCTTCAGTGTTAGACAAATATTTAGTAATCCAGGTGTAAACATGTGTAATTAATCTCGTTTTATATTTCTAATGAAGGTTTTACATGGAACAGACAATGATGAATACAACTTTTCAGATATAAAATACGAATAGAAATGTATCGAATTTTGTTTATTGGGTCTATCCTGACCCTATGAACTAAGCAAATGAGTGTTAAGTTAGACAGGAGCTAGATCCTCAACTTACTGGACATGAAAAAACAATATTGGCCCCTCTGTCAATCTTTAACCTCAGGGCTCGAACTTAGCTCCTGTGTCACAACTTGGAAATTAGTGATATGCCCGTCATACAACCATATTTGCAATTACTGGAGATTTACACGAAGAATTCAGATATTCTAATATTGGTTCCTGTGTCTAAACTACCAAGCCGCCCTCAAATACAGAACTTTGCTCAATTGTCAAAACTTAAAAATTATAAAAATTTCCACTCATATAACTATACAGTGGACATTAACAAAAACTACACATATGCATTTCACATCAGACACTTGGACAGTCTTCTATATAAGGAATATAACAAAGAGACTGTCGAGGGTGGTTGTCCAGACTTGTGTGTGTTCTACAAAGAGACTTATGTTAATTTACTTCACCTATATTTTTCTGCTCTTGCTGTCAATGCACTTTAAACAGTTTGATATAATTAAGTTATATATATATATATATATATATATATATATATATATATATATATATATATATATATATATATATATATATATATATATATATATACATACATACATATATATACCATTTTAGCATAAAAATAATATTTTATGAAAGAACAAATTAAGGATAATTTCCAGAACTTATAAAAATTCACACTTTGCGCATAATTTCATATTTGTGTGGTGTTTGTTTTATAAATAGATTTGGATCTTTATCCTTTGCAATCACCTACTTAAGGTAATACATTTATGGTAAAAGCTGTCATCACACCTTTGGAAACAGACAGTAAAAGCTGTAGTCACACTCTTGGAAACAGACAGTAAATGCTGTCATCACATTCTTGGAAACAGACAGTAAAAACTGTTATCACACTCTTGGAAACAGACAGTTAATGCTGTCATCACATTCATGGAAACAGACAGTAAAAACTGTCATAACACACTTGGAAACAGACAGTAAAACTGTCATCACATTCTTGGAAACAGACAGTAAAAGCTGTCATCACATTCTTGAAAACAGACAGTAAAATCTGTCATCACACTCTTGGAAACAGACAGTAAAAACTGTCGTCACACTCTTGTCATCACATTCTTGGAAACAGACAGTAAAAACTGCCATCACACTCTTGGAAACAGACAGTAAAAGGTGTCATCACATTCTTGGAAACAGACAGTAAAAGCTGTCATCACATTCTTGGAAACAGACAGTAAAAGCTGTCATCACATTCTTGGAAACAGACAGCAAAAACTGTCGTCACACTCTTGTAATCACACTCTTGGAAACAGACAGTAAAAACTGTCATCACACTCTTGGAAACAGACAGTAAAAGGTGTCATCATACTCTTGGAAACAGACAGTAAAAGGTGTCATCACACTCTTGGAAACGGACAGTAAAAGCTGTCATCACATTCTTGGAAACGGAGTAAAAGGTGTCATCAAACTCTTGGAAACGGAGTAAAAGGTGTCATCACACTCTTGGAAACCGACAGTAAAAGGTGTCATCATACTCTTGGAAACTGGGTAAAAGGTGTCATCACACTCTTGGAAACAGACAGTTAATGCTGCAATCACACTCTTGGAAACAGAGTAAAAGGTATAATCACACTCTAGGAAACAGACAGTAAAAGGTGTCATCACACTAATGGAAACAGACAGTAAAACCTGTCATCACACTCTTGGAAACAGACAGTAAAAACTGTCATCACACTCTTTTGGAAACAGACAGCTAAAGGTGTCATCACACTCTTGGAAACAGACAGAAAAAGGTGTCATCACACTCTTGGAAACAGACAGTAAGAACTGTCATCACACTCTTGGAAACATAGTAAAAGGTGTCATCACACTCTTGGAAAGAGACAGTAAAAGGTGTCATCACACTCTTGGAAACAGACAGTAAAAACTGTCATCACACTCTTGGAAACAGACAGTAAAAGGTGTCATCACACTCTTGGAAACAGACAGTTAAAGGTGTCATCACACTCTTGGAAACAGACAGTAACAGGTGTCATCACACTTTTGGAAACAGACAGTAAAACCTGTCATCACACTCTTGGAAACAGTAAAAACTGTCATCACGCTCTTGGAAACATACAGTAAAAGGTGTCATCACACTCTTGGAAACAGACAGTAAAAGGTGTCATCACACTCTTGGAAACAGACAATAAAAGGTGTCATCACACTCTTGGAAACAGACAGTAAAAGGTGTCATCACACTCTTGGAAACAGACAGTAAAAGGTGTCATCACACTCTTGGAAACAGACAGTAAAAGGTGTCATCCCACTCTTGGAAACATACAGGAAAAGGTGTCATCACAGTCTTGGAAACAGACAGTAAAAACTGTCATCACACTCTTGGAAACAGACAGTAAAAGGTGTCATCACACTGTTGGAAACAGACAGTAACAGGTGTCATCACACTCTTGGAAACAGACAGTAAAAGCTGTCATCACACTCTTGGAAACAGACAGTAAAAACTGTCATCACACTCTTGGAAACAGACAGCAAAAGTTGTCATCACACTCTTGGAAACAGACAGTAAAAGTTGTCATCACACTCTTGGAAACAGACAGTAAGAACTGTCGTCACACTCTCGTCATCACATTCTTGGAAACAGACAGTAAAAACTGTCATCACACACTTGGAAACAGACAGTAAAATGTGTCATCACATTCTTGGAAACAGACAGTAAAATCTGTCATCACATTCCTGGAAACAGACAGTAAAAGCTGTCATCACATTATTGGAAACAGACACTAAAAGCTGTCATCACATTCTTGGAAACAGACAGTAAAAACTGTCATCACACTCTTGTCATCACACTCTTGGAAACAGACAGTAAAAACTGTCATCACACTCTTGGAAACAGAGTAAAAGGTGTCATCATACTCTTGGAAACAGACAGTTAATACTGTCATCACACTCTTGGAAACATAGTAAAAGGTGTCATCACACTCTTGGAAACATACAGTAAAAGGTGTCATCACACTCTTGGAAACAGACAGTAAAAACTGTCATCACACTCTTATAAACAGACAGTTAAAGGTGTCATCACACTCTGGGAATCAGACAGTAAAAGGTGTCATCACACTGTTGGAAACAGACAGTAACAGGTGTCATCACACTCTTGGAAACAGACAGTAAAAACTGTCATCAAACTCTTGGAAACAGACAGTAAAAACTGTCGTCACACTCTTGGAAACAGACAGTAAAATGTGTCATCACACTCTTGGAAACAGACAGTAAAAACTGTCATCACACTCTTGGAAACAGACAGTAAAAACTGTCATCACATTCTTGGGAACAGACAGTACAAGGTGTCATCACACTCTTGGAAGCAAACAGTAAAAACTGTCATCACATTCTTGGAAACAGACAGTTAAAGGTGTCATCACACTGTTGGAAACAGACAGTAAAAGGTGTCATCACACTTTTGGAAACAGACAGTAAAACCTGTCATCACACTCTTGGAAACAGACACTAAATACTGTCATCACACTCTTGGAAACAGACAGTAAAAGGTGTCATCACACTCTTGGAAACAGACAATAAAAGGTGTCATCACACTCTTGGAAACAGACAGTAAATGGTGTCATCGCACTCTTGGAAACAGACAGTAAAAGGTGTTATCACACTCTTGGAAACATACAGGAAAAGGTGTCATCACACTCTTGGAAACAGACAGTAAAAACTGTCATCACACTCTTGGAAACAGACAGTAAAAGGTGTCATCATACTCTTGGAAACAGACAGTAACAGGTGTCATCACACTGTTGGAAACAGACAGTAAAAGCTGTCATCACACTCTTGGAAACAGACAGTAAAAACTGTCATCACACTCTTGGAAACAGACAGCAAAAGGTGTCATCACACTCTTGGAAACAGACAGTTAAAACTGTCGTCACACTCTTGTCATCACATTCTTGGGAACAGACAGTAAAAACTGTCATCATACTCTTGGAAACAGACAGTAAAAGGTGTCATCACATTCTTGGAAACAGACAATAAGAACTGTCATCACATTCCTGGAAACAGACAGTGAAAGCTGTCATCACATTCTTGGAAACAGACACTAAAAGCTGTCATCACATTCTTGGAAACAGACAGTAAAAACTGTCATCACACTCTTGGAAACAGAGTAAAAGGTGTCATCATAGTCTTGGAAACAGACAGTTAATGCTGTCATCACACTCTTGGAAACAGAGAAAAAGGTGTCATCACACTCTTGGAAACATACAGTAAAAGGTGTCATCACACTCTTGGAAACAGACAGTAAAAACTGTCATCACACTGTTGGAAACAGACAGTAAAAGGTGTCATCACACTTTTGGAAACAGACAGTAAAACCTGTCATCACACTTTTGGAAACAGACAGTAAAAACTGTCATCACACTCTTGGAAACAGACAGTAAAAGGTGTCATCACACTCTTGGAAACAGACAGTAAAAGGTGTCATCACACTCTTGGAAACAGACAATAAAAGGTGTCATCACACTCTTGGAAACAGACAGTAAAAGGTGTCATCACACCTTTGGAAACAGACAGTAAAAATTGTCATCACATTCTTGGGAACAGACAGTGAAAACTGTCATCACACTCTTGGAAACAGACAGTAAAAGTTGTCATCACACCTTTGGAAACAGACAGTAAAAGCTGTCATCACACTCTTGGAAGCAGACAGTAAAAGTTGTCATCACACTCTTGGAAACAGACAGTAAATGTTGTCATCACACCTTTGGAAACAGACAGTAAAAGCTGTCATCACATTCTTGGAAACGGACAGTCATATGAAAATATCATAATTTTAGGCAGAAAAAGCAGTTGTATTTGCGGGAAGATATTGGAAATAGAAATCCATTTTTGGATCAAACCCAGTTTTGAAATATTTATGGTTTTGAATCCAAGGGCTTTTCATAGTCAGGGTAACAACAGTTCGAACTCTGCATATTTCGTTGTATAGCAGCTTATTATGCCATCATTGATGGAATTAACAAATACCATCTTCATCATACATGACTGTAAATTTCCAGCAGTGTAAACGTGGAATTAATGAAACGTCTCAAGTTTGCGGTCGTATTCAGTTTAAACAAACTTCAGAACCGTCTCATGTGTGTGCAAGTATTCATTTGAAATGAACTTGACAATGTCTCAAGTTTACGGATGTATTCAATTAACATGCATTTAAAAACTGAGTGATGTTTGCGCATGTATTCAGTGGAAATACGCTTAAAAACTTATCAAGTTTGCGGATGTACTCATCTTATATGTATTTCAATAACTGCAATTTAATTATGATTGTAATTAAAAGGATACAGTACCTACATGTTCTATAATTGTTAAATAGGGCATCTAGGTATGGTTCAAAACTACATTTCATTGTATAATTACATGGTTTATAAAATAACATAACTCTGGATGTATTGTTTTTAAATTTGCATTCACTTACTATGTTAGTAATGCAGTCGTTAGGGACTTACCAATTAGTCTATTGGCTGACTGAATACCATGAATTCGTGTATTTTTACAGCTTTTAAAAATCATTTTTCGAAGCTTTGTGAAAAGGCACAATTTTTATGTTTTACAAATTCGTAGATATCTTTATATTTACCTGTGTCGCACCTGTCTCCGCTGAATCCATCTTGGCATATGCAGGTGTAAGAACCGTTACTGTTATGACAGGTGCCATCGAATCTACAGGGTGTCACCAAACATTCGTCTACATCTGAGAAGACAAATATAGCATGAATATTACTTCTCACGCTTAACTGTTGCACACATGATTATAAAGGAGAGAGAGAGAGAGAGAGAGAGAGAGAGATGGGGTATGAAAGACGTGTAAGTAGTTTTCAATTAGTAAAGGTTGTGAAGTCTGGATATATATATATATATATATATATATATATATATATATATATATATATATATATATATATATATATATATATATATATATGTTTGTGTGTGTGTGTGTGTGTGTGTGTGTGTGTCATTTTGGGACATAGTGATCTGAAAAAAGTCCAGCTAACATTTTCATTTATCATTCTTAAAAGAACATCGAATAGAATGAATCTGTAATGACTTTCTTTGATCTTTGATCTTTAATGAAATACCGCAAATTATTCAACTTGACCCCTTGTATGTAAACAATACGTTAAGCATGCCCAGTTAGGTAATGGCTCATAATTCCTCTAGATATTTTCATCGCACCAAGAGTCTTCGTGTTAAGATTGAGTACATTCTAATTTAAAATCGAATTACAAATGTTCGGTAATTATTGGCAAATACTCGTTTCATTGGTCTGCAACCTCCACCAAAAAGTAAATATTCTAATAATTATTCTGTAATAAAACTGCAAATGTTTCTCCATTTCTTAAGGTTTGCGTGCTTGTATGTCTTTAATGTTAATAATATTGCATTATGATCAGATCACGTTTGCAGGCCAAACATTCATCACAAACACTGCGATTCTATTGGTACATATACATGTTTGGATTATTACGCTAATTCCATATTATTTGTTGTGCAAAAATATTTCAAATGATATAAACAGTCAAAAAAGATAATACAAACAAATACAGTAAAATACTAGAAAGGAACTCACTTCGATGACTAATTCTAATTAGAAGGCTTCATATACTAGATATGGATTTGACGCATAAATAGAGTTGTATATAGAACTAGAACTGCTGATACTAATACGCATCGATATCATGATTACTTTTTTGTAATCATTACAACAAAAAGCAAACTAAAATAATGGAATAACAAGTGTAGATGACAATAACACTTTCATCTCCTTCGGACATCACATAATTGGATTTAACGCTCCGATGGCCTAGGTAGTGAGTGTGCCCTTACTGGCAAATTCATAAAAAAGACGTATACAAATGGTCCTAACAGCTGTCCATCATTAAGAGGTTAGTGTTGGGACTGGTCGGCCTTGTGTCAGGATAATGTGACTGGATGGGACATGATGCTACATGTCTGCGGCATGATGCCCCAGTGCTTGACATCACTATAAACTGCCATACTGCAGACATCGTAGCGATATGACTGAAACATTGTTAAAGCTACGTTAAAAATCCACATCGCACACACGCACGCACATGTTGGGATTGTATGCCATTCTGTTTGTCGTACCATGCACGACACCATTATGTGCAGTCGAGACCTTTGGCATAATGGAGATCTGATGAACGCCAATACGATGTCAGTGTTTCACTGACATTTCCTTTCACCAATCATACTCCAGGTTTCGCATTTATGAAGATGTAAAACTTCAATCGGAACATATTGCTTCTAACTTTAATACCCATGATTCTAAATGTGACGATTGATTTGATGATTTACTAAAAATTCGTGGACGTGAATTACAAGGCTGGCAGAAAACTAACCGTCAGCCGTTGATGTACGATCCACGTCTGATGAGGAAGCGTCGATTCTAATCACTGTGCAATACATGAAATTACCAGTGTGCGTAACAGTTCTAACATATAGCCGCATAGGTATTAAATAGATACAACATTGATGAAGTGTGAATGGAGCGATCAACAGAGATGTTTATTTTCAGTACTTACGTACACTGTTCGTAACAAATTGTGAACATAACCAGTCACTAAGTAGATGCTAGATGGCTTACTTTTGACATATAAAGTACAAATTTGTGGTATTGCTAATAGTAACTCGCAAATTTCTAGCAACATATTGCTTACTTCCCTCACACCTTAATCGCGTCCAACCATTTTTTCAAAGGCACCTGTATGATCCCTGTGTGTTAAGGCATTTGCCAACATTTTCACAAATGATGGTTTCACATTCGTCAATATCCATAATATTGTTGTATCGGAAATACATAAGTCACTCAGTAATCTGTGCGGTCCTCTAAACTAAGAAACCTTTAGATTACAAATCTTGGACATATCAAAAGTCCTCTTTGGACCCCGACGCATATGCGCATAAGAATAGAATACATGGAACAATGTCGATGGACTCATTTTCAATGTGTGCATTGCGGAAAAGTATGGAATCATTCACACCGCGAGAATATTATTATGCAAAATATAGATGCACGTACAATCACATCATAGCATTAGAAAACCTTTACCTCTTGATGATGAGGATTCAGTCAGACACGTTACAAGCATGAACTAATGCACGTACGCACGGGATGCGTAGACTCACTGATACTGTATGAGAATTTAAAACAAATATAGAAGTTGACCACATTTGCAGATATTTCCGCAAAAGAGCGAACTTCAACGAAATCGAGCTTATGTGGAGAATTTGGCAATTTTGTGATTTTTTGTTTATTTGTTATATTTATTCCAACTTGTGTAAAAGAGCCTGAGAGCACGTGATCGTCTCTGTCTGCTCGTCTGCCTCATATCTTCTGCTACATTTTAAGACACATATATAGACAACCCTGTGCTGACAAGGTGCAATTACTGGCAGTACGTATTTTACAGTGACATTTTGTTTTGTACATCGTACTGACAATTATGGGCAAACTATGAACGATATAATTTAGGAAAGTTTAGATACGCATATGACATTGAAAACTAGGTCTATCCTTATCCCCCGGGATTCAATCGTCCCTGGATATACATTGGAACTAGTGAGATCCCCACCCTATAAGCAACATACAGAGTGAATCAATCCATAATTCCAGAACAAACACATGGCCCCTGGATTATAATTTGGACTAGATTAAGATCCCCATCCCGTACACATATATACCTTCATTTGAAATAAAAAAAAAAAAAACAACATCTAAATTCGTATGATCCTGACATTAATTAATAGGTCTCTTCGTACTCCCATCGCTTCCCCAGAACATATCACTTGGGTCCTAACTAGGAACTATTGAGACATCCGTACAGTAACAATATATACGTTACGTGGTCTTGGAAAGCTGTTTGGCCTCTGGGTTTATTTTTACTCTGAAATGACGTAGTTCTTATACCATTTTTTTGGGAACACCCAAGATATCCACTCCTATGACCAAACAGTGGTCAGGAAAAAGGGAATATAGATATGCAACTTATATTAGACCCTGGGTCAGTCATACCCATTTTTGATGTAACCAAGAGGTCAAATGAAGTGTGGTTGTCAAAACATATAAACGAGCAATATTTGTTCTAAAACACAGACTTCTGGTCGCAATATTTACTGACGTTTCTATGCACTTGTTGTCACCTAATATGAAATTGGTATATCTTAAAACAATTTGCAACAATGGACTTATTATTGAGACTAACGTACATGTATATCACTTTACCATAACATAATATTTTAAGAAAGTAAAACTTGTAACAATTTCCAAATTATGAAAAGAAAATATCAGAATTTGCGCGTAGTTCCAATTTTTTTTAAAGTTTGTTTAAGTTTTGGGATTTTAATTTGGTGCAGTTCTTTTTGCGTTGTTAAGTTAATGCAACAATGCTGTACAAGAGTTGGTAGAGAAAGAAAACGCCTCAGTGGGTAAATAGCTTCAATTAAAAGACGATGCTTGACACATATTACAATATCAATTAATTAAATCCCAAGAAATTACTTTGAAAAATTGTGTATCACTGAAAGGCTTTCAAAGCTCATCATCGATTTCTTAGATATGTTCCCAAATATTATGTGTTGGTAGTATAAAAATATAGATCCTTTCATATGCATTGGTGTAGGATAGAAAGATTCCACTTGTGAGTCAGAAGTTTGGCAAAGCACCGTGTTTGCTGCACAATGTTGATCCAACAGTGGAATTTTCCTATCCTACACATTAATATCTTTTATCTCACATTTCTGAATGAAAACCGAGAGTCAAAGTCAAAAGGTCGTTTTGTTCATACAATTGTAAGTTTCAAACAGTAAATCACCCACTGAGAATCTCTTCAGCTTAAGCACAAAAGATAAGCTTACACTGAAAAATTCAAGGCAAACGTTCGATGGTATTTAAAAAAATATGTTTAGCCTGCAAATAACAGTGGTTCAAAACGACTATGGTACCAGCAAAAGACAGCTTTCTAATTGTGTACTACAGATAATTTTTGCAATGATACAGATGCGTAAAGGTAAAAAATAAAGTCGACTTTTATTCCTATGATTATCTGAGACAGAAAAAAAATCATGAATAATAATCCTCGATTTACCTTGATCTAGAATTGATTTACTCTTCAGAACTTATAATTAGAATATGAATGTGTAAAACCATTAACAATTACATCAACGGCATTTTAAACTCGAAATATTGACTAAACAGCAATATTTAAGACTTGGTCGATAAATGGGTAATGACCTGTTTGCCGGACACCTAACGTCAATCACTCATTTAAATATGTAAATGTCTTGCAGTTACTGTTAATCTTGATTATTGTTAATCTTGAGTATTGTTAAAGAAAATTGAAGTGGTGATGGGAATCGGGAAGATTACTTTTTTTGTGTGCATTATAGTTGCAGAAGAAATTCAAAATAATCCACACGTTAGGATAAGGTCACGTGTGGGGCGGAATAGAACCATCTTGCTCCGGTGTTTTATATTGGCAATTAAACCATACACATATTAGAATGTGACAAAACCATCTTTCTCGTCTGATCCTCCTGTATCTTTGTCTCTTACAAGTATTCCTCGTGTATACTAACCAAAGGAACACCTGCCTATAACAACGATTTTGCCTGCATGATGCCGCAGTCTATATCAAAATTGTTTGTCTTTACTTCGTAATTGTCATACCAATTCCACCAAGTAGTTTTGCAAACAGAAACATTCTAACTAAAACTGTAAGCAAAATTTGGTTTCATTTTATTATAGGATGAATGGGACATGTACTTTCAGTATGTATTGTGTCTGCTTTACAGTGAATCATTCCAAGTGTGAACAAAATTTATCAAAGGGTTCATTGCATTCGCTTCATAATGAATCAACCCGTGCATGAACATAATCAATAAAAAGCTAATTTAAAAAAAAGGAAACGAAAACTTGAAACAAAACCTTAAAAGATAGATTATATGACTGTCTGCAACGAAAGACTGTAAACAAATCTGTAATGAAACTGTTGATGCCGAATCATCCAGAAAAAAACAAAAACTAAAGCTTGTCCCACCTTTCCACCTACGTTAGCTCGACAAACGTTTGTATCACAACAAGAGCCTTTCTACACTTCACATACAATTTCAAAGAAACGTGTGTGTTCGGAACGTATCTGTTGGTAACGTGTCTGTTGGTAACGTTTCTGTTGGTAACGTATCTGCATGAAAGATGTTAAAATTGCCATATAATGAAAAACCATTGTCTCTCATAAAGTCGGTTCTTAATTTGAATGTTAATCTCGGTGATGTAAGTCAGCTGCAAAACTGTAACGTTGTCCAAGGTTCTAAAGGCACGGGTTGAAATAAGGGAAACCATGGCAATGTATCTTTTAAAATTCACGTGACACTTTGGATTAGAGTTTTATACCCTTCAAAATAAAAAGAAGCATGCAAAATATGGTAACATACTCCAAATCTTTAATTCTTTTAAATGCACATTGGTGCATATAAAAATAGTGTTGCTATAATGTGTTTTCGTATTTATTTGGGGATCACTCCGCTGGCCTAGTATATCGAACGTCCGCCACGGACGCTAGAGGTCGCTGGTTCGAGCCCCGTACCAAAGACTTATCAAATGGGTATGAACAGGTGCATTGCTAGGTGCTCAGCATTAAGAGGTTAGTGCTAGGACTGGTCAGCATGGTGTCAGGATAATGTGACTAGACGGTACATCATGCTACGTGTCTGCAGCATGATGTCCCATTGCTAGACATTACTATTAACTGCCACACTGCAGACATTGTAACTAAAGGACTGAATTTAATAAAAAAAGCTACGTTAAAAATCCAAATCACACACACATATACACACACATACACACACACATTCACACACATACATATAAATACACACACATACGCTAGTAGTTATTTTCAAAGTATTGGGCAAGCGTAAGATTTTAAAGCGGTGCTATCAGCAAACGACATTCTTAATTAATCAAATTACGGCTGTGAGCTGGAGATATAAAACTTATCAAGGCCTCTATTACCGCTGTTAAAAGACCACTTCCGTGGCCTAGTGGTTTGAGCATCCGCCTCGGAAGCGGGAGGTTGTGGGTTCGATCCCAGGCCGAGTCATACCAAAGACTTACAAGATGGTATTAACAGGGGCACCCTAGCCTCAATGGAAATTAGCATTACAGGACCCCTTGGGCAAACCTAGCCTCAATGGAAATTTAACATGGGAAAAAATCATGGGCAAACCTAGCCTCAAGGGAAATTGAACATGGGAAAAAATGATGGGCAACTCTAGCCTCAAGGGAAATTGAAAATGGAACAGGGTCGGGACCCTATTTTAATAAGGTCCCGACCTGATGGGTCTATGGAAAGGGAACAGGCGAAAATTGAAACAAGGAGGGTCTCTATTTTTTTGTTTTTAAAAAATAAAAGAAATAAAAATAAAATAAAAATAAAATAAAAAAATAAAAAAGGGTAGGCAATTGAAAGTCGATCTCTTTTCTAGAGATGTGGGTGGCCCTGAAAAGGGCCTTTGGGTTTCTTCTTCTTCTTCTTCTTCTAACTCCTCCACTTCTTTATCCATTCCCTTATTTTTTCCATCATTCCTTTCTTCTCCTTCTTTTCATTTTCCGGTATCCAGTCCGAGTGACCCATGGCTCGGAACTTCTGTTGGATTTTTATCCAGTTAGCGTTCAGTTTCTCTAGTTCTTCCTTTTTATTCCTATTTTCTTCTTCTTTTCTATCTTTTGCCCACCTGTTCTTTATTTTCTCCACTTCTTCATCTATCACCTTTCTCATCTTTTCTTCCCCTTTTGTCAATCTTTCAACACTCCTTTTGACAAAGGGCCACTCTGACCTTTTTTCTATCTCTTCCAAAAACCTTCTTACTTCTTCTACCTTCTCCAAGGCCTCTTTTAATATCCCCACTCTGACATAAGGGGGATTTCTTAGCCCTCTCAGTCTCTTCACTTCTTCTTCAATTAATCCTTCTATCATCTCCCTGGCTAATTTTAGTTCGTTCACGTAGTGCACACTGGTTCTTAACCTCCAATCTCTTTCAATCCTTTCAACTCCATATTCACCATCCACCATCCAAAAATAAACATGCCTTAAATCAATGAACATTTGGGACACTTCCATCTTCTTTTTTTATTCCTTAGAATGGTGCGAACGACGAATACTGTGGGTTCTTATAGTGAAAGCGCGGACGTGATGGAAAACATCCCCCAAAACAAAATTGATCTTACCTAGATCATTACTTAAAACGCGCGGACGTGAAGGAAAACATCCCCTACTTTTCTCATTTCATATCATCTACTATTCACATACGCTAACCATCAATAAACTAACCCAAAATTTACCATCCACACACACCCAAATCATTAAAATCAAATCCCAATAAGCTACTATCCACACTAACCTATGCTAGCGCTTATTAACACACAATCATATACATAAACTTACACACTCACACAAGGAAAAAGAGTCAGTGTTTATATTTACACTACTCTACATACACACATTGGCAAATCGATTACTATTTCTTTTCTAGAGTATTGGGTATCCCTGAAAAGGGCTGTTTTTTTGTTTGCTATGGCAATCTTTTAGTTTCTAAGAATGCGACGTCCTCTGAGGATAGACTTTCTGACGATAGGTCTGCTTCTTCGGAAAGAGAAGAAGAACTCTTTGGTGTCGATACGACAATCGACAAAGCCTCTGTCAGGTTCAGGTTCCTGCTGCTGCTGCTGCTGTTGTTGTTGTTGCTGTTGCTGTTGTCTCTGAAGTCTATACTTCTCTGTCCATTCTTCTTTCTCCCTGTTCACTTCTTCTCTGAAGAGCTCTTCTATCAGGTCTTCAGTGACTTTTAACATTCTCACATTCTCTATCTCTTCTGGCTTCGGTATCAGACTGTGTCTGACCCTATGCAAATTCACGTAGGCTTCGTTTAGCTTAGCTAGTTTGGAGCACATCTTCGTAGGAGGATGAGTCGGCAATGGATGGTTAGACTGGAAACTGCCCCGGTTCTTAAAGTCAAAGCGCGGACGTGAAGGAAAACATCCCTCTACGGTTTTCGAGCCGCAACGTTCAATGAGTGTCATGAGAGGGATAGAGAGAAGTCAAAGAGCATGAATCAACATTCTTATAGCCAAACAAAAGACAAAGGCATTTTTTTCAAAACACAACATTATTTAATTCAAAATCACTTAACACTAACCAACAACTCTAACATTTTTAACAATAATCCAACAATATAACAACAAACATTTTTTTTTCAAATCACAAACATTTTTTTCAATTTACACATTATTTTGGACAGGGCTGACAACGTTGTGAATGAAATTGTGATTTCCACTGTTGGAAGTCATTAGGCCATTGATGGACACTACGTTTCCTAGCTTCCAAAACCATTGATCTACTTTCACATCGTTTCTTGAAGAAGAACGAGGATCAAAATGAGTCACTAAATGTTCTAAGGAATAGCCCAGGCTGCGATGATGCAGAAAATACACACAATATTGTCCACACACCAAGGAATCTGTGCCTTGTAATTTCACATTATTGAATCGGGTGGTCTGAGCATTTCTTCTCATAAAGTCAATGATATCGTCTTCCAAAGGGGGCAATCCGTACGAATCGAAATATTCCACACATCCTTCTTGAGGAAAGTAGACGGCTACCCAGTGGGTTCCTGGGAGATGACTGTCGTCCGTGTTGATCACATAAGCTAGATGGTCTTGAGGTTTGCGATGAGGCAGTTCATCTTTAGCACAGACGACAGGATTCCAAGAAGCAGTATACGAGCTGTGGTTCAAAAGGTAACAAAGTTCCCAGGTATCCATTGATTTGTGTGTTTTCTTCTTCACAGGTAATAATAAGTCATCAATTCGATCCTGACTTCTTGCTTGAAAATGTCTGACAAATAACCGTTTCTTCGTTTCGTCTCCCCACTCTGATTCAGGACAGCTTCGATACGATCGATCTCTTGAGTGGTTAATGGTGGACAAGAATGTTCACGCAAGTCTTTATACCACTGATGCAACACGACTTCGTCCAAGATGAGACTCCAAGCTTCGTCCAGATACTCGTCCAATTTTTCTTCTTGACTCAGCATCAGGCATTTATCGTGTTGAATTTGACTGGGATGATCGTTTTGACATCCATAGCAATTTTTCTTGATCAATTCCGTCATTTTTTCGACCAAGTGTTTGGCAAAACAGGAGACTAAATGGGCTTCTTGTTCTGGCCATCTTGACTTCATCATAACTTCATCGTCTTTGTCTTGGGATTCTCCTTCCACGGTCTCCTCACATTCCATCTCCAAAGTTTCTCCACTAGGTAAAGAGGGATAACAGTCTTCCATGGCTTCTAATAATCTAGAATAACTTCTCTCAAACTGTTGATTTCTATGGTATTGTCGAATTCTGCATACAGGATGACGTTTACCGTGTCTGGTAGATTTGTAGTAAACTGAATTTCCACACGAATCTGGCCCGATTTTATAGGGTGGAAATGTCCCTCGTCGCTGCCTTGGTCTGGAGTGCAATCAAAAGTCCACAAAGCATAGCCTCCTGCGTAATCGTCGTACGAAATACCGTGACTGGTGTTGGTTCCTAACTGTCCAGTGGCTTCGTATAGGGACAAGTACGACCTCAAGTAATTTTTCTTGTCAAAGTTAGGTTCGAAAGGTCGGGTACACAAGGTCTTGCCATCGCGACTGACTTCGATGTTGGACACGTTAAAGTGATGAAAGTAGAAAGGATTTTTAGCCAAAGCTCCGTTGAAGGCTGCATTCTCGACGATACCAAGGATCAAACGTTTGGGTAGCTGGCCTTGGAACAGATGATCTTCGATCATGGATCGTTGCCCCGTAGGAATGGTGAATGTTATCACTTCCACGCGTCGTATCGGATACTTAGTGGTCGTTCTGCTCAACGTCTGACTGATGTCGTTACCCACTTTAGGTAACACTTCCACGCGTCGTACGTAGAGCCTGGCTTCCTCGATGACAGTTTTGCAAGCAGTAGTACCTATCAAATGGAAAGCGGCACTGCTACGATTCAGTCTCAGGCGAACATTCACCCCATTCAGCAAATATTTCTCTTGCAACCACATGTCCAAATGCAAACGATCCATCAGTTCTAAACTCTGTCCGTCTTTGATTTTGTCTCTTCGTTCTACAAATCCCGCATTGTGTGGGTTTTTTTTTGTATCAGTTTCGAATGTTTCAAATTCGCCCGGATCGTCAGCTTCCCATACCACACAGGCATCGAGATGGGTGTTCTTGGCGTCTATTCCGTACGTCAAGAGATTTTCCAGGTAGGTACGATAAGGGTAAGTATCCATGCTGCTACTGACTAGTTTGTTATTCAAGTACAAGTCCACTCCACTGAACAAGGAATGCATGAAATTGTTGACGGGAGCTATTACCTCATCGCCATCTAGGGGCGAATTGTCCTATCGACAACTTTGACTTTCAGGTACAAGTAACTGCTATTCAGATCGATGTAATCTTCGGGCTGTCCTTTGATTTCAAACTCGATGGGAGCTGAGGCTGTCAAAGAGGAGACGGGGTGAAATTCCACCCACTGGGATTCTTGCATGGTCATCATGGTGAGGGCATGGCAAACAGATCCAGTTCCGACTTGGAACAAGCGCAAGATTCTCGGTGCATCATTTTTTTCTGTGTCTCAATACTTTAATAATCGAAAACGTCTAAGTCTCGAACAGTTCTTCTTTTCTTTGTCTTTCTAGCTTTAGAAGTGTGAAGTCTGGTGAAAGGGTGTTTTCTTCGTCGTCTCTTTCTGCCTTGTCCTTGCTGAATGCCTGACTCGGTAGCGTACAGGGCATTTATAGGTGTTTCTCATCGGCCCAAAAGGTCTTTGCCCGTTTGCAGCAAGACATTTTTGCCAGCCGTCATGAAGGCTTCTTTAGGGTTTTGTTTGTCGATGATGACATTTTGGAGAAATTATTTGCCTTGCGTCAATGCCGCATCTTTCAAGACGTGCAATCCGCGTGTCACCATCGGTTTCAAGACTGGGGCCACCGAACGAAAGGCCGATTTTAACATATCTCCTAAACCGTGTCCTCGCTGTCGAGCAACCCCTCGGTACACTGGATACATGACTTACGAGTCGTGAGAGAACCGTTTTCGAAAATGGAGTTTCACCGTGACTTTTCTTTTGGTGAATGGAATATTTTGTCCCAGATCTCCTTTTATAGCAATGTTGACCGTGTCCAAATAAGACTTACTGACAGGCAAATAATGAGGATTTACAAATTCGCGGTGGACGTGATAAATGTTTCCACCTTCCTCGTCAGCGATCGTGGCAGAATCCACTTTGAAAGGAATGACACGCAGTAACGGTACTGAGGTGTGTCCCACCACGTTGTACTCCACCACATCGGAGTACACAAACATCAAATTCAGTCCTTGGTTCAGTTCTACCGGGGCACGAAATAACTTGCTAAAAGACTCGTTGTCGTAAACGACTGGCAATCCGTTTTTCTTGAGCATGGCCATTCTCATGTCCATGTCTCCGCCCAACATGTCAAACAATTGAGGACAAAATAAAATGGATACGATTTTACTCACGTCAAATTTCATCAAGAAGCGACGAGCTGCTTTGTGGTATTCCATGGTGACACTTTTTTTGACACTTTCCAAAGAAACAACACAATAAATCTGGAATCTATGGTGCTCACCAACTGTTGATCAGTAAAATAATAGCCTGGGGGAATGAACAAGTGATAGGTGGTGTACTTTTGATTTTTTTGTGCCAGGGGTTTTCTTGTCATATTTGCCATGGGTATCCAAGTACTGTTGCATTTGCTCGTCATAAATTTCCACATCAAAAAAATTTTGATTGGGAAGGACATTGAGGACTTTTGTCGGGTGAATGATTTCTACTAAAGCCACTTCCCAGTGGGCTTCGTGATCTAATGGGATGGCCTGAGGTAATTTGGCCGTGTAACAGCACAACGTGTTCTTGGGAAACACCTCCATGGAACTGTCACTGGGTAAGGTTAAGTAAAATTGGTTTTGGTGACTCATAATTCCAGAGTTCTGTGGCTGTCCGAGGGGCTACTGGACGTCCGAGGCGAGTCTCCGCTCAAAATGGGGTTATTGTTGTTGTTGGAGTGGTGACTGACACTGGCACTGGACACAAGGTTCCGAATTTCAGGGAGGGATTGGGAAGCAGGTAACCGATGCAACTGCTCAATAAAATCGTCCACAATTGTTTGTCTCCTTGTTGCAAACTCAAATTGGCAATGGCTGCCCCGATGACACAATACACCACGAAGATTTGGCAGAAAAAGACGATTTGCGTTTTAGGCACACGTTCTCCATACCACACCCACAAGGGTTGTTTTTGTAAATCTTGCACAGAAGAACTGGGTGAAGGAGTGGTCGACGTAGCTGCGTCTGTGTGAAAGGGCATGATGGTCACTTCTTTTTATAGTCGATGACTTGCGAAGCGTCGATCCAAGAATCAAAACTGGGTGGATATCCTTTCCAACGTACTTTGACTTCTTTGACACGTCGTTTGCCCACTTTACGGGTTCTGCGTTCGAGAATGCTTTCGATGTCGTACACGTCGTCTTCTTTTTTGGTGACACGTTGTAACTCGGGCAAATAAAACGTTCCTTTCAGCACTTCTCCGTTCATGTCTTCCAATTTATAGACGGCAGGATGACGGCCATGCACTCGTCCAGTGACACGAAACAATTCGGTCGTCCAGTTAGGTAAGTAACCTTTGTCGAAAGTGCGTTTGGTTTTGCCAATGCGCACCAAATCTCCTACGGTCAAGTCTCCACTTTTCTTGCGGACAGCCCTCGTCGGGGACGTACCAAACAGGCGCTCAAACACCAGCACTTCATTGTCGGGAGTCACTTCTTGCGGGGCACGTCCAATGCTTCGATGGTAAGATTGGTTGTACGCTTGCACCAGGTAAGGTAAGATGTCGATGTACTTCAGAGTGTGGTGATGCGTAAAATATTTCCACATGCATTCTTTCAAAGTGCGTTGAAAACGTTCCACGATGCTGGCTTTGGTTTCGGGATTCTCGGTGGTAAAAAAATGAATGTCACGTTTCTTTAATTCTTTTTGGAAAGCTTGGTTCAGAAATTCGGTACCTTTGTCCGTTTGCCATCGAAGAGGGTGACGACCACTTCGTTTCAACACTCGTTGTAGGGCTCGAACTAACTCGTTGCTCGATTTGGAAGTCAAGGGTACGACCCATGGAAATTTGGAAAAGACGTCGATGACACAAAACAAATATTTGTAGCCACGATTGTAGCTGGTCAAATGAGAGACATCGGCTAAATCGGCTTGCCATTGATGATCGATGCCTTCCACTCGGGTGCGACTTCTGGCAAACTTGCGTCGAATGGGTTTGTGTAAAGTGTAGGTAGCTTGTTCTTGTAACCATCGTTGCACTTGAGGTAAACGGAGACTTTTCAGTCGAGTTTTGGCAGCACGATACAATTTTTGAACTCCTGCGTAACCTGCAGGATGGGAGGGATCGTAGTAAATGCTGGCTAAGACTTTTTCCATTTTTGTGTTTGTTTGTGTGTTAATAAGTCACCCACTCTTCGGTGATGCTACTTTGGGTGGGTCGAAAGGGTGGTTTAGAAACGGATTTACGTGTCCGATGGGCTACGGGAGTAGAAGTCGAAGGTAGTGGTGGTGGAGGTGGCAATGGAATGGCTTTGGTCTTCTTTTCTTTTTTCACTTCTGGTTTCCATTCTTTCTTTTTCACTTCTGTCGAAGGAGGAGTGGACATCATCTTTTTAACCCAAGCTTTCATTTCTTCTCGTTGGGGTATGGGGGACGGGGTCAACAAGGATGCTGCAATCTTACTTGAAATGGGAGCTGCTGACGGTGTTTGAAACATTTCTCGCATCTCTTCTTCCTCAGGTCTTCGTGGGGTAGCATCTCTGGTAACCCCTGGGGATGGTAGTAGTGGTGGTGGTGGTAGTAATGATGGTGCTGGACTTTTCATCAAGGTCTTAAAATCTTTCAGAGTGGGTAGAGCAGTTTCGTCTAAAGCTCTCTGGTGAAAGAGTTGCAGTCGTTGCAAGAGTTGACCGTACTTTTGCGATTTTTCTGTTTCGGACAAATCTAGGCGATCCATCAAGGACTGCAATTCGTGTTGTAACTGGGACATCTCGCTCAAATTGGGATTGGGAGGTAAATGCGGGGTGCGTTGTTCTTGCCAACGATGGTATCCCATCCATCGTTTGTAAGGCACTAAAGCTAGTTTTCGTCCTTCCATGGGGTTGTCAGGGATCGATTCTGAGATCTTGGGACTTAAGATGGCCTTTTATCTTGCTCCCACCAGTCCTCCCAACATGGTTCCCATGACTCCTTTCAGTAAGGGGCCTAACAAGAGGGTAAAATGCCTCCACGTTGGACCAACATCGTCTTCTTTTGACGAAGGGGAATTTTCTTTTGAACCATTTGGCAAAGAACGTGACGATGTTTGCCTAAGCATTGTTTCTGGTGTTTGGACAAAGGGATCGTGCCTTTCAAGACGTTCAAACAACATTCGCACACGGTATCGATGACCTCTTTGGAGGCCGATTGAATGAGTTTTTTCGTAGGGGTGGAGAAGCTTTGGACAGGACAGATAACATGTCCCCATGTTTGACTAAACGAGGAGGCAGTCCTTTCCTTTTCTTTCCTTGGGGTTCTTTAGAAGAGGGATGTTTTCTGGAGGGTGACATCTTCAGGAGCACCAAAACACTGATACCCTACTTGGTCACAGGCCTTTTTCATACTGGAACGCGTCGCCACTGATTGTCTTTACGTCGTATCAACTTCAGGGCAGGCATGACACGTCGTGCAGGGGTACGTAACGGACTAAATCGAGCCAGTTCTTGCTTGGACAAATCCAGTAAACTTTGTAATATGCCCGATTTTTCTTGGACTTTGATTTTGAGAGAAGGTACTTTGTGAGCAGCAGCCATTGCCACTAAATTGGAGGGTCCTGCCACTGGAGAAGTTCTTGGGGTCATCAACGGAGAAATTCTTGGTGTGATCAACGTCTCCAAGTACTCTTCAGTTCTTGGTGTTATCAACGGAGAAGTGGATGAACTTGAGGCTGCCGGAGACGCGGTCACCGCCGTGGCAGGTCGTGGTTTGCGGGTGTAAGGTTGCGTCCTGGCCGAAGTGCCTCTCTTGCGACTAGTTTTCTTCTGTGGACTTTTCTTTTTCTGGGGACTTTTTCTCTGTTTCTTTTTCTGGGGGCTTCTTTTCTTTTTTCGGGGTGGTGTCTGGTAAGAGGAGGGTCCCGCCACTGGAGAAGTTCTCCTTGGGGACCTGGTCTTTTTCTTCTTCTTGGAGCTTCGTTTGACTTTTTTCTTGGGGAGAACTTTGGGGGCATTAGGATCCCATCTTAAGAGAGAGCGAATGATGAACCCTCCTAGAGTACCGCTCCCTCCAGGTTTCAAAATGATTTGTTTTTTGGTTTGAGTGTCGATGCGGGGATCGGCCAGTTGGGTCAAAGCGATTTTGTTTCGATCAAAAAAGCGTTTGGTTTGATGAGTAATCTGAATGATCCCTTGGAGTAATTGACGGGCTTTCACCGTAAACCATCGTAAGACTTCTTTGAGACTAGTTTCTAAGACACGAGATCGTGTTTGTGGATTTTTTTCTCGACTGATGCCATACAAGGCACGAATCACTTTGACGGGAAGATGCGACTGAAGGGACGTCATGTTGACGTTGTGTGAGACAGACGAAAAGGGTCTGAGGTTTTTATAGATTTGTTTGTGGAGTGAAATTAAGTCGAGGACGGAGACGTGTACAGGACAGGCCCTCCGTCCTGGCACCAGTGGTGAAACAAGTGGGTACGAAATCGCAAATCATCGGGGGTCGTAGGTTTCAAATCGACGAGTAAATAGGCGTGTGGAGTTTGAGTGGCATCGTCGTACGCCTCAGTCAGCCATGGCGTTCCTAACTGTTTGGCTAAGACTTGCACTTGCGATTTATCTCGAGGGCTTTTAAACAAGACCACGTAATGTGCATTGAGACTGATGGTGCGATGGGCTTTACTTTATTGAAACAAATCTTGGGTGATGTAAACGACACTGGCATTACGGTGATGCCCTTTGCGCGTGAACCACAGTTTAATTTCTTCTTCGTCTTCTCCTAACATGTCGTCGAAAATGACCAAATGGGTTTGACGGGAGTCAGAGACGATGCCGTCGTCTTCTTTAGGAATGCCTTCCACAAACACGATGGAATCGCCTTGACTTTCTCGCAAGAGACTGTACGCCGATTGCCACTGTTTGTAACACCATACGATGCGTTGAGGTGGTCGATCGATCAAATGATGTTTATGTTCGATCAAACGTTTGACGAATTCGGTTTTGCCTCAACCGCTAGGTCCAGCAATGAGCATGTTAAAGGGATGGCGAAGATACAAAGCCTCCCAACTGGCACGATCTAAGTATTCGTCGATGACTTTGACAGTAGAGGAAGAGGGAGCAGAGACAGCAGAGGTAGCCATAGTGTTAGGAATGTCACTTGTGACACGAAAACAGACAAGACAAGAGTTTATATACTTTTTTCAGGACACGTTTATTGAATGTTTTAAACATGAACACGAAAGACAAAAATACATAAAAGCCAAAGGCTTAAGTACAACGATAAAAGGCACATGATAACCATCAACGTGGAATAAACACAAGTGTCTGTACAACATGTTTTGGGTAATGTTCTGACCAGTTCTATAAGGGGTAAGGTCACACAAGTGTCCTCCCGAAAGGGTCTTTCAGGCATGTCCACGACAGTCCTGTCCTGGGTGACAACTTCTTCTGGCACCGTCACTAACACAGGTTGAAAAGTGACTTTTTTCCTTGAACAACTCTCGTGCATACTGGGCCACTTCTTGGGTCCAAGCCTCAAAACCCCCTTTTTTTCCAGTCGCGGACATCTGTCCAATAGGGGTGTAAGTCACAAGCTACACACACATCGTCATACACGTCTAGGGTAGCTAAAAGTTGACGAATCTTTTTTTCCCGTAGAGGTCGAGAAGTATCCAGATGAAAACGCAAAGCTTTCAGCAAAATGAGCCTTTCGTGACCATTTAAGGCCATTGAAGTGGTAAGTACTGATCGTAAAGAGTCCACAAAGAATCGGCTGGTAAACGAAATCCTAGAAAACAAGTCACTAAGACACACACCACCTGTCGACCCAAATTGAATGGATACAGTTCTTGTAATAATCGATGGTAATGATCCACGGTTTGAATATGGTCATTGAGTTCCTTCCACGGAATCTGTTCAATTACATGTGATAAAAGTGGTGGCATGGCAGGCTGTTTTTATATTCTCTTTTTTTCGGATGCAATACACGTACTTTCTAGCCAGAGATCTTCGTTCTCCAGTAGGGAATCTAAATGTTGCATACTGTAACCTAAACGTCAGAGTTTGTTTAGAAGTTTCCTCTTCCGCTAAGTAGATTCCACGTAAAATATGTTGGTAATCCTTTAACTTGTCTTCCTCAATGCGTTGCACTAGGTGAATCTCGAAGTAACCAAAATGATCAACACGTGGATCATCGGGGCCCTGGAAGTATTGAACAAGGTCTGACCACTGAAACAATTTCTGACGAATCAGTTCTTTTATACCATTCAGGTACCAGTGGTTAAAGATCTGGTGACGTAACGGATGCAACTGTTCTTTACGTTTGACTTGTATTTTGACCAGCTCTCGGTAAATGCGTTCTCTCAACTCCAGAGGCAAAGAACGAATGTTCTCTTGTAAAGTATCCATGAATAGGTCATACTAAACACTCTTTTGTCTGACACAAGAAATGTACCGTTTGCACAGACAAGGTTTTAATTCATTGTCGAATCTAAATCGTTTCATCACTAATCTACACATTACAATTCGTTCAGAAGTTTCCTCTTTCACTAAGTTGACACTGCGTAAAAGATGTCGGTAATTCGTTAACTCTTCCTCTGGAATTCGATGCAATACGTTGACAATGTAGTAGATAGAATCATCCATACCAAACCAATTCTTTTTATAACCAGGGGGTCGTTGATCAATGTCTGTCCAATGGAAAACTTTCAACTCAATCATTCCTTGTATAGCATTCAAGTACCAGTGGTTCAAACACCGGTGACGTAACGGATGCAACTGTTCTTTACGTTTGACTCGTATTTTGACCAGCTCTCGGTAAATGCGTTCTCTCAACTCCACAGGCAAAGCACTAATGTTCTCGTGTAAAGTATCCATAAACAGATTATGGTAAGTTACTTCAATGAAGTGACACACCGCAACTGAAGCACTTGACTTTATCTCCTTCACCCAAGTAGAAAAATCCGGCTCTGGCTAATTCTTCGGGGGTCGGTCCTCCCAGATACTTAGGCCATTTTCCTTTGAACGATTGAAGACGATTTTCAAAGTCGCAGTATCCGACAAACGCACAGGAAACGAATATTCGTCTTTCACAGGTTCGTTTCGATGAGGGTTGGGTGACATGGACAGGAGTTTGCTCAGGGCTGGATGACAACCGTAGGGAGGTAGATGTGAAGGTGAACATCCACGTTTAAAACGAAACCCAGTAAAATGTCCAAGAGGACAAGCGGCATCGCTTTCGCATCCCTCAGGTTTGACACGCACAGCATCACTTTCCATAATAGGGGTAGTGAGAACAAAGTTCCCATGATGCTTTACGGCATCGCTAAGGTCACAGCGTACAGCATCGTTTCCATCGCAAGGCTCACAATCGCATTCCACTTCAGAAGCCCCAAACTTGAATTGTGCCTTTCTAAACTTGTTTTGTGTTTCTCTGAATGTATTCATCTTGTTCGCTTGGTCTTGGTAGTCACAATGAACTATCGATCTTGCCTAGGGTTCCTTTTTATATACAGACCAATATCGACGTGTCCATACGGTAAGGTGAAATGATTGGGAAGTCTCACTCGCTTCTGGTACACGATTTGATAGACTTTTTCCAAGGGTCGACTGACGATGTGGTGAGTGGGTAAACGTACAATCTTGTTGGGTTGATAGGTGGTCACTTTAAAGTGTTCATCCTCTCCAGATTGCAAGGCTTCTTTCAATACCCCAAAGTTGACCACGCGACTGGTACGATAATTCAGAGTCAATCCTTTCACTTTATACGTCGAGTGCACTTCTCCTTGTGGGTCCTGGTATTCGTAGCCGTAATTTTTGGGACCGCCACTGACGAAACTTAGAATCTTGTCGTCGGGATGCTCGTCTGTCTAGGCTCCTAAACGGTCTCCTTCAATGTCAGGGTGCTGTTGACTCGGGTGATGGATGTAAATGCAACTGACCGTGTCAAAGTACATGACACGTTCCCCTAACAGTTCTAAAGCTTCGTACAATTTTAAGCGAGCATGGGCTGTCACGTAAGCCGCAATGATGACATTTCCAAAAGGGTCGTCTTGTACAAAGTCCAGATCTTCTTCGTAATTGACCAAGATCAAATCCTCACGAACGACACCCACGTGTTTCATGAATTTGGTTTTGTCGTGAATCATCTGAAAGTAGCGGGAAGGTTCTGTCAAATATTCCGTCTTGGGTAAACACGGTCGTTGTGCCATTTTACCCCACAAACAATTTAACATCACTTTGGCAAACGATAGCCTGCCTTCGTTTTTCTCGATGTGATCTAAAGTAATGCCTTCTTGTGCCCAGTATTTCTCTTTGAATGTCTTTTGGTCTTCGGGAGTGTGAAACCAGGACAGATAGCCACTGACTTCTTGCTTCAGTTTCAAAAAGGCATCCACGTAGTCGGCGAAAATGCCTTTCTGCGTGGGGTCACCCTTGTGATATTGTTGTGTCTTGGGAAAGTGACAAATTTCGTACACTTCTAACAGTTGATATCCCATGTCCAGAGCTTTGAACAATTCTACGCTGACCCAGGTTCCCGTCAAAGCCCGTTCTTCCTGGGTGTGCTGACAAGGTTGGTCTTGGTTGCACGTTTCGGCACAAGTACGGCACAAAGGAAACATCAGTTTGCCTTGGCAATGGTGAGGTAAGACGGGATGCAAAACTTTACACTTGATCAAGCCTTCGTATTGTCGAATGTTTTTCAGGTCAATGTGTTCCGTGAACAATTGTGGGTGGCCTACAGGAAAGCGACAATATTTGCACACGTAGGGATACAGCGAACACACGTCCAAGTATTTGATTTCTTCTCCTTTCTCTTCGTCGGCTTGGTACAGCAAACAGGTGGCATTGGTCCTTCCTCCGTACAAACTATCCCTCGGGTTCAGTGGGTCCATGAACTGGTAGCTTTCCATGACACGTTTAAATTCGGGATCGGTTTTCAAACGGTGATCGTACTCGTGTTCCCACATTTCCACCACTTGGTATCCTTGCTGTTCTAACTTCAAGCGTCGCTGACAAGTGTCCTGGTACAGGTCTTCCATGGTCCGTTGTAAAAACTGATTTTTAGTGTCACGGTTAGGGTAACAGACGGGACATCCGTGAAATAAGCAACCGTTAAACTCGTACACGATCTTGGGGTTTTCTAAGTCCCAGCCATCGACCGAATGCGTTCCGATGGTCTTTTCGCCCCCTCCGTTGCGGGCATGATGAATCCATTTGTCTTCCTTGTCGCACAAGTAATGTAGCCAGCGTAGGGCTTTGACCGAGTATTGACGTTTGACATAGTTGGTCGTTTGAGGACTGATGACAGCCACGGTGTTTTCAGGCATGAATCTTTGTCGGTACACTAAGGAACACGCTTTGGCAATGGTGCAAGCTTCTTTCAAAGGATCGACCCCTCCGTGTTCCATGAACAGTTCTCGAAATTTTCCACAGCATCGCCGTAAAATGTCCACGTCGGAACGACATTACTTTAACATTTCTTCCTGAAAGTCGAAAGGGTCGGAGGCGTGAGCCTGGTACCAAGCGTAGAAAGCTTCTCGTTGTTCGGTACGCATGTTGTCGGGGTCGTAATAGTGAGCCTCACGCAAATGGGGTAGAACGGCGTGTTGATTGGCTTCCGTATTGAAAAAGTGTGGAAAGTACCCTTTAGCCATTTCTGTCATTCCAAACGTTTTAGGCATTCGGCTCAAAGGCATGGCCAAGTAACTCATCGAATCTTTAAACTGCACTTGTCCCACTTGCATGAAAATGATTTTGACTCCGTTCAAAGTCACTTTAGGACGTTCGGTGCCATGTTCCGTATAGTACCTCAAAAGAAACTGTCCATCGTATACGGAGAAATTGTGAGCCATCACTGTGGCATGACGATGACAATCTCCGTAACGCTCGATGTCCTCTTGGCTCCACGTCTTGTCGATGGGGTCTAAGACCCATCGGGCGAAATCGGCTAGCGTGTTCGGTCCCCGAAAGATTCTTTCACGCCCTCCAGGAATCTTGCTGCAGTGAGGGCAATGACTGAAGATAGGTTCTTGAATGCACTTCTCGCACGCTCGATGAGCCACGCAGAAATTAGGAATGTGAATGCCGGTCTCTTTCATGCATTCGAAATCGAGAAAGATGAAATTGCCTTTCTTCTTGTGTCCATCCTCTTTCTCTGGTGGGGGTTGGTATTTTTGCACGTAACATTCGTGTTCCAAGTCCACGATGTGGTGACAAATGTGACATTTTTTCTTTCATGAACATACGTGTCCCTTGGCACTATTGGTACATAGGCCTTGTCCACACGTGGTGCACAATCTCAGCAGTTGACAAGCGCATTTCGTCTGTGAACCTTGCGTCTTCAAATGCTGTTGGTAACAGACAGGGCTGACAAACATGCGCAGACAAGTGAAACAATGCACTTGTTTTTGTCCTTCGCACTCACAGGGTTGAGAGGCCAAACATCCTGAGTATTTCGATCCACAATGCTTGTGTTGCTCTCGATTGTTATAGCCATAGTCACATTTCTCACAGTAATAACTGTATCCCAGGAATCCAGTGATAGTCGTAATGGTATCGAAATGGTCATCGTGATGATAGACGTGAATGTATTTTCCATCCTTAAAGTTTTTCCCTCGAAAGAACAGAGGCCCACGCATTTCTTGAGGATGCATTTTCAAGGTGTAGCGTGGAGCTAGGGCATCTTGCAATTTTTGCATTTCAGGAATGCCACAGGGTTTGTCTTTGGGCAAGCCAGCTTGTCGTAACAGGAGTTCTGTTTCGTTTCGTTGTTTAGCTCGGTCCGATTGACGAATAGTTTTCCAGGCTCTTTTCCATTCTACCGTGTCGTTCTTGTTGACATAGGTTCCTCCCACCACGACGGCCCTGGCTAAACACATCTGGTCTTGAGGGATGTGAATTCGGACGAGACTTGTTTTGGTGCTGCGAAGCTCGTCCACCAATAACATCTTTTTGCGTCCAGTCCCTTGAGGAGGAGAGACGTGGGTCATGTCCAGTGTGGCTTTTCCATCGGTGATGTCAAACTGGTCATTGGATTGTTGTACGTGTTGAATCTTGTCCATGACTTTGGAAGCGGTCAATTCTGCAGGGGTGCTAAACTCAATCCAAAGAGGGGATTTCAAACCGTCGTGTTGTATGGAAAGTCTCAAGCGATCGTCTTCTTTGGGTTGACATTGTCGCTTGAGTGTGGTGAGCAAAGAATCCCCCACCCCGGTGATGAACCCTTCTGCTTTCTCTAACGGTACTTCAGCCTTGAAATCTTTAAACTTCACTGTGTATTTGTAAGCCGTGGTTCTAAATTTTCTAGAGGAGCGCTTTTCCGTCTCTCGAATGGAATAGTACTTTTCAGGGTTGACTAAGGGTGGTGAACTTCGTTTAGAGGGTTTGGATTCTGGTTCACTCATGTCCTTTTCAAAATCACTGGCATGCATTTGTGCCAAGACTTCAGCTCTGGTACGAGGCGATAGATCACGTTTCTGCCTCTTACTTTCTTCTTCTTTCTTCTCGAATGAATTGGATCGTTTCATCTTGAGTGCAAAACGTCAAATGACTCAAGTTTAAACACCATAGACTAATTTATAGTCATGGCAGACCAGCGTATATAAAAGGATGTGTTTCTTGTCCTTTCACTATTCATTTCAATCTCAAACCGAGCACAACAATGGAAGAGACTAGACAGATCGAACATTTCATCAGAGCTTTGCGAGGGGTCATTAGAAAATTCTCTTCAGACCAGCCGACGGACTACTCTACTTCCTTTCGAGATAAAAGTCAAGATACTTGCTATATCTGTCAGAAGAAAGGGCATTGGTCTTCAGAATGTCCAGACCGTCAAAAAAGAAAAAAAGGGGCTAGAAAAGACAAAAGTCAAGATACCTGTTATTGTTGTCAAGAAAAAGGACATTGGTCTCCAGATTGCCCAAAAAAGAAACAAGAGGAGTCAGAAGAAAAGAGGGATTCTTCAGAAGAAGAGAGGGATTCTTCAGAGGAAGAAAGCAGCCAGGTAAAGAAAAAGAAACAGGAGAAGAAAAGAAGAAGGGAAGAAAGTGAGGAGGAAGAGGAGAAAAAGACTGTGACGGTGAAGAAATTCAAAAAAACAGAGAGACTAAACAATGAGACAGAAGAAGTGTATGAACTTTTTTAAAGTGATTTGTTGTGAATTGTGAATTGGATTGTAACTATTTATAAAAGAATAAATTAGGTATAAAAAGGTAAGTGTCTTTGGGTTTTGATTTTAAAATAAGAACGTGCACTCACGCACTCATACACAGACACGTACTATAGGGGTAAAATGTTTTTTTTTTTGAGTTATTGGCAATTGAAAGTCTATCTCTTTTCGAGAAATTGGAGTGGCCCTGAAAAGGGCCTTTTCTGGTGTAGGAGTGAGTTTAAGCAATCAACTTTAACTGTTTTAAGCCTTTGCCACGGCCAAGGCCTACTTCTGGACTGCGTAATGTTGATGATGATGATTTGGTTGAAATCACTAAGGGTGGCACGATAGGCTTAGTCACAGGGTTGGAGTCTTTAGCTCGGGAAGGTCGTATTCTCTTCGGTCGTGATAAAGAAGTCTGATACATTTGTTTCAGACTTCTTAACTCCGCTAAAATGTCTAACAGTACCGTGACCGTTTGGTTTTCACCCTCTTGTTTCTTTGCTGCTACTTCTTCTTCTTCTTGTTTTTTTCTTACCTCTTCTTCTTGCTGCTGTTGCTGTAGGAGAAAAGCTTGTTCCGCTTCCTTTTGTCGTTGTATAAATTTCTCCAATTCTTCTTTCTGTCTCTGTCTAAAATTCTCCACGTGTGGTAATGAAGGTGACGAAGGTTCCGGAACAAATTCTTGCGAGGTAAGAAAATCCACAAAATCCCAATGTACCTCTTCTGAAAGTAAGTCCGGGTTCCCTTGGGTGGTCTCCACTGCTGGTGCACCCCAATGGATGGTTTTCTGAGTTTCCGTCATGTTGAATCACCGTCGCATAGATTGACTGCACACAGGCGCTAGCGAATCTATATAGACCACTTGACGTCACAGACTGCTCTCTTCGGATTGGATGCGGGCTGACTGAATTATGTAACGCGTGTTTGGATTGGTGATTGAACTCAATTCGTTTCAATCCTTCCTCTACCTATAAATAAGCGCAGTTCACTGCATTGATTCACCTGTTCTCGGCGCCTCAAGATGTGGACCACAGTCGAATCATCCACCCTTGTTTCTTCGATGATGTTCAGGACGGACATGCTAATGTATGTCCAATTCAAGTGGACAGTTGTCCACAAGTCAGACACGAGTCTGTGGATACGAAGAGTGTATGTGGAAAGACAAGGATGCCTCAAGAGGACTCTGATTTATGGCCCTGCAGTAAGACGCAGCTTGAGGACAAGAAGATGCCGCAGATGCCCTTTATGTTAAGAGCATATTAACATAAATCCAAAGGCCCTTTTCAGGGCCACCCACATCTCTCGAAAAGAGATCGACTTTCAATTGCCTACCCTTTTTTATTTTTTTTATTTTATTTTTATTTTATTTTTATTTTATTTTTATTTATTTTTTATTTTTTTTATTTTTTTAAAAACAAAAAAATAGAGACCCTCTCTGTTTCAATTTTCGCCTGTTCCCTTTCCATAGACCCATCAGGTCGGGACCGTATTAAAATAGGGTCCCGACCCTGTTCAATTTTCAATTCCCCTTGAGGCTAGAGTTGCCCATGATTTTTTCCCATGTTAAATTTCCATTGAGGCTAGGTTTGCCCAAGGGGTCCTGTAATGCTAATTTCCATTGAGGCTACGGTGCCCCTATTCACTACTCCCACACAAACCGCTATTAAGCTCGCACTAGCATTTCAACTACTGCAATATCACTGACGCAAATGACTGCTGATGAGCTAACTGCTACTGCTACTGTTGTTAAAAGCAACAAAGACGTGGTGACATACTTGCTTTGCAGGTACTCGTTGGTCTGTTCGATCCTTGAATCCTTCATTGGTATGGAAGATATCCAGGATCAGCGATTACCTTCGTCTCAACTCCAATAGATGGGTGTTGTTTCTGTTTTGTGGGGCTTAACACTATTTTTCGGCACATGATAAGACAGATGTTGTGCCGTTTATAATCGGTTGAGGAAGAACATGGAAGAATCACCTACCCACTGGAAGCTACTTGTAAGGTTTCGCAAATAACCACGATTGCCAAGCCGAGAATCGAACCCACGCTTACAGAGGTGAGATGTCAGTGACCGGCAACGGCGAGTCCCTTAGACTACAATGCCTCTAGCCTCCCTTAATCCCTACCCTAGCATGTGGGTCTTTTAGAACATATGATGTACAAACTTGTATAACAAACACAAAATATATAGTCGCATAACAAGTGCAACATCAACAGCAGTTGAAACAACAGCAATCACTGCTTCTACTACCGCCGTAACCAACCAATACCACTCTTGTTGTCTCTGCAATCACACAACCAAGTATTGTATGTGATATACCGATTCGTTAGTGTCACCGTCCACCACGCTTGACACAGTCCATTGTGTATAAGAGCAAGTTCTATTGTTCTCACGTCGAGTTTAAGAATATTCATTTACGTCGTAACACAAAATTTACAATCTATATGGAATAATTACATTTTTTGAAACATGGTTTTTTAAAGCCACGTGAAATGTGCAATTCACTAATGCTACAATTGTGACGCTTGTCTTTGACGATGAGCTTGATTTTGGAGTTTTCAGGCTAATTCATATCCATATTGTAATATATTTCATCTAGCAATTTTCAAAAGGAACATATACAAATTATTACGAGAGACCGAGAGAAACAATTGATAGCAAATTATTACTTGCTGTTAAATAGTTGTAATCAGAAAAGGTTGTGAATCTTGATTTTTTTAACTGCAACGACTCGACAAAAGCAGCAGAAACAAAAACTGGCTATTGTCCATGACGCAGAGGAATGCTTGAGACTACCATTACCTACCTACAAACACCACCACATTTTCTCTGGATAACAACAGCGAAACCAACAACAACAATAACGACAAATAGAAGGGAGCGGTGAAAGATTTCATTTGCAGTGTTGCGTTCGTCTGTTCGATCACTGAATCCTACATCTATATCAATTATATCATGGGTCATTAGTTACGTTCATCTCACCGACAAACGAACGCCAACAGGCTGAGAGAACAAGCTTGTAAACGTCGTAAAATACAAGATACGTCTTTTTACATAACATGTACAATAACAATAGCAACATCACCACCACTACCACAACTACTACTATTGTTTGAACCAATGTTTCTGATCTCGTCACAACTACTGTAAAGCACATGCTCTATGAGACTCACCCTTTTGGCAGTATGTACCCTCCCAACCTTCTTGACACAGGCACATGAATGATCCCTGGGTATTGAGGCAAGTTCCGTTGTTCTCACACCCATTCTCTGCACATTCATTTACATCTGAAAAGAAGTTTCTTGTATTTACTTCGTAGTGAGAGCACCTGGATATATTAACAATCATCACGTAAAGTTTCGACTATTGAACCGATTCTGAACAAAGAAATAGCCTGTCAGTTGTGTAACCGTTTCCCAACGACCTGCTTGTGGCTAAAATTAAAAAAGAATTCTACATCCGAGTCGGGACACCTTTGTTTGCTTTGCTCTCTGTTAACGATGCTCCGACCAGGAATTCAGTGCGACAGGTAACTGAGGCATTATCCCAGGGCAACTTCCAAAGAAAGAGGGCCGTAGAAAATCGGAACCGGATTATTCAAATATAGGGTGGAATTTCTTGCGCAATTGAGATTTTATTTCAGCTACATTCAATTTTGTAAAATTAGTACAGATGTTAATCTCGTAAGAAAACGATCGCAACGAAGTTGAGAGCCTTTAGATGTACTCTGAGAGCATATGTTGTGCACTCGTAAAATGGCGGTAAGGATTTCATGTGTAATTCTAGTCTGTATTTGGAACAAAATTCTTCTGTGGAAGCTTTCCGCAGGGTAGCGAGAGGCGACACCCGAGAATCGGAAAGAAGGAAGACACGTTGAGACCACCGGAAAGGGCTATTGTGATGTAAGCAGTTGGGTGGAGGCGTAGTACCGGAAGGAAGCATGGAAGAGAGTTCCGGAAGTGCAAGGAGAGCACGGAGTTGAGGGCAAAGAAGTACATCAGGAGAATAATGAGAGGCGGACAGATGAGTAAAAGAATCAACACCGATGGGAAACACACTCTCTTAAGACTGTAATTTCATATGAGGATATCAGTTGGCAACGGAATAGGTCACTGTTTGTATTTGTCGAAGGCATTATGTGAGTAATTGTAGATGAAATAGAATACGTTGATATTTATTAAATTGTTATATCTTTCACCTTGAGCCTTTTATACACATAGTCTGTCGATATTGCTTACTGGGGGCACGGAACTATCTAAATTTAAAATTGTCCATCCTTCCCCATTGTTAGAAATATTAGCGCAGGAGGCACGTGACAGGCCACTAAAATATTTCTTTATATGTATCCCTTGTCGTACATGAGTACACGCATGAAATCTATATACATATATAAATATTTTTGAAAACAGGCAAGAAAACAAAATGTTTCAGAATGCAAAGTAACGTTTGTCTATGACGATGACTTAGATTAAAAATCGTTCCTGAATTCAAAAGGTAACCTTTTAGACCTGTACTTATTTCCAGTGAGATACTTTTCATACCAGTTTTCAAAGGGGCATCGATATGTCCAGATTATAGCGACCAAAGTAAATAAATCTTTCTACACCATCAGCATCAAGACCAGCAGCAACAATAGAAAACCAGGGATACCAATAGACAAGAGAGACGGAGAGAGATGGAGGTTATTTGCTGAATATCGATTTCACACATATTATACATCAGGTTCTATTATAGCTATTAATCCATTTACTACTACTAATCGTCGTCATCGCCTTTGTCGTCAACATCATCATCTTTTCAACGGCAACAACATAACGTCAACAATAGGAATATAAGTTTTAAAGACGATAACCACTGCATTGTGTCTTAATCAATTTGTTTTTATATATCACGTGGTTTTCATTTGTAATCCAATCCGATTAAAATCGAGATCTCCGACATAATTGGAGACCTTACAGATGACGATATGATGTCATGTTTCAATGATATTTCTATTGACCAATAAAATTGCAGCTCTCACATGTATGAAAATTACAAATTGCAATCGGAATATATTGTTTCAAAGGATAATTATCCTAACGTGAAATGATATGCTTCATCCAAAACATAAACCTACTTTTGGTACCTGGACTGATCTACATCTTGAAGGCGTATGTCGATTCTAATCAGATTACAGTATATAAAGTTACAAATATGCGTACCAGTTATAGTGTGTAGTGGCACAGTTACAAAATATACAAAACATAAACAGGATGTAAATGAAATGATTGACGGATATATCATTTTCTATTATGAAGAGGGCTTGTCAAAATAGTAAAAATAAGTAGTCTGTACGTAGATGACAGACGGTAAGCTTTAGAATAATGAATAACTTATTAATAAAGAAATTATGGTATTACTCATGGTTACTTAAAATGTTTTGGCACCAAATTGCCTACCTTCGTCACGAGTGATGCCCATGCAGCCAATATTGCATAGGCACATGTACGACCCCTGGGTGTTCAGGCATAGGCAACCATTTCCACATCTGATGGTCTCACATTCGTCGACATCTAAAATGAAGTTTTGTCGAAATTAGACCAATCACTTGCAAATTATGTGTCTCTTGACTCAGAGAAACCTTTTGTTTACTAAGACTGAACGTGTCAAAATTCCGCTTTGAACCCCAACAGACATCCACAAAGGTACAGTATGCATCGAACAATTCTCTTGGAGTCCTATTAGATCTGTGCATTACTGAACAGTATGGAATCTTTAACAACGCGATACAGTTAGTATGCAAAAATAATCACGTGGTCAATCATATAATAACGTTATGAAACCTTTATCTCTAATGATGAAGAAGATTCAATCGGACATCATGCAAATTCAAAGTAAAGCACACACTCACTCTAGGCAAACAGCGTACCGTATAACGTCAGAGAATTTAAAAGAAGTGTGGAAGTTCGCCACTTATGCTAATGTTTTCGGGAGCAACCGATTTTTAAACGCATTTGAGGAATTGCGGCAAATTTATCAGTTTTGAGGAGAATTTCATTATTTATTTATTTATTTATTTATTTATTCTCAACTATTGTCAAAAGCGTCTGGGGTATTGTTATTGTTTCTGTCTGTCCGTCCGTCATGATATTTTATCCTACAGAGTGAGACTAGCATTCAAGAAAGCTTGTTATAAAATTGTATAATCACGTCAATATATGTTTTTGAAGAACATTTTATATATGGAAGTGACAATCATGGACATAATTATTCAGAAGTATAAGAAACAATTATATATACATATATATATATATATATATATATATATATATATATATATATATATATATATATATATATATATATATATATGCGCTTTCATGAACTCCTAGCTCATAATAATATATACATTTACTGGACATGTAAAAAAAGAATTCAATTATGCAACTGATCTGACCCCTTGGGAATATTAATTTTAACTACATAAGGAATTAGCCTATTATCCATTATTTTGAAAGATATCAAGATAAACATTCCTGTAACTATATAGTGGACATAAAAAGAGAAAATACACAGATGTAGGTTATATTAGACCTCTGGTCAGTCGTATCTACTGGCTAGTTTGACAAGAGGCTCAATTTAGAGCTGGCTATCCAAGCGGTATATGTGTTTTTCAAACACATACATCGTGTCGTCTAATTTAGGGATATTTGTCTACACTTGTTGTCACCAAATACGAACGTTGCGAATTTTTAAACAATTTACTTTCACTTTATGCTGCTGATAAATTACGTACATCTCATTGTAGCATTAAAATGGTATTTAAAGAAAGATAAACGTAATCATTTTCAGATTTTATAATAAATCACAACTTGAGCGTAATTCTGGATATGCAAAGTTTGTGGATTTTTAAACATTTTATTATGGAGGACTTTCTGCATTTTTGGTCAAGTTCCTGTCTTAACACTTCAGTTAAATCATATGTATAATTAGAACTGTCATTATCTAACCACTTTCGTGACCAGACAGTTCATACAAAAATGGAACTAGTAAAGATAGAAAGAGTTTCTGTATTTGTGGGTTAATTGCGGAAATTACAATATTTGTTCTGATTGAACATAAATTCTAAGTATTTAAGAGGTATAATTAAAAGCTGTTTTTTCATGTTCGGAGCAGCAAAAGTTAGGAGAATGCAAGTTTGATTGGATCACCACAGGCCGTTTAGCATCCATTCATTTGCCGCTTTTTACAAGTACCATCTTCATTATATAACTCAGAAGACTGCATATTTCTCTCAGTGTAAAGTTGGAATTGATTATAACTGACGTATAATATAGTGAAACAATTTTGAGGTATGTTAATTATTTAGAACATAATATTCTTCAAAACCTTGGACCTTTTATTATAAACTTTCTCAAGTTCGCTTACGTATTTACCTTAAATATACTTAGGAAATAATATGTTTGTTAACACAGTCGTTGAATAATGGGTAATACTTGCAAAGCGTGTTGTTGAGTATCTGGCAATAAATGAGATCTAGTTATTTATTTTGCAGACAAATGGGATACAGTATTTAGATGAGTATATAAAACTACTCTACAATTAAATGTTGAGTCTAGATACTGTTACAACTGTCCATATTGACTATATAATGTAGGTTACACAATTTACCCACCGGAATTGTGAATACACTGTCTGAATTAGGCATTCACGTATTATCTTTGCACTGCAATCTCTAGAGAACTACATATTAATTTGTTGATTAATTGATTCACATTAGTTGACGTATTTGCATGGATGATATTTTCGCTGTTACACAAATCAGTGGATATGCCTATATTTACCTATCTCGCACCTGTCTCCGGTAAAACCATTTTGGCATTGGCAGGTGTAAGAACCATTAATGTTCTGACATGTGCTATTGAATCTACAGGGTGTCTCCAAACATTCGTCTGCATCTGAGGAGACAAATAAAATATGACGAGTATAGATGTTTCAAAGTCTAGATTTTTTTATACATGTGAATGATATAAATAACGACATACACATTCTCGATTCTAATAAGATGAACACCAATTCGTAAGAATCTATAATGGTTCGCCGTTAGCTTTCTTTTTAAATAAAATGTGGCAAATTATTCAACCCTTGTATATAAACATGAAAATACACTACGCACGTCCAGTTCAAGAAATGGCAGATAATTCCTCAAAAAATGTTCATAGATCCGGAATTATGAATTTTAATGTAATGACTGAGCACAGTTCGTTTCAGAAACGGAAAATTCTTCTGTAATTGCGTGGAAAGTACCTTTTTGGGTCGGGCCTAAATAAAAAAAATTAAGCTTTTTAGAATCACTCAGAAAACATTATTTGCCTGTATTATCAGAACAGTTGTGTTATTAGCACCTAATCGGTGAAAACTATTATTACTTGCTCTTTATTCTGTCTCTGTCCCTCACTAACTTTGAGACTGATGCATACAGAGCAAAGAAGCATTTGCCTCTCGCAAGAATAAGGACAATATGATCAGCTCGAAGCAATGCTACAATTCTTTGACCCTAGGATCAGAAGAATAAGCGAGAGTGTTTCATACTGAGTTGTGTTCGTGCCATAATTAGACAAACGAATTCAAACGACCAAATGTAACAGATATCTTGAAGGAAATGTTTTAGAATGTGCTACCTAATTGGACCATAGGATTAACAAACAAGGAAGTTTTTAGTATGAACTGCGTTTGCAACGCAAGGAATCATCCGAAGTATGAATATAATCCATGATAAAACACAGAAAATAAAAGCAAATGAAAATCTATAATCGAAACCTTGATAAAAGTATTGTATATCTGCATCCTTGACCCGAATGTCGGTGGGAAAGGTGAGTTTGTAGCAGGAAGAATTGTTTGAGAACCAACATAATTCGAATAGAGATTTAGGAAATATAAGCCAGTGAAAACCTGTAACCGTATTTAATCCGCAGAAATAGGATGAACGTGTAGTGTAGTATACTTACATTAGCTGTTAAAGGTGAAATTTGCAGCAGGATTCTAAAGGTCAGTACAGAATTAATGAAAGATAGATACAGATCTTTAAAATGTAGATAACACAACTGATTAGAGTTGCGTGCACTTCTCAATACAAATAAGTATATAAAATATAGTTATGTCCCTTATCTATATCAGATACAAAGAGATTTCCAGTTCTTTTAATGCTTTTGAATTCACCTTACAGTATACAAAATAGTCTTTACAATGTGGTAACTTATATGTTAAAAATTCTCTGACAGGGCATAACACGAATGCATTCACATCAGAACAGCGATATTGTAGAGTATATTTTAAATCCATTATCTTCTATAGAATAATTAGGAAGTTTCAACTCTAAAGAGATGAATTGAATATTAAAGCTGGTAATTTTCTTTCCAATCACTGAAGACTTCTAAAAATCCAGAATAATGAAATTCGCATAAACCTAGCATGACTGTTATGAATCACGCTCTCGTCTTGATTCGCAGGCGAATATTCTTTAAAAATCATTCATGAGTAATTGTATTATAGTTAAGTCAAACGAGTTTTCAAAGAAAATTGATTTATTTCAGACTCCCTTCCGGCACTAAATTATGCAATTGGGGCCTTCTAGCAAAGAATATTTAGGATAGTCTGGTTATACTTTGGAGGTCATATCATGCCATGGCAGGCAGACTAAAGTGCCTTGCCCAAAGACACCATAGTTTCCGGATAGTTCTGATAGAATGGTGGAGATGGAGCCCTCAGCATTCTGGTCACGATTCCAAAATCTTCACCACTGAAATACCGTGGGTCCTAACAGACCTCCCCCCCCAGCAAATCTAGCTGATGCCACAAATACCGCCACTAAGCACTAATATTAGCACTGCTGCTGTTATTGCTATAGCTACAATATCACCGCTGACACCATTCCTGATTGTGATGCTACTGCCTTAAGTACTACTTCACCGTTGATGCCATTAGCGCTGGTGATGCTACTGCTATACATACTATCTTACCGTTGATGCCATTAGTGCCGGTGATGCTACTGTGATACCTACTATATTACCGTGGATGCCATTACTATTTGTGATGCTACTGTGATACCTACTATCTTACCTTTGATGACATTAGTGCCGGTGATGCTACTGTGATACCTACTATATTGCCGTCGATGCCATTACTACTTGTGATGCTACTGTGATACCTACTATATTGCCGTCGATGCCATTACTACTTGTGATGCTACTGTGATACCTACTATATTGCCGTTGATGCCATTACTACTTGTGATGCTAATGTTATACATACTATCTTACCATTGATGCAATTAGTGCCGGTGATGCTACTGCTACACCTGCTATCTTACCGTTGATGCCATTAGTGCCGTTGATGCTACTGCTCTCGATACTATTGATGGTAACAGCAACAACATTAAAAATGTTGTGACATACCTGACTTGGGAATTCACGTGTTGCAATAAATTATTTCGAAAATCAATAGTTACATACACCTCAAATACAACCTAAGGCTAATATGTTGGTGGTCTAGAGCATATAACCTTGAAATTCGTTGTAAAATCAACATAAAATAAAATATATTTTCACCTAACAACCAACAACAGTTGCAACACTATTATTGCTACCGCCGTCAAAATCAATACTGCCTCTGATGTTGCAACTACCACGCAACCACATATTTCATGTGACTTACTAAATTGGCAGTGAGCCCTCTCCCACCCTTCTAAATGAAGACACCATTATGACCCTTGTCTACTGAGGCAAGAGCTATTGTTCTCACATCCAGTCTCAGTGCATTCCTTGATATTAAACAAAGACAACCCAAATTCCTCAATGATACGTGTTCATGTTATGACCGCTGTAACTGAAAAATGCTCCTTACACAACCAACCGATATATCTTTGCAACAACAACAATACTACTACTGCTGATAATAATGCTATATTATTATTATTATTATTATTATTATTATTATCGTTAAATTGTTTCACATCCTCAATAAATCCGACTGTTACTACTAGCACCGCCAAAATAATGCGTGCTCTAATAAAACTCGAATAACCACAAGCGCAAGTACGCCTGTTATTGCACTACGGCTTCCGCCATGTATAGCCTATCTTGTGCTGAAAATGACGTCAAACCCTACAACAACAAGCACTACGGCTTATTTGGGCATTTCCTGCTCAATCGCTCCATTCACCATCTTGAGCTGGGTCTACTCCCAGAAAGCCAATGTAGTTTCCTAGTTGGCCAAAGGACGGTCGGCATGATATTTGCTGTATGACAACTCGAGGAGAAATGTCAGAAGACCTCATCACAATGTTTGTTAAACTGATCAAGGCGTTTTGAACAGTCAGCAGAGTTGGAATTTGGAAGATCATGGCAAAATTCGACTGCCCAAATAAGTTCATCACAGTCATTCGCCAGCTCCAAGACGGCATGATGGCCCACGAAATACATGATGGCGAACCCTCAGATGCATTTACATTTATAAATGGCGTCAAACTAGGCTGCGTTCTGAGGGCATCCATGTAAGATACCGGACTGACGGGAAGCTGTTCAACCACACTCGACTGCAGGCAGTTACTAAGGTGAATGAAAGAGTCATTAGGGACAACCTCTTTACTGACGACTGCACACTCAATGCCAGCTCAGACGGAAACATGCAGACTATCATGGACAGGTTTGTTGAAGAATGCGACAACTACGACCTTGCGATCAGCACAAAAAAGAGTGACGTCATGTGCCAATCTGCCAATAGACAGCCATATTGCAATGCAAGTATCACAATGAAGAGTCAAGAACTTGAAATTGTCGACAGCTTCACGTATCTGGGCAGCAACATCTCGATAGCAGTTAACATTGCCATCGAGGTCAACAGCAGAATCGCCAAAGCCAGCTCAGCCGTCGGGAGAATTCATGCGACTGTGTGGATCCGCAGAAGAATCAGCATTACCACCAAGCTGAAAGTGTACCGTGCTGCAATGCTACATCTGTCCTGTATGCCAGCTTGACGTGGACTGTCTACAGTACACACCCTAGACAAGATAATACATTCCACGTGAGCTGTCGACGCAGGATTATGCGGATAAGGTGTCAAGACAAAATTCCTGACACAGAGGTTCTCACGAGGACAGACATGCCATCCACCTTCATTTTGATGCAGAGGGCCAAAGTCAGATGGGCAGGAAACGTCGTCTGCATGATTGAGTGACGGATTCCAAAACAGCTGCTCCATGGCGAACTCTGCGAGGGAACGCGTTGGACACTAAAGAAACGTTTCAAGGACTCACTGAAGTTGTTTAGAAAATCTACATATCAACAGTGCCTCATGGAGACCCTTGCGCTAGACTGTTCTTCTTGGCGCTGCTAGATTATATCTGGCATCCGCGCAGCAGAGGGGAAGAGAATTGCTAAGGCGCAGAGAAAACACGCCACTCCAAAGGTCACAGTTGCCAAGGCCTTTACTTTCATATCAACTATTGTGTGATCCACATGCTGGAGAGACCTCCGTGCCCGGATTTGTCTTACTAGTCATCTCCAACACAGCGCTCAACAAAATAATAGCGGTTTAATGATGAGTTATGAACATTAACAATAATAATAATAATAATAATAATAATAATAGTAATAATAATAATAATAGTGATAGCAACAGGTATTCATACAGCCGTCCATCTGTATATTTTTCCAAAGGATTACTAATCTTTGCTCTTTTCAATTTAATTATCCTTACTGAAAATAATGAAAAGATTGAGGTACATTTCACGAAGTTCATCTTGATCCATTTCATAATGATGATGATGATGATCATCAACATATCAATTATTTATTATTGTTGTTGTTATTATTATTATTATCATTATTATTAATATTTCATCAGCAACAACGGGTACTGCTATACCTACCAATCGTGCTGTAGACGCTACTATTACTATTATCACTACTACTCCTGTTATTACAAATTGTGTATTTACTCCTTAAACTCCAGCACTGGCACTACAACAACTATGCCATCCTTTCCTTATTGCTACTGTTTGTACCCTAAGCCCCAACAGTATTTATATATTAGCATATGACAGAAATTACTGACAATGTGCCCTCCCACCCCTTTTCCATACAGACACTTGTGCAACATTTTTATATTACGGCAAGTGCCCTTTCAGTACATTACAAACAAGAACGTCAAAATGAAACCATCACTTTAACAATCAAGATGTACGATGTCATTGAACTAAAACTAAAAACGACACACCGTGTCCTAAGTTTGACATCCCACTGTATTACATCTCAGGATACATGTACATGCGCGTACAAAAAACTGACGTAGATGCAAGAATTATGTATTTACCAGTAACGAAAAAAATAGTTTACGGTAACTAACCTATATTTAGGGTGATATTTAATATTTCATAGGATGTATGTACATACAAATTTAAATATCTGTTATGGCAATAGTGTACAGGAAACGGATCTAATTATAGAAAGTCAGCGTATTGGTAATTAAGCCTAAGATTTACATCAAAAAAGTGTACCACTCTTTAGGCTTCAAAACCACATAAACGCTCAGGACTGCAGAGGTAAAAGTGTCTGTGATATTTACTTAATTATTAAAGGTGTACATTTGCGAACGATAAACAGCGAATACGGAGTCGTTGACAATGGTGATTTAGCATGGGAGCTCATGCAACAAAACGCCTATTTATACTTCTACTGCAACTAATATTACTACTTCTTCCACTGCTATAACTCCCACTAATTACCATCACTAGTACCTCCAGCACTATCATTCTTATTGCCGCTACGAATACTAATAATGCTATTAATATGTGGGCTACTACAACAACAAAAATCACCAAGAATACGAATTCACTCGTATAAACTCTTTTCGTTAGCAAAGGGTCTTTTCAGGCCGTAGTTGTTTGTACCCGCCTCCCAGCATGTATAGACTAGTACATGGAAAATGTAGCTTACCGTTTTGACAGCGTATCCCTTCCCATCCCTCTCGACACAGACATTTGTACGACCCTTGTGTGTTGAGGCAAGTTCCATTGTTCTCACATTCAGTCTCTGTACATTCATTCACATCTAAAAATGCAGTTAATTTTCTAAGAGATATAATTATATACCTATCGAGATGACCTTTACTGAAAACTTTGAAAGGATAAAAGTTTTAATGTTAACTGGCAGACATAAATACTAGTAGCAGTATTCAAGTTATTGTCAAGCGACGTGTGTTCTTATAATTTTAATGTCAAGTATTCTCAACAGAAAGCAAATTAGACGATTTACATTTCACCACGTTAATATATAAACTCAGCGCATTCTCTCCCTCGGCATTTTTATTTCTCCATCTTCCTCTTATAACAGCAATAAAAACAATGTGAAAACTTTCTATTACCAATACTATACTAGTTCTACGTTCATTACGATTGCTATTTTCTACTATTATTACTGTTGCTGATACAACAACTATATCTGCATCTGAATATACGCCAAGTGAATTATATCTACCGGTAACACTTCTAACTTTAATTACCAGTGTAGTACGTATTCTACACTCCAAAAGCAGTCTGATACTAATACATGCAAACACTCACCACTACTGCGGCTACCACTGCTACATCTACCGTACTCCGTGTAGGATTGTCACTTTAATACTATCAACCTAAGTTCATCTATTAGCACTGCAACGTTTCGATGACAAAAGTGTGTTTGCCGCAAATGTTTGTGACCAGTAAATTTCAGTATTGTGATACTAGTAAACACAAAATGTAACTTACCAATTTGACAGTGTGCCCCTACCCACCCGTCTTGACACTGGCACATGTACGACCCTTGTGTATTGAGGCAGGTTCCATAATTCTCACATCTAGTCTCATCACATTCATTCGCATCTGAAAAACAATTTAAATTTCTAAATGACTGATGTACTTCTTGAGACGACGTTTACTGAAAACTAAGAAAGGAGAAAGTTTGTATGTTAAATAACAGACCGACATTACTATCGGCAGTACGCGTTCATGAGGCCGTCGGTGTAAGTGGCATTCCATGTTTGTGTCATACTTTATGTGTTGCTTGCTTAACAGACAATAGGTTAGATGATTTTATTTAACCACGAGAATGTACATCTCCAGGATGTTTTCTTTATCAGACACTTAAATTTATATCTTCTTTTTCCCACAGCAACATCAATAGCAGCCAATGATTCGTTTACTATGACTATTACTACTATATTTGCTTCTAAATACTTGCTAACTGAATTAAATCTAATATAAATAATACTTCCCCTCTTTGGCAATGTTTCATTTAGCGTGTGTGTGTGTGATTTGGATTTTTAACGTAGCTTTAACAATTTCTCAGTCATATCGTTACGATGTCTGCAATGTGGCAGTTTATAGTTATGTCTAGCACTGGGGCATCATGCCGCAGACATGTAGCATGATGTCCCACCCAGTCACATTATCCTGACACCAGGCCGGCCAGTCCTAACACTAACCTCTTAATGCTGAGCGTCAAGCGAGGCAGCTGTTAGTACCATTTTTGTAAGTCTTTGGTATGACTCGTTCGGGGATCGAACCCACAACCTCCAGCATCCAAGGCGGACGCTCTAATCACTAGGCCACCGGAGCGGATGTTTCATTTAGTGTATCATCCATCAACATTTTGGTTCTAGTACATGGATAAGATCACTATTAATATTCATGCTACCGATCTAAGCAACGGTGCGCACTATTACAATGAGAAGAACCAATAACAAAATGTTATTCCTATAATTATAATAAGTCTTTCACTGCCTAAAATATGTTAGCCGATGCTGTTTGTATACGAGTATAAGAAAAATGTGGCTTACCAAGCTGGCAGTGTGATCACTCCCACCCCTTCTAAGGAAGACCTTTTTAAATCCCTTGTGTATTGAGGCAAGTGCTATTGCTTGTATACCCATTCTCTGCATATTCATTCATTTCTAATGTTTTCATAGTTACCCATGTTCTGCATAATCATTTGCATATATTGTTCTCATACCGATGCTCTGCATCTTCTTACATATCTAATGTTCCTATACACATGCTCTGCATATTCTTTCATATCTAATGTTCCTATACCCATGCTCTGCATATTCATTGACATCAAATGTTCTCATACACATGCTCTGCATATTCTTTCATATCTAATGTTCCTATACCCATGCACTGCATATTCATTCATGTCATAAAGGAATTTAACTTCTCAAAGAAATATGCACTTCTTATGATAGCTTTTACTGAATACTATGACTGAAGAAATATAAAACCATGTTCAGAACGATTGCCCTTCATAACAGTTTGTTCATTGATTTTTTTTAATAGAAAGGATGCACGATGAGTGGCATTTAACCTCGATAATGCATATCTCTGTATGATTCCCTCCACCTACATATTTATCTTTCTTATTTATTTGGCTCTTCTGTTCTTCCAATAACAAAAAAAAGAATAAGAATGATGAATTATGTAACCAAACAGCTGCCAGAATTACTGTTGTCGTTGTTTCAGCTAATACTTCTACTATTAAATACGTGTTTATAAGAAAGACTCAAGCTGTTAGAAGACGACTGATCTCACTTGTACAGAGTTATTTAAAACCAATTGGTCTGTATTTAAAAATACGTATGGTGGTCAATGCAGAGTGATGCCGTAAACAAAGCATGTGGTTGAAATAGGTCAAATTCACTTCTGTTCATTTTTGGTGGGGTTGTATCAATATAAAGGCATGTTCGTATGTAGTTTGATGGCTGTACCAGCAACAGGGTGAAAAAACAGTTTTCACCTAAATGTTGAATGTGTGCATAGCCAAGTGCAAAATTATAATAATGTGTTCTACTTTTGTAATCACGGTGTAATATTTCTTAGTATGCATTTACGCATTTATTTTCATCAGTGTTGGAGTAACCGCGCCCAAGAAAGTAATGAAGATGCAAAAAGTATACGTTAACTTGGAGACCCAAATGTTTATCACATAAACCCACATTCGTTCTGATGGCGTAAAACATCATAGCAAGTGTGTACACATCAAAATCGGAGGACTGTTCAAACAGTAGCGCTTAATTAACCGACCTAAATATAGAAAGTATGTGCAGTTTTTAGCGTGAAAATAAGGTAACAATGGCACATATTTCCCATGGTGGTATATTACTTTTCAGTGTACAAAGGCTGAATGGGATATTGTTTTAGCTCTCATGGACTGCAACAAACACAACTTCACTGCAGCTACTACTACTACTATAATTATTATGCCAGTAGTACAGACTAAACTAGTTTTACTGATGAAACCACCTTTATTCCTTGTTTTTAAAATACTGTGAATACTCTCTTGACAACTAAAACTAGTCTTCACCAGAATATATGTATAATCGTACATGTCGCCTCACTTAGCAAATATTCTTTTGTTTTGCCTGTCGAAGTTGTGTGTATCGCTGTTGCAAATATATTTACTAATACATGGCACATTGAACATGTAGCTTATCAAGCTGGCAGTTTCCTCCCTCCCACCCATCTGGACACAGACATGTGTACGACCCTTGTGTATTGAGGCAAGTTCCGTTGTTCTCACATCCTATATCGGCACATTCATTTTCATCTAAAATGCAAATACATTTGACATTGACGTACGTCTAGAATTCACTTCAGCAGAAAATGTACACAGTGTGAATGTTAATCGACGAAGAGGAAGGACTAGTGGTTGTAGGTACCACACATCCATTTGGGCCAAGCGATGTTCACAAATGTTTGTCATGCAATATAATTTGTTTTCCTTACACCAAAATATGATTGACATTGAACCATATTATTATTTACCTGGAACTCTTTCTCTCTATCAGCCTATTGATCCTTTTCTCTCTAGGTCAAGAACAGCCAAAAAATGCTTTTGTTTTACTAATAACTATGCCGATATTACTTTTATTGCGAGCAACACTCCATCTATTAATATTGCTACTAACACTAATACTACTAGTACTGCTACTAGTACTACTACTACTACTCCTACTAAAGTTATATCTGATTCTAAACTGCATACCATCTACCTTACACCTGACCCTAATATTACTTCTTTCCTTGCCGACGTTTTATGTCTCTATCTTCCGGCAGCATTTTATACTGCTCCGTGGAAAATGTCACTACAACTAATATAGGAATAACATATTAGTATTTTCAGAGGGGAAAGGTTTGTATGTTGCTGCTGTTTGGAACCTATCGCCTATGGCATTTTGATACTAGTATACAGTAAATATGACTTACCGAGCTGGCAGTGTGCCCCATTCCACCCGTTTCCACACAGGCACCTGTACGACCCTTGTGTATTAAGACAAGCTCCGTTGTTTTCACATCCAGTCTCATCACATTCATTTACATCTAGAAAAGAAAATAAAGTTTTCAACGATATATGTACTTCTTGATACGACTGTTATCAAACACATTTAATCGATCAAATTTTGAAATGTTAAATAACAAATCAATAATTATTTAGTCCCAGTGCTTACTCAAGCGGACCTCGATTTAAAGCGATTTTCGAAGTGCTTACTTTATAAGTTTATTTCTTTACGGAAAGGAGGTTAGATGACTTAAGCATTTTAACATATGTTTCTAAGTACTTCTCTTCATAAAACTATGTTTTTCTTATTTTTTCCAGGACAGAGGAACAACAGCATTAAACACACTAAAACTTCCATTACTAATATCAGTGCCAATTCTAGCTTTCCTGCGGCTAATGCAACCACTTTCACCGCTTTCACTGGTATATTTGTTTCTAAATGCATGCTAACTGTCTTATAGCGAAAAACGATAATATTTCCTTGTTTTGTCGATGATGTATTTACTCTATCTTCCAGCAGCATTGAAAGCACTACATGGATAATTTCAACGCAAATGTTACAATTGTACAAAGACTAAATATATAAACTGTTAAAGTCAGATCAAGATAAAAGATAAGTGCAACCATTATTGTACAATGGACATGACTGGTAAAGGTGCCACTACTACAGGCTAACCCAATATAACGCGATTAGTTCAAACAAAATAAAGTGACCTTTCTTTTTAACAACCTAAACACATGCTCTCGGAAAATGCGACTATTCTTATCCGTAGTAGATTATATGATCGAGAGGTTAGTTAAAACTGATTACATCGAACAATTTGTTAACGCGATCCCGCTTATATCCCGATGTTATTCTTTAGACTCCGAGCATCGCGTTATAACGGGTTTTACAATATTTGGAACCACTCATATGTGGCCTTCTGATACTAATACATGGAATCCTTGACTTACCCAGTTGGCAGTGTGCCCCTTCACACCCTCTCCACACAGACTCATGTACGACTCTTGTTTATTGAGGCAAATTGATTCTTTAACACATGCCTTTACATCCGAGCAAGCAATCACATATTTAATGATGAATATTATACACACACACACACACACACACATATATATATATATATATATATATATATATATATATATATATATATATATATATATATATATATATATATACATACATACATACATACATACATACACTACTTAAAACGACGTTAACCAAAAGCCGTGAAAAGACAATAGTTTGTATACAAGCAAAGATATAAATAATCAAAGACAGTGTATATTCAAGTGGTGTTAAACGAATATCATTGTGTTTATCTTTAGAGCAAGGATAAAAATTAAAGAAGACAAGTAAAATAAATATTTCTTTTATTACTACATCTACCACTACTTCGTTTGATGCAAAAACAAATTCCCGAAGCGTGCCCCAGCAATGAAAGAGTCTCAAGATCATTGTAACAAGATGCAATTCTTCTTAAGTTGGAATCTAAATAGCTGCTTTTTCTGTGATATGTCTACCTCTAGGTAGCAAATGTTTGTCAGTTTTATCCTCAGCTTTGCTAGATTACTAATTCCATTTCTCAGTAGTTTTAATAGGCAAATTGTAAATCTCTCTACTTAAACTTGCTCGTTTAACAAATATTACAATAATATTTCGCGGAACATATTTTTGAAACTCTGAAGCTGAAATGGATTGTAGATACACATGAAATTTTTGATGATTTAAATTGTGGAATTCTCATCTCTGTGTCATCATTGTCGTAGCTGGGAACGAGTCAACGGGTTCAAAAGTTTTTATTCTTCGCAAGGAATACTAATAATAATGATATTATTATGTGGGCTACTACAACTACAAAAATCACCAAGAATATAAATTCACTCGTATAAACTCTTTTCGTTAGCAAAGGGTCTTTTCAGGCCGTAGTTGTTTGTACCCCCCTCCAGCATGTATAGACTAGTACATGGAAAATGTAGCTTACCGTTTTGACAGCGTATTCCTTCCCATCCCTCTCGACACAGACATTTGTACGACCCTTGTGTGTTGAGGCAACTTCCATTGTTCTCACATTCAGTCTCTGCACATTCATTCACATCTAAAAATGCAGTTAATTTTCTAAGAGATATAATTATATACCTATCGAGATGACCTTTACTGAAAACTTCGAAAGGATTAAAGTTTTAATGTTAACTGGCAGACATAAATACTAGTAGCAGTATTCAATCACGAAGTCATTATTGTCAAGCGACGTGTGTTCTCATACTTTTAATGTCAAGTATTCTCAACAGAAAGCAAATTAGACGATTTACATTTCACCACGTTAAAATATAACCACAGCGCATTCTCTCCCTCAGCATTTTTATTTCTCCATCTTCCTCTTATAACAGCAATAAAAACAATGTGAAAACTTTCTATTACCAATACTATACTAGTTCTACGTTCATTACGATTGCTTTTTTCTACTATTATTGCTGTTGCTGATACAACAACTATATTTGCATCTGAATATATGCCAAGCGAATTATATCTACCGGTAACACTACTAACTTTTATTACCAGTGCAGTACGTATTCTACACTCCATCAGCAGTCTGATACTAATACATGCAAACACTCACCACTACTGCGGCTACCACTGCTACATATAATAATAATAATATAACTAATACTACTACTACTACTACTACTACTGCTACTACTACTGCTACTACTACTAATAATAATGAGGACTTTGTACAGCACCTAATCTTTAGAAGCTCTAAGCGCTTTACAACATTAGACAACACCTATAAGATAAAAAAATCATATAATAATATTATTACAAAAACAAACACCATGAAATTAGAAAAACATTAAAAAAATAAAACACATGCTGAGAATACTTCAGGTAGGAAACATTATTAGGTCTTTAAGTTTGTTCTTGCAGTCGAAATAAGTGCGTTTTGAGAGCCCTCTTGAATGTGATCACTGTGCCTTGTGTCTAAGTTCAGTGGGAAATTCATTCCACGTTGCTGGGCCCTGATATGAAAAAGAACGCTGTCCATATGACTTTGTTTTCATAGTGGGAATAATAAGTATACGATTGTTAGAAGAGGAGCGTATCTTGCTGGTGTGTACACATTGGTGAGATCAGATAGGTATGTTGGACTAGAGTCCGACAGTGAAACGTAGCACAGAGAACAAATTTTGTGTTTGATTCTGGATCGAATGGATAGCCAGTGTAGGGTTCAGAGCAGCGGGGAGATGTGATCTGATCGTGGTACTCTAAGTATGATCCGAACAGCTGTGTTCTTAACTTTTTGAAGTTTCTGAAGTAGATATTGAGATGAACCGGACAGAATTGAATTACATTACAATAGTCCAGTCTTGAAAGTACTAATGAATACACAAGTGTTTTAGTGGCATCAACTGAAAGATATCTGCGAATTGAACTGATGCGTCTCAGGTCAAGATATGCAGCCTTGCATATGTTCATGACATGTTGGTGCAATGTGAGAGTATTGTCCAGAGTAACACCTAGGTTTTGTAATGATTGTGTGAATTTAATGTTGGTGTTGCTGATATTTTTTTTTTTGAGGTAAAGGATGTGAATGAGAATGTCTTTGTTTTGTGATCAGAATGGCCTCAGTTTTATCATCATTAATCTGCAGCTTGTTACATGTCACCCATGATTTGATATCAGTAATGCACCTCTCTACACCTTGGATGGTAGCATCAACTTCAGTTGTGTGGCTAGATTTGTATATTTGGGTGTCATCAGCGTACGATTGGTGAGACACTGGATGATGATCTATGACATTTGAGAGCGACTGAGTGTACAGAATGAAGAGAACAGGCCCAAGAACAGACCCCTGTGGCACAGCACAACATAGATCAACTGGGCTGGAGTGTATTCCATTTGCATATACAATTTGTGTCCTGTTGACCAAGTAGGACTTGAACCACAGTACCATATACCGTACTCCATGTAGGATTATCACTTTAATACTATCAACCTAAGTTCATCTATTAGCACTGCAACGTTTCGATGACAAAAGTGTGTTTGCCGCAAATGTTTGTAACCAGTAAATTCCAGTATTGTACAACTAGTAAACACAAAATGTAACTTACCAACTTGACAGTGTACCCCTACCCACCCGTCTTGACACTGGCACATGTACGACCCTTGTGTATTGAGGCAGATTCCATTATTCTCACATCTAGTCTCATCACATTCATTCGCATCTAAAAAGCAATTTAAATTTCTAAATGACTAATGTACTTCTTGAGACGACTTTTACTGGAAACTATGAAATGAGGAATGTTTGTGTGTTAAATAACAGACCGACATTACTATCGGCAGTACGCGTTCATGAGGCTGTCGGTGTAAGTGGCATTCCATGTTTGTGTCATACTTTATCTGTTGTTTGCTTAACAGACAATATGTTAGATGATTTTATTTAACCATGAGAATGTACATCTCCAGGATGTTTTCTTTATCAGACTCTTGAGTTTGTATCTTCTTTTTCCTACAGCAACATAAATAGCAGCCAATGATTCGTTTACTATGACTATTACTACTATATTTGCTTCCAAATGCTTACTAATTGAATTAAATCTAATATAAATAATACTTCTTCTCTTTGGCAATGTTTTATTTAGTGTATCCTCCATCGACATTTTGGTTCTAGTGCATGGAGAAGAGCACTATTAATATTCATGCTACCGATCTATGCAACGGTGTGAACTATTGTAATGAGAAGTACCAACAACAAAATGTTACAATTGCATTACATCTTTCACTGGCCAAAGTCTGTTAGCCGCTGTTGTTTGTATACGGGTATAAGAAGAATGCGGCATACCAATCAAGCAGTGTGCTCACCCACCCACCCTTATTAGGGAGACATTTCTAAATTCCTTGTGTATCGAGGCAAGTGGTTTTGTTTTCATACCCATGTTCTACATAATCATTTGTATACATTGTTCTCATACCGATGCTCTGCATATTTTTTCATTTCATAAACGAATTTAACTTCTTAAAGAAATAAGCACTTCTTATGATGATGTTTACTGAATACTATGAATGAAGAAATATAAAACCATGTTCAGAACGATTGCCCTTCATTACAGTTTGTTTATTGATTTTTTTTATAAAGGATGCACGATGAGTTGCATTTAGCCTCGATAATGTATATCTCTGTTTGATTACCTCCACCTACATATTTACCTTTCTTATTTATTTGGGTCTTATGTCCTTACAATAACAAAAATAAGAATAAAAATGATGAATTCTGTGATCAAATAGCTACCAAAATTACTGGTGTCGTTGTTACAGCTAATATTTCTACTATTAAATACGTGTTTATAAGAAAGACTCAAGCTGTTCGAAGACGTCTGATCTCACTTGTACATAGTTATTTAAACACAAACGGTCTGTATTTAAAAATACGTATGGTGGTCAATGCAAAGTGATACTGTAGACAAAGCAAGTGGATGAAATAGGTCACATTCACTTCTGTCCTTTTTATGGCGGGGTTGTACCACTAAAAAGGCATGTTCACATAAAGTTTGATGGCTGTACCAGCAACAGGGTGAAAAACAGTTTTTACCTAAACGTTGAAGGTGTGCATAACAATTGAAGTGCAAAATGATGATAATGTGTCCTACTTTTGGAATCACGGTGTACTATTTCTCAGGATGCACTTATGCAGTTATTTTCATCAGTGTAGGAATAACCGTGTCCAAGATGGTGACGTAGATGAAACAAGTATACATTATAACTGGAGACCAAAAGTTCACATAAACCTACGTTTGGCATGATGGCGTAAAACTCCATAGAAAGTGTGTAAACTGCAAAATCGTCGGACTGTTCAAACAGTAACGCTGAAGTAATCGACCTAAACATTGAAATTACCTTCAGTTAATTCACGTGAAAATAAGGTAGCAGTGTCATATTTCCCTTCGTGGTATACTACTCTTCAGTGTACAGAGGCTATGCTGATTGGGATATTGCTTGAGCTCCCATGGACTGCAACAAATACATCTTTACTGCTGCTACCACTACTACTACAATTATTATACCAGTAGTACTGCCTAAACTAGTTTTGCTGGTAGAACCACCATTATTAATTGTTTCTAAAATACTGCTCTTACTCTGTTGACAACTAACACTACAGAGTGTCTACTAGAATATATGTATAATCGTACATGTTGCCTTACTTAGCTAATAGTCTTTTGTTTTGCCTGGCGAAGTTGTGTGTACCCTTCTTGCAAAGTGTATCTACTAATACATGGAACATTGAACATGTAGCTTACCAAGCTGGCAGTGTCCTCCCTCCCACCCATCTGGACACAGACATGTGTACGACCCTTGTGTGTTGAGGCAAGTTCCGTTGTTCTCACATCCTGTCTCGGCACATTCATTTTCATCTAAAATGCAAATTCATTTCTCATTGATGTACGCCTAGAATTGACTTCAGAAGAAAAAGCACACAGTGTGAACGTTAATCTACGAAGATGAATAACTAGTGGTTGTAGGTACCACACATCCATTTGGGCCAAGCGATGCTCACAAATGTTTGTCATACAATATAAATTGTTTTCCTTACACAAAACTATGATTGACATTGAACCATATTATTATTTACCTGGAACTCTCTCTTTCTATCAACATATTGATCTTTTTCTCCCTAGGTCAACAACCACCAAAAAATGCTTTTGTTTTACTAATAACTATGCCGATATTACTTTATTGCGAGCAACACTCCATCTATTAATATTGCTACTAACACTAATACTACTAGTACTACTACTACTACTACTACTACTAAAGTTATATGTGATTCTAACTACATACCAACTGCCTTACACCTGACCCTAATATTACTTCTTTCCTTGCCGACGTTTTATGTCTCTATCTTCCGGCAGCATTTGATATTGCTCCGTGGAAAATGTCACTACAACTATTATAGGAATAACATATTAGTATTTTCAGAGGGGGAAGGTTTGTATGTTGCTGCTGTTTGGAACCTATCGCCTATGGTATTTTGATACTAGTATACAGTAAATATGACTTACCGAGCTGGCAGTGTGCCCCATTCCACCCGTTTCCACACAGGCACCTGTACGACCCTAGTGTATTAAGACAAGTTCCGTTGTTTTCACATCCAGTCTCATCACATTCATTTACATCTAGAAAAGAAAATAAAGTTTTCAATGATATATGTACTTCTTCATACGACTGTTATCAAACACATTTAATCGATCAAATTTTGAAATGTTAAATAACAAATCAATAATTATTTAGTCCCAGTGCTTACTCAAGCGGACCTCGATTTAAAGCGATTTTCGAAGTGCTTACTTTATACGTTTATTTCTTCACGGAAAGGATGTTAGATGATTTAAGCATTTTAATATGTGTGTGTAAGTAGTTCTCTTCATAAAACTTTGTTTTACTTATTTTTTCCAGGACAGAGGAACAGCAGCACTAAACCCACAAAAACTTCCATTACTAATATCCGTGCCAATTCTAGCTTTGTTGCGGCAAATGCAACGACTCCCACCGCTTTTACTGGTATATTTGTTTCTAAACGCATGCTAACTGTCTTATAGCGAAACACGATACCATTTCATTGTTTTGCCGTTGATCTATATACTGTATCTTTCAGCAGCACTGAAAGCACTATATGGATAATTTCAACGCAAATGTTATAATTGTACAAAGACTAAATCTATGAACTGTGAAAGACAGATCAAGAACAAAGATAAGTGCAACCATTATTGTACAATGGCCATGAGTGGTAAAGGTGTAACTACTACAGGCAAACCCAATATAACGCGATTAGTTTAAAAAAAATTAAAGTGACTTTTCTTTTTAACAACCTAAACACATGCTCTCGGAAAACGCGACTATTCTTATCCCTAGTAGATTATATGATCGAGAGGTTAGTTAAAACTGATTACATCGAACAATTTGTTAACGCGATCCCGCTTATATCATGATGCTATTATTTAGACTCCGAGCATCGCGTTATAACGGGTTTTACAATATTTAGAACCACTCATATGTGGCCTTCTGATACTAATACATGGAATCCTTGACTTACCCAGTTGGCAGTGTGCCCCTTCACACCCTCTCCACACAGACCCCTGTACGACCCTTGTTTATTGAGGCAAATTCATTCTTTAATACATTCATTTACGTCCGAGCAAACAGTCACATATTTAATGATGAATATATATATATATATATATATATATATATATATATATATATATATATATATATATATATATATATATATATATATATATATATATATATATATATATATACACTACTTAGGTCGACGTTAACCAAAACCCGTGAAAAGACAATAGTTTGAATATAAGCAAATATATAAATAATCAGAGACAGTGTATATTCACGTGGTGTTTAACGAATATCATTGTGTTTATCTTTACAGCAACGATAAAAGCTTAAGAAGACAAGTAAAATAAATATTTCTTTTATTACTACATTTACCACTACTTCGTTTGATGCAACAACAAATTCCCGGAGTGTGCCCCAGCAATGAAAGAGTCTCAAGAGCATTGTAACAAGATGCAATTCTTCTTAAGTTGGAATCTAAATAGCTGCTTTTTTCTGTGATATGTCTACCTCTATGTTGCAAATGTTTGTCAGTTTTATCCTCAGCTTTACTAAATTACTGGGGCCCCGAGTGGCCTAGTGGTCTAAAGCCCTCTCCGTTACGGATAACTGTCATCTCACCTCTGTCTGCGCTTGTTCGAGTCTCGGATTCAGCCAACGTGGGTACGTGAGAAAGCTTGCGAGTAGCTTGTCGTGGGTTGGTGGTTCTTTCCAAGTTTTTCCAGGATTCTTCCTCCACCAGTAATACTGGCCGCCATGTATAGTCTATTGTGTGCTGAAAAATGGTGTTAAACCCTACAGCAACAATAACAACAACTAAATTACTAATTCCATTTCTCAGTAATTTTAATAGGCAAATTGTAAGTCTCTCCACTTAAACTTGCTCCTTTAACAAATATTTCAATAATATTTCGCGGAACATATTTTTGAAACTCTGAAGCTGAAATGGATTGTTCTTACGCATGGAATTTTTGATGATTTAAATTGTGGGATTCTCCTATCTGTGTCCTCATTGTCGTAGCTGGGAACGAGTCTACGGGTTCAAAAGTTTTATACTTCGGTTTCAAGAAGTTATTTTGTTTACGTTCGTTGCACATGGAATTCAGCATTTTGCGGTAATTAGCAAACCCATTTAAAGTTCAGATGTTGTAGCCGTAGTCACTGTCCCTTATCTGGATTTTTGATAGTTATAATAAAATATTTTAGCAGCAAAGTACCTGCTATCTCTCTCTTTCTATCTCTCAGATGTCGTGTATCATATTGCATACCAGTTTCATCTAAGAAGTCGTTGTCAAATATCTTTTCCAAATATATGTTGTCAACTTCAAATAACTCTAATTTATTTGCGAAGGTTTCCATGAAATGCCACAAAATACCCATCGCTACCTACGGTACACCCCATTTATCTCCAGCGGCAAAATCAGCCATTTTCACAGAGTATAATTGTTTTTCTTAAAATTACAAATAGGTCTTGGTATTGTTGAATAATTTAAAACGTATATAATAAATCATTCTCCATATTGTATAAGTAACTATTATTGAATATTTCATGTTGTAAAAGTAGTTCCATGCTGGGTGTGCAATAAGGAAATTTTAGGTGTGCAGTAGGAATCACAGTTTGAGGGTGATTATTTAATATTTCATAAGATGTATGGACAGACTAATTTAAATACATGTTATGTACAGGAAACTGATCTAAGTATACAAAGTCAGTGTATGGGCAATTAAGCCTAAAAATTGCATCAAAAAAGTGTACCACGCTTTAGGCTTCAAAAACACAAAAACGCTCAGGACTGCAGAGGTAAAAGTGTCTGTGATATTTACTTAAATATTAAAGGTGTACATTTGCGAACGCCATAAGCGAATACGGATTCATTGACAATGGTGATTTAACATGGAAGCTCATGCAACAAAACGACTATTTATACTTTTACTGCAACTAATATTACTACTTGTAACACTGCTATAACTCCCACTAATTACCGTCACTAGTACGTCTTGCACTATCATACTAATAATAATGATATTAATATGTGGGCCGCAAATGTTTCTAACCAGTAAATTCCAGTATTGTGATACTAGTAAACACAAAATGTAACTTACCAACTTGACAGTGTGCCCCTACCCACCCATCTTGACACTGGCACATGTACGACCCTTGTGTATTGAGGCAGATTCCATTATTCTCACATCTAGTTTCATCACATTCATTCGCATCTAAAAAGCAATTTAAAATTCTAAATTGCTAATGTACTTCTTGAGACGACTTTTACTGGAAACTATGAAAGGAGGAATGTTTGTGTGTTAAATAACAGACCGACATTACTATCGGCAGTACGCGTTCATGAGGCTGTCGGTGTTAGTGGCATTTCATGTTTGTGTCATACTTTATGTGTTGTTTGCTTAACAGACAATATGTTAGATGATTTTATTTAACCATGGGAATGTACATCTCCAGGACGTTTTCTTTATCAGACTCTTGAGTTTGTATCTTCTTTTTCCTACAGCAACATTAATAGCAGCCAATGATTCGTTTACTATGACTATTACTACTATATTTGCTTCCAAATGCTTACTAATTGAATTAAATCTAATATAAATAATACTTCTTCTCTTTGGCAATGTTTTATTTAGTGTATCCTCCATCGACATTTTCGTTCTAGTACATGGAGAAGAACACTATTAATATTCATGCTACCGATCTATGCAACGGTGTGAACTATTGTAATGAGAAGTACCAACAACAAAATGTTATACTTATAATTGCATTACGTCTTTCACTGGCAAAAATCTGTTAGCCGCTGTTGTTTGTATACGAGTATAAGAAAAATGAGGCTTACCAAGCTAGCAGTGTGATCACCCCCCTGTTATTAGGGAGACATTTCTAAATCCCTTGTGTATCGAGGCAAGTGCTTTTGTTTTTATACCCATACTCTGCATATTCATTCATTTCTAATGTTTTCATAGCCATGCTCTGCATAATCATTTGTATATATTGTTCTCATACCCATGCTCTGCATGTTCATTCATTTCTAATGTTTTCATACTCATACTCTGCATATTCATTCATTCATTTCTAATGTTTTCATAGCCATGCTCTGCATAATCATTTGTATATATTGTTCTCATACCCATGCTCTGCATGTTCATTCATCTCTAATGTTTTCATACCCATACTCTGCATATTCATTCATTCATTTCTAATGTTTTCATAGCCATGTTCTGCATACTCATTCATTTCTAACGTTTTCATACCCATACTCTGCATATTCATTCATTACTAATGTTTTCATAGCCATGCTCTGCATATTCATTCATTACTAATGTTTTCATACCCATACTCTGCATATTCATTCATTTCTAATGTTTTCATAGCCATGCTCTGCATACTCATTCATTTCTAATGTTTTCATACCCATGCTCTGCATACTCATTCATTTCTAATGTTTTCATACCCATGCTCTGCATGTGCATTTGTATACATTGTTCTCATGGCGATGCTCTGCATATTTTTTCATTTCATAAAGGAATTTAACTTCTTAAAGAAATATGCACTTCTTATGATGACGTTTACTGAATACTACGAATGAAGAATTATAAAACCATGTTCAGAACGATTGCCCTTCATAACAGTTCTTTTTTATTGCTTTTTTATAGAAAGGATGCACGATGAGTTGCGTTTAGCCTCGATAATGTATATCTCTGTATGATTCCCTCCACCTACATATTTACCTTTCTTATTTATATGGGTCTTATGTCCTTACAATAACAAAAACAAGAATAAAAATGATGAATTCTGTAATCAAATAGCTACCAGAATTACTGTTGTCGTTGTTACAGCTAATACTTCTACTATTAAATACTTGTTTATAAGAAAGACTCAAGCAGTTAGAAGACGACTGATCTCACTTGTACATAGTTATTCAAACACAAGTGGTCTGTATTTAAAAATACGTATGGTGGTCAATGCATAGTGATGCTGTAGACAAAGCAAGTGGATGAAATAGGTCACATTCACTTCTGTCCTTTTTATGGTGGGTTTGTACCACTAAAAAGGCATGTTCGCATAAAGTTTGATGGCTGTGCCAGCAACAGGGTGAAAAACAGTTTTCACCTAAACGTTGAAAGTGTGCATAACCATTGAAGTGCAAATGATGATAATGTGTCCTACTTTTGGAGTCAGGGTGTAATATTTCTCATTATGCACGTACGCATTTATTTTCATCAGTGTAGGATTAACCATGTCCAAGAAGGTGACGTAGATGAAACAAGTATACATTATAACTGGAGACCAAACGTTCACATAAACCTACATTCGACATGATGGCGTAAAACTCCATAGAAAGTGTGTAAACTGCAAAATCGGAGGACTGTTCAAACAGTAACGCTGAAGTAACGGACCTAAACATTGAAATTATCTTCAGTTATTTAAAGTGAAAATAAGGTAACAGTGTCATATTTCCCTTCGTGGTATACTACCCGTCAGTGTACAGAGGCTATGCTGATTGGGATATTGCTTGAGCTCTCATGGACTGCAACAAACACAACTTTATTACTGCTACCACTACTACTACAATTATTATACCAGTAGTACTGCCTAAACTAGTTTTTCTGCTAGAACCACCATTACTAATTGTTTCTAAAATACTGCTATTGCTCTGTTGACAAATAAAACTACAGAGTCTCTACTAGAATATATGTATAATCGTACATGTTGCCTTTCTTAGCAAATAGTCTTTTGTTTTGCCTGGCGAAGTTGTGTGTATCCCTCTTGCAAACTTTATCTACTAATACACGAAATATTGAACATGTAGCTTACCAAGTTGGCAGTGTCCTCCCTCCCACCCATCTGGACACAGACATGTGTACGACCCTTGTGTATTGAGGCAAGTTCCGTTGTTCTCACATCCTGTCTCGGCACATTCATTTTCATCTAAAATGCAAATACATTTCTCATTGATGTACGCCTAGAATTGACTTCAGAAGAAAAAGCACACAGTGTGAACGTTAATCTACAAAGATGAATAACTAGTGTCTGTAGGTACCACACATCCATTTGGGCCAAGCGATGTTCACAAATGTTTGTCATGCAATATAATTTGTTTTCCTTACACACAAATATGATTGACATTGAACCATATTATTATTTACCTGGAACTCTTTCTCTCTATCAACCTATTGACCTTTTTCTCTCTAGGTCAACAGCCACCAAAAAATGCTTTTGTTTTACTAATAACTATGCCGATATTACTTTTATTGCGAGCAACACTCCATCTATTAATATTGTCACTAACACTAATACTACTAGTACTGCTACTAGTGCTACTACTAATAATCCTACTAAAGTTATATCTGATTCTAACTGCATACCATCTGCCTTACACCTGACCCTAATATTACTCTTTCCTTGCCGACGTTTTATGTCTCTATCTTCCGGCAGCATTTGATACTGCTCCGTGGAAAATGTCACTACAAGTGTTAGAGGAATAACATATTAGTATTTTCAGAGGGGAAAGGTTTGTACGCTGCTGCTGTTTGGAACCTATCGCCTATGGTATTTTGCATACTAGTATACAGTAAATATGACTTACCGAGCTGGCAGTGTGCCCCATTCCACCCGTTTCCACACACGCACCTGTACGACCCTTGTGTATTAAGACAAGTTCCGTTGTTTTCACATCCAGTCTCATCACATTCATTTACATCTAGAAAAGAAAATAAAGTTTACAACGATATATGTACATCTTGATACGACTGTTATCAAACACATTTAATCGATCAAATTTTGAAATGTTAAATAACAAATCAATATTTATTTAGTCCCAGTGCTTACTCAGTATAAATATCTACACTACTTAAGACGACGTTAACCAAAACCCGTGAAAAGACAATAGTTTGAATATAAGCAAAGATATAAATAATCAGAGACAGGGTATATTCACGTGGTGTTAAACGAATATCATTGTGTTTATCTTTAGAGCAACGATAAAAACTAAAGAAGACAAGTAAAATAAATATCTCCTTTGTTACTACATCTACCACTAATTCGTTTGATGCAAAAACAAATTCCTGAAGTGTGCCCCAGCAATGAAAGAGTCTCAAGAGCATTGTAACAAGATGTAATTCTTCTTAAGTTTGAATCTAAATAGCTGCTATTTTATGTTATGTGTCTACCTCTAGGTTGCAAATGTTTGTCAGCTTTATCCTCAGCTTTGCTAGATTACTAATTCCATTTCTCAGTAATTTTAATAGGCAAATTGTAAGTCTCTCCACTTAAACTTGCTATTCAAGAAATATTACAATAATGTTTCGCGGAACATATTTTTGAAACTCTAAAGCTGAAATGGATTGTAGTTACGCATGGAATTTTTGATGATTTAAATTGTGGAATTCTCATCTCTGTGACACCATTGTCGTAGCTGGGAACGAATCAACGGGTTCAAAAGTTGCTGTCTCTTAATTATCTGTTTATCGTGACATGATTCGCTGAGTCTTTCTAATTTGTTTTCTTTTGATAGTTTTAATAACATATTTTAGCAGCAAAGTACCTGCGATCTCTCTGTTTCTATCTCTCAGATGTCCTGTATCTCATTGCATACCAGCTTCTTCCGAGAACTCTTTGTGAAATATATTTTCCAAATATATGTTGTCGACTTCAAATAACTATAATTTATTGGCGAAGGTTTCCGTGAAATACCACAAAATACTCGTCGCTACCTACGGTACTCCCCTATTATCTCCAGCGGCAAAATCAGCCATTTTCCCAGAGTATAATTGGTTTTTTAAAATTACAAATAGGTCTTGGTATTGTTGAATAATTTAAAACGTATATAATAAATCATTCTCCATATTGTATAAGTGACTATTATTGAATATTTCATGTTGTAAAAGTAGTTCCAGGCTGGGTGTGCAATAAGGAAATTTTAGGTGTGCAATAGGAATCACAGATTGAACAATTACGTTGCTATGTATGATTAAATGTGCATGTAACTAATACCCTTCTTGTGAGGTCTTTTACTGAAAACAGATTATGGAGACACTTTTGACTGTTAAATTACTATATTACTTGTAGCAGCGGACATTCAAATGGCCTTCGATGTAAAGCCACATTCAGAGCGGATGACAGTTATAGAGTTTAGTTTTCAAAAGATTTGTGTTTTACGTTTCTTTCTTTCAACTGCACAAACCGACAATAACAACAAGTAACAATAAATATTTCTTTGCGAAAAGACAGCTAGCAAAACTACTGTTGCCGCTATTACCACCGCCACTACTATTGCTTTTATACGTGTTTCTCAGAAGAACTCTAGCGGTTTGAAGGCAGCAATGCGCATTTGCGCATAGTTATTTAGACACATATTTGACAATACTTGCAATATTGAGTGATGGTGTGGACAAAGCGGTTTAAGTAGGTGACGATATTATCTAAGATATGTACTTACACATGAAGATTATGATAATGTCTGTACAGGCAATATTATCTAAGATATGTACTTACACATGAAGATTATGATAATGTCTGTACAGGCAATATTATCTAAGATATGTACTTACACATGAAGATTATGATAATGTCTGTACAGGCAATATTATCTAAGATATGTACTTACACATGAAGATTATGATAATGTCTGTACAGGCAATATTATCTAAGATATGTACTTACACATCAAGATTATGATAATGATAGGAATAGCTCTCTTGCACAACACAATATTACTGCAGCTACTATAACTACTATCAGCGCCACCACTCTCAATACTGCCACCAACACAATGTAGTCCACGTCCAACACCACCACTACTATTACTAAAACTACTACTACTCTGTGACCTGCAAAAACTACAAGAACCACCATAAGAATACAGTATTAATCGTACATACTGCTTTCATGACCAAAGTGTCTTCTTTGGAATTTATCGTTTGTGTCCTTTCCTAGAATTCAGATACTAGTCTGTGCACTACGTAGCTTACCAAGTTGGCAGTGTGTTCCATTCCACCCTTCACGACAAAGACACATGTACGATCCTTGAGTGTCGAAGCAAGTTCCGTTGTTCTCACATCTTGATTCATTACATTCATTTACATTTAAAAAAGCAAGCACATTTCTTACTGACACACGATCTTCTCGAGATGACTTAAATCCGAAGCTAGGATAAAAGTTTGAAAGTCAAATGCCAGAGTTAAAAAAACGAGTGGCATTTTGCAATTACGGGGCTCTCGGTGCCAAACGATGTTTTAGTGTTTATCAAATATTTTAAGATTTTGTTCTTTACAGAAATAAATCTATATGATTTACAAATTAACTATAATACTGTATAGTTCCAGCTAATTCTTTTCATCAACCTATTTATTGTCTCATTTTTCCTAAAGCAGAAACAATATACCTTTTTAGTTTGACTTTTGTTTGCTATTGCTACTGCTATTAGTACTGCTGCTTCTGATACTAATAGCACTGATTTTCTTTTTAAATGAATACAAACTTCCTTTCATATGACAGTAATACAAATTATTCTTCATGCTATGCTAGATGTAATTCCTTACTGCTTCATGCAAAATATCAATAATGTATTTTGGAATCTAACACCTAGAGTATTTGTTACTAGAATATATCAAACTAACTTTCTGAGTTGGGAATGTGCCCCACCTAGCCCTATTGACAATTACGTATACGACCAATTTGTTGATTGAGGCATGCCCTATTGCTTTCAAATCAAATATCAGCACATTCATTCCAGTCATAAAATGTGATTAAATTTCTCAGTGATATATGTACATGCTGTATGACTTCGGCTGAAAATTGTGGAAGGATAATACGCTAGATGGCAAATGAGAGCATTATTAGTGGTAGTGGGCATTCTCCTAGCTGTCGGCGTCAAGCGATGTTCCAAGTGACCGTACAAGCAACATAACTTCACAAAAATAGTAACTGTGTACATAGGTAATCATAGGTTAAAATAAAGACACGGTCTCCTACTCTGGACTTTATGATATCGTCTCATGACGCATGTATACGTCTATGTTAATGACTATAGGAATGACCGTTTACAAGATAGTGACCTACACGTAAAGAGTGTACATTAAAAGCCTTACATACTATGTGGAACACAGAAGCTCACATTTGGTACGATAGTGTAGCATTCCATGGGATGTATGTAGACATTTATATCACTGACCTAAAACCGTAAAATTTACATGGTCATTGTCGAGTGAAAATTAGGTCAAGGTGACATCTTAAACATGGGGGAATACAACTTCCAAGGCTGAATAACACATAAACATTCATCACTGCGGCGGTATAATATCTTTAGTACAAATGTTTAGTTAAATTTGAAACGAATCTGCTTTTGCTAACGACAACGATTATGGCGAGGAATATGATAAAATTTATATAGATTGGACAATTAAAACGGCAAGAAACATTAAGAGAGTATCACTTTGATAGTACCCATATAACTTTTTACAATTTCAACGCATTCTGAAAGACAATTACATTTGTAAATAAAACATTACTTTCTTGAGATAACTTATACTGAAAACTATGAAGGTATAACGGATTGAATGTCAAATCACACAAATGAATTATTAGTGGCAGTGGGAATTCATGTGACTGTCGCTGTTAAGCTTTCTTCAAAATGTGTTTCGCCTACTTCATACATTTTTTCTATTTTATCTACCAGAAAGGATGTTATTGAAATTACATGCGACCATATTATTTAATAGCTCAGATTCTATGTATCCATCGCCTTATTTTGTCTTCTTCTTTGCGCAAAAAAGACAAGAACAGAAAAATGTTCTAGTAAATAATTCCTAAACTAATGCTATAGTCATGTTTATTGCATTGTATACTGGTTATATTAATACAACCACTATACTTGCTTCTAAACAAAAACAAAGCGCATTTATATCTGATCGTAATCTTGCTTGCTTTCCTTGCCAAAGCTAGATGTATTCTGTCCACCAGCAGCTGTCTGATGCTACTATGTGGAACATGTCACTAGAACAACCATTTCTACAATTAAACTACTATGCGAATTGTCACAAATAGAAGAACCACTAACACAATCTCACATACAATTGTACTACCGCTTTCAATGGCAAAGGTTTGCCGCAACTGAATGGAACAATTTCTCCATGACATTATGCTATTGGTACATGGATGGAAAATGTGACTTATCGATTTGGAAGCGTGCCTCTTTCAACCCTTTCCAACACAGACACTTATATGACCCTTGCGAATTGTGGCAAGTTCCCTTGTTCTCACATTCAGTCGCAGCACATTCATGGCCCCTACTACTCTATTACTGTTGTTGCTACTACTACTGCTAATACTACTACTATACTGGCTTCAAAATACGTATTAACTGCTTTAGCTAGAAACCTAATATCACTTACTTTAATTGCTGTACAAACTGTATCCTCCGACATTATTTTGATACGACTGAAGAAAATGTCACTACGCCTGATGAAACTACTAGTCCAATATACTACTCTGTGCACAATTAACATTAGATCAATCAACAACCCTCTGTGAAAAATTAACATCAGATTAATCAACAACACATACTCAGTGCACTATTAACGTTATATTAATGAACAACACATACTCTGTGTACAGCTAAAATTGGATTAATCACCAACACATACTCAGTGCATTATTAACGTTATATTAATCAACAACACATACTCAGTGCACATTAACGTTATATTAATCAACAACACATACTCAGTGCACATTAACGTTATATTAATCAACAACACATACTCAGTGCACATTAACGTTATATTAATCAACAACACATACTCAGTGCACATTAACGTTATATTAATCATCAACACATACTCAGTGCACATTAACGTTATATTAATCAACAACACATACTCAGTGCACATTAACGTTATATTAATCAACAACACATACTCAGTGCACTATTAACGTTATATTAATCAACAACACATACTCAGTGCACATTAACGTTATATTAATCAACAACACATACTCAGTGCACATTAACGTTATATTAATCAACAACACATACTCAGTGCACTATTAACGTTATATTAATCACCAACACATACCCAGTGCACTATTAACGTTATATTAATCACCAACACATACTCAGTGCACTATTAACGTTATATTAATCATCAACACATACTCAGTGCACTGTTAACGTTATATTAATCACCAACACATACTCAGTGCACTATTAACGTTATATTAATCACCAACACATACCCAGTGCACTATTAACGTTATATTAATCACCAACACATACCCAGTGCACTATTAACGTTATATTAATCATTAACACATACCCAGTGCACTATTAACGTTATATTAATCATCAACACATGCCCAGTGCACTATTAACGTTATATTAATCAACAACACATACCAGTGCACTATTAACGTTATATTAATCAACAACACATACTCAGTGCACATTAACGTTATATTAATCAACAACACATACTCAGTGCACATTAACGTTATATTAATCAACAACACATACTCAGTGCACATTAACGTTATATTAATCAACAACACATACTCAGTGCACATTAACGTTATATTAATCAACAACACATACTCAGTGCACATTAACGTTATATTAATCATCAACACATACTCAGTGCACATTAACGTTATATTAATCAACAACACATACTCAGTGCACTATTAACGTTATATTAATCAACAACACATACTCAGTGCACATTAACGTTATATTAATCAACAACACATACTCAGTGCACATTAACGTTATATTAATCACCAACACATACTCAGTGCACTATTAACGTTATATTAATCACCAACACATACCCAGTGCACTATTAACGTTATATTAATCATCAACACATACCCAGTGCACTATTAACGTTATATTAATCATCAACACATACCCAGTGCACTATTAACGTTATATTAATCAACAACACATACTCAGTGCACTATTAACGTTATATTAATCACCAACACATACTCAGTGCACTGTTAACGTTATATTAATCAACAACACATATTATGTGTACAACCAACACTAATAATCAACAACACATACTCTGAGCACAATTAACGTTGGATTAAAACAAGTGCACATATAGTTGTATTTCACTTTTCACTGACAAAAACCTGTTTGCCTTTGCTATTTGCAACGACTGGCCCACTTCATTTTAATACTAGTGAAAGGGTAGTGTGACTTACCAAGTTGGCAGTCTGTCCCCGCCCAACCCTCTCGACATAGACACATGTACGACCCTTGTGTATTGAAGCAAGTTCCATTGTTCTGACATCCAATCTGAGCACATTCATTTACATCTAAAACATAAATAAAACCCAATTAAACTTCACAGTGCTATATGTACTTCATGAGATGATTTGTTTACTAAAAACGGGAAGGTAAACGCTTGAATTTTGAATAAAAGAGATGAATAACTAGTGGCATTCAGCAGTCCATCGGAGGTAAGCGATGTTTGTAGTGTTTGTCATACCTTGCAAGTTTGCTTTATTATTTCCTACAGAACGGATATTACATATTTGCATTTTACCATAAAATTTATCCCCCAGTTTCTCCATCGAACTAGTTATAATTTTTTTCATCGGTTAACATATACAAAAGAAAAAGTTGTTATGTTTAACGGTATTATACATTTACTGTGATTGCTGTTGTTATTACTGCTAATACGTGCACTAGATTTGTTTCTAACTACATACAGACTGTCTTACATCTGACCGCGATGGTATGCACCTCTTTCTGCATCATCATTTTCATATTACTACATAGAAAATGTGAACGCTATCATTCCCACAATTGCAAAGAAGCTACGGTGCATTGCCAAAGTTGAATAACCATTAATAGACTCTCCAAGTTGGCAGTGTATGCGCTCTCGTCCATCTCGGCAAAGACACTTGTACGACCCTTGTGTATTGAGGCAAGTTCCATTGTTTTCACATTTAGTCTCAGCACATTCATTCATATCTAAAAGCGAAATGAAAATAAATTGCTGACTTAACGGAAACTGTGGAGGGATAAACGTGTGAATGTTGAATAACAGAACGGAAGGGGTGTTTACACTGTGGTCGGATAAGGCGATGTTCGAAGTGTTAGTCTTATACGCTATTTCCTTCCAGAAACACAGGTAGAAGATTGACATCTAGCCAGTGTATATATCTAGGCATTTATCTCCATCAAACCGGCAGCTATAATCTTCTTAATAGACGAAAAAGAATGATATTCGCATCATTACCTCTACCAATATGACGGTTGCTGTGAATACTCCTGCTCGTCCTCTACTATTATTACTGCTGCGGATGCTGCTACTATTACAACAAGAATTGCTACTATTATTATACTGACTTCTAAATGCATACTAACTGCCTTACATCAAAACGTAATACAGCTTACTTTCTTTGCCGACGCTGTACGAACTGTATTCTCCTGCAGCATTTTGATACAAATGGTACATGGAAAATGCCACTACTCTTACGAATCTATTGTCATAAACTAAGTAACAGAAAGAAGTAAAACCATACAGTTTTGTAAAACTTAAAAAATATTTTATTTTTTTGGTTCGAGTCTCGAGTTCCGCTTACGTGGGTGTTATGAATATTAGATTTAATTTATATTTGATTTTGATGTAATGTGTGTTTGATTTGATTTGATTGTTTTTGGGTTTCGGAATCTTTATATTTTCTTTACATGTCAATGTAATATAATTTTGTCTACTAGGAATGTGATATTTTCCAGAAATTTCCATTAATGCCTAATAATAGAAACACTGTTTCAATTTTTGACTTAGTTCCTGGCCTTGATTGAGGGTCAAGTAAACAATTTTTATTCTCGGAGTAACATGATTGGTTCTTATCAATGCATACAGGGACTACGTGATTTTTATATGTAAATATGCTTACATGAGCCTCTATTTCGCAATTAGGCATTTCCAAAATTGCCAAATACTTATTATTAATAGTAATGTTGAGAGAGAGAGAGAGAGAGAGAGAGAGAGAGAGAGAGAGAGAGAGGAGAGAGAGAGAGAGATCTGAGAGTTTTGGGGCTTTTAAACCTTGATATCAAGTTGTTTTCTTCTGTTGTGACCAGTTTTGAGTTTTTTATTTTTATTTTAATTTTTCGGATTCTAAATGATTCATTTCTTTCTCCGGAAATATTTTGTGCTCATGCATAATTCTTGAACGAAGACATTTCTTACAAATTTAATTTGGATTTCCAAAACCTAAGGATTATTTATTGTGTTTCTACAAGGAACTGTGTACAACAACATTCAACATCATACGTAATCGATTTCCATCTTGGATTCTTTGTCGAGACTCGAACTTGGAATCATTAGAACATTTCAATATTAGGTTTTCTAAAATTTTATTCATGGATTATTCCTGGACTAATTTTGAATTTGATTCTTAAAACCGTAAGTTCTTATTTGTTTTCATTTTACAGTATTTGTCCAAGGAAATAAATTATTTGTTAATTTTTTTAAAGCTTGTTGTTTTCACTCTTTCTTGTGTTACTGTTTTCTCGAGCCTAAACACGTAACACGAGATGGATATGTGAGAAAGCTTGACATCTCACCTCTGTCTGCGTGGGTTCGAGTCTCGGATTCGAATAATATGGGTATGTGAGAAAGTTTACCAGTAGCTTCTCCTGGGTCTATGGTTCTTTGTGGGTTTTTCTGGTTTCTTCCCCCACCATTAATAATGCCCGCCATGTATAGCCTATCCTGTGCTGAAGAATAGCGTTAAACCCTACAACAACAACATGAACAACAACTTCTAAAAAGGTATACACGTTTGAAAGGTGACGACTGAACATCAACAGGAAAGAAAGAAAAAAAAAAAAACAGAACCCTCATTAAACATTACAGGTACATATTCAGTGAAGTGTCAAATTAAGGGTGATGTTTTCTAATCGTGAGCTAGTACTTCCCAGGAGACACGAACAAATCGATTTTTGTTTTCAAGATCCAAGTAAACGTGTACAAGAAATCGACCATGACAACATTACTGGAGCACATAGGGTAGATCACATCAACCGAGTGTACATTATCAGTCTTGCAGAACATGTAGAACAATGAAACCATTATCGCTTTGTTTTTAAAGGAAATATATTTTTATTTTTTCATTTACACTTGTTGGTATGGATTCTTTCTGTTACTTAGTATAGGACCATAAAGTAGTAACAATAATACTGTATCATCTAAAACTAGTATGTGCACTAGTGAAACAGTAACAACCATCAACACACGAACACATCTGATTGCACTATGGCCTTCAATTTTGTTGTGCTGCAGCAGTTTTCAACCATTCAGCCTAAAATATATTGATACTTGTATGTTATACAAAGTGAATTGCTGAGTTGGCAACGTGCCTCCTCCCACCCCTCTCTATAAAGACACTTGTACGACCCTTGCAAGTTTAATTTTTCTCACACCCAGCCTCGACACATTCATTTAGATCTAAAAATAATTGAATTTGTCATATATATATATATATATATATATATATATATATATATATATATATATATATATATATATATATATATATATATATATACGTCTCTTGATAGCTATCCTGAAAGAATAGATGGTTTGGATCATTAATAGTGGCATTATAGTGCATGTGCGCGTTGGTTTAAAGCTGTGTTAAATACGATTGCCTTTCGTAGAATGGCTTTCAATTTGTTTCGAACATCATGAAGGTAAGATGAATAATAAATAGTGAACCTTCTTGGTGTATATCCACATAACGTTCGTCTACCAGTGCTATTTAGGTTGATCTTTATCTTCAACATAACAGGGGCCCCGAGTGGCCTAGCGGTCTAAAGCGCTCACCGTTAGAAGGCCCTAAAGCGATTTTGAACATATTTTTGCAGATACAGAATTTTTGTATTTGACAATATTCAAAGTGGTCGCAACTAAGTGATGGCGAAAACAATTAATAGACTGAAGTGGTCCAAAGTAACCTTTCTCTTAAATATAGAGAAATGCTGTTATTCAATATGATGACAGCAAAAACTACAGGGTGAAAAAGATTTCAAAACGTAAAGCAATTTAAAACTCTAAAGGGTACATTGTTATTGAAATGCACGTAACAACAACCATGCCCAACAAACTGACCTAGACGGAAACTGTGTACATTATATTAAACGCACTTGTGAAACTATGAGATTTCCGATCAAGCCTTGCGATGCTTGATTGTATCACACTGCCTACAACAGGTTTTATATGCAACAACAAAGAAGAGCATTTCGTGAGCTAGAACAAATAAACAGAAACTGCCTTACACTTCTGACATGGAAATTAATCTGTGATACAGAAATATTTCCAGACACCGTTATTTCTCCTTGCAACATTGACAACAACGACAAAACTGCTGCGATGCTTTGCTGAATCGGATTTGCATTGTTTCCAGATAGGATCAAATAGTTTACAAAATGAAAAAAGTGCAAGTTACTGCGACATATTAGGTCAACCCAATCTAACCGCTCTCATAAGTCACTTCATTTTTATGATCAGACTATTGAAAGTGAGGTGAATTCATCAAGGGGGGGGGGGGGGGGGCGGGTGCGCTGGTCTCGTTGGGTCGAAGATTCATTGTTGTCTTCTAAATTTCGATTCTGGAGCAAGTATAGAATATAATAAAGAATGCCTTCTTTTCCTACATAAATACCAGATATATTTCATCTTCTGGTACCAAATACTTTGTTTCACTTTGTTGTAATATTATGTTTTTGGTACTACACGATGAGTTATGTCCAGTATTAATGTACTAAAGGACAATATCCTCTATGAATTACAAGCGGCAGTGGCCATTCACGCGGTCGTTTGTAGAAAACCATGTTGAAAAGGTAAATTTACCATCGTAGATGTGTATCTTCATATCTTTCTTTGCAATTTTATTTTTAATCTTTCGTCTTCTTCTTCTTCTTCTTCTTCTTTTTCTTCTTCTTATTCCCAAACCATCACATGACTAATATGACTCGCCGAATTGGCATTACATACCAATACATGGCTAATGTGACTCGCCTAGCTGGCGTTTATATACAAGTACATGGCTAATATGATTCACAGAGCTGTCATTTATATCCTAGTACGTGACTAATATGACGCACCGAGCTGGAATCTAAATGTTAGCAATATACCTAATATAATTCACTGAGATGGCATTTATATTTCAATGCATACCTGATATAGTGTAAGCCACTGTTTGTTATTGTTTGTATGTTTTTAGCATTTTGGTGTTACATATTCAGTTCTGCGATGTCCATTGTCCATATGCATGTTGTTCTGTGGTACGCACGGTGAGGGAGTTGTGTGTGAATCGCTTGCATTGCACGTGTCTATTATACAACAGCCGATTACATTAAGTAAGTTACCTGTTAATATGTTTACTTATCAAACGACTATACGTGAGTCAACTTCAACTTCTAAGTGCAATATGTTACTCAATACTTTGCTAATGACTATTGCACACCAAAATACTACATGGCGCTCGTAAGTTTTTAATAATTACATTGTGATAGTTTTATAATAATTACGTGCCTTATCATTTTGAGCATTATCAGTGTGTGATAGATCCGTTTGCTTTTAATTATTTATTTATTTCATGTGTATATGTTGTAGGTTTTCTTCATCTTCACGGACTTCATCTTTCTAGACTTCATCTTCATGATCTTTATTGTCTTCATCTTCTTCATCTTCATGGTCTTCATTTAGTCATCTTAAAACTGATTAAAGTACAAGAACCCATGGAGACGTAGAGTTGTTATTTGTCCCAAATACCGATACACATATTACAATGGTTCCCCGACTTTGCAATTATATATTAGAAGCTGATACAAGCCACCATTTTGGCAACTATAAAATATTACATGGGTAATGAGACTGGCCAAGTTGGCATTACAAACTAATATATGACAGATATGACTCAACGAGTTGACCTTTAAATATTAGTACATGACTAATATGACTCACCGAGGTGGCATTTATATATTAGTAAAATGACTAATATGACTCACCAAACTGACAGTGTACTCCCTTCCATCCCTCTTGACATCGACACTCGTATGACCCTTGTGTATTGAGGCAAGTTCCATTGTTCTCACATCGAGTCCCATCACATTCATTTACATCTAACAAAATTGAAATTTTCTATAAAAATATAAGTTTCTTCATAGGAAACAAATTAAAAAAACCATTGAAATCTTTGTTTCCTTAGATAATGGACACAAGCAATTAATGGAAGGGGTCATGCATGCGGCCATGTTTAAATATCTTGGAAATCATAGCCCCTAGTATAATTGAAAGACATGAATGTATTTATTAAATATTTATATCTTATTTACTCTCTCTCTCTCTCTCTGAGGCTCTCTCTCGCCAAACCTATCCTTCATTTTAGCCCATCAACTTTGTTGTTTTGTTTTTTTTGTAACAAGAATAACGACAAACACTGCTTCTGGTAGCATCACTGATAAATCCGATTAGAATACTGCAGTTGTTGTTGATGCTACTACTACAAAATCTACTTCTATATCATTCTTAAACAATCACGATTACAACGCATCGCACTGATACTCGCTATTTTATTGTCTTGTCATTGCAGCTTGTAACACAAAACAACCCAGCACCGAGAAACTAGTACATCGAAAATATGCCTTGCAGTGCTGGCTGTGTGGTCCATCCCACCTCATTTGACATACACATGTATGACCCCCGTGTATTGAATCATATTCCGTTGTTGTCACATAGAGTGGGAGTACGTTTATTAACTTTTAAAATCATTTGAATTATTTCTCAATGAAAGACATCCCTCTTGAGAAAACGTGTATTGAAAAATGATTAAACGTTTCAAGTTTGAATGTGAACCAATAATGCATGAAAACATTCACACAATCGTCGAGTTAAAAAGAAAATGTTTTGTTGTCATCTAATTTGATATGTCATTCAATCTAGCTTTGAAAGGAAAACATACGATGTAAATTTGAAAGGAAAATATGCGATGTAATTTGTAGGATCTGCAAGTTATCCTTTTTTATATTAGACAATTAGTTTCAAGATATGTTAATAGCTAATAGTAGCCAATGATATCAACGTACGCAGTACTCTCTCTCTCTCTCTGTCTCTCTCTCTCTCTCTCTCTCTCTCTCTCTCTCTCTCTACATAGCAGATAAGCTAACGCTGCAGAGGGTGACGATGAATGGTATACAATAACATTATTGCCAAATATGAGAGAGACTTTGCGTTGCACATCACTGTTAAAATGGCTTGATGTCTTCCACAGAACACTACATGTGTATCATATCGGATTTGTCTAGGTAGGATTGTTATTACTCTATACAAGATCCTGCAGCATAATAACTGGAACAAAATAATTTATAAGCTCTTGTCTTTAAGGTAATACAAACTGGACAATTAAATATGAATGCAAGACGGTTTCAATGCTACCACATGGGCAAGAGGTCGAGTTGGTGGAAATTGAACTTGAAGATCAGAAAGAAGGGCCCTATAATCGTGACTCCGTATTCTGCGATTTATGCAAAAAGTCTTTACCATAAAAAAGAATGAGTATTCCGACTCCATCACAAAGATCAATTGACTGCATTAGAGTCGACGGCAATGAAGTCTATTTACTCCTTGAGAGTCTAGAGGCATAGGAATAACAAGTATTTACAAGCCTAAAAGTATGCTTGGAAGTAGAGGGAATATAAAGGGATATTTAGTTTTTCAAAACAACCAGGAGTATATTTATTAATTTTATACATATTCACAGGTTCATTTTTGTCCTTCTTGTGATAAGGTTTACCATCCAGATTCAACATAAAGAGATTGCAAAGAAACATATTTTGGTAGTCTAGCTATATTTTAGTATGTGCTGTTTCATGTTAAAGCTGCCTATGTATGCAAATTGTGAAACCATTCCACTTACTACCAAAATATACAAAACAAAGTCGGACATAGGAAACCTACCACTTTTATAACATTTCCTGCTTCAGAGCACATTGTTTTTTCTGTAACATTGCTAATCTGGACACATTTTTAAAAAATATTTTATAGTATCACATATATGAATTGTGCAATTATAATCTAAAGAAACGTACATGCGAAAGGTGTTGTATAATATAACTCAACGAAAGAGGTTAGTATTGCCACATCTGAGTTCAGCCATGGTATGAATTTGTTTATTTGTAAAGACTATAGCTTCAGTTTTCTCGGATTTAGATTCCTAAGATTATGTTTGGTATACATATCAAGATTTATTACCAGAACTGTTTTGCAATTATAAGAGGTGAATATCGATTTGAAGAATTATCGGAAAATAGTTTCTAAATGGAACTGTTTCCTTTACAAATGTTATTAAAATATATTAAAAGTTGTAATGGCTAAAAGACCGATCATGTGGTACACCCACATTAATATCTAATAGTCTTTAATAAAACCTCGGGGCCATAGGTGGCCAAGTGGTCTAAAGCGTTTGCCTTTACCGATCACTCACCGCGTACGTTCAAGTCTTGGGATCGGCAAATGTGGGTAGGAGAGAAAACTTGCCAGTAGCTTCTCTTGCGTCGGTGGTTCCTACAAGGGTTTTACCCAGCAGTTATAATAGTCAACACGTAAGCCTATCTTGCGCTGAGAAATAGCGCTGAGCCAAAAATATATAAACAGTGACATTAACCATTTTTCATTTCTACTAAATTAAGTTTGAAATCATCTCAGTAGGAGATCATATATATCCGACTGACATAATGTAACAAATATGACTCAATGCATAACTATTGAATGCATTAGAAAGGTTAGAAATATACTGTAATAACATTGTAATTTCTCGCCCCACAAAAGCACCCTGTCCCATTTTAACAAATGAAACCCGATAGAATGATTTGGAAGGAAATAAAAGTGGAACATCTAAAATATATTATGCCACAGTTGAAAACATGTCTGAATACACATCTCTCAAAATTCTTGCCAAGACAGCATAGCAATAATCATGGACTGATTAATGATGACTCTTTTATATATGCAAAGAAAATACATGAGCACGTTTCCAACAAGCAGGAAAAGTTCTTCCCTGTGTAGCGATTGCATTGTACTGCAGTGTCTAAGAATAGTTCCAGCAACATCTTTAAAGATTAGATTACAAAATCGATCATAATCGAAGGCTTTAATGGCAGCAAAGCATTTACATTTATAATCATCTCGACATTGACTCTGAAATAGTTGTATAGAACAGCTTGTGTTATTAACGTATAATAGTAAAGAAACTCATTTCTTTCAATTGGTATTTAATACATCATCATACACTATAACCGTTTGATCATTTTCATCAAACGGTTATACCAGCAATAAAACCAGAAGGTCTAGCATCCTTGATAAGGATACGGGTAAGTTCCACAAAGTGTTTTGGGGTTGTTCTTGGTGGCTTTATCCAATAAAATTAGTATCTCTTCCGCTATTTTACATATTTCATGCTTAATTCCGTATTGAATTATATTTGTTCCAGTCTGGTTACCCAACTATCTACATGGCTGGTGCTTTGTTCGCAGTTAACCTCTGTACAGCCTCTCACAGAGCGAAGTCGAATCATGGTTGGACATTTTCATCTTCCTTAATTTGTTCTCTTCTCTTTCATTATAAATACCATCACACATTACTAGTAATAGTACTTCTGCAGCTATTACTACTAATATCACTACTACTACTAGAACAACTACTACTAATACTGTTACTACTACTGTTTTTGAGACTATTGTTTGCTTTTGTTGTTCTCGCTATTAATACGACACCTACTATTATTAACAGACGCACTACTTCAAATGCCAGTTCCCACAGCGCTACTAATTATACTACTGCAAACACTGAGATACTAGTACATGGAAAATGTAACTTACCGAGTTCGCATTGTGTCCCCTCCCATCCCTCTTGACACAGACACTTGTATGACCCTTGACACAGACATTTGTATGACCCTTGACACAGACACTTGTATGACCCTTGACACAGACATTTGTATGACCCTTGACACAGACACTTGTATGACCCTTGACACAGACATTTGTATGACCCTTGACACAGACACTTGTATGACCCTTGACACAGACACTTGTATGACCCTTGACACAGACACTTGTATGACCCTTGACACAGACACTTGTATGACCCTTGACACAGACACTTGTATGACCCTTGACACAGACATTTGTATGACCCTTGACACAGACATTTGTATGACCCTTGACACAGACACTTGTATGACCCTTGAGTAATAAAGCAAGTTCCGTTGTTCTTGCATCTAGTCTCCACGCATTCATCTATATCTAAAACCGATAGAATGTCTCAGTTATAGACGAAAGACTGCATGTGATATTTATTGAAATCTTTGAGAGGTGTAAAAATATTATTGGAACGTTATGATCTTGTGCTTGTCAATTTACAGAACATTAATTCATAACTCTCAGTCATTATTGGTTTCCTTTCTTGTTTTCGAGAGAAAATAGGATTCAAAAAATGTACACCAGATGCAATTCCATTTGTTCTACCAACTTATGCTGAATCGTATTGCTGATGGTAGCGTTTATAATGTCATTATTATTAATTATTATTATTGTTGTTAGCTATGTTGTCGCTTTTCCCAGTAAAATTGCAGTTCATGTAGCTACGTTTACTTGCTCTTCTTGTCCCCCGTATTCAGCATTTGACTTGTAAGGAGCTCACACTCTAGCAGGCTGTTAAACATGTTCAAATATTGTTCCAATTCTAATACTGGTATTCATCCTGATTTCTTTGAGCGTATATCCCTTTAGCAGATGGCAAGAGATGACCTTATTGCTCTTTGCAAAATATGTAGATTTGTATTTTTTATTTATGCAGTAGTGAAAAACAAATGTGTACTCCATATAATAATTTGGATGGACACACGGTCTGGTGTTAAGTTACAAAAAACAACAACGCGTGAAGGACATGTATCTTTGCAAATCAAAACAAGATTTACGTATCTGTATTGGTGAGGTGTGGTTGCTTTCTATTTCTTACCCAAACATTAGAGAACGCTAGCCCATGAATTATATGAAACAAATATTGTTATGTTTTGTAAGAGAATAGTATCTTAGCATTGATTTGAATCAGAGTGGATACATGAGAGCTGATTTACTAAGTCACTTGTAGTATCATATACTTTCCTGAGTCCTCAATATATTGTCTCCTATATCCTTCCAAGTCACATACCAGTGTCACAGTTGTGTCCTGTGAAGCCCGAGTAGCACGTGCAGTCGTAGGATCCATTCATATTAGTACAGCGTCCATTCCTACACGGGCCCATGGTACATTCATTTACATCTAATATTAAAACAATTGGAGTTAGTTCATTTTTCAGGTTATTTTGAAATCTATTTCAACAAGCTATCAAACAAATTTCTTAGGTATCGGCAATGACTAACATAACAACCCGTTTAATTTAAATTTATAAGTTTTGTTGATTGTTAAGGGATATTGGTAATGTACATTTCAGTCTATGAGTGTGTGGGATTGTTCACTAATTATAAAGAACTGGCTGAAAACTATGGTATTAGCGATGTCCCATTTCTTTCAGTTAAGTATCATGCACCATTTAGCACTGAGTGTGTGAAACAAATAACATAATAATAAATGCATACCTTTTTGCCCTCTCATTTTGTTGCTGCGTGCAGCAATATGGAATCTGTATACACCAAAATGAAATGGCATTGACACATGAATTGTCCATTTATTGGCAAGGAGAAGTCGATTTGGTATGTAACTTGGAGAAATTGAACATAGGCTGTTTTACTGCACTTGCTGTTTGTAAACAAAATGGATTCGAGTTTGTCCCGAGTAAGCCTGAATACAGTTTTTAACAGCGGTTCGAAAGCCTCTATTGGCCATAAGCAGTAGTTTATGATAAAGACAATAACACAATACTCCCCGTATTTCGCTAATAATAGTAGCGATACAATTTTAGTCCCAAACATTATGACGATCCCCAAAATGAAGAGTCTGGAGTATTCGTTTTCTCTGTTCACGTGTTTCTTTGTACGTGCTAAATTATCTATTGTACCATAATCGGTAAAACAGTGTTCTAACGTTTTTAATTATCGAATCATGAGTTTAAGTCTCCAACAACTTTCTTGGTATCATAATAATAATGGGTTCAAGGCAAATTGTACCAAATCTAAGACTTATGATAAGACGATTGCATGTATGTATGTATCTATTTATGCGTGGTATGTATGTATGTATGTATGTATGTATTGCATGACATGGCATGGCATATTATCTTTGCCCTTGATGGCTTTATCCAAATAGACTCAGTATATCCTGGGCGATTTTGCATATTTCATGCTTAATTCCGAATTGATTTATATTTGTTCCAGTTTGGTTCCCCAGGTATCTACATGGCTGGTGCTTTGTTTCCAGTTAACCTCTATCCATTCTCTCGTAGAATGGAGTCGAATCATGCTTGGACATATTCATCTGCCTTATTTTTTTTTCTCTTTTCTTTCATACAACAAAATTCTAAAGAGCATCACAAAGTAATTACTAGTACCAAAACTTCAGCATCTAGTATTACTCCTACTACCATTAATACTAATAATTTTACTACGAAGATAACTCCTACTAGTAATACTGTTACTTCTACTAATTTTGGGAGTACTGTTGCAACTGTTGTTCTCGCTATTAATACCACACTTAATACTATTAACAGATGCAGTGCTTCAAAATACCTGTTCCCACAACGCTACTAATTAGAGTACTGCAAACACTGGGATACTAGTACATAGAAAATGTAACTTACCGAGTTCGCATTGTGTCCCCTCCCATCCCTCTTGACACAGACATTTGTATGACCCTTGAGTATTGAGGCAAGTTCCGTTGTTCTTGCATACAGTCATAACGCATTCATCTATATCTAAAACCAATATAATTTCTCATTACGTATAGAAAGTCTAGATGTAATATTTATTAAAATCTTTGAGAGATTTAAAGATATTATTGGAACTTTATGATCTTGTGCTTGTCAGTTTCCAGAGCATTAAAATCATAACTCTGTCCTTGTTGGATTGTTTTCTTGTTTTCGGGAGGAAATATGTTTCAACAAATTATATCAGATGCAAGTCCATTTTTACTACCATCTAATTCCCAATCGTTTTGATGATTGTAGCGTTATTATTATCAAAAGTATTAGTTATTATAATTATTATTATTTTTGGTATTATTATTATTATTTCACCGTTAACATCTTATCGTTTCAATTTCAACTATTTGGTTTTGATATCGCTGGTCGATAAGAGACATTTTATAAATTTTTAAACGATTATACAAATAACATTTTGTATGGCGTAAAATAGCATAACAGTGCTGGTGTGCCATCAAAATACAATCGATAAATCAATCAATCAATCAATCAATCATTATTAGTATCATTGACTTTGTTGTTGCTCTTCCTAATACAATTGCAGCTCATTTAGATACGTTTACATGCTCTTCTTCTCCCCCTTGTTCTGCATTTAGACTTGTAAGGAGCACGCACTCTAGCAGGCTGTTAAAAATGTTCAAATGTTCTTCCACTTCTAATGTTGGTGTTCACCCTGACTGCCACGACCATACACCATTTTAGCAGATGCCAAGAAAACATTTTTTTGTTCTTTGTAAAGTATGTAGATCTGGATTTTTTTATCTATTCAGTAGTGAAACATAAATGTGTACTCCATATAATAACCTGGATGGACACACTGTCTGATGTTAAATTACGAACAAACTCGTGAAGGACATGTACCTTTGAAAACCAGAACCAGATTTACGTATCTGAATTGGTGAGGTGTGGGTGCTTTTTATTTCTCACCCAAACATTAGAGAACGCTAGTCCATGGATTATATGAAACAAATATTGTTATGTTTTGTAAGAGAATGATATCTTAGCATTGATTTGAATCAGAGTGGATACATGAGAGCTGATTTACTAAGTCACTTGTAGTATCATATACTTTCCTGAGTCCTCAATATATTTTCTCCTATATCCTTCCAAGTCACATACCAGTGTCACAGTTGTGTCCTGTGAAGCCCGAGTAGCACGTACAGTCGTAGGATCCATTCGTATTAGTACAGCGTCCATTCCTACACGGGCCCATGGTACATTCATTTACATCTAATATTAAAACAATTGGAGTTAGTTCATTTTTCAGGTTATTTTGAAATCTATTTCAACAAGCTATCAAACAAATTTCTTAGCTATCGGTAATGGCTAACATAACAACCATATTAATTTAAATTTATAAGTTTTGTTTATTGTTAAGGACTATTGGTAATGTACATTTCAGTCTATGAGTGTGTGGGATTGTTCACTAATTGTAAAGAAATGGCTGAAAACTATGGTATTAGCGATGTCCCATTTCTTTCAGCTAAGTGTCCTACGCCATTTGACATTGATTGTGTGAAATATCAACTTATAATAATAATTCCATACCTTTCTGCCCACTGATTTTCTTCCTGTGTACAGAAATATGGAGTCTGTATGTAGCGAAAATGAAATGTCACTGACACTTATGAATGGTCCATTTCTTGGTAAGGAGAAGTGGATTTTGTATAAATTGGAGAAACTGATTAGAGGCTGTTTTTCTGCACTTGCTTTATGTAAATAAAATATATTCTAGTTTGTTCTGAAGAAGTTGGATTGTGGTTTCTAAAAGAGGTTTGAAGGCCTCTATTGGCCATAAGCAGTAATTCGTGATAAAGGCAATAAAATATTCTCCGCGTATTTCGTTAATATTGGTAACGATACAATTTTAGTCCCAAACATTATGACGATCCCCAAAATGAAGAGTCTGGAATATTCGTTTTCTCTGTTCACATGTTTCTTTGTACATGCTGAATTATCTATTGTACCACACCTGGCAATACAGTGTTCTAACGTTTTTATTATTGAATCATGAGATTAAGATTGCAACAACTTTCTTGGTATCATAATAATGAGTTCAAGGCAAAGTGTACGTATGTATGTATGTATGCATGTATGTATGTATGTATGTATGTATGTATGGCAAGGTATGGCATCTTTGCGCTTAATGGTTTTATCCAAATAAACTCAGTATCTCTTGGGCGATTTTACATGTTAAATAATTCCGTATTGATTTATATTTGTTCCAGTCTGGTTCCCCAGCTATCTACATGACTGGTGTTTTGTTCGCAGTTACCCCCTGTACAGCCTTCCGTAAAGTGCAGTGGAATCATGGTTGGACATATTCATCTTCCTCATTTTTTCTCTTCTCTTTCATACAACAAATTATAAACAGTATCACATAGTAATTGTATAAATACTTCTGCAATCTATTATTACTGCTACTATTACCCCCAATACTACTAATGTTACTGCGAAGATAACTCCTACTACTAATACTGTTACTACTGCTATTTTTGGGAGTACTGTTGCTACTGTTGTTCTCGCTATTAATACCACACTTAATAATATTAACAGATGCAGTACTTCAAACACCTGTTCCCACAATGTTACTAATTATAGTACTGCAAACACTGGGATACTAGTACATAGAAAATGTAACTTACCGAGTTCGCATTGTGTCCCCTCCCATTCCTCTTGACACAGACATTTGTATGACCCTTGAGTATTGAGGCAAGTTCCGTTGTTCTTGCATACAGTCATAATGCATTCATCTATATCTAAAACCAATATAATTTCTCATTACATACAGAAAGTCTAGATGTAATATTTATTAAAATCTTTGAGAGATGTAAATATATTATTGGAACTTTATGATCTTGTGCTTGTCAGTTTCCAGAGCATTAAAATCATAACTCTGTCCTTGTTGGATTGTTTTCTTGTTTTCGAGAGGAAATATGTTTCAACAAATTATATCAGATGCAAGTCCATTTTTACTACCATCTAATTCCCAATCGATTTGATGATTGTAGCGTTATTATTATCAAACTTATTATTTATTATAATTATTATTATATTTGGTATTATTAACATTATTATTATTATTTCACCGTTAACATCTTATCGTTTCAATTTCAACTATTTGGTTTTGTTATCGCTGGTCGATAAAGACATTTTATAATTTTTAAACGATTATACAAATAACATTTTGTATGGCGTAAAATAGCCTAACAGTGCTGGTGTGCCATCAAAATACAATCAATCAATCAATCAATCAATCAATCATTATTAGTATCATTGACTTTGTTGTTGCTCTTCCTAATACAATTGCAGCTCGTTTAGATACGTTTATTTGCTCTTCTTCTCCCCCTTGTTCTGCATTTAAACTTGTAAGGAGCACGCACTCTAGCAGGCTGTTAAAAATGTTCAAATGTTCTTCCACTTCTAATGTTGGTGTTCACCCTGACTGCCACGACCATACACCATTTTAGCAGATGCCAAGAAAACATTTTTTTGTTCTTTGTAAAGTATGTAGATCTGGATTTTTTTATCTATTCAGTAGTGAAACATAAATGTGTACTCCATATAATAACCTGGATGGACACACTGTCTGATGTTAAATTACGAACAAACTCGTGAAGGACATGTACCTTTGAAAACCAGAACCAGATTTACGTATCTGAATTGGTGAGGTGTGGGTGATTTTTATTTCTCATCCAAACATTAGAGAACGCTAGTCCATGGATTATATGAAACAAATATTGTTATGTTTTGTAAGAGAATGATATCTTAGCATTGATTTGAATCAGAGTGGATACATGAGAGCTGATTTACTAAGTCACTTGTAGTATCATATACTTTCCTGAGTCCTCAATATATTTTCTCCTATATCCTTCCAAGTCACATACCAGTGTCACAGTTGTGTCCTGTGAAGCCCGAGTAGCACGTGCAGTCGTAGGATCCATTCATATTAGTACAGCGTCCATTCCTACACGGGCCCATGGTACATTCATTTACATCTAATATTAAAACAATTGGAGTTAGTTCATTTTTCAGGTTATTTTGAAATCTATTTCAACAAGCTATCAAACAAATTTCTTAGCTATCGGTAATGGCTAACATAACAACCATATTAATTTAAATTTATAAGGTTTGTTTATTGTTAAGGACTATTGGTAATGTACATTTCAGTCTATGAGTGTGTGGGATTGTTCACTAATTGTAAAGAACTGGCTGAAAACTATGGTATTAGCGATGTCCCATTTCTTTCAGCTAAGTATCCTACACCATTTGACATTGATTGTGCGAAATATCAACTTATAATAATAATTCCATACCTTTCTGCCCACTGATTTTCTTCCTGTGTACAGAAATATGGAGTCTGTATGTAGCGAAAATGAAATGTCACTGACACTTATGAATGGTCCATTTCTTGGTAAGGAGAAGTGGATTTTGTATAAATTGGAGAAACTGATTAGAGGCTGTTTTTCTGCACTTGCTTTATGTAAATAAAATATATTCTAGTTTGTTCTGAAGAAGTTGGACTGTGGTTTCTAAAAGAGGTTTGAAGGCCTCTATTGGCCATAAGCAGTAATTTGTGATAAAGGCAATAAAATATTCTCCGCGTATTTCGTTAATATTGGTAACGATACAATTTTAGTCCCAAACATTATGACGATCCCCAAAATGAAGAGTCTGGAATATTCGTTTTCTCTGTTCACATGTTTCTTTGTACATGCTGAATTATCTATTGTACCACACCTGGCAATACAGTGTTCTAACGTTTTTATTACTGAATCATGAGATTAAGATTGCAACAACTTTCTTGGTATCATAATAATGAGTTCAAGGCAAAGTGTACGTATGTACGTATGTATGTATGTATGGCAAGGTATGGCATCTTTGCGCTTAATGGTTTTATCCAAATAAACTCAGTATCTCTTGGGCGATTTTACATGTTAAATAATTCCGTATTGATTTATATTTGTTCCAGTCTGGTTCCCCAGCTATCTACATGACTGGTGTTTTGTTCGCAGTTACCCCCTGTACAGCCTTCCGTAGAGCGCAGTGGAATCATGGTTGGACATGTTCATCTTCCTCATTTTTTCTCTTCTCTTTCATACAACAAATTATAAACAGTATCACATAGTAATTACTAGTATAAATACTTCTGCAATCTATTATTACTGCTACTATTACCCCCAATACTACTAATGTTACTGCGAAGATAACTCCTACTACTAATACTGTTACTACTACTATTTTTGGGAGTACTGTTGCTACTGTTGTTCTCGCTATTAATAACACACTTGATAATATTAACAGATGCAGTACTTCAAACACCTGTTCCCACAATGGTACTAATTATAGTACTGCAAACACTGGGATACTAGTACATAGAAAATGTAACTTACCGAGTTCGCATTGTGTCCCCTCCCATCCCTCTTGACACAGACATTTGTACGACCCTTGAGTATTGAAGCAAGTTCCGTTGTTCTTGCATACAGTCATAGCGCATTCACCTATATCTAAAAACAATATAATTTCTCATTAATAGTCGAAAGCCAAGACGTAATATTTATAAAAAAATCTTTGAGAGGTGTATAGATATTATTGGAACTTTATGATCTTGTGCTTGTCAGTTTCCAGAGCATTAAAATCATAACTCTGTCCTTGTTGGGTTGTTTTCTTGTTTTCGAGAGGAAATATGTTTCAACAAATTATATCAGATGCAAGTCCATTTTTACTACCATCTAATTCCCAATCGATTTGATGATTGTAGCGTTATTATTATCAAACTTATTAGTTATTATAATTATTATTATATTTGGTATTATTAACATTATTATTATTATTATTATTATTATTATTTCACCGTTAACATCTTATCGTTTCAATTTCAACTATTTGGTTTTGATATAGCTGGTCGATAAGAGACATTTTATAATTTTTAAACTATTATACAAATAACATTTTGTATGGCGTAAAATAGCATAACAGTGCTGGTGTGCCATTAAAATACAATCAGTCAATCAATCAATCAATCAATCAATCAATTATTATTATTATTATTATTATTATTATTATTGACTTTGTTGTTGCTCTTCCAAATAAAATTGCAGCTCGTTTAGATACGTTTATTTGCTCTTGTTCTCCCCCTTGTTCTGCATTTAGACTTGTAAGGAGCACGCACTCTAGCAGGCTGTTAAAAATGTTCAAATGTTCTTCCACTTCTAATGTTGGTGTTCACCCTGACTGCCACGACCATACAACATTTTAGTAGATGCCAAGAAAACATTTTTTTTTTGTTCTTTGTAAAGAATGTAGATCTAGATTTTTTTTATCTATTCAGTAGTGAAACATAAATGTGTACTCCATATAATAACCTGGATGGACACACGGTCTGATGTTAAATTACAAACAAACTCGTGAAGGACATGTACCTTTGCAAACCAGAACAAGATTTACGTATCAGTATTTGTGAGGTGTGGGTGCTTTTAATTTCTCATCCAAACATTAGAGGATGCTAGTCAATGAATTATATGAAACAAATATTGTTAAGTTTTGTAAGAGAATGATATCTTAGCATTGATGCGAATCAGAGTGGATAAATGAGAGCTGATTTACTAAGTACACTTGTCGTGTCATATACTTTCCGGAGTCCTTAATATATTTTCTCCTATATCCTTCCAAGTCACATACCAGTGTCACAGTTGTGTCCCGTGAAGCCCGAGAAGCAAGTGCACTTGTAGGATCCATTCATATTAGTACAGCGTCCATTCTTACACGGGCCGATGGTACATTCGTTCATATCTAATGTTAAAAGAATTTGAATAAATCATTGTTTCAGTTTTTTTTTAAATAAAAAAAAACATATCTTAACAAGCTATCAAACCAATCTCTTAGTTATCTGTAATGGCTAAGATAACAACCATTTTAATTAAAATTTATAAGGTTTGTTTATTGTTAAGGGCTATTGGTAATGCACATTTCAGTCTGTGGGGTGGATGGTACTCTAATTGTGAAGAAATGGCTGCAAATTATGGTATTAGCGATGTCCCATTTCTTTCAGTATAGTATCATGTACCATGTAGCACTGTTTATGTGAAATAAGAACTAATAATAATAATAATAATAATAATAATAATAATAATAAAATAATTCCATACGTTTCTGCCCACTGGTTTTATTGCTGTGTACAGCAATATGGAATCTGTATGTAGCGGAAATAAAATGTCACTTGACACTTATGAATGTTACGTTTATTGGCAAGGAGTAGTTGATTTTGTATAAAACGGAGAGAAATTGAATATGAGCTGTTTTTTCTGCACTTACTTTTGCAAATAAAAGATGGATTCTATTTTGTCCTGAAGAAGCTTGACTGTAGTTCCTAACAGTGGTTAGAAAGCCTCTATTGGCCATAAGCATCAGCTTATGATAAAGACAATAACACAATTCTCCCCGTATTTCGCTAATATTAGTAACGATACAATTTTAGTCCCAAACATTATGACGATCCCCAAAATGAAGAGTCTGGAATATTCGTTTTCTCTGTCCACATATTTCTTTGTACATGCTGAATTATCTATTGTACCACAACTGGCAAAACAGTGTTCTAACGTTTTTATTATTGAATCGTGAGATTAAGTCTCCAACAACTTTCTTGGTATCATAATAATGAGTTCAAGGTAAAGTGTACGAAATCTTAGACTTAATACTAACAAGATTGTATGTATGTATGCATGTATGTATGTATGTATGTATGTGTGTGTGTGTGTGTGTGGTTAGGTTTTTATTATATTTTTCTTCTTCTCATTACAACCTATTTCAATGTAGCATTGTATGTTGAACTTGCTTTTGTGCAAAATAGAGTTCATTTCTGCCTGACCCAAATTAACTTTTTATTTCATTCTGTGTGAACAACTAATATACAGCTAAATTATTATCTGTGTTGATGAGATTAAAATCAGAATTATTATTGATAAAAATAAATATGTTTTTTTAATGCTAAGTCTAGGATTTGAATTTCCTAAGTTAATTTTTCTTTAGTCCAGTTATGGTTTTTATTTTGCAAACGTTATGATCATTCTAGAAGGTTATTTTCAATTACGTAATAATGCTTTTAGAAAATGATAATTGTGACCTGAAGTCAAGTTGAGAACTTTATAATCTTGTAACTGAGAGGATATTTTCCCAGCTCTGCTTTAAGACCTATCACTTTTATTATATTATTGTATTATATGTTGTGTCCAGTATTTAACTGTTGTGCTGAAAAATTTATTTCCTACAAATTAGTGAATTCAAGTGATTATTTTCTCTGGAAGTACAAAAGGGCTCTGCTAAAATTCTTGGAAAGGGACATTCACTGGAACGTATAATGAATTCAAACCTAGAATAATATTACTGGAATTCAGCAAAAGACTATTGGCACTTCAACATTCTATAAGCTACCACAGACACATCATCGCCTTCAGTTTTGGGATTTGTTCTGGACTTCTCCTGAATTTTACTCAGGACTTTAAAATACTAGAACTTGTATCTGTAATTTATGGATTATTTTGGGATTGAATTCGCAATTTCGTAAGTTTTTTCTTCTCATTTTCAGTTTGCAATCTAAGGGGAAAATAATACTGGTTGACTTTCACAAAGTTTGTTGCCTTTCACCCTTTTCTGTTACTTATTTTACGAGCAAACACTCATAACAATATGCATGTAACTTCTGTTTGTAGATTAAAATTACTTCTTTTTGAAATCTCTTTTGAATCGATTTCTTTCAAATCATTATATATGTTTATGAAGAAAGAGCAAAATGTTAGCAATATGTTTTCAAAAATAATTGAGACGAATATGGTGAAGTTATTTCATCACATAGAGAAAACGAAACTCACCGAATTGACAGCGTTCCCCTTCCCACCCTGTTTTACAAAGACACCTGTAAGATCCAGTCGTACTGAGGCAAGTTCCATTGTTCAAACAGACGATCCCATCACATTCGTTCATATCTGAAATAAAGATAATCACCAGTGTTTTGTTTTCTTCACCGACATTTTGAGGAATGCTTATGGTCTCACGCAAATGATCTCAAAAAATGTAGTCATTATGTAACTGCAGACTGAAACATAAAGGGCAAAACTTGAAGTATCTTATTTAATTGTAATTGTCAGATTTCCAGGATGCATACAAAGGAAAAGATAACAATAAAAAAGAAGAAGAAGAAAAAGAAGGAAAAAAGAAAAAAGAAAACAGGTGTTGTGCAGTAGTTTAATGAAATAACAGCCTTTTGAAATGGTCTGCACTGAAAACATTGTACCAGACGTGCCTATATACACTTCACTGTAAAAATACCAAAGCGACCAACGTTATAGTTCACCAGTCAACAGTGTCACAATGTGATGGAGTGTAGATATGTCACAATGTGATGGAGTGTAGATATCAACTTCGGTATAAAACAAAACCTTAAAGGCTGCCAGAGTTATTCTACATTTTGTAACCCACTCAATAAAGGTTATGCAGTACTTATATGTGAATCAGGTTCTGATACTAGTGAGGAACAATATCAAAATTCCTTATCATCCCAGCCGTTTTGTTTGATGAGAAATAAGGATAGAAATCAAGCCCCTTAAGAGTGCGGATGTGCGCAACGTTCGAATATAGAAAAAACATACATAAAGTAAAAAGTGAAAAATGTTCACAATGATTTCAAAAACTTTTCTTTGGTTTTGTGAAAGTGAAGCTTTGCATGATCTGTTAGTTTGCAAGTTCTAAATCACATCCCCCTCCCCCCCCGACTGCAAACCAGCACATAACAACTAGTGAGAATAGTTTGATTTACCTGATTTTATACCTGTCTGCAATCATACAATTTCCTTAATAGTTTTGCATTTGCTGCTGTGCTATGTATCCTATTTAATTAGATAGAGATTTAATAAAACAGATATATATGCATACGAATTCTACCTGTTTTGAAGAGGTAATGAATTCCTCTACACATTAAGTGATACAAAATCATACAAGATCCACTTTTATTGCCGAAAATCGAGTAAACGTGAGCGACTGTTTAAAAATAGAAACACATCAGTTTATTTCTAGATGAGAAATATAAATTTACTTTTAGTCCCGTGTTGTGAGTAGGCTTAGGATCAGCGAATAGGTTTGTGACCAAAGATGCTGAGTCGTTATATCGAAACTTCCGTAAACAGTGATCTAAGATGTTACGTGTCTTGGCAAACGGCTTTCACATCACGTGACTAGTTTATTTTTAATGATCATCGGCATTGTGAATTTGACAAATGGGATTACAATTGCTGATTCTTTACATCATGTTCGTTATTTTATAAAACACTGTTCCAAATCTTTGCAACTGAAAACAACGCTTTTGCCCGATCTAGCTTACTACTAATCACGCCTCTCTGTCTGTCTGTCTCTGTCTGTCTGTCTGTCTGTCTCTCTCTCTCTCTCTCACACACACACACACACACACACACACACACAAACGCTTATCCGCCCGACATTCACACACTGTTATTGCCTAATGTGTAAAAATACAGATATATTTGTGAATTAGGTATTTCGGGCTCATGTTGTTCTTGAAGCTGATGTGAGGCAGGTACACCTCCCATTGTAACTTCACATTTTCTAGCCAGTGAAATGCCAATGTATGTCTAGGAAACAGAGCTAGCCACCAATAGTAATATACACGTCAAGGCAAGCCAAATATCCCATAAACCTCCCGGTTGTCAACTGTTTTGAACTGCGTCAAGCTGTTTGGTATATAGAGTTGTTCCAAATTCTTAAGCGGGGAAAAGGCTTGTGTCTGCACTGTGAGCATCACTTGGTATCAAAAATGACCTTCGGACATAAAAAATACACGTGACAATTTCTGGCTGGGGTATATAAGCTTATTTTGCTATGAGCCTTCATGGACTTTTCATGTCAAGTGAATGATGCTCCTATGTTTTGATTTATTATATCTGTAAAAACAATATGGATCTTTATGACCATTCCATTTTTTAATTAATTTTTACATTAGGCAGGTTGACGTTGTATACTTCCAACTGACAAATATCGGATGGTGATGTAGACGCTTATATACAAGATTACATTCGTCGTATTACTTCAATAGTTTTGTATTTACTAAAGGTTTATACGCCGTATATAATATGATGGACAGTGTGTGTGTGTGTGTGTGTGTGTGTGTGTGTGTGATTTGGATGTTAAAGTAGCTTTAACAATTTGTCAGTCATATCGCTACGATATCTGCAGTGTGGCAGTTCATATTGATGTCTAGAGCTGGGACATCATGCCGCAGACATGTAGCATGATGTCCCACCCAGTCACAATATCTTGATACCATGCCGACCAGGCCTAACACTAGCATCTTAATGCTGACGGCCAAGCGAGGCAGCCGCTAGTTCAATTTTTTATGTCTTTCGTATGACTCGGCCGGGGTTCGATCCCGCGACCTCACGCATCCGAGCTGGACGCTGTAACCAATTAGGCCGCCGTAGCGGTCTTAAATGAATATTAATAAAAACGAAATATGTATGCATTGTAAATCTACATTTGTAGAAGCCGTAAAAAATGTCTTTCATCGCAAGTAAGCTCTGCAGAATCTATACATGATCCTTGCTTCTTTGATTAAAATCAAATATCGACCGATAAGTAGTACAATATAGAAATAGATACAATCATTGATGCATACAAATATAAATCCTGGTTGCTATTTTACAAAACAAAAAAATTTGATAATTTGAGGTGAAAATGCAGCGATCTCCATAGTCTCACACTAGTAATACAAGACCCCCTCCCTCTCTCTCTCTCTCTCTCTCTCTTTCTCTGGCGTGCGCGAGCAAAAAACCCAACACATTAGCACACACAAAAAAGTGCCATCTGCAGGCTTTCTTCGAGACCGCGACGAATCTACATCGTCGGAAGTAGTGAATGGGATACTCTACGGACAATGGGATATTAATGTTAAATTTGGTCGTTTATACCCTACGGACAAGCAGAATTTAACATAGGTGGGATACTCTACGGACAAGGGAAATTTAACATAGGGAATGTATAGCGACACTGGATTGGGATTGTCTACGGACAATATGAATGGGAGAGGGGTGACGTCACGGTACTGGACATCGGGGAAACAATGACAACAATGTTGCAAGGGGCTGATCTCAATCGGGCAGAACAGTGTAACAAGGAGCTGACCTGAATACGCTTTACTCTAGGGACAACTAGAGATGTAGACACAGAGAGAGGATTAGAGATAAAGACAAAGACATAGACATACGTAGATTTATGGACATAAATCTATCAAACAAACAATAATTCAACCGACTAAAATAATTTAGGCAAGATAGAATATGCATATTTTCTAGACAGTTAAGGACCCTGAAAAAAGTGTTTAGATTTTGTTTTTTAAAACCATCTCCTCCTCAAACTTCGTCTGACAACTGGACCGTATATTAAGACTTGCTTCAGGCAGTCTTGTCTCTCCACATAGATCCTTCGTTTCCAAAGGTGAATGGAATGAAGTGAACCGCGGTTATTTATAGTGGAAGAACGGATCGAAAAGGATTGAGTTCTTTTACCAATCCTAACACACGTTACAAAATTCATTAAGAGTGCGGAGTCTGTCTTCCAATCCGAAGAGAGCTGTGTTACGTGTTTAGGCTCCTTTAAACAGTAGCAAGAAAAAAGTGAAGACAACATGCTTTGTAAAATTGAACAAATAAATTATTTCACTAGAAAAACAAGATAAAAATGAGAAAAAGAACTTATGGTTTTAAGAATCAAATCCAAATCCAAAAATAATCCAAGAATAATCCAAGAATTAAAAAATAGAAGTCATATTAATAAAATTTTCTAATGAATCTGAGTTCGAGTCCCGACGAAATCCAAAATGGAAGGTGATGACGTATGCAGTGGTCAGTGTAGTATAGATGTGTCAACAGTTCTTTGTTGAACCACAGAAAATAATATTTGATTGTTTGAATTTTGCAAATTTCGATAACTGTCTTTGTCAAAGAATTAATTTTGAGCACAAGCGTTCCAGGGAAAAATAATCTCTTAGAATCCAAATAATTTGAAGAACAATTTTAAAAGTAAACTCAAACTGGTCACAACAAAAACACTTTGACGTTTCAAGTGTTTAAAATCCAACTGAGATTATTTCTCAAAACATGACTATTAAATCTGGCTAATGTGCAAAAACACGTACGGATGTGGGTCAATGCACTGGGAAACCCTAATTGATAGGTGTTATTTGTCACGTACTTCCGGTATGGCCTTGACTAAAACGAATGATTTTTTAGGCTGGAAAAGAATTATAACAAATGTATAAAAAGCTGTTTATAAAGAACCCATACTGATTCTCAATCAAGGTCAGAAATTAGGTCCGCATAATATACACATTTTCTAATTAGTGTTTACGAAAAACTGAACTGAATTTCTGGAAAACGGATTTCTGCGTGTAATGAAACAGAACAAAATTTAAAACTAATAAACAAACAATAAAATTAAATCAAATATAAATAAAATAAAATATGTATAACAGCTGCCTGTTGCGTCACATTCTCTATATAGGTACACAAGCGTCTTTGCGCAGTAAATCAATGCGACAGAACATGATGGAAACAACGAAGACAATGAATTGGGGTGCACCGGCCATAGGGACGAGCAGTGATGGCAAAATGGTACAACTATGCTCAATCTGCTAACCTCAAAAGTACACTGAAAATCAGTATTTACAAAATACCATGGAAAATTTGTGCAAGGTCATTTGTCAGCGACGCCTAAAGTTAGAACAGGAAGGATACCGAGTCGGGTACATGTGGGAACATGAGTACGATCACCGATTCCGAATTTAAGCGCATATTTTAAAGTTACAAGATGGTGGACCCTCTGAGCCCGCGGGACAGTTTGTATGGAGGACGGACGAATACCACCTGTTTGCCCTACCACGCCGACAAGGAAAAAGGAGATGAAATCAAATACTTGGACGTGTATTCTCCGAGTTAAACACCCCAATCCCGTCCACGTTTCCACTACGCCTAATATACCAACGCTAGTGATTTCTACCAAATCATCGACTGTAGCAGGTCCAGAAGTAGATATTGGCCATGGCAAAGAGATAAGGCAGTTAAAGCTCATTACTTAAAATAAAAAACACTATCCTTTTCTGGGCCACCCATCTCTCTCGAAAATAAACTACGAAATGCCTTCCAAAATCGAGTAAAACTCAAATCCTTTTTTTCCCCATGACGTTCGTGTAGGTCCTTATGATTATACAAATCAAAACCAAGAGATACTTGTTTCTTTCTGGGATATTCTCTGCTACAAATTACAATCCAATTTCACAACACATCACCTTAAAACGTTCATTAACTTCTTTTCTTTCACTCTCTCCTAGTTTCGCATTTCTTCACTTTCAGTTTTATTTTCCTCCTCTTTTTCCTCACATTTAGGGGCCCCGAGTGGCCGAGTGGTCTAAAGCGCTCTCCGTTACGGATCACTGCCATCTCACCTCTGTTTGCGTGGGTTCGAGTCTAGGATTCGGCTAATGTGGATATGTGGGAAAGCTTGCCATTAGCTTCTCGTGGGTCGGTGGTTCTTCCTGGGGTTTTCCCGTGTTCTTCCTCCACCATTAATACTGGCCGCCATGCATAGCCTATCGTGTGCTGAAAAATGGCGTTAAACCCCACAAGAAAAAAGAACTTCCTCACTTTCTTCTTGTCTCCTTTACTTCTCTTTCTTCACAAGTATGGGTTCTTCTTCATTTTCGGAGGTTAGCTCTTTTTCATATTCGGAACCCCTCTTCACTGCTCCAGTTGCTTCTTGGATCGGTTTTTTTTTCTCTTAGGGCAGTCTGAAGACCAATGTCCTTTTTCTTGATAATGATGACAGGTATCTCGACCTTTGTCTCTTTTAATGCTTATCTTGCTTTAACGCTGTGGACACTCTAAAGACCAATGCCCTTTCTTCTGACAGATATAGCAAGTATCTTGACTTTTATCTCGAAAGGAAGAGGAGTAGTCCGTCGGCTTCTTTGAAGAAAATCTTCGTTTGACACCCCGCAAAGCTCTGATCAGAAGACACATACACTTTATATATGGAAGACACTGGCTTTACATTTATATACAGGAGACCATGATGTTTAAACTTTAGTCATTTCACATCTTGCAAACAAGATGAAACAATCACATCATTTCGTGAAGAAAGGAGAAGAAAGTGAAAAGCAAAAACATGACCTCTCGCCACGCACGGTAGCTGAAGTCTTGGCTCAGATCCATGTCAGCGATTTTGAAGATGACAAGAGTGAGCCAGAATTCAAACCCAGAGAGTCAGAGTCAAAATAACGCCACCATCAGTAACCCCTGAAAACGACTAACACATTCGAGAGACGCATAAACGATCCTCTAGAAAGGTTATAACCACAGCCTACTCGTACACGGTGAAGTTTACAGATTTCAAGTCAGATGTACCGCTGGAGATGAACTACTTGGCCATTCCTTTGAGTCGGAAGCCTAACACATCTGGAATGATATAAATGACTAAATATTATTTTTCCGCACTTGTTCAATACCGAAGTTAATCATCACGCCGTTCTACCACATTTGCCTGATGCTCACTACCACGACCTCGACAACATGCGCTTTGAACAACAAGAAGCTTTCTACGCTTGGTACCACACACACACCTCGGACCCGTCGACTTTCAGGAAGACAAGTTAAAGTATTGTCGTTCGAACTTAGACATTTTACGGCTGTGGAACATGAGGGCGGTACCTTTAACTGTACACGAGAGACACGTTCTGTTAAAAGCCTTGCGCTTTCATCTCGATAATTCTCTACCTCTACGGAAAAAATATTCGTCAACTTTTAGTCAATGAGGATGTTTACGAAGATGTGTGTATATAATGTGACTTACTCCCTCACTGACAAGATATACGTAACTGGAAAATTGATTGGTGGACAAAAGACTTGGCAAACTATGCCAAAGATTTGTAATCATAAATTGAAACGTTCAGTGAAAAAAGTAACGTTTAAACCTGTGTTTAGTCCGATTTAGTCCGTTGCAAAACCCTCAAAGTCGAGTGATGCCTGCCATGAAAATGATACGAGGGACCGAGAATCAGTGACGATACATTCCACCACTATAAAAAGACGTAGGGCAAACGATGGGTATTAGTGTTTTTGAGCTCCTGAACGTAAAAGAAAGATGTCACGTACCAGAAGTGCACATCACCACCATCGTCGTTCTCCTGTCAAGAAAGGAAAAAGAAAAAGAAAACGACAGTCTCGTCGTTTGACCCTGCATCCAAGAAAAGACCCTTGTGTCCAAAGAAAACGAGGAGTAACCAAACGGGATGTTCGTTTAGCAATATAAATAAAAACGTCGTCAAATTTGTGACGAAGCGATAGTCAAAGAGTTCGTCAAAAAGATTTGTCACAACCCCTTTCGACCTACTTTCAAAAATAATCTACCAAAAATAAGATAAAATAGCGTGTGCCAAGTCATCGACGTCAGTGTATTTTTTATTTGTGCTCCGCAACAAACAAAGATGTCACCCGCCAGAAGCCATCCCTCTTTTTATACCAAAAGGAAAGAAAAAGAAAGGACTTCCCCCTCGTTTAGCCAAACACTGGGACATAATGTCAGTTATGTCCAGAGCAGATTCACCCATGCGAAAATAATACATTCAAACTGCCTCCATTGACGTCGTAAATACCGTGTGAAACCTTTTCCTGAATGCCTTGAAAGGAACGATACCTTTATCTCAACAATAGAAAATGCCGATCCGTGAAGAAGAAATATTTTGACAAAACACGGAGGATTTGAGCAGCTATTGTTAGCACAATTGCGGAGATTAACATTTGGAACATTGATTACAGGACTCATGATGGAAGCTGCTTCACAAGGGATAGGTAAACATTTAAAAAGATGAAGAAGATAAAAGGGGCCTCTGGGTCAAAAGATTTCAGACGTGACCTTTGAAACCTGTTGGAAGGAGGAAAGCTGAATTTAGACCCTTACAAACGATGGATGAAATTCCAACGTTGGCAAGAACAACGGAGCCCGCATTTACCTCCCAATCCTCATTTTACATAGATGTTCCAGTTGCACCACGAATTGCAGTCGTTGATGGATCTCAGCGATTTGTCAGAAACGGAAAAGTAGTAGCGGTACGGTCAAGTGTTGCATCAACTCTTTCACCAGAAAGCTTTAGACGAAACAGTTAGACCAATTCTGAAAGATTTTAAGACCCTGATGAAAAGTCCATCAGCACCACGACCTACAGAGACCAAGACAGACGCAGCCCCACGGATGCCTGTGGTAGAAAAGGCTCGATACACCGTCCGCGGATCCAATCCCTAGTAAGGTTACAGCGTCCTTGTTGACCACTTACCCAACATCCCAACAAAAACAACTCAAAGCTTCAGTTGCAAAGATGGTGTTCACTCTTCCTTTGACATAAATGAAAAGGAAAGAAAGGAATCCAGAAATGAAAAGAGAAAGCAAGACAAAAACCATCACATTGCTGCCACCACCACTTCTCCCAACGTCTACTCGACTCAAAAGTGTCCGTATACCTCAAGTGCAAGGATGGTTACAAGAACAAACCACGTACATCTTACACAAACCCATTCAACAAAACCTTTGTGGAAATATTTTACGCATCAACACATCGACGTCTTACCGCAACTGATCAAAGCTTACAATCAATCATACAATTGGAGTATCGGATGCTTCCCAGAAGACGTGACTCCCGACAACGAAGTGGCCGTCTTTGAGCAGCTGTTTGGCTGTCCCCATGAAAGATGAAGTGTCGATCAAATGCACTTTCGACAGAAGTTACTTGCCCAACTGGACCACCGAATTATTTCGTGTCACTGGAAGAGTGAGCGGTCGTCATCCTGCATTCTATAAATTGGAAGATATGAACGGGGAAGTGTTCGAAGTAATTTTTTACTTGCCTGCGTTACCACGAGCGACCAAAAAAAGACGAAGTACACGACATCGAAAACATCCTCGATCAAAGAACCCGTCAAGTGAGAAACCGACGTGTCAAAGAAGTCAAAGTACGTTGGAAAGTATATCTTCCCACTTTTGATTCTTGGATCGACGTTTCTCAAGTCATCAACTATAAAACAAAGTGACCATCATGCCCTTCAACTCAGCCCCTACAACGACAGTGACCACGCCTTCTCCAAGTTTTTCTCTTGAATATCTTCAAAAGCAACCCTTGTAGGTGTGGTGTGGAGAACGTGTGCCTAAAACGCAAATCGTCTTTTTCTGCCACATCTTTGTGGTATATTGTATCATCGGTGCTGCCATTGGCAATTTGAGCTTATAACAAGGAGACAAACAATTGTGGTCCATTTTACTGAGCATTTCTATCGGTTACCTACACCCCAATCCTTCCCTCAAATACTCTAACGGTAAAAACGGGAGTCTTGCGACTAACTTCAGTCACCCTTTTAAGAGTCACAACAACAATGACCCTCTTTTGGACACACTCCTCTGACATCGTGTGACCCCTCGGACAACAGAACTCTGGAATAATGCATAACCAATTTTAGTTAACTTTAGCCAGTGGCAGTTCCAAAGATATATTTCCCCACAATACCGTGTACTGTTTCACTGCCAAATTACCTCAGGCCATCCAATTGGGTCACGAAGCCCCTTGGGAAATGGCTTTCGTCGAAATGATTCACCCTAAACAAATAAAATCATTACTGAAAGTCAAAACACTTTTGAGATCGAAGTTCCGAACGACAAATGCAACAATACTGGAATAAAAACGAAACTGTGGATGCCTGTATGAAACACCCAGTGTCTCCCGAAACTTCACGGTACATCTACATGTTGTTAATTTCTGCAGGCTATTATTTTAACGGTCGACATCTGATGGACACGAGTGCTTCCTAATTCAATGCTTTGTTTGTTTGGTAAAACCTTGGACAAAACGAAACGAAGTGCCACCTTCGAGTACCATAAAGTGGTTCGTCGCCTACTGATGAAGTTTTCGGATGCCAAAAACCTTGTTCATTACATTTTGTCCTGAATCGTTCGACATTTTAGGTGGAGACCTCAAGATGGTCAAGGGTCTACTCATACCTCCCATCACCAACAACTTGAGTTTTGCGAAGTGTTTTCGTCACCCTTTAGAACTGATTCAAAAATTAAATTTAATCTTTGTGTACTCTAACGTGGTGGAGTACAACGTGGCGGGATACACATACGTACCGTTACTGCGAGTCATTCCTTTCAAAGCAGATTCTGCCACAACCAATGACGAGGAAGGTGAAAACACCTATGACGTTTAACGCGAATTCTTACATCCTTGCTACTTACCCGTCAGTAAGTCGTATTTAGACACTGTCAACATATGTATGAACAGAGGTCTGGGACAAAATATTCCATTCTCCAAAGGGAAAGTCACAGTGAAACTACATTTTCGAAAACGATCCTCTGACGAAGTGTAAGTCATGTATCCTGTGTACCGAGAAGTCAATCGACATCAAGGACATCGTTTACGAGATATGTTGAAATCAATGCTTCGTTCAGCGGCTCCTGTTTTGAAACCGATGGTGACACGAGGATTGCACGCCTTCAAAGATGCCGCTTTGACGCAGGGCAAAGATTTTCTCCGTAATGTCTTCATCGACAAAGAAAAACCCAAAGTAGCCTTATTAAGAGCAGGCAAAAATGTCTTGCTTCAAACTGAAAAATACATTTTGGGCCAACGAGAAACTCCTATAAATGCACTGGACGCTGCCCAGTCAGGTACTCCTGCTTCCCTGACACCACAACAACACAATGCATAAATAGACGACGAAGACACACCTCCAGAGGACTTCACACACAGAGCTAGAAAGACCAAGAAAAGAAGACCCGTCAAAAAAATATATGATTTTGATTATTAAACAGCAAAATGATGCTCAGAGACTCTTGCGAATGTTCCGAAATGGATCTGTTTGCCATGCCACCCCTTATAATGACGATGCAATAAACCCAATCGGTATAATTTCATCCCATCTCCTCACTGACAACGTCAGCCCCCTTCGAATTTGAAATCAAAGGACAGCCCGAAGATTGCATCGATATGAATAGCAGTTACTTGTACCTGAAAGTCAAAGTGATAAAAAATGACGACACCGCTCCGGGAGCCAATGCTATAGTAGCTCCCGTCAACCGTTTCATGCATTCCTTGTTCAGCGAAGTGGATTTGCACTTGAATAACAAATTGGTCAGCAGGATTAGTTACCCTTACCGAGCGTACCTCGAAAATCTCTTGACGTACGGAAAAGGTGCCATGAACACTCATCTGGATGCTTGCGTCGTATGGACAAATTAAACGACACAGTCCGTACAGCAGATGACGATCATCACAATGTGGGCTTTAACGATCGTGGAGAGAAAATCCTGCAAGGACGTAGTTTAGAACTGATGGATAATTTGCATTTGGACATGTGGTTGCAAGAAAAGTATTTGCGGAATGGACAGGATATCGGCCTGAAACTGAATATCAGTAGTACCGTTTTCTATTTGATGGCTCATGCCAACGAGTACGAAACCATCATCTCAGAAGCCAGACTCTACGTGCGACACATGGAAGTGTTACATACAGTTAGAAATGATACCATCTACACTTTGAGCAGAACGACTGCCAAGTATCCGATAGGACGCGTGGAAGTGAAAACCTTCACCATCGCATCTGGACTCCGATCCAAGATCGAAGATCATTTGTTCCAAGGACAGTTACCGAAACGTTTAATCACTGGTATCGTCAGCAACGAAGCCCTCAACGGAGCCATCACTGGTTGACCAGTAACGATTGCTATGGATGTCAAAACGATCATCCCAGTCAAATTCAGCTCGATAAATGTATGATGATGAGTCAAGAAGAAAAATTGGACGAGTATCTGGATGACGCCTGGGGTCTCATCTCGGAAGAAGTAGTGTTTAATCGTATAATAACTTGCGTGATCATTCCTCCCCTCCACTGACTGCTCTAGAGAGCCATCGCATCGAATCTCTCTATCCACACAGTATGGAGACGAAGTGTAGAGACGATTACTTGACAGAGATTTTCAAGCAAAATGTAACGATTGAATTGATGAATTATCATTACCTGTGAAACAAGATAAAACAAAACAAAATGGATACCTGCGAACTTCTTTACTTTTTGAAAACCAGTTCGCACACCGCTTCTTGAAATCCTGTCGTGTGCGCTAAAGATGAACTTTCTCATCACAAACCTAAAGACCATCAAGCTTTTGTCATCAAGACGGACGACAGTCATATCCCAAGAACCCACTGGGTAGCCGCCTACTTTCCACACGATGCGTGTGTGGAGTATTTTGATTCGTATGGATTACCGCGTTTGTAAGACGACCTCATCGACTTCATAAGAAGAAATGCACAGACGACACGATTCAATATTGTGAAATTACAAATCACATATTCCATGGTGTGTGGACAATATTATGTGTATTTGCTTCATCAACGCAGTCTTGGATATCCCTTAGAAAATTTAGTGACTTATATTGATCGTGGCTCTTCTAGAAACGATCATGAAGTAGATAAATGGTTTTGTGACTATTATGGATATATCTTGTCTTTAGCTCGGAAAGGTAGCGTACATCAATGGCCAAATGACCCACATCAGTGGAAGTCTACCTTGACTTCACAGCGTTGTAACCATGTCAAAAATATGTTGTTTGAAAAACAAATGTGTTGATGTCATATTATAAGTTGATGGTTTTTTGGTTAAATAGAAACGATATCAAAAAGGGTATAGTTGGTTTGTTTTTAAAAACAATTTTATCACTATATATGCTCTTTGACTTATCTCTATCCCTCTACATTAGATGAGCTATAGCGTTTCAACCAAAAACCGTATAGATGTTTTCTATCGCGTTCGCGAATGGGATATATAAAGCCAGGCGAGTTCCAGTCTGTCTATCTTTTGTTGACTCGTCAACTCGTAAAGATGTCTTCCTAATTGGCAAAGCTGAACGAAGCACACGTCCATTTGCATCGTGTATGGAAAATATGATGCCAAAGCCTGAATAAATTGAAAATGTCAGGATGGTGAAAGTGGCACAAGACCTGATAGAATAGGTTTTCCGAGAAGACATAGAAGGGAGCAAGAAGAATGGACCGAGAAGTACAAACTTTAGAAGCAGCAACAGCAACAACAGCAGCAGCCAGACAGAAGCTTTGTGGGCTGTAAAGTAGACACTAAGGAGTTCTCCTTCTCCTTCCGAAGAAGCAGGCCGTATCCCGTATGAAAGCCTGCAACCAGACGGGGACGAAATCCCACGCGTTAACAGGGATTGCCTAAAAACTCTTAACAAAAACAACATCCCTTTTCAGGGCTACCCCAAATATCTAGATAAGAAATACTACTCTATTGCCAAAATGTGTCTGCATTTGTTTGCTGATATGTGAGAGTGATTGTAAGATAGAAGTGTGCCTATAAACACTTCCTTTCCCTTTTTCATGTCAAAAGATAGAAGTGTGGATATACACACGGCGATTCCTGGCAAGTAAGATAGTATGTGTTTGTTTTAGGTTTTTGTGTCTGGATGGTAATAAAGTGTTTGTAGGAAAAAGGTGAACGTGAGTGGTTTTTTTTTAGTTTCGCGCGTTCCATATTTTGATCGTGATGTGGGTGTTGTTAGTTTTTGTGTAAGGTGAGTATTTTCCTTCACGCCCGTGGTTCAGGGATATAAAGCAGGGCGTTCGTCGGTCTGGATACCCATCGTCAACGAGACAACATTGAGGAAGATGAGCAGAATCGCCAAATTACTGGAACTCCAGATGCACCTGGAATATACTCGCCGCCTCCTGGATGAGCTAGCCATGGAGGTAATCCAAAAAGAAGCCATAATTGAAGAGGAAGATTGGAAAAAGTAGAAGAAGAGGAGAAGTAAACGAAAGAAAGGATCATGCCTCATCTCATTCTGAGACATGCTTGTGAGGTCAAGACCAAGAGAAGAGAGAAATTAGAAGATGAAACCCACAGGCCCTTTTCAGAACCTGTCTCGAAAAGATGTCTATTCTCTCTTCTCTAAAACGTTTTAGTTGATTTGTTATGTATGTCTATGTCTCTATGGCTCTAAATCTGTCTCTAACCCTGTTTCTATGTCTATATCTCATTGTTGCCATTGTTTCCCCCATTGTCAAGTACCGTGACGTCACCACTCTCCAAGTTATATTGTCCATAGACAGTCCCAATCCATTGTCACTATACATTCCCTGTTACATTAGTCTTGTCCGTAGAGTATCTCACTCCTGTCAAATTCATATAGTCCCTAGACAGTCCCAATCCATTGTCGCTATACATTCCTTATGTTAAATTCCCCTTGTCCGTAAAGTATCCCATCAATGTTAAAGTCCCATTGTCCGTAGAATGTCCCCCTTCACTACTGTTTTAAAATTGCGATCTTTAAAAAAAATGTGTAAAATGAATTAATTTAGGCCATATTATAACGTACCGCTGTTGTTCTCTTTAAGTTGTATGTTACACTAATGAATTTTGTTTGTTCTTAAATTTCTTTATATCATGTTAAGAAAACGGAATGATGCATCGGTCCGCCACGTAGTGAATGATGCCACGATAACCCAACACCTGAGATTTTATTTTGTGATGAGGCGACTGACCTAAGTTATTTGCCTACCCTGAAACACAACGGCCAACAGGTATTGCTCTTGACATAGATAATGCTGGCTATGTTATTCTTGGACAGTGCAAATTATGAGATATTTTTATAGGAAGGAAAATATCCTTCTTACGGGAAATTTATGTATAACAATTACACAATGTAATACTTCTGGCCGTATCTGCGGCCACGCAAAGCAATATACATTTTCTCTTCTGTGCCGTGTAGAATTCGAATGGAGAGAGAGAGAGAGAGCAGGATGATTTAACGAAGGGCATGAGTTCAAGCCACCGCGGTGACGATGTAGTTTCCGTCTTCACAACTTAATGAAAACCCGAGTTTAATTGTAAAAAAGAACAATATCAATAACCCTTGGTTCTCGCAAACCTATATGGCCATATTCAAACGGAATGTTCCTTACAGTGACATATCACACCGGCGTCTTCAGTATGTGCACAGTTGTGCTGCATCCAATTATGTTTATAGCGCCCACACTGCTCGAGCGAGTTGTAGTTTCTACTACAGTCCATGTCATCCAATTTAATTGGAATATCGCTAGGTCCTGCTCCGAAAACAGCGCCACCAACTGCGACGCCACCTCTTGAGGAAAAAGAAAGTAATATCAGTGTTACCTAAGGAAAAAATAACAAACAAACAAACAAATAAGAAAAGAAATGATAATGTGAACGAAGAAACGAACAAACACCCAAAAACAAGTAAGCAAATCAACAATGAAACGAAGCAAGATTAATGCAATGAGTTTCGATTACACAGTTTTATTCCAGACCTGCATTATGCATGTCTTGCTCTCATTGTCGATGCATTTTCTGTCTGAGCTCTCAAACTATCACATACCCACCCCGCCCTCATCTTCAAAAATTCAATTAAATTTATTTCTTGTTTATAAAATGGCGTAAGATAGTATAGTCACACGAGATATACGAGTAAACGCTGATGTCGTGTGAGAAAGAAGAGGCTGCCTGATGTCAGCAATCTATACAAAAGTACAATATATTACACAGTTTTTATTTAAAGGGATACATTTAACAGTTAATAAAGTGAAATATCAAATGTTTCGGACGCTTATAAAGCATTGTTGAAGATATACATAGCAGCTATACACAAGCGGAGGACACCAGGGTCGCAAGAAAAGAAACAAATAACAACCAAAGAGAGCTGTGTGTTGGCGGTGTCTGACTTAGGGTCATTTCGGCTCTGCTAGTTGGTAGGCCGTTTGAGTTATCTTGATAGCACAAGTGTTGCGTCATCGTTCCCTTAGTTTGGACAAAGGGGCCGAAATGGCGCTCATATGGCTCATCATAAAGGTTTTATTTCTGGCCTGATATGGTCTTGGTCAAAGCAGAAACATGTCCTCACACATCACCAAAGCATACATCCAGACAATCGTGAAAGTGCGATATTCAACGATTGTCGTCACATCAACAAAGCACACATCCAGATAAACACTGATGGGCATCAAACAACGTTTGTGCGTACTAGGTTTGGCAAACTTGAAAGCGAGTGTTATAAACACCCAGCCCTGGTGGGATATATTTATGGGCGCTATTATATTAAAGCACATGCTATGGACAACTGACCTATATCCGAGCATTTTGCAAGCAACCGTGGCATCATCATTATCCCAGCCGTCATCGCAAACGCTACCCCAGCCGTCACCCCTGTTGACCTCCAATCGACCATAGGCGGACCAAACCGTCTTGCTATTCACACCAGCAAGGCGCACTGAGAAAGAAATTAATTAAAAATTGTCATTTTTTGTACAGGTATGGAGATCCGACCCTGAATCGCAATTGTATTGTACCACAAGGCATAATACATTCCGGCCTGCCGATATTGTGTCAGTAGTACATATTTTTTCTTGATTCAGAAGCATATCTATTTAGAAGTTTTATGCAAAGTTAGAAAGCAGTCTTAAATAACTATACTATAGGAATAAATTTGATAACAAACCCTAATTTTCGTCGATTCGTTTTAATCCTTTTAGCTCTGTTTAACCGCCATGCTTACTTATGCTTGGAAACCGTGCTTGTTTGAAAGACACATACAGTTTTCGTGTGTCGAGTTGAGAATACTAATCCTGTGGTCCAGCACGTGTTCAAAGCATCTCCTGCATCGTTACTGGTATTTGATAATTTACACAGATGTCGGTTTAGGCGCCATTAAAATTAAATACGGCAGAACTCAGATGAATATAAATATATCTTTCGCACGTAAATGATGCCATATCGATTAAACAAATATTGCCGATACGTCCGCACAGCTTTTAATGCACCAAAACTGTCATTTGTCATATTATGATAAATTAAACAATGTTTTCCCTAGATCTAAACGAAACGTTTTCATGGACCTGTTCCGTTTAAATGTAGCTTAAAGTAATTAGATTTCGCACACTGAATCATTAATTGTAATGAGAATAGAGGTTAAGGAAAATGATACAAAAAACAAGCTATACATTTGCTTATGGTTGCAGATGAAAACAATGACATCTCAGTCTGACACGAGGGCATGTATGAAAGAGAAGAAAACGAAGAATTTAAGTTTAATTTAGAAAAATACCTATCTACGTTTTGAAAGGGTTTATAAGGAAACAAATCTTTGTAGTTTTATTAATTGTAAAAAGTCAGAATTTATTATCCAGCGTATGACTGCTCTGAACATAATGATGTTTCAGTATTTTATGTTTAGCTTTGAACGATTTATGAAGTTTTGCTCATGTTTTCTTACTTCTTTTGTGTTCATATTCTTGTCTTATTTGTAAAAAAAATTCTCATGAATTCATTATTCTCCCCATAAAACACAACAAGTGTTTGAGGATGGAAATAAAAAATGTATTGAATTCAATTGACAATTCGAAAAATCGATTTCGATTATCTCCAGCTTATCAAAAATGATTCGGGCAACTGAGGCCCTTATAAATAATAACCATGAAATCTTCAATTATTGTATATATGCTCTTATAAATAATAATCATGAAATCTTCAATTATTGTATATATGCTCTTTGTACAATCTATAGCTTGAATACGACCCTATGGTCCTAAACCAAGTTACAGGAAAGAATGAAAACAAACAAGTCTTGTAAAATTAAACAAAAAATGTATTTCTCAGAAACAGAAAGTGACAAATTTAAAATATTTTAGTCTGGTAAATGAATTCCTAAATAGTCCTAAACAACATTATAGCAGAAGTCCAAAAAATAGTGAGTAATCCCAATGTGTTGAAGTGGTATTCTGACTGAAGCTCAGTCTTGTGTTGTTGTGCCAATAGTCTTTATGCATCACACTAATATACTCCAAAATGGCTCTAAATGAATTCACAGTAATTCCAATCCAGTTAATAAATACGAATGTATGAGCACGTTGTAATTCTGATGAATAATTCAATTAAAATAATTAAATAAATCCAATCAGAACTAAATTACTCATCTGAGACTGGAGATTATGCTAGGAGTGATTAATTTTCAGTCAGTTCTCCATTACATAAAAAGCTGCGACGCAGTACAGACAGCAGAATGAGTCTCAACTAAATAATTTCGAAATGACTGTCAACAAGGTTTAGTACTTTAGCAGCTAGCAAAAAAGAAATTAGGTCATCCTGGTTTTTCCGGAAAACCCATGATCTAAATTGAAGGCATCGTCACGTTTACCTAAGTACATCGCACAAACTTCAAAACTATGAATCTGTTTACAAGAATTGCCTCATCTGAAAGTAAGATACCTACACTAATATGAAAATTAGTATTTAATGTGTCATTTACTAAATGGCCCTATCAGTCTGTGATCATGAAAATTAATTACATAATACAGATATACATACCAACTGGCATAACTTGAAGTACTGTGTACATGCTATTTTGTACAATCTATATCTTGGCATAACGTCAAGTATTGTGTACATGCCACTTGGACAATCTATATCTTGGCATAGCGTAAAGTATAGTGTATATGCCATTTTACAATCTATCTTGGCATAACGTCAAGCATTATGTACATGCTATTTGTACAATATATATCTTGGCATAACTTCAAGTGTTGTGTATATGCCATTTGTACAATATATATATTGGCATTACGTCAAGCATTGTGTATATGCTATTTGTAGAATCTATATCACGGCATAACCTCAGATATTGTATAAATGCTATTTGTACAATATATATCTTGGTATAACATCAAGTATTGTTTATATGGCATTTTGTACAATCTATATCTTGGTATAACATCGAGTATTGTGTACGAGCTATTTGTACAATCTATATCTTGGTATAACGTCAAGTATTGTGTAATGCTATTGTGTACAATATATAACTTGGCATAACATCAAGCATTGTGTATAAGCTATTTGCACAATCTATAGCTTGGCAAAACGTCAAGTTTTGTGTACATGCCATTTGTACAGTCTATATTTTGGCATAACATCAAGTACTGTGTAAATAATAGTTGTGTACAATCTATATCTTGGCATAACATCAAGTAGTGTGTACATTCTATTTTGTACGATGTAGATCTTGGCATAACGTCAAGTACTGTGTAAATGTTTTGTGTACAATCTAAATATTGGCAGATGGTCAAATACTGTATACATGTTGTTTGCACCGTCTATATCTTGTCATAACTTTAATTAATTTCATGCCGTCTTCTGTCATTAATTTAGTCAAGTCCTCACTGGAATCGTTTAAAAGCTGCCATTGGTACAAAACATTTGTGGATTCTTATTTTATGGAAATCGCAGGATTTAACAAAAAAAGAGATCGAGAATTTTGAATGATTCTTTATTAAAATGTTGTTGTTTTGTGGTCCTAATGTTTTAGGCTTTAAGGAGAAGCTATTCCTTTACAAGCTCCTTGCCAGTCAAAGTAGACCTAAAGCTAATCTGGTGTTCTATACTAGTGACAACCACAGTTATTAATATTCGTGGAAATATTGTTTGCATATGTAAACTCTATGCAGTAATCATATAAACATACAGAAAGATAGACATTAGCTAACAATACTGCTAGGCTTCAACATATTATGTCCATCAAAAACCAAACAGTGCATATTTTGACTTCTCACTTCAGCTTATGACGTTACTGCCTCTCAAGGAATATTTTACTCGCATATAAAACCTGGTGGGGAAGGAGGTAGCAGGAAACTGGCATAATTTCAATACCCATTGAAATACAAAGCTAATATTTTCGAAACACAAAAGGAAAGTTAACGTCTTCCAACTTCGATTGATATGACCTAGTTTTCTCCTCATCTTAAACAAGATCCAGACATATCTACTGAACAAAATTAGATCGTGAACATTCTGTGTGCGCATTTGTACTCCGAAATATGTGATGTTGTCTAAACAGGTCATACGATTCGTACAGTACAATGTTTAGCATGTCACCATATTTAAATTTAGTAATGACTGAGTCCCTATTATTCAAGAAATATATACGACGAAGGGCGTACGACCGTACATGTAGCCAATGTGCTTCCACGCTCCCCTTGTCGCAAACTCTCCCATAGCTATCAAAATTGTATTAAAGACCTTTGAAAAAGATTTGCACCATAGCTGTTAATTTTTGTATAGTTTAAAAAGTTTATAGTGCCAGCGTGTATCTTAAAAGCTTCTTTGTATATAAAAAGCTATTTTTTGTTGATTCCGAATCCTTCTATAACTGTGTGATATAAAGCTCTCTAAGATAAATTCATTCCAAAATAATGCAAAATACTAGAGCACTACCGAAAATACTTGACTGGAGAGCATTTTTTCTTTTAATTATGAGACTCCAAAAAAACAAAAAAATTAGTTGCTGGGAGCACAAGAACATTTTTGCATGACGAAAACTGCTCACATCATGTTATGTTAGAAGGCGATTATTTGCGTCATTATTTAAAGAGAAATATTTTAGACGAAAATACGAGGAGAAATTTTCAAACGATCGTACTTAAGGCAAGACTTACCTTGTAATTCCCCCCATGAGCAGCGAAAGTGCTGAGAAATTAAAGCAAGGAGAATCAATCCAAAGGAAAACATCATATTCAGTGCAAGATTGAGCTATGCATCGAGGGTCACGGCTCTTATGAATATAAGACTTATGTTCTATTCTTCCTGGTTAAAGATCAAGTGATTACATACGTTAAGGGCAAAGATCGTATGCTTTTTGCCTGAATGGTGTTTTAAAGTGGAGATATAATTACTGACTTTACTAACAATTGAATACTTTGGCTTTTAAAGTTACATTATTATCACATTTAATACTGGAACACTTCTGAAAAGACAATAGAAGAAATACAAAAACAGAAATATCAGGCTGCATTATTGTTTATCACTCTCATTTTGCTATTTTCAAACTGAGATGTAATTGTGCATTCGTTTTAAAGTTATCAGTGAGTCCGTCCTATGCCAACTGTTAATCCATGAAAACCGTATTTTTGTTTCGTTCATGTCAGGAAAAGACAGAATGTTTTTCTCTTCGCTTAACATTTAAGAAATATAGCTTTGCATAGACCTATTCAGCCTGTACTAAACTGAAAGTAATTAAATTTCAAATCATTAATTATCAGGGAATTGGAGCAAAAGGAAATTAAAAGAAAGAACATTAGATGACTGATGGAGATAAAACCACATATCTTAGTATAACATAGAAGTTTGATGAACGACACAAAGAAAAAGTAACATCCGATTAAAAAGAACGTTGCTTGTGAAACATTGAGCTACCTTAAAAAAGATGTAATTGATTGCAAACGTTTTTCTTTATAGTTATCTTATATTGTGTACTGTCAGCATTTATATTTTACAGTAATTTGTTAAAGCATTTTTTCTCTGGCATTCATTGTTCTCATCATATAGCACAATGCATGTTACGAGGATAAAATTGGCAAATCTAATTAACATAATTGATAATTCAAGATATCAGTTATTGATTATCGACTGGCTCCAATTTATCGGTGTTTTTCAGAACAATGACAGGTAACTAAGGAGTTTAGGAACATGTTAAAAATGTCAAAATAGTACATGTATACATTCTTCTTTGTACAATCTATGGCTTGGCATTAACGTAAAGAAATGTCCTGCTATATTTCTCCCAGATTGTCGAATCCTCTCTGGATTCTTTTGAGAACTGTCTTTGATTACAAACATTGTGTTGATTCTTAAAATAGTGTGTGCACTGGATTGTTCTCTTCTATGTTATTTATTTAGCTTAAATATTTATTAGATGCAAAGAAATCCCAGTGCTTGCTACGATGCTATAAATGTGTGATGTTTTTAAAGCATGAATTTTCATATCATGCATAGAAGTTGGTAAAGAAATCTTCCGAACATTCATCTGCGACAAAGTACCTCCTCCCCTTGCATCCTAGAGCTCGGAATACATTGCATAGAACCAATTAGATAAACTCAATTACTTACAGACATCTATCAGTATTGCATGCTATTATTAACGAGAGCCGTGACATCGCGTCTCTCTCTCTCTCTCCATTTCATGGATACACTCAAAATATCGAATGACCATAAAATTTGCTTGCATTTCCGACACCGTTGTGTAAAATAATAGATTAAAATGGAGACAAACATTCATACTTATAATTGTATTGTTATTAAGGATATACAATATATGAATTTAAAAAAAGGATATTTTTTAAACAAATGTATGTAGTGCATTGGCATTAAGGCCATTAGGATAAAAAGTACCTCTTTTGTAATAGCGCTACTGAAGGAAGTACTTTCTCTTATATTTTCATGTTATTATTATATTGGGCAATGACATCGCGTGTCCGTCTCTATCTGTCTGTCTGTATGTCTCTCTCTCTCTCCACTTCGCTTCTGAAAGAAGTACTTTCTCTTTTGTAATAGACACCGGTGCTCTCAATGTGCAAACATAAGAGAAAGTACTTCTTTCAGTAGCGCTAATACGAAAAAGGTATTTTTCTCTACGTGATAACACTAACTGCATATCAACTGATGTGATTTATTTGACAAACTGTAAAAATGTAGCATGCAATATGTTGGATAAACACTTCAACAAGCTTCTAAGAGAACGAATAATCATCGCTTTCATATAAAAAATTATAGAGATTCTCAGTTTTACTCTAATATTTCAACACACTTTAACAACAATAATCACACTCTACTTGATTTTTCTTTCATGCCAATAGATATTGTGCATGGTGACATGAATAGACGCATACAAGAAACTTATTGGATTCATAAGTTAGATACCTTGTATCCTAATGGCCTTAATGCCAATGCACTATATAAAATTGTATATTTTCTTTTAGATTGATATATTGAATATCCTTTATAACAATATAATTATATGTATGACTGTTTTTCTCTATTTCATTCTATTATTTTACTGATTAAGGTTACATTAGATATCTTGGTGATATAAAAACACATTCTACGTGTTGGTGTTTTTATTATATATATATATATATATATATATATATATATATATATATATATATATATATATATATATATATATATATATATATATATACAATTGTTATGAATCTGCATATCAGTTATGACGTTAGGTAATGACGTAATTGTTATTTTTTTTAAAAAACGACGTCATCCGTTTTCTTTAAAAACATTCAGTTCCTGAAGAAGCATAAATGCGAAACTAGTTGCACAGAATTTTCGGCGCTTATGTAATTTTTATGTCCCGATACCGTTGTGGAGAGCTCCACTGAATCATAACCTTTAGAGCAATGTAGTATTGTCAATGGTCACACCTCTCAGTATAAATATCAGTGTATGGCAAAGTCAGGTAACAGGTGAGACACAATGCAATACAAGAATTATATCAATATGAAATGGTATCTTGGCCCGTCATGTTTGCCGGTTACCGATTCGGTAACACACCTGGGTCACCGGATTAACTCAAAGCTGACGTCGCATGACGCAATACTCGATGCATGCAAGAAAGGGAAAAAATCTTTTCACGGTCTGTTTGGTATTGGCATTAAACCGAATGGTTTAAATCCTTTGGTTGCTGCAAATGTAATTAAAAAGGTAATTTTCCCTTCAATGTTTTATGGAAGTGAATTATGGTGTAACATTTCAAAACGTGACCTCGCTTTATTGGATAAAACTCTGAGGTATTTTGCCAAATATTTACAAGGTTTTCCAATACATACAAGATCAGACATTGCCCTGGGAATGCTAGGATCAGCGCAGTCCGAAATTGATAGAAGAAAATTGATGTTTTTACACAGATTGTGTTTGATGCCTAACAATGTACATACTAAACGTGTGTTTAACGTTGCGTTATTTCACTTCATTCTGAGCGGATGCATGTCAAGCTGCGGGTTAATTTCAAATTTATATTATACCTCAAAGAAGTTTGACTTGCTCGGGTATCTAACTGATTATTTACATCATTCTGAAATTCCAGATAAACATAATTGGAAAGAAATTGTAAGGTCAAAAATTGTTGGTCTTGAAAATAGCCTCTGGAGAGTTCGTATGTCTAATCAAGCAGATTTTGATAGATTCTCTTCGATACACGAATACTTACGACCTGCCTCAGTGTGGCAGTCGGCTAAAACCAGACAACACACTAAGGTATTTACATATGTAGCTAAACTATGGGCTGCTGTTCCACAAACACAGCTTGGTATGTGTATTAGACGTGGGAATGTTTATACAGACTTGATACTTCATTGTTGTGTTAGTTGTCCTTATATGTCGAACTTTCGAAATTCTTTCTGGGATTTCCTTACTGATAAATTTCCCCTGAGCCTGCACATTACGTTATTTAATGCAGAAGATGAGCTGCAACTACAATATCTTTTAGGTAAAAGGTTACCATCAGGAGTAATCGACAAAGAAAACTCCAAGCTATTCGTCCTGTATGCAGCATACTTTGTCATGCAGTGTGCAGCTATCTTCTGTAAATAAGGTACTGAAACTTGCAACTTATGAGTTGACGAACACTTTGTTGATTGATATTGTGTAAGAATTTGTATTCTAATATAGAATTTTTTAAAAAAATATTTATTGATTGTATTCAGATGATTTTTCTTATATCATGTAATCTTCCATGGAAAGAAATAAAGATGATGATGATGATGATGAGGTAACAGGTGAGACACCTTTCAAACTTAACATGAGGAGTATATACTTTCAAGGTCCTGAATTATATCATCCCATGTTTTAACGTCATGTTGCTACTGAATTATTTCAACTCGTATTATAGCGTAAATTTAGCGACAGGTATGGGGCTTTCGTTTCAAGGTCAGTAAAAACTGACTGAGTACTCGTAATTGGTCTCTGTTTAAGCCAAGCACCATGGTTGACTTAGTCGGACACAAGCGTGCAACGAGCGCATGAAACACCTAACATAAATAAAAGCAAAAATAAATGAATAGCGAGATTCTGTGGTGTCAGAATCCTTACACAATTCTATCAAGAGGCCTACAAGAACTGCCAGTCCAACAGCTAGTAGAAGCAGCTAACTACCATTTTACGCTACACAGCTACCATTTCCCCGAAGTTACCTGAGAGGAAAAAGGACTGTGGAGAAATGTAAAGAAGCAGAAGAAAAACGGAGAACTTCGGCTAAAAAGTCCTTCTAAGGGCTACCAATATTGCCTCTCATCCAGGGAACCATTTTGGCTTTGTATCTCGATGAAACTATTATGTACACTAACTTGATTCGTCAATGCACCGGTTCAAAATTTTACAACTTGTTTTGATTTGACCCAATTGCACAGGTGGCTAACATATTATTGACATTTTGTATTGTCCATTAGTACACCTAGACTAAATTTGACTAAGTACGGCCTGACGTTCATGGAAGTGCACGACATCCTGGCTTGCCGAGTTCCTTGCTCTTTTGCCTCTCTCGGACATCGTATAACGGCGGAGATGTGGAACAGTTTCCACCCGCCTAAAGCTATGTGTCCCGATGTGACGTCATCGTTGCGACCAATCGCAACGGGCGTTACATACTGCTTGGGTCGACACCTAGTACAGAAAATACGGACTGAAATCAACTCATTGTTAACATGAGTGTGTGTTGGGCCCATTCCCACTCATGAAAGGCCTTCATTCAGGTCGTTAGAGACATATAGTCCTACGACCTGACGGCTAGATCAGCAGTGCTCCTTGAGCACATAAACGCCTGGGGATGTGGCACTAATTCCTTCCCCCAGGAACATTTAGCATCCCGCTGTGCGGGAATAAACCCGTCGCACATGCCCTTCTGGGCGCCCGCGACGTAAATCCAATCAATCAATCCATCAATCAAAATGGTTGACTTATCGAACCCTTGACTTTTTTCTCTTGAATAAATATATAATTTATTTTTGCTCTTATTAGTTGATCATGAATAGGACTTATTTAGTGGAACGAGATTTTTTTAATATTTTGTTTAAAAAAATGACCAGATTACAAATGTCACAACGGTTACCTTGTAGTGTTAGGTACTTAGTCCCATGGGTAAATGAAATGGGTTTATTATATAGAATTCCCATGAAGATTCAAGCGGATTGGATGTTAATTGAATGTGAGTTTATACAGCCAATAGGAATAAACGATATGCAGCCAATCGGAATAAACGATATGCAGCCAATCGGAATAAACGCTTGTTATGGTGTTATGTATACCAATAAATTTGTAACTCTTGGTTTATGACTATCTATATATGTGTGTAATTTTTGTTTATGACTGTAAATTGTAGTGATTATCTAAAGAGAAGATATTACATTGCTAATTTTGTATACGGCTATAGATTCTATTTTAAAATGTTAGGGTGCCTGTAGATTATATAGGATATATAAAGATATGCTCTCATGTTTCTAATAATAAAATGTATTTTTCAAGTTTAGGGTAATTTCTCATTGACTGGTGTGTCAGGTAGGTTTTTGGAAGAGTCAAGCTAATTCCGATCGGATGGGTTAGGTTACGTGAATAGTTGTTTTGAAATGTTAGATTCATCAGTAAGATCTGTCACGTGTGGTATATTGCGAAATATAGTCTTAATAGACTTAAAGCTATACATAAGGAGAGAACTGAGCACTCAAATTCATTGCTATTGTTAAATCCATTCCTCTTTCGGATTCTTATACCGTATGTTAAAATTAGTCTGCATATGTGTTTCATGTTGTGTTTAAATAATTTGATACATCTGTAATTATTATTCCGTGGAATTACGAAATGTTCATTTAACTAGCACATTATTCTAGGACTAATGTGACTTATTCAAAGTAGTCTGGACAAGGTCATTACGATACGTACATTCGACGGTCTGAAATCCATTCGGGACATTCCATTCGTTTGGACTTGAATGGAATGTTCTACGATTATTAGATTCACGTAATATTACTGAAATTTTACTCCTACATTTTCATTTATAATTTTGATAATAAAGTCGTAACACGATAAGATAAGATTTATTTATAGTCGGCATAATTATTACAACAATTCAAAATTAGATATACTGAGGTATTTTTTCATATTATATTAACCAAATACAGACACCAAATGGACATGATTTATATGATTTACTAATATCGCATAACACATTATATGCAATGCGACAAATCATATAATACACAGCTTAAGATGCAAGCAACGAACTTTGAGTAGGCAAATATTTAAAAGTGAATTGTGATGTTTAGGCAGAAAAAAAAAAAAAAAAAAAAAAAAACAAAAAAAAAACATAATAGGACCTGAAGGATGATAATGTATCGATTATCTTGTAACAAAATACAAACTATTAAAAGCCTGGGTATTTCAATTAATAGAAGAAAACAGCAAGGGTTAAAAGCATGCACTGATGTCTATTAAATCTTTCTTAAAAACAAACAACAAAGAGAAAGGGAGGTATTTGTATGACACTTAACGATCTCTAAGACAAAACAGTAAAACAAACGATTAGACATAATTCGGTTGTCGTCAACAAGGAGGGAGAATTGTGGAAGTGGGGGTATTTTTTTTAGATATTACTTTCACAATCTATGCTATGCCAGGACAAAATGAAGGCTCCAAATCATTTTGATGTGGTTTTCCTCTCTAAAATGACTTGTTAGATGATTCTATGGAGTGATGTCTACGTATTTAAGAGACCTTGTCCCGAATTGTAAGGTTTAATTCTTGAGACATTTAAAATAGTTCGATAGCTAAACAAAATGTATTTATTGCGTTTAAGATCTAGGAAATCATCAAAACATTGGGGAGCAAACATATTCAGAATTGTATTAGTCTCTACAGCCACTGAGCTATATTTATGCATTTTAATATTTGCCATTTATGCATTACATATTGTATTTGCTTTACAAGTTAAGTGTTTTCGTCACAGCAGAAATGTCAGGCTAAAGAAGACGGTAGATGAAATACGAAAGGATGAGGGTAGATGAAATGCCGCCATACATTGTGTTGACTACCGACAGCAATTCGATACACATAAAAATCTTTCTTCGAACGTTTAAACACAGCTGTCTTAAAACGTATTAGTCAAACATTATCAAGACTCAGTAAAATGACAATTTCATCTACATACAGCTACATCTATGTTTTTATCAAACGTTGTCATCGAATAAACGAAAACACGAGCACCAATAACGGTTTCATAAAGCATATAAATATTTGTTAAAACTGTACTAAAATGTGCCAACTGAGTTTCAGTTGAGTTTTCAGACAGTTTATGGATAAATATAATAGAAAGGATTGTTTTTTTTAAAAATTTGGAACTACTCGTACTTCCATGAAACAGCTAGGACAAAACTATTAGACAACAGTGCGTTGTTAATTTGATCTGCAACATGGCGAATAAGGATTTATAACTTAGCTTACAACATATCAACATTGAGTTTGGTCCTCCCTTCTACTCCCCCAACACTGTTTGCCTTTTCCGAATTCAAACTTCTTATTATTTTATAAACATTATCACAGTTTACATGCTTAAATTCAAAAACGGTACTATTGTTCCTATTATCGTTGATAATTATTATTCTAATAATACGTGGAAAAACTATACGGTCAAAAGGAACATCATTGTCAATGTCTAATTCCCAATTTACCTGAAACTTATTAAAGATTTCACATATGTCCCTAGTATTGCTTAGAGTTTGTGTACATTCTTAAGACTTAGAACTTGACTAGAAGTTCTTGGATTTTGTTCTCACAGAACATCTTTCCAAAATGTATGCACTCAGAAATTTCTCTTGATTGTTTAGCAAATGGACAATAATGTTCCCCATACCTTGCATGATCTGTACTGGGTGTATTTTGCAAATACCATACACAGATCATTAATAACCTTCCTTATTTCTCTTTTCAAATAAGGTAACGGTTTTTCATACGTGGATCACTAGTGGTACGCGATATTACCGGTATACCGGCCCACAGCATTATTTATTTCTGGAAGTATGTACTACATTACCTTTTCACTGTACCGGTAAGTAAATTTTAGAGCAATCTTGTATTGAATGTAATTATATTATATAATCTTTTCATTTTTCACGCAAACTTAATCCAATTTTTTATATAAAAATTGTACTCACAAAATAGTCGTATTAGCAAAAATAATTTCGAATAGTACACATATAATTATACTCATGAACCTTTAATCACATATTTGATTCGTTTCAAATATACCATCATAGTGTTCGAATGGGATTTTGTGAAACATATTCGGATCAAATCCAACTTTGCTTGTTGTTTGTTTTACTTCTGTTAAGATACATCAATTTCATTCTCACTGAGGCAAATTAATTGTTAAAGAGACATTACTCATCGAGACAAATTCAGTGTTAAAGAGACCGGTTTACTAGTCTTCCAGACAAATGAAATGTGAAAAAGAGATCGATTTACTACTCTTCGAGACAAATGAAATGTGAAAGAGAGATCAATTTGCTACTCTTCGAGACAAACGAAATGTGAAAGAGAGATCGATTTACTACTCTTCGAGACAAATGAATTGTGAAAGAGAAATCGATTTAACTCTTATGATGTTATAGATGCATCGAATTGATGTTCACTCAGACATCGAATTGATTTTATTTATATAAATTCAGTGCTGAAGCCCCAGACCATGCTACACTTTGAACATGCATCCCACTTTGGTGAGGGGTTATCTCCTTAAATAAGAGGTCACCGGGACACTGAAATGCGTCTGAGTGTTGTCAGATCCATTGATAATCAAATGACTCTAACATAACTTGTGGCATTATAGAAATAAAATATAAAAGAAAAACCGAAGTTGCACCGAGTGATTTGGTAAAGTCGCTAATTGACAAAAAGATATATATATATATATATATATATATATATATATATATATATATATATATATATATATATATATATATATCACTCTACGATATATATGGTGAAGTTTCTGATCGGTAAAAGAAACAAAAGAATATTAAATGAGTGACACCTATCTGCAAAGATCAATTTTAGAAACTTTTGCCTTACTCTCAGTCTCTATGAACGAGAATAGATGCTCATTTATGCCAAGGGTACAAGATGCAAAACCATTTTGCTATTCGAGTAAATATTCTAAAGAAAGGACTTACCACCAATCAAGTTTGTCATTATTCACATACAATACGGATGAAAATAAGCACATTAAAGATAGAAAGACTGTATGAAATTTAACTGATTTAACAGTATTTGGTAAAATGATAGCTACTTTAAAAACATATCTGACAGATTCAAGTACTTTGATGATATTATGAGACAAAACAGACATGTTAACATTAGCATGCCTAACATTGCTCACGAGTTCAAGATTCAAAGGGTGCGCAAGGTTTATCACACACACACACACACACACACACAGACACACACACACATCTATTGCAAGGTTAATCACACAATAGCATAATGGTAAGTTTGATAACGACATACAAAATGGACGATAGCCAATGAATAATTCAAGTGTTACTGACATTCTATTTTTCAATGTCTGGTCGCAGCAAATTGATTAGAAGAGCGGTGTCTCCTCGAATGCTCATAATGATATGAAGGACGGTGTCTCCTCCAATGCTCATAATGATATGAAGGGCCGTGTCTCCTCGAATGCTCCTAATGATATGAAGGAGTGTGTCTCCTCGAATGCTCATAATGATAAGAAGAACGATGTATCTTCCAATATTCAGCATGATTAGAAGGACTGTGTCTCTTTTAATGTTCAGTGATGTCAACTAAATTGCTGTATATGTTTATCTGCTTTAATTTTTGTAGCCACATTTCCCATGCTTGGGAAGAAAACACGTTCCTACGGGACAGTCATACACCACTGGTATCCTGGACGCTGGACAACGCACGTATTTCCGGCATGGTTCATATGGGTGGGCAATGTCCAGGTCCTTCACCCTGACATGGACACAGTAGTCCGCTGAAATACATGAAGGTTTGCAGTTGCAGCTTATTTATATCGATTGCATACATACGTATATACCTGTTTACCTTCTTTCCTTTCTACTACATACCCAGTTATGCTCATGTGAAAACTCAGGTGGTACTATAATTTTAAGTTTTAATTCATGTGGGCCAAAGTGATCTTATAATAGAGGCCAGCCTAATTTTACATAACAAAAATATAACTATGGTAATGCATGTTTAAACGTATTTCAACATTCATGTCCTTCTGTACGGAGCTCCATCCAGGTGAACTTATTTAAAGCTTCTATAATAGTATTTCGATAGTTTTGCCCCTGCCTAAGTTTCCTAGTTAACCATCACCCGTTCAAGCGCGGAGAATGAACGTTGCTCACAAAATCAATTTGGAGAAAAATACTTAGAAAATTAATTTTTAGTTTCGGTTTTATTCAAACAATGTTGCACAAAGATCAAAGAGAGAAAAACCAGGCACTTATTAAGTATACCACATTATGATTTGTCATATTAGTTCAATGCCAAATCCGATTTGATATCTGAAGGACAATTTGCTATATGTTCAGTAGAAAACATTACATACAGCCATACATACATACATACATGCCTCCATGCATACATACATTCATACATACATACATACATACATACATACATACATGCATGCATGCATACATACATAAATACATACATTCATACATACATGCATACATACATACATACATACATACATACATACATACATACATGCCTCCATGCATCCATGCATCCATACTTACATACATACATACATACATGCCTCCATGCATCCATGCATCCATGCATCCATACATACATACATACATGCATGTATGAATGCATGAATGCATGCGTACGTACGTATGTGCATACATACATACATACATACATACATACATACATACATACATACATACATACATACATACATACATACATACTTGCATGCATGAATGCATGCGTACGTACGTATGTGCATACATACATACATACATACATACATACATACATACATACATACATACATACATACATACATACATACATGCATACATACATACATACATACAAGGCTCGGCTAGCGTGGGTACGTGGGAAAGCTTGCCAGTAGCTTCTCGTGGGTCGGTGGTTCTTCCCTGGGTTTTCCAGGGTTCTTCCTCCACCAGTTATACTGGCCGCCATGTATAGCCTATCTTGTACTGAAAAATGGCGTTAAACCCGAGAACAACAGCAACATACATACATACATACATACATACATACATACATACATAGAAAGTGCGCAATATAATGAACTAATAGCAAAGGAAGCCAATTAGCAAAACCATTTGACAACAATAACAAACCCACCTGGTATAACCAGCAACCTCTCAGTGACCGGCTCGATGTATTTCAATTCTTTAATTTTGTCTGTGGTCAAATATTTCTCCGCGTTCTTTATGTCTGGTTTCACATATATGGTTGTTGAATTTAAATTCATTTTAGGGAAAATGACGATTGAATGTTTCATTGTAGTTTCACAAAAATAATCATTCTTTTCAAGAATATACTCTTTGAAATTTCCATAATTTCTCAAGTCCTTGGGTTCCGCGTCGGTCTCTCCCTGCGCCAGCCAAGTAAGATTGGCCCATGGTTCCGGATATCCGCCTACCCACTGTGCCGTTAAACGAAGAGCCTGGTCTTCCACAACTGATGGGCCAAGCTGTAGTTGGATGATGTCGTGAGGTTTGCCTGAAATATATCATTAGATAAAAAGAAATATAATAATTGTCAATCAAATGCTGTAAATCTTGTTCTAAGTGACTTAGCAGGTGCGGTATAATATGGTTTGTACATATCCTCAGCATCTAAAAGAAGAATAATGCGAATAAGCGCTATAATATATAACTGCATAGGTACAATGATTTTTGTAGTCTTAAAGAGCTGTCTATCTTTGATTTCCTACATTATTATTGTTTCACCATAGGGTACTGTTATTATAACGTGAAGTAATTAACTTCACAAAAGAGCCACTCCTGTGTAAATTGAAAGCGTTCCGATGAAGCGCAAATTCTTGCCCAATTTTTCTTATATATATATATATATATATATATATATATATATATATATATATATATATATATATATATACGGACACGTATGCTTTTGGCTAATATAATATTAATAACTATTGGTACTGTGATGATGTTCAATTTAATTTCTAATTTGAAACAAGAGAAAAACTAATATACGCGATGGTAGCTTCTTGCCTGATCCAGTAATTTATTGCTGTAAAACTTTATTCAAACATTCACGTCAATAATAGTGTTAGCAGTAACAAAAACGGATCGATTCACCTTCTTTCTTCTGGAAACTTAAGTTCAGTTACTCTTAAAGGTATTAAATAATTTATATTGAGGTTGTTTCCCTTGTATACAGCATTGGCGGTATGCATTTGTTTCCATGTCTGTGATTAGTAATAATTCTTCTTCATTAGTGATCTTTCTATCTTGCCCCTTTGTAAATTAGCAAATAATATTCGCGTAAGGACCGAAAATATTAAAGAACCTGGATGTACTCATGAATAAGTGCCAATAGTACCAAGACAAGGATTGGCTGCAGTACATGGAAACTAAACATAGGTCAAAAAGGTAAATATTTCATACTCGCTAGAGAATAGTCCTACCTTCAACCTTGAAATCGAAAGTGCTCTTTACGTCTCCTTTCCTGCTTGCAAGGTGGCATGTGTAGGTGTCAGCATCCTTGCACTGAAGATAGTCAAAGGTCAAGTTTACAACTACGTCATTTCCGATGACTTTGTTTTCAGTAGACATGTAGCTGACATCCAGGCGGTCATTTCGTTTTAACCAGTCTACGAGTCCGTTATGTGTAATTGTGACCCCTACTGGGGGACCGTTGGCAGAACGTTTAGTTCCTTTCATGGAAATGGAATCCCATTGAATGGCTCTATCTACACGACACGTTATAGATACCGGTCCATCATCTATGTAACCAGGTTCTGCTGCCATGGCAACAACGTCTGGAAGTTTTGAAACAAGCATCCTCTTAGAAAATGAGCAATTATCCTTTAGCCTGAAGAATGCCTATTTTTGTAAATTTAAAAAGCTTTGATTTTCTGTGTTCACTTTGGACACATATTGTTCCTGTGGACATTTATTTCATTTAAAATCGGATTTGCAGACCTTTTTACACTCTTCTCAAGTCGTTGTCAATTTAAATATTAATGAATGGCACCCTGATTACTTGCATGTAAATCTGTATTGCATAGAAACAATGTTGCTAAAACAATGTTGCTGATATAGTTATTTATTGCATGATAATTTGATTGATCGTTCTGAGCTTTATTTTACGGGCTGTTCCCATATTTGTTTCAAGATGAAATATCCTTTTTCTTTACTTTGTGAAAGAACCTGCATTGCTGTGAACGGTGTTTCCTCCTATCACGTAGTAACAAGCATTTGAGATATAATATTTACTTTACATGAAATATTTACGATGATAGCTCCTTTAACACTTCTTGAAACAATCTTCACCAAATATATTGAAATTTGCAAAGTAAAAAAATGTATGGATGTTAGTTATAAGTTTTAATTTGATTTACCAAAAACTGTGTTATTGAGACTGCACAAGATGTATTAAGAGTTCTTCAGTTTGAATATTCTACTGCTGTGTTACCTATCACAATGCATGTGCAGTATAAACGTCATATTGATTTCAGTACAAAAATTTCTTTCATGTTTGCGAAAGGATGACCGAGTTAATGTCCAATTATCAGCAGATTATGTCAATAAAAACAGTACCATGCTTATTTTTGACGATGATGTAATTCGCTTTCATACGATTTCGTACTGATATGATAAAACGTAAGAAGATTATGTTTGATATGGAAAAAAATTAATATGAAATGACAATTATTAAATAAAATAAAGGATAACATCAATATAAGTTAGAAAAATTTCACTTCGTGTAATTAAAACAGACATAGAGATATATTTGCATAATTTGACATAAATGATATACAAGTGTTATATATATATATATATATATATATATATATATATATATATATATATATATATATATATATATATATATATATATCACTGGTGTGGAAGAGGTAATATATTTGGAACTGTCAATCACAGAAATTACTGTTGCCTTTTGAAAGAAATCATGGTATGTTGCGCTTATCCAGATGACGTTGACGTTTCTCTTAGTCTTTCTCCTTTTGTTCATAGGAAATATGAAAAAGTAATGCATATACAAATTTACTGAATTACCCGTTGTCACAATCGGCCATCAGTATATCAATCCATTCAAAGATATGTCCTCTGAATCTTTGTCCGATGTCATAAAACCAGAGCTTTTGTTGAAATTTGTAGATTGGTTTCTCTGGTGATGAATAGATTAGGTTGAACTCGTAACCAAGTTTCAGTCTGGAAATTTTCTTACAGTGCAGAAGATCTAGACGCTGATGGAAATGAGTCTGCTCGTTCAAATGGCAACAGCCTTTCTTCCTTGCATTTCGGGGCCTTTATCTACATCTCTCATAGTATTGACCATAATTATGCATTCCCGTTACAAGCACAATACCACATGAATTTATCCATACTTACATACAAATATATTTTTTGTACAACTATCACTCCATATGTTAGCATTGCTGGGATTTGCAGCAAACGTTTAAGATGTTTGAAACTGTTTTTTTTTGTTAGAAATTGACAATCCTTCGCGAACGAAGACAGCAAATGTTTTTATTCAGTAATGCGATATACGTTCCATCTGCAGTTCATGTTATTGTCATATGATTCCGTCTTCAAACTATTTCAAAATATCTGGCTTTTAGATGATTACCTTTTATTATTCAAATGGAGAGCAATGCAGATTCCATTTGTCATGATTTTTCAGGATCTTTGTACAGAGCCCATATTGAATCAATGATTTGGGAAGAGTGATGGAAAAGCCGACGATATCCTTAATATTAATGTTTGGATTACTTTTCCCGTTAGAGACTGGATCTTCTCTCTTTAAAATTGCAAGCTTTTAAATTATGCATGTAGCTAATTACAAGTAAGTGTCCCGATTATAGAAAACACGTTCTTGAATTTGACCACGAAATCTTTAGAAAACTAGTTTCGCAAATACACGATGCGTCTGAGATGCTTGGTTAACTATAAAATGAATACTTGAGAGCCCTTATCCATTTAGGCATAGGACATATGGTTGTTACGTCAAAAAATCAAGTAATTCACTGTTATATTGGTGCATTTCAGTCCGCAAGTAACAAAATGAGTGTACAACGAATATATATATATATATATATATATATATATATATATATATATATATATATATATATATATATATATATATATATATACAGACATATATATATATCCTTTAGGGGAAAATGCGCTTGGTTGAGATGGGGAAGGACATGATTAAGGGGCTAGAAGACTTTGATTCGATTCTTAGTATGGGACTAGTTATAAATATGGACAATGTACGTAAATGTCTTTCTCCGTGTGTGTTGATATAATGACACTAATATATGTGTCAAATGACTGAGTGGAGAGGATACGTCAGTTAACTACTTTTTACACATTATTACATCTGCAACACGAGATGATAAATGTATAATTAATTATGAATCAGGCTGATAACTTAATGTGATTTTTTGTGAATGATTTATGGAAGTAATTTTTTACAAAGGCTATAATTTAACCACAGCTTTTTGTGGCTTTGTAGGATATTCCGAATGTGAGCCGAATCGTTCAACTCCTTCCATTACAACTTATAACTAAGGAGAACGCACTAGAAAGGCGTAAAACTTTGAGGTATTGAATGCTGCAGTAGGTAACAATAGTGTGAAATTCGTAATTAAACGAGAATGCTTCTGCATTTTCCTACAACGGCTTTAGCATATGCGTGGCTTAAAGTACTGTGTTTAAAAAATAAATTCTTTCGAAGAGTCATATGTAAATTAGAATAATGTTTACAACTGTTTCTGCGATTACAGATTGTTTCAAATATTATTTACACAAGTTTGCAAGTTCGTGAACGTTTTGTTTAAAAATTTGATAGACAGTAATTCTTCATCCCAAATGTTTATTATCCTTCACGTAACATCTTCCGACTTCAATGGAAAAGTGTATGTAGAAGATGATTCAAACGATAAGCTTAATAATTTTGATGGCTTTATAAGATGGAAATATACTCAGTGTTGTAACCTTATTCATTATGTCATTGACTGTTTTAAAAAAGTTGTGACTGTAATATTTTCAAAAAGTATCATTTTAAACTACGTTTGAAATGAAACAACTGCTAAACATTTTTTTTGGTTCTATTAAACATAGGATGAATTATAGCGAATATTGTTTTTACTTATCATCGATGATGATGATGATAATGATGATAATAATAATGATAATGTTGGTGATTATTATTATTATTATTATTATTATTATTATTATTATACATTAAATAATATATTACATGATTGACTTGAGGAAATATTATTTAAGGCATCGGTTTCATACTATATTTATCTGGAAGAGTTGTGGTAATTTGTGTCGTTGTTGCTTTTGTTGTTGTAGTAGCTGTTTTAGTTTGTGTCGTTGTTGCTTTTGTTGGTGCAGTAGTAGTTGTAGATGCCGTGGTTGTGGCGACTGACGATGTCTTTTCTTTGGTCGTATTAGTTTCCGTTCTTGGCATCAATTTCGTCGTTATTTCCCGTACTGTTTTAGGTGTCTTTGCTTCATTTGTTGTAATGGCAGTTGACATTTGTCGTGTTTCTTTTATAATTGTCGTCGCCGTTGTGGAAACTCTTATACGCTTTGCTTTCCTTGACGTTTTCGGTATAATTAGGGGCTTCATAGATGTAGTAGCTGGGGTGGAGGATTTGGCAATGCCTAGCTGTTTATTCTTGACGATTGTGAAAACATTCTGCATTGTTGATTCTAATTCCTGTATTGTCCTAGACTCTTTAGCAGCACTTTTAAGTACATCCGATTTATCACTTTCTTCCTTCCTGACTGTTTCTGTTCTTGTTGTCGTCGTGGTACCTGTAAAAGTTTATGTTGTTAGTAGAAACTATTATTTGCAAAAACATTATAAAATTCAAATTATAATCGATAAAAATGAGTGTGATCCTTATTAATGTTACTGATTACTCTTTTTTAAGCACTGAACACATTTTAATCACATGTTGCTGAAAGGTAATATATGCTGTAAATTATTTTGCACTGATATCGAATTTTATATCAGCTGAACTAGTTCAACTATTATTTGATGAAAATATAGACCTTAATATTCTTTGTTGTTTTAAATATCAGATCATATTGAAAACAGTAAAGATACTGTAAGCTTTTATTTAGAGTATAAATATTCCTGATCGAAAATACATCAAAGTTTTGACAAGTAGCGTTACCATCTATAAAAGTTCCAGACATATTGCTAGCCAGTGAAATGTTATACTGCTTCTTGATGTTTGAATCTGAAAAAAATATTAACGAACAATTAATTCTATAACTGCTTTATATATTTTGATGTAATATTTTCGTTATAGCTGACTTAGTAGATTAGGGTCTTAAAGTGAATTTGAACTTTCTTTTATAATGCAAACTTAAGTAAACAGAATGCTTTGATGTAGAAATAACAGCGGTGTGCCTTTTGTTGGTCTTCAAATTAAATGAATTACCACTTAGTGAAGATATTCTAAACCAGTACTTTCAAAATCAATTAATTTATTTTCCCATTCAAAATTAGCTCAAATATTAGATATTTAATACGATAAAAAAAAATCTTACAAAACTAATCTTGTATGATATAGAATAATATGACACAATATGAGGATCTCGATGTTGAAGACATTAGAGAAATAATTACTGAAAGGAGATAATATATTCATTACAAAATCTTGTTGTATATGTGTAATTTCTTGTAACATTAAAATACAATACAATTTCCAGCTGATATACAACGGCTTAAACTTCACGTGCAAAGGCACAATTCGGATACCTCTAGCGAACTGTGGTTTAGCTTCTTCTATTTAACGAATGTGACGCTTGAGAATATTTCTAGGACGACTTTTACCTTTGGGAATGACCAGGTAATGAATCACAAGCCCCGTTGCCAAGGCAACAGCTGCTATGACCATCACACCGAGGACGATTAATCCACGTGTACGTCTTTGTCGCTTCTGGAAGTCCGGTGATCTTAGGAAATGGTCTGAATCGGAATTCAGCCTGACAAGAAAAATGTTTTATAATAAGTCCACCATTATGTATGATAATGATTCGAAATATTGTCATGACATGTGTGACTGAAAGTAAATGCTTTGCAATAATTGATATACCTTCCTCGTATGCGGTCATGGGTATGAATCCCTGCACGCTAATGTTAAATGGTCACGTATCCGGTCATTCGGAACAAAGTATGGGCGGCAGAAGCACAGAAAATTAGTGTTGATAGGGAATATATTTGCTCAAATTTCACAAAGCTAATAATATGTTCCAATTGTGCAGTAGTTTCGAAAAATTAAAACATTCTTTCTGGCAATTTCATTAAAAAAGATGTGTGAAATGTTGCCACAGTGTTGCAATTTTGAGTTTTATTTATCACTGCCCTTCACTGGTTCCATCTATTTTGCAACCCATTTCGGTAACATGGCTATGCTGTCTATGCCAGTCGCGAAAGACCTGATTGAATAATTTTATAGAATACTACTTGTTCTTATTTTTCTAAACAAACACGATAGTTTAGCTATAAACCTTTCGATCAACAAAAAAAACAAACTAGAGCATTTGTATAAGGTAAAAGAAATGTAAATACTTCACAGTTTTATTTTTCATAATTATTCGTGTTAGCTAACATCCGTGGAATATATGGTTTTGTTGATCTTTCTTAACGTTTTAACAGTCAAACTTAAGACAATATTTTTAATAGAGTATTATAGTCTGTAATCATCGTTAAGACTTCACAGTTGTCATCCACGAAAATTCTCAACTTTACAGCCTTGTTTACCTCTTACTTTTCATATACGGTCCATGCTTTACATTAAATGGACAGTTTAGGCGCCGTAAAGGGGGCATGTTCACAAGAACAACGACTAATTACCATTTACCATTATTATCTGTAATATGCATTTTAATCCTTGTCAAACGAGATGAATTAAATTACAAATTGTTTGCTATTACATGTCCGCTGTACGAATCATACTTAGTTAAATATACTTAACAACTTTACATCTTTCATCAGTCCTTTAAATCATGTTTCCATATCAATATGCTAATAGATCAAATGTGTGCTGTTCACATCACTTTATTAGTCTGATAAATCTTGGACCTATTAGTTTAAAAATATATTTGAATCGCAGAAACGACAAAATATCGAAAGATGAGGCAATCCAATTGATGCGGATAAATGTTAAATTACTATGTATTAATTAATTTATATCTTGTTAAATATAGAATATATTCCACATTCATGCATCAAACTGATGTTATTTTGGTGCACTGACCTCGAATCACCCATCTTCTCTTTCTCGGATTCCTTTGTGTCCGAAGTTTTCCGATCACTGTTCTTTCTGTCATCTGGTTGTAAATCAGGACCGTCGTAGTCTGGAACCGTAAGATTGTTTTGATTTAACACACTACCGTTTATTAATATCTGCAAAGAATCAAAGAATAAGTTGCTTCTAATTAGTACCTCATGAGTTAAGTTTGTAATGGTCTTATACGAATTTAATACAGCTATATAAGACTTAGAGCAACCTTACACCAGCCCTACAACATTTTGACAATTATTGCAAATGCCCGTGCATTTTATTGCATATCTCATCATACCCCTTCTCTCCATCTCCCCTTATCGGTACTCACACCACCCCGGCAACTAAACAATGCGTGTTGATGCAAAATGCTTCATACATACATACATACATACATACATACATACATACATACTATCATTTCATCTATGACGTTTGTACCTCTGATAACTTATCTTCTCACATAGACCACATATTTTGAAACAAATAATGTCATCCACTGTTGCAGAATGTAAATCCCCCCCCCCCAAAAAAAAAAAGAAGTTTCGTGAGCACCTTAGCAGATGATGCACGGACGGACGGTATTACAATATTCATTGCTCAAGTGTAGAGATTGCAAGATAAATACGTTTTAGTACTTTAAAGTGTGATATTCTGTTTAAAAAAAGAGCTTTCATTCTGATTTACAATTTGGAGATGATTGATGCTCCTGCGAAATATCCACATTTCCAAGAAATAGCCACAATTCCAAGAAATATCCACAATTCCAAGAAAATATGCGAAATTGTAGAATTTATGTAAAAAGAATCACCATTATTCTCTTTCTGAGGTTGCTGTAAATGGTGTATTACGATTAGGCGATGGAATCAAACACTATCTTGTAAGTCAAGACTTGAGAAAACACACACACCCAATGATTTTATCAGGCGAGGTAAAATTGTAAAACGGCTTAATGTGGCATACTACGGTAATTATTGGACGGTCTTAGTATGTGTACAGAGCTTGTGCATGGTCTTTTCATGTGTACAGGGCTTGTGAATAGTCTTGTTATGTGTGCAGGGCTTGTGAATGTTCTTGTTACATTTACAGCGCTTATAAATGGTATCCTTATGTGTATAGGGCTTATGAATGGTCTTGTTATGTGAAAAGAGCTTATGAATGGTCTTGTTATGTGTACAGGTTTTATGAATGGTTTTATTATGTGTACAGTGCTTATGAATGGTCTTGTTGTGTGTACAGTGTTTATGAATGGTCTTGTTGTGTGTTCAGTGCTTATAAATGTTCATGGTTTGTGTACAGAGCTTATGAATTGTCTTGTTATGTGTACAGGGCTTATAAATGGTCTTGTTATGTGTACAGGGCTTATAAATGATCATGTTATGTGTACAGGGCTTACGCCTGGTCTTGTTATGTGTACAGTGCTTATGAATGGTCTTCTTATATATACATTGCTTATGAATTGTCTTGGTATGTGTACAGTGCTTATGAATGGCCTTGTTATGTGTACAGAACTTATGAACGATCTTGTTATATGTACATGGCTTATGAATGGACTTCTTATATATACATTGCTTATGAATTGTCTTGGTGTGTGTACAGGGCTTATGAACGGTCTTGTTGTGTGTACAGTGATTATGAATGGTCTTGTTATATGTACAGGGCTTATAAATGGCATTGGTATGTGTACAGGGCTTATAAATGGTCTTGTTATGTGTACAGGGCTTATGTATGGTTATGTTATATGTACAGGGCTTAAGCCTGGTCTTCTTATGTGTACAGTGTTTATGAATGGTCTTCTTATGTATACATTGCTTATGAATTGTCTTGGTATGTGTACAGGGCTTATGAACAGTCTAGTTGTGTGTACAGTGCTTATGAATGGTCTTTATGTGTGTTCAGTGCTTATGAATGGTCTTGGTTTGTGTACATAACTTATAAATGGTCTTGTTTTATGCACACGGCTTACGAATGGTCTAGTCATGTGTACAGGGGTTTTGAATGGTTTTGTTATGTGTAAAGTGTTTAAGAATGGTCTTGTTCTGTGTTCAAAGCTTCTGAATGGTCTTGTTTTAAGTTCATATGCTAGGAATGGTCTTGTTATATTACATGGCTTATGAATTGTGTTGTTATGTGTACAGGGCTTACGAATGGATTTGTTATTGGTACAGTGCTTATAAATGGCTCTGTTATATATACAGGGCTTATGAATTCTGTTGTTCTGTGCACAGGGCTTATGAATGGTTTGTTATGTGTACAGTGCTAATGAATGATCTTGTTTTATGTACAGGGCTTATGAATGGTCTTGTTATGTGCACAGGGCTTATAAATGGTCTGGTTATGTGCCCAGGCCTTATGAATGATTTTGTTTTGTTTACAGGACTTATGAATGGTTTTGTTTTGTGTACTGGGCTTTTGAATGGTCTTGTTATGTGTACAGATCATATGAATTGTTTTGTTTTATGTACGGGGCTTATAAATGGTCTTGTTGTGTGTACAGGGCTTAAGAATGGTTTTGTTATGGCTACAGTGCTTATGAATGGTCTTGTTTTGTGTACAAAGCTCGTGAATGGTCTCGTTTTGTGTACATGGCTTATAATTGGTCTTGTTATGTGTACATGGCTTATGAATGGTCTTGTTGTGTTTTCAGGGCTTATGAATGATCTTGCTAAGTGTACAGCGCTTATGAATGGCCGTCAACAGATAATTTTGTCAACACAAAAACATATAAAATTGTGAAGTTATATAGCTGATCCATTTAGTGGCGAGATATTTTGAGTAATTAGGACAAAACGGATGATATGACTATGCAGATGTTGCGTATCAATTCGTAATTCAACAGATTTCGGTTAAAAAAAAATATTTTAAAAACCAAAGCTTGATAATTAGTAGTACTTTCCATTGCTGCTTTCGAATAAGACAATCATCTCGAAATATAATGATCTGGTACGTTTAACAGTACAAAGGAATGTGCGAAAAGCAATGATACTGCACGTAATTAAACGCGTGCATTACTGGAATGTTCGTTCCAATACAATATTGTCTGCTCGATATGTTAGTTATTCTGCTTTCAATATCAGTTGTTATGGCACTCTTTTATTTCCTTTTAATTCTGCATTATTGGACTTACGTAAATAGCCTTGCGTTCCCCTTTTTTTCAATTAAATATGCTTTCACTTTGCGAAGTAAATTTTATTTTATAACGTTTTACTCATTTGCGTGATATAATCCTATTTGTAACAAAATGCCGTTGGCACGGGACTCTCGTGTGGTCTGTGATAAAAATTGCAACACTGGGTCAGTGCAATCTGATATATGTAAAAATTTGGTTCATGCAAAATATGACGGTATCGAGTTTAGTGATTTGAGTGTTATCTCTGTGAATTTGATATACATGTACTTCGTAGGTATTCAGAAGGAGGATGGAGAAAGCTTATTTTTTAAATTGCAAATGTAATGTCCAAACCTTTCTAGAAGTATAAAGAACTAAAATGAATTGTATTTACTAAGCTTCGCCAGAGAAAATATAGGCATATAGGAAAACATAGGTATCGTCACGTATATTATCTTTTCGTATATTTCTAATTAAAGAGTATGCCTGTACTTTTCAAATAGATGCTTTTATAAATCCTTAGAGATTCGTTGAGACTGCAGTTTGTTCCTGGGAATTGTGTGTGGTGATCTACAATGTCCCCTTCGTGTGATATTTGTAATATAAGCTTTAAGTGGAGCAATGTTGATACAGTATTTGTGCGACACGTATACGCTAGCAACTTTACCTGAAGAATAAAAATGTTTCATCTGGCTAATTATGAAAAAAAACCCGTTTCACATTCCATTATTTTAAACATATCTATTTTCAAGAGGTCATGTTTTACAATATTTCGTACATAGATTTTCAGATACCATATTATACTTTAAGTCTGATTTAATATATATATATATATATATATATATATATATATATATATATATATATATATATATGAATACACACATAAGAATATATATTTGAAGAGAAAATATTGTCAGATGTTTAAGTAAGATACTCAAAGAGATGCCAAAGTCATGAATACACACATAAGAATATATATTTGAAGAGAGAATATTGTCAGATATTTAAGTAAGATACTCAAAGAGATGCCAAAGTCGTGAATACACACATAAGAATATATATTTGAAGAGAAAATATTGTCAGATGTTTAAGTAAAATACTCTAAGAGATGCCAAAGTCATGAATACACACATAAGAATATATATTTGAAGAGAGAATATTGTCAAATATTTAAGTAAGATACTCAAAGAGATGCCAACTAAAGACAACTTACCGACAAACTTGGATATTAAAGAATGACATCAGTTTCACCTTTACTTTTGTTGTGCACAATGCTAATTCAACCATGTTGTTTCGAGCACTCCATGTATGTATCTCACGGTTAAGAATTTGTCATTAGTAAATAGGATGAACGTAGTCATTGGTGTTGTTTTTTGTAAATACATTCTATTTCATGATAAACGTTTAAGAAATATCAATGGTATAACCATTTAAATTAGTGTAGGATATAAAGTGATAGTCAAAGAACAATATACCTATATATCTTTCAAGGTGTGCCTGCAAGTGCGTAATGTCAAGACCCTTTAACCACCAATTGTACGGGTCGTGATTTAAAGATATTGGAAAATGTTAGAGTATGACATCGAGGGATAGATAAAAGAACAAGAATTGAAGGCACATTATTGAAATTCAGATGTTAAATACATTTACTACAAAAGCCTAATATTAAACTTGCATAATTTCGAACATTATGCTAGTGAAAGTTTGGCCATTAAGCTAGTGCAACTTCGATCACTAACTTAGTGTAATCTCGACCATTAAACTAGTGTAATCTCGACCATTACACTAGTGTAATCTCGACCAGTAAACTAGTGTAATCTCGACCATTACACTAGTGTAATCTCGACCATTACACTAGTGTAATCTCGGCCATTACACTAGTGTAATCTCGACCATTAAACTAGTATAATCTCGACCATTAAACTAGTATAATCTCGACCAGTAAACTAGTGTAATCTCGACCATTAAACTAGTGTAATCTCGACCATTAAACTAGTGTAATCTCGACCATTAAACTAGTGTAATCTCGACCATTAAACTAGTGTAATCTCGACCATTAAACTAGTGTAATCTCGACCATTAAACTAGTGTAATCTCGACCATTAAACTAGTGTAATCTCGACCATTAAACTAGTGTAATCTCGACCATTAAACTAGTATAATCTCGACCATTAAACTAGTGTAATCTCGACCATTAAACTAGTATAATCTCGACCAGTAAACTAGTGTAATCTCGACCATTAAACTAGTATAATCTCGACCATTAAACTAGTGCAATCTCGACCATTAAACTAGTGTAATCTCGACCATTAAACTAGTATAATCTCGACCAGTAAACTAGTGTAATCTCGACCATTAAACTAGTATAATCTCGACCAGTAAACTAGTGTAATCTCGACCATTAAACTAGTATAATCTCGACCATTAAACTAGTGTAATCTCGACCATTAAACTAGTGTAATCTCGACCATTAAACTAGTGTAATCTCGACCATTAAACTAGTATAATCTCGACCAGTAAACTAGTGTAATCTCGACCATTAAACTAGTATAATCTCGACCAGTAAACTAGTGTAATCTCGACCATTAAACTAGTATAATCTCGACCATTAAACTAGTGTAATCTCGACCATTAAACTAGTGTAATCTCGACCATTAAACTAGTGTAATCTCGACCATTAAACTAGTGTAATCTCGACCATTAAACTAGTGTAATCTCGACCATTAAACTAGTGTAATCTCGACCATTAAACTAGTATAATCTCGACCATTAAACTAGTGTAATCTCGGCCATTACACTAGTGTAATCTCGACCATTACACTAGTGTAATCTCGACCATTACACTAGTGTAATCTCGGCCATTACACTAGTGTAATCTCGACCATTACACTAGTGTAATCTCGACCATTAAACTAGTATAATCTCGACCATTAAACTAGTGTAGTCTCGACCATTAAACTAGTATAATCTCGACCATTAAACTAGTATAATCTCGACCAGTAAACTAGTGTAATCTCGACCATTACACTAGTGTAATCTCGACCATTACACTAGTGTAATCTCGGCCATTAAACTAGTGTAATCTCGGCCATTACACTAGTGTAATCTCGGCCATTACACTAGTGTAATCTCGACCATTACACTAGCGTAATCTCGACCATTAAACTAGTATAATCTCGACCATTAAACTAGTGTAATCTCGACCATTAAACTAGTATAATCTCGACCATTATACTAGTGTAATCTCGACCATTAAACTAGTATAATCTCGACCATTATACTAGTGCAAGTTTGATCATTAAGCTAGTACAACTTCGATCACTAACTTAGTGTAATTTCGACCATTAAGCTAGTGTAGTTTAGACAATTGCGCTAGTGTAATTTCGACTTTTTAAACTAATGTAATTATAAAATCACCGTTACTCTTTTGTAACTTAACCATTAAGCTCCGTCCATTAAGCTAGTGTAACTCTGACCATGAAGCTAGTGCAATTTCGATGATTCATAAAAAATGTAATTTCCACCATTACGCTGGATAACTTCCATTATTAAGCTAGTGTAACTTGACCATTAAGGTAGTGTAATTTTGACCATTAAGCTACTGTAACTTCGAGCATTACGCTAGTGTAAATTCCACATTTATACTGGTGTAACATAGACCATTTTGCTAGTGTAACTTCCACCATTAAACTGGTGTCACTTCAACCGTTACGCTAACATGACTTCTGCCATTAATCTAATGTAAGTTCGTGTGTGTGTCTGTGTGTGTGACTTGGATTTTTAACGTAGTTTTAACGATTTTTCAGTCATATCGCAACGATGTCTGCAGTGTGTCAGTTTAAGGTGATGTCTAGCACTGGGACATTATGTCGCAGACATGTAGCATGATGTCCCTCCCATTCACATTATCCTGACACCAGGCCGACCAGTCCTAACACTAACCTCTTAATGCTGAGCGCCAAGCGAGGCAGATGTTAGTACCATTTTTGTAAGCCTTTGGTATGACTCGGCCGGGGATCGAACCCACGACCTCCCGCATCCGAGGCGGACGCTCTAACCACTAGGCCACCGGAGTGGTTCAGTGTAAGTTCGAGTATTACCGGTAAGCTAGTGTAAAATTCCATAATTAAGCTTGTGTAGCTTTCACCATTAAGTTTGTGCAACTTTCGCCGTAATATTTCAGTAATTCAAATAAATTCCTGTGGTTTTCAGTGATTTCATAAAACCTTAAACGTGCCAGGGATTACGCGAATTTGCTGATCATTTCACATAACCCCTGTTATCACAAATTTAACTATGACATATGCACATATTGTTTTGGCGACACACTTTGAGGTCTTGCTCTCATGTACATGTACTATATCACATATTATCTGATGTAATTTTCATGCAATGGTGTTATAGACAACGCTGTAATTGACAACATTGTAGTTGACAACGGTCTAATTTCAGCATATTATGTGAAACAGAAAGGTGTTTTCTTTCTTTCCTTATCCGATGGAAGCCACATTGACATTTTCCTCGAATTATTGTTCATTTGTCATTTAGATGTAATCTTTTATGTTGACGATTCTTTCGTGTAATTGATGTGAAGTACATATGCAAATAAGGATAACACTCCCGTCTTCTGGATATGAAGTACATATGCAAATAGGGGTCACTCTCGCATCTTCATTGCAGCATGATTTATTTGTCATTGAGAAATGAATGTTTTATGATGATGATAGATTTATTTACAGGTACGGAGTACATATGCAAATAGGCCCATGCTCGCATTGTGTTACACATGATTTATTTGTAATTTATGTATTATTATTTTAATAGCATGATTCATGTAATTGTAAGGTGAAAATATGTATTGTACAATAACGTAATAAAATATAACACGACAAAGCCAAATTTACTTAAGAAAATATTTGTTCAATATACTCTAAAAGAACATTTTTCAAAGTGAATAGAAACATGCCAGCAGGTGTTTGCTGTTGAAAGCAAACTACAACCTGAGGTCAATTCGTGATACAGCTTGATTGAAAAAAAAATCATGTTGCCAAACTGGGTTTTCTCAAAAGTAATTTACAAAGACAACATCTACAGAGAACGTATATCGACAACTTAACCTAAATAAAACATACTACACTACACCTTTAAAACATTATGTCTAGGAGCCGGTATCTCATAACGCAAAATCTGCAAGGCAGGTAAACAACTCGGCAGAGTAGTAGGGAAACAAAAGGGGTTCCACACTCCCCTGATGTAAAGAGCGCTAAGACATGATATATTATTTCCGAACCTTTATCACAAAACTTAACAAAGCCGATAACTGAGGAGGTCTTATTACTACAAAGATAGGTGATATATGGATTTCAGACACGTATCAACTATGCACTCTTTATATCAAGATTAACCATACACTTCCTATTTATGACATTATCAGCTGCTTTCAGAAAAAAATGTAAAAAATTCTAAAGACTGAACAAAATATTTTTGTTTTGTGATCCAATTAGGGCATCATATTTTCGTCTTCGATACCTACTACTTGTATTGTGACAGTTGTATAAACATAACTTATAACTTGAAAGTTTCGATCCATTATCCACGTGGTTAAACGAAGACTCTTGAATATCTTTATAGTCAGTATACGTGGTTCTGTCCGTCAATTTGTTCATCTGTCTTGTCTTCCCTTTTCTTCTTATACGACTTCATGGTACAGAAACATATACAAAATTAGTATTAATTATATATACATAATTATATTTTAGTTTTCTTCCTCTGATTTCTTTTCTAGCTGGGTCAGTATTTGGTGTTGCTGTACATTGGATATTTTCTTAAACAATCCTCAAAAACGGGTGAATTTTGAGGAGTCTAATTATTGAAAGAAACTCGCAATCACTTCTTGTTATAGATATCTTTGGGTATTTGTCTTAAATTTGTAGACTATTTGAATGCTTGGCGTTGATGTACAATGGGGCTTTTGTTTCTTCTGGCAAATTTATTGTCATTGTGAAGTTCAAAGAAAAATATCGATAAAAGAAAGATATTTGTTTTGAGGATTGTACTGATATCTCCTATTTATACATCTAAATTCTGATCCGAGTAGGTGTGTGGTATTGTTGTTTGTGACATTCTGAAAAATTAATTTTAAAAAAATGATGGTATTGAAGTAATATAAGTTAAAGTATGAAACTCACCACCGCTTTTCTAGCCCACGGAGAATTTAACCTTAACCTCTTAACCTAGTAAGTTATATATATATATATATATATATATATATATATATATATATATATATATATATATATATATATATATATATATATATATATATGTTTGTGTGTGTGTGTGCGTCTGTGTGATTTTATTTTTATCGTTATAATGTTTTTCTATTTTTCCGTTTTGTTAAAATTCTGGAAACGGACGTATTCCGATGAACTAGAAATTTAGAAGGAACACATGTCATAATTTCTACAAGCCTAATGCGTTGTGTAGACTGACCTTATCGGATTTAGTAGTTTCCCATCCTCCCATGTTTTATTGTGTATTTCTGGAAACTTTATCAAAAAAGAAATCATTTTGAAAAGTAGAATCTCTGTATAGGGCTTGTGGGATGATTTATTCGCAATATGCCGGATGTGCCAGAGAATGTTTGCGACTGCATATTTGTCTAGCTGAAAGATTCATTTTTGTGGGAAACACAATAATTTAAATCATCAAATTACTGTAAAATTATGAAAAATTAAAAGAATATACAGACAATAATGTATCTTCTTTAAATAAAGCTTTCACACCTGGTGCAAGGATATCTGCAGGTAAGATGCCAGGTCTGGCTTTCAAATTCATAGATTTGACCGATCGGGTAAGATGTCAGCAAAGCCTTCAAATTATTCAGACATAACCGACCAATCAAATGCCTATTCAGATGACTTGTCACCTCCACGATCAGCGATAAAATGACATAGCTAAATTAGTACTTCTTTTTTGTACAGCTATACTTCTCTTTAAAAGAACAGTCAGGTGTAGGTTTATAGTAATTATTACAAGAGAAATTCGAATAAGCTGCGTTGGTAAAACTGTGAACACAAATTTTAGTTTTACTATTTTGTTGTCTAAAACAACAACCATGAACATTGGTGTTGCCAACTAATGTATATGTTAGTATTATAGCATATAGCTGTTTCACCTTTGTATTTCATTTAATTTTTATATTTTTGTGTTAACAAAATATACGTGAAAATAGTGTGCAAATCTGTTTATTACAAACTATCTTCAATGTCCAGTTTTGAATCCCATGCGATGATCCCGATTGGCTACAGTGGTGTTAATATTTTAGCAATGTACTGTTCTTTACATGTCTCAGCGCAACAGTAGTGTTCTTTTTGAGCGAGGTACTGTTCTTTACTTGTCTCGACACAATATAACCTTCAAACGGATGTGAAACACTCCCCTCCCCTACCCCAAAAAATCTTGACAACGATCTTAATGTATGTAGTCGACGAGACACCAAGAGAAAGACAAAAATATTATGGCACATTATAGCGGTTAAGATTCAACATAAACAAACTGACCCTTGCTTGTGCTGTCGATACTATGAATATAATTTTTCCATTTTGATGGAATGTATCAGGTAAATAAAACAAAAACCAGTAGTTGTTGAGTTATTGTAACGCCATGGTAGTTACATTTAACACAATGAGAGATTTAACCCATTATTCATACATTTAACACAGTGTTTAATACATTTTACACAATGGTATATATATTTAACACAAAAGTAGTTACATTTAACACCACGATTCACACATCTAACACAGTGTAAAATACATGCAAACACCATTTTAGGTACATTGAACACAATGATAGATACATTTAACACAATGGTAGATACATTTAACACAAAAGTAGTTACGTTTAACACTGATTCAACGTATAACACAATTATAAATACATTTAACATAATGTTAGGTATATTGAAAGAATGGTAGATTCATTTAACACATCAGTATGTACATTTTACACAATGGTAAGTATATTTAACACAATGATTCAATGGTAGATGGATTTAACACAATGATATATACATTTAGCACAATGTTAAATACATATAACGCAATGACGGACACACAGAATGACAGATATATTTAACAAAACGATGAATACCTTTAACACTATCATAGATAAAATTACACAATAGCATATACCTTTATCACAATGACAGGTACATGAAACACGACTACATCTAAATAGATGTATACATTTAACACAATTATATATTCATTTAACACAGTATTAGATGCATCCGACACAATGTTGGATACATTTAAGACAAACATAAATACATTGGCAACAAAACAGGTCTGCCTTGTACCTATTTGTATCAAATGTATCTACCATTGTTCTGTATCACCTCTTTATTAGATATGCATATCACTCTGATTGCTGATAGGGTGTATCACCTCTTTATAACACCTATATATCACACTGACTGCTGAAAGGGTGTAACACCTCTTTATAACACCTATATATCACACTGACTGCTGAAAGGGTGTAACACCTCTTTATAACACCTGTATATCACACTGACTGCTGATAGGGTGTATCACCTCTTTATAACACCTATATATCACACTGACTGCTGAAAGGGTATAACACCTCTTTATAACACCTATATATCACACTGACTGCTGATAGGATGTATCACCTCTTTATAACACCTGTATATTACACTGACTGCTGATAGGGTGTATCACCTCTTTATAACACCTGTATATCACACTGACTGCTGATAGGGTGTAACACCTCTTTATAACACCTGTATATCACACTGTCTGATGATAGGATGTATCACCTGTTTATAACACCTGTACATCGCATTGAATGCTGATAGTGTATATCACCTACCCACAATTCCTATATACCAAACTGACTACAGATATTATGTATTAACTATATAATTTAGAAATGTGTTGATACTATTATAAATCCATTCAACAAGAAACCAAAATGTTGGTCTTCAGAAAAGGAGACGACAAGAGATATCACTTTTCTCAGCCGTACGGTCTGAGAGACTTTAAAATCTGTAAATTTTAGAATGGTATTTAACTTGACAACGTTTCATATACATTGAAATCTTTGTTGTAAACACAGGAAAATCTGTGAACTTATAATTGAATCAACAAAACATAGAAGCAAATTAATTAAATGTATGGCTTAATGCAAACTTTATATATTTTTGATGCTGATAAATCACCTTTATGATTCTCATTTTCTGACAATATTCAATATCTTTCTTTTTGTATCACACTTTGTACTGAGAGTGAAATGAAGCCAAAATGGATTGAGTCACATAAAGAATAAGAAATGTTTTTCCTTTATATTAATCAATAACTCATAATCCATTCACAGTATATTAACTGCGTAACACATACAGTACGAGAGTATTTATCAGTCTTACTTATATTTTGAAAATTGCCAATGCGGTAACAAAAGGATTATATTTTTGCATTTTGCGTCTGGGAATCATGTATGGTCTTTTCTTTTGCCTTTAGGTCATCATTATAATCCAAGAAAACTGATCGCATTTCATCTTAAGGGTACACTAATGTAATAAATTGTATCATACCTGACACTAATTCAAAACTGACTAAGATGATTATGATTGTCTTTAACTGATAAAGTGATGTGATGAAAAAGTAGCATACACACATCAATCGTTTTAAATGATACAGTGATGTAGTAAAAGAACATGGCTGCACACATCTAGCGTCTTTAAGAGATATAGTTGTCTGGTAAAAGAACATGGCTGCACACATCTAGCGTCTTTAAGAGATATAGTTGTCTGGTAAAAGAACATGGCTACACACATCTAGCGTCTTTAAGAGATATAGTTGTCTGGTAAAAGAACATGGCTACACACATCAAGCATTTTTAAATGATACAGTGGTGTTGTCAAAGAACATGGCTACACACATCTAGCGTCTTTAAGAGATATAGTTGTCTGGTAAAAGAACATGGCTGCACACATCTAGCGTCTTTAAGAGATATAGTTGTCTGGTAAAAGAACATGGCTACACACATCTAGCGTCTTTAAGAGATATAGTTGTCTGGTAAAAGAACATGGCTACACACATCTAGCGTCTTTAAGAGATGTAGTTGTCTGGTAAAAGAACATGGCTACACACATCAAGCATTTTTAAATGATACAGTGGTGTTGTCAAAGAACATGGCTACACACATCTAGCGTCTTTAAGAGATATAGTTGTCTGGTAAAAGAACATGGCTGCACACATCTAGCGTCTTTAAGAGATATAGTTGTCTGGTAAAAGAACATGGCTACACACATCTAGCGTCTTTAAGAGATATAGTTGTCTGGTAAAAGAACATGGCTACACACATCAAGCATTTTTAAATGATACAGTGGTGTTGTCAAAGAACATGGCTACACGCATCAAGCTTCCTTAAATGATACAGCGATGTGGTAAGAAACACACAAGAAGCCGACACAAATTAAGAGCAGTTAACACACCGGAGAGTCGTCATGAATGCATGCGGTGTTGTCCTCTGAACAGTCGTAATACATAAATGCATTGTTTTCTTCGGAACAAAGACATTTTGTAGAATTTTATTAACTTCTCAAGCACGAATTCAATTGTATAACGTACGTACGATAATCAACCGATTCAGGTCAGTATTTAAATGGCTTAAGTACGCACTGTAATTAGCCGATTATGGTAATTATTGAAATATATAAAGTACGTACGATAATCAAACAATTCAGATAAATATGTAATATTTATTAGTTAAAGGGATTTATTTTAATCACGCTGAAGACTTACGTGTGATCTTATTTCTACAATTATGTTCACACTCTATGAAAACTACGCTTCAGCTGTCAGACACCTACCACGATGTCAATACTGTATGGGAAAATAGGAATACCTTTGGTTTTTCCGAAGCCGGCTTGTACGATAATCAAACAATTCAGATCAATATGTAATATTTATTAGTTAAAGGGATTTATTTTAATCACGCTGAAGACTTACGTGTGATCTTATTTCTACAATTATGTTCATACTCTATGAAAACTAAGCTGCACCTGCCAGACACCTACCATGATGTCAATACTGTATGGGAAAATAGGAATACCTTTGGTTTTACCATAGCCGGCTAGCAAATTACCATTATGAATTCAGTACACTGAAAACGAAAAGTCGGTACAAATATTGCGCATGTCTATACAGTTACCTAATCAGCTGTAATCAGCACGGCTATTTTTAAAAAAAGATAATAAAACCGTCAAAGAGAGAAGTTAACTTTGCTTTATCCGTCTGATCGGTTTCTTTAGCTAAACATCCTATAGCTGTAACGATGCAGCAACACATATCCGTTATATCGATGCTTTATTATGGCGATATGACATATCATATCGCTACATCCGTATCGTGACATGAATGATACAATATGAAACTTTAGTGTAATTATGTAAGTTTCATAACGTTTGACACCGACAAGGTAAAGAGATTATGGGATTAGCACACGTATTGTATTTTCTTGCCATATTTTTCTCTTTTTTTTTCTCAAATTTTTCGTAGAATGGTTACTATTGGCTAACAATTTAGTATCTGAAAATTTGTTCAAATACTTTGAGAGCAATGGATAATTTATGATTTAAATGTCAATCTCGTCATAGATTATTTATATAGAAAGGGCACAAAGTACTCATCGTGGTATATATCATACTGGGATAATGGGGTGAAGTGATTGGCGATATACGGCCTCTTGTTAGCGGATATGAAAAACTTAAATGCAGACTGGTTCTATGTCATTGCAATCTAAAGACACACCTAGATCATTTGTACCTTGATTGCAGAATCTGGATGTCAAAAGAAAAGATTAATTCCCAGATGCCATAACTGACAGTTTTATAATAATTCTAAATTGATTTAATAATTGATGGAAAGAAACAGTTTCAAGCATGCATTAATGGGTACTTTTTTGTTGCAATTTCCGTACTAGAGAGAAATGTATTTGCAGCTGAGCAGCAGAGAGGGTGAACAGACCACTTAAGGGAGTGGTCACCCTTGTGTTTTACCAAAAAAAATAGTGACCACTCATAGAGGTCAATTACCACGTCTACGATTATTGTTTGTCCCAAACAGAATTGTAGACAAACCCTCTCTGCTGCTATCAGTCTTGGGAATCATCATCTGAATCATGGGAATCTTCATCTGAATCATGGGAATTTGTTCTATGTTTCAAGTAATATTCAAGTTCTGATGGTGGTTTTTCTATTTTTGGATTTATGTTCTTTCTTTTTCTGTAATAGTTCATCAAACTTCTGTATCGATCTCCACCGCAATTTTTACAAATCTGATATAATCCTCTAACGCCGTTGTTACATCCAACACAACTTCGTGGACCAGCATGAAGGTTTTTCTTTATAAGATAATTATGTTTCTTGCAATATTCTCCACGGCATTTTTTATTACAATTGTTAGTGGTTCCTTGACGCAGCCACGCACAGTTGTTCATTATATTAATGATATCTGCTTAATTAAATTTAATTTTATCATCACCCCTGTTATCCAAATATTTTATCAAGACCCACACGATATCTTGTTCTTGGATCATGTAAATTTATTGTTATAAATCCATGCGGAGTAGCTTGCACTCGTGAGAAGAAATTTTTGAATTTAATTATATCCATGTCACCACCACACCAAGTTTGATGAATATTTCTAAGTGTGTGTGTGTCTACGCCATTAAACACAACTAAAATGTTGCAGTTGTCTCTGATCACCTTCGGAATTTGTGTATATCGTTGAGTAACATAGATCACGTCTGTATTTTTATGTCTACCTCGGGAAAATATTCTGGCTGGATTTGATTGTTTATCTAGCATCACATCGTCGTATACAACTAAATTATTAATAAATCCGCCTATGGAATCTACGGATGGTGCTTCATTAATATCGGTTATAAACTCTATAACATCATTATCCTCATCCAGTAATCGCGCGTTTTCATTGAAATCTTTAAGTACATCATAACATCGCTGATCATCAACGGATGGTGCTACTAAATATAATTTATCCCATTTCAACCATCTCATTATCAGATTAAGTAATACTTGCGTCTTACCCGATCCAGATGGTCCTATGATAATCATTCTGATGGAGTTCGGTAGCGCAGGATGGTGTTTAACTGGCTCTCGCTGCCGAGTTGCTCAGAAATCAATTATATCCATATATATTATAACATGAATCTATATTGTTTACGCTGTAAAGTTAAAACTCCAACCACTGATTTAGCTACGGTTATAACAAAAAATAAAAAAATAGCGTACGGTGGAAAATGTTCTGTATGCGGTAGAAAGAAATTTTCGTTTTTACCTAATAGGCGCGGTGGTGATATTGCTAATTTGATGTCAAAGTTTCCAGGTGCTCCATGGGCTAAATACAGTGGAGAAAAACATCTACCAGGATATAATTATTGCGGTCCTGGTACTCGACTCGATATCAGGCTCGATAATCAGGATCAACCAAAACCAGGCGAGGAACCAATAAACGCTATTGATCGAGCTTGTCATGCTCATGATGTAGCTTATAAAAGTCAAAATCTACAACATAGGCATATTGCAGATGTGAAATTAATTCATGCATTAAATTCTGTAAAAAATAAAAATATTAGAGAATCATTAGCTAATTGGTTAGTAAGATCCTCGATGAAAGGTAAATTAGCGCTAGGGGCTGGTAATTAATAATGGAATTAATTTATTATTCACCAGTTGGATACTGGAGAGGCAAAGCAGCAATTGGTAAACTCGCTGATGCAGCAGCGGTTAAACATTCTACTGCTAAAGCGTGGTTATCCAAACAAGCAATATGGCAAATTTATCTACCACGTCCTAAACAAATTCAGTACGCGTATTTCGATGTCAGTGTTCCTAATGAAGTTCATCAAGCTGATATTCTGTTTTTACCGCATGATACTGTGCGTGGAAAAACGTACAAATACGCGTTAACCGTAGTTGATGTTGCAAGTAGATATAAAGAAGCAGAGCCGCTATCAGCAAAAACATCATCTGAAGTAGCCGATGCGTTTGAACGAATTTATCAACGAGGACTCGGACCACAAGGTGGTCTGCGATGGCCACAGCTACTACAGGTTGATCCTGGTAAGGAATTTCTCGGTCCAGTATCATCGCTGATGAAACGACATAATACCAAAATACAACGAGGTCATACTGCAATTCATCGTGATCAAGCAATTGTTGAGCGATTTAATCGAACACTTGCTGAGCGGTTATTTGGATATCAATACGCGAGGGAATTTATTCAGGATAAAAGATCTCGCGAATGGGTGGCAAGATTACCAAGCGTGATAGCTGCATTAAATAATGAAATCACACGAACAACCAACATGAAACCCATTAATGCAATTACAAAAATAAATATACCAACACAACGAAAAGATGTTGGAAAACAAAAAATATTAGGTGATGTCACAGTCAGATATTTATATGAGCCTGGTGAACTTGAAGGTGGTAAACGAAGAGCGACTGATCCTATTTGGAGTGTTACCACACACAAAATATCTACCGTGACAAGATCCACTGGGAGAAACGCAGGCGTTTCCAGACCTGCAATCTACAGACTAGATTCGGCCGCTCCTCAACGTGGATTTACACGTGAACAACTACAAATAATTCCCGCGGATACACAACTACCACCAAAATCACTTCAGTGATTTCGATCACTTAACTAGCACTGGCACCCCGACGTCGATTACACTCAAGACAGGTCAACATGGTATTTTCTCGTGTATGACCGCGACTATTATCTTTTCTATCTACGGTGAATTGTCTTGAATCATTACTCGAATATCGCCATAACATTATACAATTACAACTTGCGCAATGATTGTTCTGCTGCTGTTTTAACTCAATAATAAATTCAACATCAAGATCAAAGTCGTGTTTATTTTTTTTATCAGATTGTTTGTATCCGATTAATTTTTTTCTTATTATATCATCATCGATGATGTTAAATTTATCAACGATTTCAGGAATTATGATTCTACGTAATTGAGATATATTTCTGACCCTCGATACCGCTAAATAAACTAAATTTGACCACTCGATGCGATCGTCTACAATCCAGACTCGTGTGTCAGAAATAGTTAATCCCTGAGACGAGTGGATTGTCATAGCGTATCCCAACACCCATGGAGATTTGTCAGCGTGTATTGAATCTTCGACCACACCGATATCAACGGCGACAATATCATTTAATACGAGATTCTGTTTCCTTGACTCTGTCAAGGGTCCTGGAATATCAACATTAATATTCTGTTTTCGTGTATCTGATGGTCTATAACACAACGGTACGGGTAATTCTGAGTATTTTTCTTTATGTAATTGAAATAACTGCTGTTGTAAAGCGTCTCTGATTATTTTTCTACTTGCTACGATCAAATCGGTGGGTCTCCATAATTTTAAAAAATCATTCATTGAGGTCTCTGAGATCACTCCACGTATTATTTCACACTGAATTTTGTTTGATTGTAATCTGATTAATTTTTTAAATTCCTTCAAATTTGCATCAAGAGCTCTATGATCATCATCTATTTCTTCGTAATAATCAACGAAATTTTTTAACCAATCATGTGGAGATGGTCCAACAAAAGGCGGCGGTTGACCATGATCGCCACACATTATTATGGCGGTATTTTTCGTCAACAACCAATCAAGAAACGTTTTTAATGTATCCAATGAGACCGTACATATCTCGTCCCAAATAATTATTTTAGGTATATATTTTTCTCCCATCCGTTCAGGAGTCCATGTATCTCCGCGCCACCGAAAGAAACTATGATACGTACACGATTGTACTTGCCGCTGTTTCATCTCACGTGCAAGTCTATGTGTGGGTGTCAGCACGATTATATCTGAATTTCTAAAAACATTAATCGTTCGAGTTGTTTTGCCGCATCCACCAGGTCCATTGAGATATACTGTCTTATATCTGGTTATTGGATCACTCAACGATGGTGCTTTCGACATTTCTGATATTTTATTACCCTTACGATAAAAATCTCTCATTGGAACATCTGCTGATTCTGCATAATTGTGTAATAGTTCCTTTTTTATTCTCCACGAACCCCATCGTTCATCATTACTTGTAAATTTCATAACAGGTTCTAAATATTTACTTGAAATATAAAACGAATCAGTTGCGACTCTGACTGCGGTCTCAGGAAATCTATTAATCATCGATAATAAATTTATAGAAACATAAGCCAACATGGAAGATCTTAGATGAGTATATTGCGGGGAGACGTCATTTATGTAACTAACGATCGTACCCAATTTTGTTCCGTCGGATAAATAAACACTTTCTCGATTTACAAATATATTTTTCGCCGTTGTGTCAGCGATTATAAAATCGTACTCGGCATCATCTAGAATTAATCGTGCGTGATGTCTTTTATAATCATATGCACCACCTTGAGTAAATTTACCTATAATTTTTCTACCGAGATCTTTTGCGGTTTTGAGTTTATTAGGAATATCATCTTCGGAAACATCAGGATATTTTTCCTTAAACTCGCTAATAACTTCAGAATCTGACATGGGCAACCAAACTTTGGTCTGTGCATGATATGATATAATTGCCTCACTGACCACCAACGATGTCAGTATCATACAATCTAGCATATATCGTAACAAAACTATAGGTGCCCAACGTTTTTCACAAAAATGTCTACCAAACCAAACATAACAAATCTTGTGAAGATTTTCGTTAAACTCGAATGATTCAATACAGGCGAATCCAGTCAGATCAAAATCAGGTAATGGTCCATTAATTGCCACTCGAGTCATCTCGTTTGTTGGGTGACCAAATCTTTCAAAGTACACAGAACAATCTCCGTATCCCAGAAAACTTCCTGGATAACATGCAACCATATCAACCGAAATAACATCATTGTAATTGTATTTGGTATTCCATAATCCGCCATGTCCATATTCGACGCAACTTGCGCGTACGTCCTCGAGTAAATCAAATCGTGTTGGTTTCCATGAATTTCTTTCTCTAGCGAAATGAGCCGCAACAGATGGAACGGTAAAACAATTAGTTAGTAATTTGTCAGTATTTTCCGCGTGCTTGCACTGTAAAAACGTCGCGAGATTTTTCATCTCGTCATGGAGGGATTCTGTGCGATATATTTCACCGTTTGGTTTGACAAACTGATCAAATTCACCTTCTTCATTACTTTTAAATAACCATACCGATACAGGATCGGTTTTACTTATTTCTTTAATAAAATCAAACATGCCTCCATCAGAATTATCTGTGGGGTAAAATCTAACAGTCCGATCACGTGGAAATATTGTTACTGCGTTAGTCCATGCGTGCGCGTTATGATCAATAATATTTATTGGAGCTCCTTTCGATTTATATTTCGATTGGTACAGAATTTCTCCCGTTATCGTCGCTACGGTTATTGGAAATTTTAATATTTTTCCTAACTCAGCAACATCTTTTATTGTAGCACCGGTATCCTTAACTGAATCAGCCCACGAGTTTATTTTCTCACGCCTTAAATCAGTTAATCCATTTCCACGCATCGCGTTTGTAAAGTGTTCTATTACTCGCTCGGCTACACAATTTAACCTTGAAAATTTCATCGGCGCTAGTTTATCAACGTTGGGTTTTTTATTTATCTCATAAATTAAATAAATAACCGCTGTTACAGGATACGCTCGCTCATAATACGATTTGTCAATACCCGTCAGTAGACCCGGTCTGGAATTTTTACTTAATATGACAGTTTTATTATTGCCAAGGACAGGATCATATTTGTCACGGATAATCCAACTACCTGTTTCTGTTAATACAATAAATTTTACTCTGAAGAAATATTTTTGATTGCCCTCGTATTCAGCGATGTAGTTAATGATAGTTGCCGCTCGCTTGTCGTTCATTGTGGCGTCCGTGACTTTGTCGACACTGACTTTGTCAGCTTTCTTGACTCCGTCAAGGCGTATGATCTTGAACGTTGACCATGTATGAGATGCACCATCCGTGTAAAATTCTTTCTTGGCGTCGTGAATTTTCGAGATCAGACTTTTATTTTTCGGATCAACCAAATCTCGCACTGGCAAGTCAGAAGATAATCTGTCAAGGTTGAATTTATATTTAACAGGCCTAGTTTGGGATAATCTCTCAAACTCGTTCATATAATTAAAACAAATATTTAAAATAAAAAATATTTTATATATATATATATATATATATATATATATATATATATATATATATATATATATATATATATATATATATATATATATATATATATATATATATATATATATACAATGTCTCAATGCAGATGGTTGATGATCGGCTCAGTAAATCGATGCAACAAATCCTGCAGAAAGGAATTTTGTTGGATGCACTCACAAAACATACGACGAGGAAGTCTAGGACCAATACCATGTCTGCGGTGTGGTATTGGAGTGCGAGGAAAAACAGAATTATGTGGAAAGTGCGGCGAAAAACGGTTCAGAGAACTTAAAAGATATTATGACAAAAAAAATAATAGCGGTGAAAACGCTATAAAATCCGTGGAGGATTATATATCAAGATTTCAGACAAACAATGATTTAAACAAATAATATTATTATAATGGAGCAAAATATATTTATCCCACATCCTGTCATAACAAACTATGAATCAAATATTAATGGTATCATCAGACACTGCAAGTTGAAGAGACAAGTTGGCGTTGTTTCTAATACTGGCTATCTTAGATTTACAGTTGGAAAGAAAAGATATCATTGTCATCGTTTCACATACGAGTGTTTCAACGGAGTGATCAAAGACGGTCTTGTTATTGATCATATTGACGGGGATCCTCAAAATAACTCCCTACACAACCTTCGAGTTGTCACACGAAGCGTGAACTCTGCATGTGGTAATACAGGAAGATGTAAGACAGTTTCTAGAAGGGCGGTAATTTCCACAAACACAGAAACTGGCGAAAAAGTTATATTTCGTTCAATGTGTTCAGCTGCTAAATATTTTGATATTGACTCGCGTGTGGTAAAATACGTCGCAGAAAATATAACCAGATCTACTTTCTCGAAAAAATATAAACAGAAAATTACCTTTCAGTATCAATAATTATCATCACCACATTGAATTAATTTTTTTAATTTATGTCACAGTATGTCCTCCATACACTACTGAATTTTTGATTATATAAAAGGGAGATTACTTTGTAATATATAGTTTTCTTCGTAGAGTTTTGATTTTTTATGATCGTAATTAGTCAGTTTAACTAATTACATCGTAATTAATTACTCGTAGAAGTATTATTTATGTTTTTTAAATATTTCCCATCATACAACATTACGAGAAATCATGATAATGTTATTGATCCGCAAGGAAGCTGTAATACAGGTACAGAACAGAAACCGTTGTCATGGTAATCGATCTGCAGGTGTGTTCATGCCACTGTTATTATTGATTCGCAGTCTGCTAGGAAAAACGCTGTTTTATATTCAGAAACTGTTGTTATTCAGAAACCGCTGTTTTATATTCAGAAACTGTTATTATTCAGAAACCGCTCTTATAAATACAGAAACTGTTATTATTCAGAAACCGCTGTTTTAGTGTAAATATTGGTTCCTTAGCTATATATTAACTTCCGAAATATATGTTCGTAACAAGGTTTGATAGCTCAATCAGTATGGTATTGGACTGTGACGCTCGCGGTCCAGGATCGAACCCCCATGGCTGACAATTTGTCGGTGGTGTGCGCATAATTGCGATTTTTATAAATAATGGGGGAACCGCAAAAAACCCCCGCTCAGCAAAATTTAACCACAATATTGACTTGTGGTTGATACATATTTTCGTATCACCCACTGGATTAATTATTGTGGTTGGGATTTTTGCTGAGCGTATATGTTTGTACTGTCCTTAGTTAGTTATATGTTTGTGCCGTCCAATGCATAATCTGAGCTGGCTAATACACTCGATAGGGGCTCTTCATTCATTGTATATAACCATTTCATTGTATATAACCATTTCATTGTATATATCCATTTCATTGTATATATGTTATGTGTATATCCTCTAAACTTGGTAGATTGCGGTGGCAAGCTACGAGTTTAATGAGGATTGTGCTGTCCTTAGTTATATGTTATGTGTATATCCTCTAAACTTGGTAGATTGCGGTGGCAAGCTACGAGTTTAATGAGGATTGTGCTGTCCTTAGTTAGTTATATGTTATGTGTATATCCTCTAAACTTGGTAGATTGCGGTGGCAAGCTACGAGTTTAATGAGGATTGTGCTGTCCTTGAAACATCCCGACGAACTCGCTAAACACTCGATAGGGGTTCTAGGGATATTTTTTTTTATTTTAAAGATTTATATATTATATAATGAACCATGAAAATATCAATGATGTAATTGTTGCTATTAAAAAATTGAAAAAAGATGGAATTAATATATCTGATGAACTTAATCCTGAAAAAATAGTTTCTGACTTTGAGATTTTACAAGAACGTAAAACCCAGGGGACACACACACTATCATCTGAATACAAGCTCATGAAACGGATTCAGGCGGCAATGTTTCAGTCGCTAGCTACCGTAGAAGATGATCATGTGAAGGAGTTCGTTCCTCTCTCTGCCGCCGTAGAAAGAATTAAATCGTTATTATCCCACGAGTATGAGGCAAAGAAAACGATTAGTACTCGTATAAGACAATTAAGAAAACTTATGTTAGATCGTGAAACGATCCAGAGTAACTTCGTTACTGGTGAAACGATCCAGAGTAACTTCGTCCAAAGTAGTAATTTTGAAGATGAGTGAGATCTTTGATCAGAAATATTATTTCTGAATTTGATGGGTTAGTTGGTACTTAGATTCATGCAATTTGCAATTTTGATGGGTGAGTTGGTACTCATATTTATTATTTATTTCTGAATTAATTTATTTATTTACTGAATTAATTTGTTTTTTTTACTGAAATTTAACAAAATTGTACAAATTTCTTAATTTTGACTACATTTACCCCATCAAAAACATAAAATTGTACAAATTTCTTAATTTGAGTACCATTTACCCCATCAAAAACATAAAATTGTACAAATTTCTCAATTTTGACTACCATTTACCCCATCAAATTTACAAAATTGTACAAATTTCTTAATTTTAAAAATTATTTATTTCTGAATTAATTTATTTATTTACTGAATTAATTTTTTTTTTTTTTACTAAAATCAAGAAAAATGCACGAATTACTTGATTCTGACGGGGTAGTTGGTAGTCAAAATCAAAGAAAAATGCACGAATTACTTGATTTCTGACGGGGTAGTTGGTAGTCAAAATCAGGAAAATTGAGCAATTTCGTTGTATTTTAGTAAAAAAAAAAAAATCTCAGTAAAAATAATATTATTAATAAATAAAATTAATTTATAATAAATAAAATTTATTAGGAACAATTTGACAAAGTTAGAATTTCTTATCTCTGACGGGGTAGTTGGTAGTCAAAATCAAGTAATTCGTACATTTTTATGTTTCTGACGGGGTAGTTGGTAGTCAAAATCAAGTAATTCGTACATTTTTATGTTTCTGACGGGGTAGTTGATAGTCAAAATCAAGTAATTCGTACAATTTCAGTAAAAAAATAATAAAAACCAGGAAAATTAATAAATCTTATTTTTTTTGTGATAGAAATTTTAATTTTTACTTTCATCGACCAGCTTTTTTAGCTGCCTAGGCCGATTAATTTGTACCAAACACAAATTTGTGCCAGTAATAATAAAATATTTTTTTATTAATTTTTTTTAAGTTGATCGAATTTGAGTCTGATCTCTGTTACAAATGTTCTTCTAACTGTTAAGAAATTCTCGTGTGTAAAAAAACCTCCATTACATAAAGATCTACGATAAAAGTCTTACGACTTTACATACAGATTTATTACAAGTTCTTCTTCACGTATGTCAATTAAGCGATTAAGGTGGTCTGTGAGTTTAAAATTGATTCGTGTTAACATATTATTGTGACACCGTAAATACACAGGATTAGTTGGTTCTTGCACGATTAAACTTCCAGGGGGAACTTGTGGTGTGAACGTGTACAGGATGTATCCTTGTTGAGCCTGACTTGATCTTCCGAGATCTATTTGATAGCTGCCATCGATTACGTCACAAACCAGATTGACCGCGACCGTCGGTGTTATATTAACGATTCCCGGAGATACGTGTCTTCCGCCGCCATGTGGATCATTATCATATCTGAGAACGGTTGGATATGGTGCTAGTTTTCTCCATGCATCATGTATTTTAGGAAAAAACTCATCAATGACATCATTGACAGATTTTCTTAACTCGGTTACACTATACCCGGGAAATTTAAAATTTGGTACATCTGCTTCTGTTAATTTATATTTTTCTAACCATTTATATGCATCAAAATATATAAATGATTTTAAACTAACCATCGCTTGAACTATTCGGTTATTAAAATATTCCATATCTGATATAAGCTGATTTAATATTTCCACACGCGTGATGATTTTTTCACGCGATGACGCTGATATGTCAAAAATATGTTCGTTAAAATATTGATTTAGTTGATCTAGTTGTTTTTTACATTCTTGATTGATTTCCTGAAAATATTCAATAATATCACCTCGATGAAGACCAAAAACATTTCCTGTTTCCCCCTCCCGATTTATAAAAATCCATGCCTCAATATCATCGTGAAAGATAAAATGGCTAAACATTGATTTATTTTTAAAAATACGTAGTTTTTCCCCGTATGATGGATTAATTTCATGATATGATTGCCTATCCGTGACATAATCAGACTTTTTCGGTTCTGGTGGTCCTTCATACACCGGGGGAATTTCAGGCCAACCTAGCACGGATCTGATTGAAGATTTATAAATATCAACTACGTAATCAGGCGAGTTTATTTCAATCGTCGAGGACAGGGTGGGTTCATGAACATTAATTGATATTTTTGCTTCTTTTCCCGTTATTGATTTTATTCTACGTTGAAATTCCTCACTGATCTCTTCAATCTCATAACTGCCAGTTGGTATTCCAGCAACAACCCAGTCAGGTGTTCCATCGGGTTTGTTCTTGTTAGCAAATACAAGCGAATTATTTGCTGGTGTACCATTAAATGATTTTGATCTGATATTTGGCCAGCTGTAATATACTCATAATTGTGCTAGTGCTATTTCTTTTACTGGAATTGCAGTGGGAAAATTAACACTAAATTCAGGATTAATTGAACTTACCGAGATCATCGTTATCTTTGGCGGAGTTGTGTTGGTCACGATCTGCTGGAGTAATTCTGTCATTATTGATACTTGTATCTTTAATACCGATACCTTCGTCGTATATTTTGGTTATCATTGAAAATTCGAAATCAGATATAATTCCATCACTGAGACTCGCTGATAACAACGAGGATAATTTCGAGTATGCTACCGTCGCTGTATGTAATTTTATTGTGTAATCGGATAATTTTTCGTTCGTGCAAGTACATATTTTTTTTGTGATGATATTAAGCACACCTGCAATAGTTGCTGCTGAAATACAAATAGTTACAGCTACTGGTGCCATCGTTGTCAACGCTGATAATATTACACCGGTTCCAGCAACAACAGCGGATACTGAATAAACAATCACATCAACGATAACCAATCATCGTCGATATTTTTTTACTTTTACTGTATATTGATCAACTTGATCTTTTAGCGCCGTCTGCCATTCACGCGCTTGATTGTACCTGTATTGTGCACCGTCCATATATATTTTTATGCAGTAACCAATTGAGGTGTTTCAGCTACAAATTCCAAACACCACCAGAAGGATGTTGCGGTTAATTTCTTATCAGCTGCTTCCAGAATAAATATTTCTTCGTTTGCGCTATTTAATACAACAGATACAACCCCGGAAAATTTGTCAGTGGAATGACGCCATGGAAACGTTGTAAATATTTCAAATTTTGCAGCACTAAACACAGACAGCCTGTACACGCCAGTGACTGTTGCGGTATATTTGATAGTATTATTTTGCTGCGACCATGTTGCAAATCCCGATGATACCGTGCATACGATGTTTGTGATATGCCCGGGAGTTATTCCAGCTGAAATTTTAATCAAATTGGTTTTATTGATAATCTCAGGAATTCCCGCTAAGATGTCTAGCTGTGTTCGTTTGATCGTGTCTAGGTTACTTTTGATATCAGAAAGTTTTATATCGATGAAGGGAGGAGTTCCAAAGAACTTATTTATGGCATCATCGGTTTTCTGAAAATTTCTTCGAAGCCTTGTAAACGCGCCCGTGTGAACGTCATACTCGGCCCGCAGCGTGGATAGTTTTCCATCCACGTCGTCGACGTATAGTTTGTTTGCGACGTCGTTGTCAGATTTTGGAGCTGTTACAGCTACTATTTTGTTCCCGTTCATGCTAAGTTCAACTGGCTATTGTGTCACCGGTGTTTCTCACGCGATTAGCAACACTTTTTGCAATTTCATCTCTGATGGTTTTAAGTGACATACTTGAATCTCTGATTCTACCACCGTCAGTAAACACAGGAATATTATCTGTAACTGCACCGAGTACTCGTCGAACTATATCATTCCATTTGATATTGCTGGTTTTTAGTTTACCATATCGATCTTGAAAAATAACAACTTCATCTGGGTCAACTCCAGCCAGGTTCATGATATCAGCAAGGTCATCTTTAGTCGCATACTTTGACAGATCAACGTCGCCGGGCTTTTTCTTAACGCGTGAAGAAGATCTTCCGTAAATATCAACCATTATATAAAAATCTAAGATCTGCTTTACGCGCAACAAATCGGTTGCTTGTATAATCGTGCACGACTTTATGTGGCGGCCTGGATGATTTTGATATAGCGTCGAGTACATTAATTACTTCACGGCCACATATTGGCGGATCTGTCATTGTTTGTGTGGGTAGCGTTGAATACCAAACTTTGGAACCTCTGGTTGTTGCGTGAAGTGGTGCGACATACTTGATAAATTCAACAGGTGGAGCTAACCCGTATGAATCAAAATAAACGATTCCACGTGGATCAACCGCGTATGATACCCAATGAGTACCAGGTCCAGAACGTTCATCGAGATTAATAATACCTGTTTCGAGTTTGTTTGGTTGTTTCGGTAATTGATCTCGCATAAAAACACCTCTAAAGGCAGATATTTTTAATTTTTTAGCGGCATTAAGTAAATCAAAATTTGATGCTGAAACGTCTAACGAAGTGATCCTGGAAGCCTTAGGCCTCTCCCCCAACGAGATCCTGGCAATCTTAAGCCGCGTCCCTTTTTTTGTATCCTTGCCCTGTTGCTTTCTTTAGTGCCATTCCAGCAGCTGTTGCAACAGCACCTAACGCGGCTGCTTTTGCTACGGCTGGAGCAGCTGCAGCTATTAATGCCGGAATGGCCGCAAGAAGTGGAAATATACCACCCGTTTTAACCATGTCTTTGATGGCGCTCGGGGAGAGATGGAATTGAACTCCAGTTTTTGATTCTAGGGCTTTATTGAAATGTTTAATCTGATTATTTGTCAGCGATAATTTGTTTGGACCACCACTAATATGATCTCGTTTTAGTGATATTTTAGTTCCGCATTTGTTGGCGGTTTTTGATTGAAGCTTTTTTACCTGACCGGGAGTCAGAGTAACATTAACATGACTATACGACATTTTTATATAAAATATATTTTTCTAAATAACACGATTAAAGATTTTCCACTGGTGCATCAACGACCCTCATTCGACCACTAACACCTTCAAGTAACATGGCTTTATCGCTAAGTATGACCGCGATCGCTCTGTAGAAGCCGTGAACAAGTGGTGGACCAGGTATATCAGGAGGAGGGTTAGTAACATGAGCTCGAAAGTGTATTACAACAACAGATTGTTTGGATAAATCAAGATGCTCCAGCGAAAAATAATAAATCGGATATAGACCTGTAAAATCTAGTTGTGATATTTGCAAACCGGTATCTATATTTTGATCACGTCCCATAAATGACATCAAACGATGATATGCGCGCGCTACATGATTTTGTGCATAATTTAGTTGTATATTTTCTGTTGGTTCTTGATGTCCATTTATCCGTAAGGAAACTTCATTAACTCCAAGGTTATCAAATATCATATGTGAAAGTTGTTGATCATTTATCCGGTTAATATTTTGCAGTGCAATAAAAATATGTCGTGGTGCAGAAACACCCTGTTGTGATGCTATATGCCATGTAAATAAACCATTAATATTGCTTTGAGCAGCATCTGTGGTTACTGTTAACCATGATAGCAATGATTTACCGCCTTGATCCATAAAAGATAGTAATTTTTGTTCCTCAGTAATAGATGGAGTTATTACTGGCATCCACAATGAAAGTTTTGATATATTTACTTTACCATCAGCAACAACACCAGCACCTCGCCAGATTGCATCATTATCATCACCTTTTCTTACGAGCACAATTGTGTGTTTAGCTCCAAAGATGACTTTTCTAACATTTCTGTAAAATCCAAAGATGTGAGATAATGGAATTGCACACGAAAAATTTCTATTATCTCCCGACAACGCTGCTTGGCGTGTTGCAAATCCTAGGTTGAAAGTCGCGCTATCGCCTCGTACAATATCAAAAGCAGCAGCTGGTCTGGCTGCGTATTCAGGACCATCAGCAACTGGCTGTGGATCAACTGCAGTACCTACTGCTGTTCGTATTTTAGCATACCTGATATGATCAGCGCTGTCAGTAATATCCTTGGCAAACATCATTGTTGGACCGGCTGATCTTGTAAAGTCGTCAGAATATCTGGCTAGACCAATTATTGTTGTAGCAACATCGACATCATTCTGAATTGATTCAATATTTTTTCCATCAATCATGTATGTGGCGCCACTAAATAATGCCATGATCCCGTTGTTGACAAAACCAACACGTAAATTAGCAGCATATGGCGTATTAGCTACAACATTCGTTACAAGTCTACCTTCTACTTCAATAAACGCTTCAGCGGGCAAGAAATATCTACTTGTATCATGAACCTGTAATTCGATTCTCCCCCGCTGATTTGGTAGTCTTGCGTCATAAGAATAAAATTGATAATCACGCACTGATTCATACTTAAGGACAGGTGCCTCCATATCAAATGCTGGGTCTGATTCGCGCCTGAACATTTTTATTATAGTTACCATTTTTCAAATGATGATCATCGTCGACGAAGACCGCTTCCTGCTATTAAATTTGCTGTTATATTTTTTTCTGCTTCTTCAGATATCGCCGCTAGTTTTTGATTTGCAGCTTGATTTATTATTTTACTAACATCTGCAGGCATCACCTCAGTACTTGCCAGTTTCACCGGTGGTTGTTGTTTTCGTCGCAATAATCGTGCTAGTCTTTCTTTGATCGCCGAGAACGCCTTACCAGCAACATTGACAATTGCTCCAGGAGCTTTATCACGAACAATATCAATAGCCTTCATCGATAATTGTTTTGCTACAGGTGCTACTTTTGGAGCTATCCTTGTAAATAATCCCCGAATGACATCACCAAGTCCATTTCCGTAAATAACACTATAGATTGGTAATCGTGAGTTTACCGCTCTAACCTGTGCGGGTTTACGATGATTATCATGCACAATCATCTTATTTTATTTACCATTTATCTAACAACTAGTCATCAACAAGTTCATCGGTAAGTTCTCGGTAAACGCCGATATCCATAATACCACCTTGAAATAGTCGCCGACAAATATCAGCTGCTTCATTGGTTATTTCTGGTGAATTATTTCCGGCACGTTTTCATCCTATGAGAACTTCTAACCGTGACACGTCATTGATGATATTATCAGGACAAACAAAATTATTTTCTCCTGGCACTGCAGTCAGAAAACCACTTCCTACAGCGCCAGGAGGATCATCGTCAGGATCTCTTTCTTCACCCAGTGAACGTAATTTTTCTTCCTGTTTAGTTTTTTTCCCCGTTTTTTTTTTCATAATTTGCTTTACCCCTCTTGTTACCTGTTTTATTTTATCAAAAGGTGATTTCAACATCATCTCTTCCTGCGGTGAAGAAGATTGTTGTTGTTCTATTTGTTGCAGAGGTGGAGGAAGCTGATACTGGGGTAACTCTCCCTGTTCTGGTTGTTCCAGTCTCTCTCTGTAAAGTCTTTTTACTTCTTCATTAAGTCTTTTAAATTCTTGACCTCTAGCTTGTTTTTTGTTGTAATATACGCGATATATCCATTTAATGAAATTATCATTACTTGTTTTTTCATGAAAAGGTCTTAAAAAATTAGATTTATCAGATATATTATCTAATATCATCTCAGGTAATTTCTCTCTTTCAGTGTTTCTAATAGTATTAACAACTCCTTCGTTAAATCTTGCAATTAATTTTAAGCTTTCTTCTGCTGATTTGGGTTCAGATGCAAGTTTTTTTCTCACATCGGCGACTTCAGTACGAAGTTCTCCAATACTTTCAAGTATTTCCTCACCAACAGGTGGAGGTTGAGCTGCAGCTATGTCAGTTGGAAGGTCTCGTAAAATCTTCTTTGCCTGTTTAGTTCTTCTTGCTATTTTTTCTGATACCGGAAGAAGATCTTCTTTGATGACAGTTGTAACTTTCTCAGTAGCTGCAGTGACGGGTTTAAATAGTTTTTTAGTTTCTTCTTCATACTCAACTTGTGCTTCTTGCTGCGCTTGCAGATTTTTTCTGAATGAGTCTCTGACAGGAAGAAATTTTTTAATTGCTTCTAATCGTTCTCGAGCTGTTCTTGCAGTATGAGATTCTGGATGTATCATTTTATTATAACATAATAATTTAATTAATATCAGCAGAAGGGGAGCAGCAGAGAGGGTTTGTCTACAATTCTGTTTGGGACAAACAATAATCGTAGACGTGGTAATTGACCTCTATGAGTGGTCACTATTTTTTTTGGTAAAACACAAGGGTGACCACTCCCTTAAGTGGTCTGTTCACCCTCTCTGCTAGCTGATATAAATGTAACAGCGTTTGTAAACGACGAGTAAAGACGATCTAACAATTATGGGAAATCCTATAATTCAACATCTTTCCTTTGTAAGGGAGTTTCGAAAAAATACACTATTTTTTTGTTTATTTATTATTTGTTTGTTTGTTTGTCTATTTGTCTATTTATTTATTTATTTATTTATTTATTAGGATGTGCTTATCGTTCCATGCTATTCACGAGAACACTTAATAGAGTCAGAAAACGTAATTTGAATTTATAATCAAACACTAATTTGCTGTTGGATGAAACATAAAACAATGATCAAATGGATAAGGTGTAAAGGTATCAATACACACTTACCTTGTCAACTTAGTGGTGGGGTTGGGTACGACGGGGAATATAGAGATGGGGGTGCCAATGCGCTTTACTTGAATGTAAGTATTATATTCACATTTGGTGATATTTAACGTTCCCCCATAATACCGTTTCAACAAAATTAATAGAGGACACGTATTTGCATAACAGCTAACAAATTGGCTTGTCAGAAAAATGTTATGATAGTTTTCACCTTTGGACGAGCATGGTAATGAAAATATGGGCGTGGCTCATTAGCATTATTTACAAAGGAGGTTATCATCAGTGAGACTACGCTGACGCCTTAAATTGAAATATTTCGTGAATAGTGTATGACTTTTATTTTAATTATAAAATTTAATTGTGAAAATTGGTTTCCAGGCCTTATTTGGATCTACAATAATGGTGATAGTTTGTGTGTGTGTGTGTGTGTGTGTGTGTGTGTGTGTGAGAGAGAGAGAGAGAGAGAGAGAGCGAGAGAGAGAGAGAAGGGGGAGGGAGGGAAAGAGAGGGAGAGAGAGAGAGAGATAGAGAGATAGCGGTTAGCATTTAAAGGTAAAGGGTTAGGTGGACAGATGGTCAGTCAGACAGACCATTAAATATACAATCACCTGAGCCATTTTTATATCGATCAACGTGCCCAGGAAATTAGTAAAAGCAGTAACGTTCATATTTATAGTAACCAGCCTGACATTAAAATGAAATGTTCCGATGTTTACATATTCAATTGCAAGGAAATTCAATCAAATAGCAATATTGAGGTCAAACATTCACTTTAACAGTCAATACACAACCTTCCTTTCATACTGATTTTGAACAATTAGATAGAAATTCGACTGTCCTCGTTCCATTCTTCCTATCCTGGTGTATGCCTTTACTTTTTTTCCCCTTTCTTTGTATTCCTTCTCTTTTCTCCTTTTAGCCTTCCTTCTTTCTTACTATTAGGTGAAAGTCTTCTTTTAACTGCATTAATTTGACCACAAGAACACCAATAGTTAATTTCTACACCTTCAGAAATGGTTTAAAATATTGGACAAAATGATATTTGATTAATAAATTTACACCTAATTGACTCTTTATAGTATTTAGTTTTCATGAATATTTTTCACCGTTATAAACCTGATATATTTTATTCAGTTTGGGGTAATTTTGTGATTCAGTAACAACAGTGTGCAATAAACAAGAAATAGTTATTTAATTTCATTACAAATAATGATTGGAGAAAGTTTAGATTAATTCAACCGAAACTGTATATGACTTTCTCGTTCCCATTTTAATCAGTCTGCATATCATTAGCTAAACGAATAGTATCTTACCTTTGAAAAATCGTGGGATTTCATGAATTCTTGGTATTTTTGAAACAGAGGTCCGTCGAAAAACTTGGTCCATTTTGGAGTTTCTGGCACATCAGTTACCTCATCAACTGGTTCACCTTTTGTCGACATTTTCTACGTTAAATTTTGTTGTAGATCTATATCATATCTCCTTTAGATAACCCGAATACCAGTATCGGATGAACGAAAACATCCCTGGAAATATTTAATCTTAGAGATATCTTAATTACACTCAGCTCCTCTCGTTCCTTTAAGTGGTCAAATGCCTTGCGGCTTGTAGGTGACAAATGTTTTCTGTCAGGTCTATGACGGGAGAAATCTCGAGATTCCGTTACGCCCTTATTCAGCTTTACAAGGTAGGTTCATATTTGCTGTCGGAAAATAATGGCATTTAAACAAATCCTTATCACCTTATGAAATTGGTGTTGTCTCAGATCAGCGTTGCGTCTCCAGCAATAAAATAGTATGCATCGTTTGGCAGGATGTGACGTCACTACTCCTGTCCTTTTAAGAACTAGGTCTATTGAAACTTCGGACTATCTAACTTTCCGGCAAAAATTATATTTGTACACGATATCAAATGATTCAATATCTCCGAAAAAGAATTATCTTAAATAATGTCTGTTTTCTGCTAAATCCCCGTTCAAATTCTCTTCATATGATGTATATTAAATGCATGAAGTGGTGTTATTTTATCTTTGTTCTGTACTCTCGTGCTATTATCCTTAGCGAGAGATTGTTGAAGATAGACAAAGTTAGAGGAAACTCGTCAATGAATATCAACAGCGTACAGGAATTAATTAACTTTAAAGTAATTAAGTTTCACTGTAAAAATACAGCTATCATGAAATAATTAACTTCAAAGTAATTAAGTTTCACTGTAAAAATAAAGCTATCGTGAATTAATTAACTTTAAAGTAATTAAGTTTCACTGTAAAAATACAGCTATCATGAAATAATTAACTTTAAAATAATTAAGTTTGACTGTAATAATACAGCTATCATGAATTAATTAACTTTAAAGTAATTAAGTTTCACTGTAAAAATAAAGCTATCATGAATTAATTAACTTTAAAGTAATTAAGTTTGACTGTAATAATACAGCTATCATGAAGTAATTAACTTTAAAGTAATTAAGTTTCACTGTAATAATAAAGCTATCATGAAGTGTGCTTTAGAACTAAGCATATGAATATGCAGCCCACAATGAGGATCGAACTAAATTCTCGTGTGTGGTAGAAAGTTACCTAATCAATTTATCACCCCTATTGACAAGTGTTGTTAAATATACATTTTCCGTTTATGTTCATCGACTGCAGTGTAACTTATCGGTGTTTCTACACAGTGTAACTTTATTATAAAAATGATCTTCCCATTAATTACTTCTGAAGTACACCACAAGCGTATTCATACTTTCAAAATATTATAATTATGGGGTGGGTGGGTGGCTGGTTGAGTGGTAAAAATTCCTTACATATTGACAGAAATATCATAGCAAAGTAGAAAACAAAGTTTTTGTACACTTTATTCTAATTTATTTGCAAATACATTAGGTATTTATCTGTGTCTGCCAAGTACGTCATCAGTTTGTAATGCGATAACAATATTAAGGTTCGTAATCAATTAACGATCAAAAACGACTTAATAACAAGTCTCAGAACACCGCTGTCGTCTATGTGTAAGGTACACCAACATGGAAAGAAAGAGGAAGAAAAACAGTTGGATGAAGTTGTTTCGAAAATGAGAATGTATTTGTTTCCATGTATTTTTAAAGTTCAATATTGTAAGGAATAAAATAAAAACGCAGCAAGCAGCTGCAGTTCAATTTTCTTTATGTGCCTTAAGACAATACAATGGCAGTGTTACGCACAATGCCTAATTTAGTATTGGAAATGCTAAGCATAAAACCTAATTTGTAATTTGAAATGCTACGCACAAAGCCTAATTTGTAATTTGAAATGCTACGAATACAGTCTAATTTGTAATTGGAAATGCTACGCATAAAGCCTAATTTTTAATTGGAAATGCTACGCATAAAGCCTAATTTTTAATTGGAAATGCTGCTCACAAAGCCTTATTTGTAATTGGAAATGCTACGCACAAAGCCTAATTTGTAATTTGAAATGATACCCATAAAGCCTAATTTGTAATTGGAAATACTACGCACAAAGCCTAATTTATAATTGGAAATGCTACGCATAAAGCCTAATTTGTAATTGGAAATGCTACACAAAAAGCCTAATTTTTAATTGGAAATGCTACGCACAGAGACTAATTTGTAATTTGAAATGCTACGCATAAAGCCTAATTTGCAATTGGAACTGCTACACACAAAGCATAACTTGTAAATATATTAGTTGTCAGACATCTGAACAGCCTTGCCTCACGACACTATCTTGAACGTGAGTTTGCTCTTTCATTATAGATATACAGTTTATGGAAATTCCTTGCAGACACTAAGTTAGATTTTGAAACTGTTGAGTGAACCACATCTACTATGAAAAGTCCAATATACCAGCCGATGTTGAACGTTTAGTTTTCTTTAATGAAATACAAATCAATATACATAATGACTGTAAAACAGTTTCATTTATAAATTGATTGACATGTTAATACATTGATAAATTGCATTCAACTTTATTTTTCCGTTTAAAAATAACAAAACCAACATGCACAGAAAACGGCTTGAATTACATATGATCCTGTCTCCAATTCAACATGATATATTCCGATAATTTTTGCATATCAAGAGAAGTGTAGGTTGCTGAGTGATCTTATCCGCTACATTACTCCTTATTAACATCGTGACCGCGACATTATATATCACGAATGTTGAACCCGTTTACGACAGGTCGACGTAACTTTATGTTAATTCCTTGTACCTAGATTCAGTTTTCTTATATTTTTTTTTTTTTTGCTCTTACAATAAGCTACTTCCTCCAGCGTGTTTGATTGTAGATCATTCCCAATACTATTTCATAGCAGAATAACGATGTAAAATATCTCCCATAGTTTATAGCGCTGTTATCTATCTTCTTTGAATGACGTCATTTTCCGGTGTCACAACGAAATTATTACTTTTACAAGATAAACGTGAATCTATCCGCAGGCGTCATTCTTAATTATGGAATAGGCTGCATCTATACTTTGACAACATGGATACGTTTTTATGCCATTCCACCATATTAATAGCTGCAATTTTATGTCTAGCAGGGTGACTTATGAAATTTCTTTTGTATTTAAAAACATGATATCATAAAAAAAAAAGATTCATGTAGATTATTGTATAGATTCATATATATAACAAAGACAAAATTTTGCAGTTATCTCTCACCTAAATGTTGTACAGATATCGCATCCAGCGGAGAAAATATCGTACAGATATCTCATCCAGTAGATAAAATATTGTACATATATCTCATCAAACGAATAAAATATTGTACAGATATCTCATCAAGCGAATAAAATATTGTACAGAGATCTCCTATAGCGAATAAAATATTACATACATATCTCATCCAGCGCATAATTAGATTAATCATATTTAAATCTGTCTGAGAGACACATATTATTTCACCTTAACGTTTTTGTTTGTATCTCATATTTAACATACATGTATTCCATAACGGATATTTTCCGAATGAAAATATTCTTAGTCGTTGTCTACCGTAATAAGAGATATAGTCGCTTACGCTTTGATTTATATCCATTTCGTTACTGATGTGCCATCAAAAATGTAGCAGCTGATATATTGTTAGCCATGGTTAAAATATTCCTATGTTAGGAACTGCAAAGGAATAAATTTCATTCAATTAATTGCAAAGGAAGATAGCTATTCGATACTTTCACTGCCTCAGATGTTGAGATGTTTCCCGCCATTTTGACTTTCGTTATAAACATTTCGAAGGCGAACTTATAATGCGTTGGAAAAAGAAACAAAGAACACGGATAATTTAATTTCAAGTGATAGAAATAATTAGAAGGTATATGAAAAAATATAGGTAAGTTTGTAGGTGCTATTTATACATTTGATTAACACACTATAACTTTGAATGGCATGATTCATTTTTATTTTCAAGTTTGGAAAATTGTTTCAATGAAGGGATTTGCAATGGCAATTAATTTTAAATATACTTTATTTTGATACTGTGCACAGTGTGTGGAAACTGAACTATTTATCAAATGTATGATCCAATTGTGAAATAGCAGTTATTTCTAATTGAACGGACGTAACCCGTTGTATGCGCTCAACCCCTACTCCAACACCGACCTTTCCAGTGCGGGTAAGTAAATATTACCATAAAACGTTAAATGCCCGTCTAGTCTATAACCTGAATAAAAAAATCCCCCGCCCCCCCCAAAAAAAAAAAAAATTTTGATGAGCGAGTGTAAAATAAATTTTTAATATAAGAAACAAAAATGTCTTTAAAAATATGGGATGTCGTCGCAAGTTTCGAACCCGCCACCTCTTGTCAGCAAGCGTTACACACATAAAGAAAGACAAATGTGGGTGTTTATCTACGAAATACATCAGGCCTGACAAGTAAAATTCTATAAATTATTCAACATATTTAGATTTGTATTTTCTAAAACTCCTCAAAGAAACTATAGCAAGATAAATGGCTATGGCGAAATGCAATTTGTGATGGAGTTGTGTATAACAGCAACGATACCAACATTTTTGGATTGTCTCGGGACTACACAAAACCGTTACGATTTAGAAAATAATTATTTTAGCGTTGACAGGATTTACGAAGCAGAACATTCATGGATACGTGAAGAGACGGGTGTCTCATTTTGGTCTTGATCTTTTAACAATGAATTAGGAAGGTTAGTTGGCGTGTGCAGTGTTGTCTGAAGTTATCCTCCTTTATATGTAAACGTTTCTTTCAAAAACTAAATTATTCAGTTATACTATCCAATGTCACAGTTAAGTAATATTCTTTAATTTATTTATCTAACTTAATCGATATGAGAATTTGCATATTCGGAAAGTGATTTCATGACCACGGAATCTGAGGTTATCAAAAAGGAATTCTGTTTTTAGCTCATTTTAATCGCACTTATGTGGGTACACAGCGATGTATGGTGTTATTCTGTGTTGTACGTTTCCAAATAAGTTGAACTCCATCTACATTAATTTAAAGAGGTTTATCAAGATTTGGTTTGATTCTTTTGACGATCCTTAATTGACGAAATCATATGTTTATGATACTGAATGCAACGCTAAAATGTTAATAGCAGCAGTTATGGGATAAAAGTAACGAGGCACATATTTCCGATGATTTCCATCTCAAGTCCGTGTTTAAGAAGGAACGTGTTTTACATTCCGGTTGTTATGGTTAACTACACATCATTTTCCCAGTCTTTCTCCCTGGATACGTCCATGGAATGTTGCATTTGATATTTTTAGGAGTCTTATATTCCTAAACATTATAATGAAATGAAAATATCAGCTTCCCATTTGTTTCCTCCATAAATGTACATTCTAATTTAGCTTTTCACAGTAGAGCTAACACGCTGTGAATAAAACAATGCATCATCTTCATCGTTGATCTAAAATGTGTCAGCATACGACAACAATCTAACGTGGGCAAAGAGAATTGCCTGTATAATTAATAATATGACCGTGTCATATATGCAACAACGAACACTACCACACATTTAAATGTTCAGAACTGTACACAGTAACGTTAATAAACAAAACCAAAAGAAAATGCATATGAAATCGTTCTAATTACCATATAAACGAAAACTTACTGTGTATTTCTGGTCGCTTGTTTCATATGTAAGAAGAAAATAAATGAATACGATCATAATGTGGCGCGTTAAAATTGGTAGATGAAATGGAACAAAGAAACACGCGATACCAGTAGAGTATAAGCTGTGCTAATTTAATACATTCAAAATGGTATCGCAACGGAAGGCTTGTCAAGATATGGGCAAATCTGTTGTCTTATTGTGAACGTTGACAAGCTACGCCAAAATAGTCAATGTTATTACATAGAAAACGTAAAAGTATCACTGGTTTTGTATTTGTTAAATAAATAAATAGTAAATAAAGGACATTAGAACAGTACATTTTCTTGTCTTAAAGCTTTGATAACAATGAATTTAAACATAAGACCAAATAGACTCCTAATGAATATATAAATCAAATTCGTCCTTAAAAGAATACACAGGGAAAAGTTAAACAGACTTGTAAACGTACGAATTCAAGATTGGGTTCAACAACTCTAAACGAATACAAAATTTATGGTAGGAATGACCAGGAGAGATTATGTATTTATGAAAACGTGCAACCACACGGGACAAAGATCGTATTTAGAAACCTAGAGAGTTTAATTATGTGAAGGTCCTTCTAAACTTATCGATCACACTTGTTAGAGAAACCGGTATCAAGGAACTAAACATGCAACAGACATAAAAGATGCGAAAAATATCCAATAAAATGCATATTTTATTTTGATGTACTTTATTCTAAGTTATTCGGGAGATATCACTCTATTCAAAATGCTAGAAAATTAATTTTTAGTTTCGGTTTTGTTTAAAAAAAACGTTGAATCTAAGAGAGAAAAAACAGGCAATTATTAAGTTTACCACACTATGATTTGTTATATTAGTTCAATGCCAAATCCGATTTGAGATCTGAAGGAAAATTAGCCACATGTTCAGTAGAAAACATTACATACATACATGCATACATACATATATATATATATACATATATATATATATATATATATATATATATATATATATATATATATATATATATATATATATATATATATATATATATATATATATATATATATATATATAGATATATATATAGATAGATATATATATATAGATATATATATATAGATAGATATATATATATATATAGATATATATATATAGATATAGATATATATATATAGATATATATATATAGATATATATATATAGATATATATATATATCTATCTATATATAGATATATATATATAGATATATATATATATATCTATATATATCTATCTATATATATATATATATATATATATATATATATATATATATATATATATATATATATATATATATATATATATATATATATATATATATATATATATATATATATATATATATATATATATATACTATCTATATATATATATATATATATATATATATATATATATCTATATATCTATATATCTATATATATATATATATATATATATATATATATATATATATATATATATCTATATCTATATATATATATATATATATATATATATATATATATCTATATCTATATATATATATCTATATATATATATATATATATATATATATATATATATATATATATATATATATATATATATATATATATATATATATATATATATATATATACCTTAAATTTGCATGTTATTAGGCTCGTGAAAGCGTCCAATTTAGGATATACTGAATCTGAAACAAAACGTGTTAATATAATCTCTGTTGTTCTTGCAATGTATAGATCAATGGAATGGGATTTACTTTCTAAAAAGTAGAGAAATTCTTACTATATCAGTTTGTTCTTATTTAATTTATTATACTTCCTTGTTACTGAAGAATTGATTTGTAAATGAATCCCACAAATGGAATTTAATATCAATTTATTGAATGATATATTACGAATTTATGGACTTTTATTGAAGTTATTGTGGTAAAATTCAAATCGATAGTATACAGCTCAATTCAGTGGTAGTTTCACCGTTTGACAAATAGTTTATAGGTAGTGTATTTTATAGGACGATAATACTACAGGTACATAAAATAATATTGTAATGACGTAGAGTGCCATAATGCAAAATTAATTTAGCAAGGGTAAATAAAGGGGAAAAAAAATTTCAGCTATCACATTAGAAATATATAAGAAGATGAAAGGTGAATAACATTACCAAGTTGTGATATTGTACATAGGTTACAGTAAAAGTCAGATATGCACATTTACTCATCTTAAAATAGATACAAATTGTTGTTTAAAATTATAACACCAATTTTGTTAAACCTTAGTCTATTCAGTCCTAATTATTGAATGCTCTGCACCTTAACTGTCAACAGGAAACTTCCAGACGAAAAAAATCGATCGCCATGGACCTTAGAATTTCTTTATAAACGTGCTTAGCTTTCATTGTGACATCACAGCGCGCGACATTGAATCCAGATTGTACTGGATTACACCTTCAGGTTGATTTCGTCCAAAAATTCTGACGTTTTTTTTTAACATTGATTTTAACGATGGTCTTCCAGGAGAATATAAATGTACGAGATCCAAACAAAGTGAATAATTGCCATTTACAGGTATGTAAAATTAAACTCTAAATAAATGAGACCCTTTACTGAAATAATGGCTGTTGAATGACTACATGACCTGAAATAATGGCTGTTGAATGACTACATGACCCGTGTGACTTTTGCTATAAAACAACATAATGGAGGTACCAATACATTTAATCTCTTCTATGGAATGCAGAAAAGACACACTGTGCAAGCTGAGGTAGGATGGCAGGGTTCTTAGATTTCATCAGATAATATAAGATTTTTGTTATATGTATTGTTTTTTGTTGTTGCTAAAAGCATTTTGCTGTATATCTATTTAGAAGATCTGTATAAATAGGGCATTGTAAAGCAAAGAATTTTCATCTTCCTTTTTGGCTTTCATCACATGACAATCATGTACGTTGATTTGGGCGGGTGGGTGAGATGGATGCCATCCTGCCGTCCTTCCTCTCAAGCTAAATTATGAGTCGAACATCGGAGTCCAGCTGATGCAGTTTGTGGATGGTCTAGAAAAATCAATAATACTTAATCGAAAATATATGGTCAGATTTATTATAGTCATTTTTTGCAGCTGAATTCCAATCCTGATTTAACATGTCTTTAAGACGTCTGGAAGTGAGCAATACTACCTTTTCAATCTCCTACACAGTGTGCATACCACAAGTAACCAAATCCATATATAAATTGCATGTCTGTAACTTTCGGAAATCATGTTACTTCACCTGGCTCCTTCATTTTCTCAGCATAATATATTATATTGGATACCAGATTATCCCCTTCCCCCATTCTGATAAACCTAATCCTATATGTAATATGTTTATAATAGGTAAAACGTAATGGCTATCTTCTTACGTTCTCTCTCAGGAGGTTTTGAAATCAAGTACCAAACCTATCATATACCTTTTCAACTGTAGGTGAATATTCATACATCCAAATTTTAAGCGGCATATGTAAATACAAAAAGTTTGAAAGCATTTGTCCGAAAATGTACATATCCTATTTGAATAATAATCAGTGTATGTATAGACTTGAATGATTGTATTGCAAGTTCTAGCGTGCTTTCGTCGAGAAACGTTTAGAAATGAAATATTATCCCATGTATTTATACCCTGAAATGTCTGGATTTGTTTACCCTCATAAAACAACTTAAAATGTCTCCACATTATTAATCTGCCTTTTGTGTTGTTGTTGTTCTTGTTGTTGTTGTAGGGTTTAACGCCACTTTCCAGCATACGATAGGTTATACATGGCTCCCAGTATTAATAGTGGAGGAAGAAACCGGAAAACCCCCAGAAAGAACCACCGACCCACGAGAAGCTACTGGCAAACTTTCTTACGTACCTACATTGGCCGAATCCGAGACTCGGACCCACGCAGACAGAGGTGAGATGGCAGTGATCCGTAACGAAAAGCGATTTAGACCATTTGGCCACTCGGGGCCCCGCCTTTTGTGAAGATCAGACTGTAACAGCATTGTTTGCAAGGACAATAGCATAAAACAGCTCAGTAATATCAGATATTTCTATTGTAATAAAGAAACCATTTAGACACATTTGTCGGGGATCTGATATCAAGCATTTATTTCATAAATAGACCAGTAGCAGAGAGAGAGAGAGAGAGAGAGATTTAATTGGTATGGTCATCTTAAGAACTTATTTGTGTAATAGGAAGAAAATGATTTTGCCCCATTAAGAACTTAAGCTTCAAGAGACAGGACTTTCAGAAATATCATTGAAGTTTCAGTCATACGATGAAAACTGACGTAAATTTCTGTCATTACAATAGAGTATACGTGCCCTTGATGACACGAGATCGTATCGTTACTGCTGGCTGTGTGCGCATGTTTTTGTTGAATCAGATTCCAAGATGTTGAGACATCTGACCCTGATTCAATTCATTTTCTTCTATGCTTATAATATTTTTTCTTCTTTTGTTTGTCGCGAATCCGATTTCTGAAGAACATTTATCTACTCATTTAATATTCTGTCAGATTATGAATGGAAAAGCTCAATCTCTCTCTCTCTCTCTCTCTCTCTCTCTCTCTCTCTCTCTATATATATATATATATATATATATATATATATATATATATATATATATATATATATACAAAAATGATTATTTAAATTAGATCGACATTCAGAAAGCTAACGTTAGAATGAATTAATAATTTTATTTTTTCATTCCCTCTTTTCACTAGTAAGCATTTCCTCCAATATGTTTTTGATACGACAAGTGGAAAAGTGAAGTCTCATATGATAAGGAAGTGCACAGATTAACTTAAACAAAAAAATGCGGAATTAGCACCGTATTTTAAAGAGGCTGGTCGTAGCTATCATCCAGACAGCTATGTTAGCCCCATCATTTGTGATTCATGTCAAATGTCACTTTCAATCGTGCTGCAATTAGGATATGTATATATTATAATTTACTGATATCAATCAGCCAGACGCCTAATGCATTACATACATAATCTTCCATGACATATCGAACGCATTTTATACAATTCAGTGGTCGTTTACAGCGTTTATCAAATGTTGGTACAAAACACCCGGTGATTAGAACAACTTATATACATTTAATGTTCAAATATAATAACATTTATGGTCCTAAATTTTGCATTAAGTGACGAATATTTAATATGGTATGCAAAAATATATTATTTATTACTTATTGTATTGTATTATTGTTACTTTATACAATTTGTGCACAGAAGAGAAAGATATTTTTTAAAAAAATATTTGCTTACTTAACTTGTCCCCTATAAAATAAGACTTAATTAATATAATGATTAGTTTAGTGTTTTTATATTTATACACATTTCTAACCCGTCCGTCACATTGTAACCAGAGCGGAATAGTTATTTAATCGTGTGTCTTGTATCTTTAGGAAAGTTGCTTCACCTCGCAATATGATTAGTTGACTGGCCCTGATGACTATATATATCTGACACATGACAATTGAAGCATGATACTAGAAAGATACATTTTGTCACGAATATAATTGGCTTGACATATATTGGTCAAGCTACTATTTTTTGTAATTCATTGAGTTATATCTGTAAGTAAAGGAGCCTAAAAATCGTTTGCAAGTGACCGTTCTGTAAATGTTTGTTATTTCAAATACACTATTATTTCTAGTATAAGATTTTAAAACTAAAAAGAAAAATTGTTTATTTCTATATTGTGTTTTATTATCAAATTTTTCGCGACTTTGAGTGTATGCATATTATAAAATTTATTATGTAATTAAGTGTGAAAAACAGAAAGGTATTGTTGCTGTCACACTTGCAGTAACAAACATGATAAATAAATGGAAACTGCATAACTTTCCAGGAAGTGTCGTCGTAAGATGTTATATATACGGGCGACCTCCTCCCAGGGCGCCAAGCCACGGGGAGGGGGGCATTTAGCATATCTTGTTCTTTTATTCTGTTTTTTTTTTTTTTAAAGAAAACCTTTATTCAAATTAACAGTTTGCTGCGATTTAATTTCGGGGAGGGCACTGTAGACCACCATTCGTTTTCTTTACGAAGTTATGTCCCCTACATAGCGAAAAATGTCATAGGACACACGGTACTAATTCAACTCCAATAGTAAATATATGGAAACACCATCATATTCAAAATTCAATAACTTAAAATTTCTGGATGCTGATGATGAGACCTATAATTCTCCATGTACATCTAACCTTGGTGGAAGCTTCTGTGTGGAGAACACCATATGAGCCGCGGCATTTTGTTTATTTACATGTGCACGAAACACGTTATTGATTCTGCACCAAATGAATCAGGTACTACTTTCATTATTGAGTACTCCTGAGTCAAGCCTGTAAAAATACTAAAATTGCATCAGTAGAAATTTGTCTATATTTTTTAAAAATTACATATAGGATAAGCTCTCAAAAGATATTTTTACTAAAATGTTAATTTTTCCTTATCAACCAATTATGGACCACCAAACCCGTAAATACTCTTTTGTTTGTTCACCCATATCTAGACTGGTTCACATTTCTTCCGTATAATTAGTACCGTGTGTCCTATAAATCCGATATGTTGCGCCGATCAATGGGTCCTGCTTTATGGTCGTATAGGACACACGGTACTATATATACGGAAGAACATAGGTCAGAACGACTATCATTTGTACAATTAAGCTATTCTTTAAGAATAATGTGCGTGTGTGTGTGTGTGTGTGTGTGTGTGATTTGGATTTTTAACGTGGCTTTAACAGTTTTTCAGTTATATCACTACGATGCCTGCAGTGTTGCAGTTTATAGTGCTGTCTAGCACTAGGGTGTTATACCGCAGACACGTAACATCATGTCCAACCTAGTCACATTATTCTGACACCAGGCTGACCAGTTCTACCATTAACCTCTTAGTGCTGAGCGCAAAGCGCGGCAGTTGCTAGTACCCTTTATGTAAGTCTATAGTATGACAGGGGCACGAAACCGTGACCTTCTGCATCCGAGGCGGACGCTTTAACCACCTTTCATAATAAACTTAGTCTGATAAATGAGGATGAATATGTGCCAACACTTACAGTGAAAACGTTAGAAACATTCTATATTAAATCATTTATTGTTCAGGTATTCTAAAGAAATTATAATTAAACAAGAATGAATTTACAAACAGAAGTGAAGCAAGCATGCATTGTTTTCACAAGGCCTTCAGAAAGAGTGGTCCTGTGTGGCATAGGTTTAGTCAGTCTAAAAAGGAATCATCAGGTTTTATAAAATATGATATCTCAATCTCTCTTCACATTTTATTATCTCTCTGTCTGTCTGTCTGTCTGTCTCTCTCTCTCTCTCTATCTCTCTCTCTCTCTCTCATTTCCTTATACATATACTACGATTAAAGATATATTGTTTTCCCTAATGGAAAGAAAATATTGAAACTATTCTCTATATTATATGATGATGAATTTTTTAAATATTTAAATATTTAAATGACCATTTTCTCTTAAAGTACTCAGTTTGTATGTATCTGTAATATTACTTCATCGACACAGATAGATAGATAGAGAGATAGATGGTTGGATGGATGGATGGATGGATGGATGGATACATACATACATACATAGACATACAGACATATGAATGCATGCATGTATACTTAAATAAATAAAGAGGTAGTTATACATGTGGAGAAACTGACAATCAGACACGGAAAGAAAGACGACAGAACCTGTTGAGATTCAAGTAATTTTAATGTCGGATGGTTATAATGATACCCAAAGCAATACTATTACAAATATACAAATCCTTTCAAACTAAAATACCATAAACAACATGACATACATAAAAAATGAATGCTTTTTGAGGTACTGTTTTCTACCCTGTAAATCTGCAAGACGTATGTACACCCGAAGAACTGTTCAACTCAAAGTGGTAGACATGAAAAGTGTTAACCTGACAAAGACGATAAATATGATATTTTGCTTATCGTTTTCAGATCTTTAATGAAGAGAAGCGGTAGATATTATCAATAGACACGTTTCTATTAGAGAATGTTAACTTTCAATAACAGCCCACAAAAGAGTATGAGTTCTAAATAAATATATACCATCAATAGCATTGAAATTTGCGAATACACAGTACACATTTTGAGGTGAGCGATATTTACAGCTCAATAAATGTGATATGATATTTTGTTAGGAAACTCCTTTTCTTTTTGTTTTCTTCCTGACAGTGAAGACGTTAATGGTGTAGCTCTTTGATTATGAAAATAAAATAATTGTCATATATTATAAAAAATATAGGATTTCATGCAAAATTTGCATTAATCAATAATACACATTTACTGATTTTGAGACATTGTAGTTACACTATTTACAAAGTGAAGAATGTGTTGCTTCTTTATTTGATATTGATCTAGTTCTAAGGAATTATGTAAATATTATGAACAAACACCGCAATCTATCACAACCATGGGTTTTGTTTTACCGATAAGCTCCTGCAATATCTTTGAAAGACAATACAGCCTTGATCTAATTCGTATTGCCAAGATTTTATCACTTTACAAAAGGCGTACCCAAGAGAAACATGCGACCATCTCGCACGTATTCTGTGTTCACATGATGAACTTTAAGCTCCTACCAAATCAAATATGAATGGTGATCATCTTTCAAGTTGTACATCGGCTCTTCGCTGCCTCGTTACATTTGTTGCTCTCTTGGCCATTGGGATCAAAATATCCGGTCCTGCAGGTCTTTAGTTCTCTGGTATGACCTAAGCACAGGTAATATTTGCGACAGTCCGTGGGATGGGGTACCTGAACAAATGCTCCTTTGTTCTGACATGGGTTGGCTATAAATAATAATAATAATAATAATAATAATAATGACGAAGACTTACGGTGACTGTATTATGAAATGATTACATGAAGGTGAACGAATAAGATGTTCTATCGTCAAATATGGGCGTGACTCACAGTGTTAATGTTACAAACGGCTGCTAAATAATGTTAACACGTGGTAGAAATAAGCTCCTCAAGTTGCCTGAATGTATATACATACAAAGGCATGTGAACTGGACCATCTGAACGGTCAACGTCGTCCCAAATTTTGCATGTGGGTGGCCAAGTGATCGCCACTCCACTCTTCCAGCTAGGTTAACCTGACTCCAAACTGACCAACCGATTTCATAAATCGTTCCGACACCTGTTCAAGACTTAACAAAAGAGTGAATTCATCCGTCTGCAGCTTTATTTTTTTCCCGACTTTTGTTCTTTTTCGGATCGTCATCTAGTACAACCGATACAACAATGTTAGAGAGATAGCTAATTTTCAGTTTCAGTTTCTTAATGTAATAAGTAAAACGCAAGTGAATTATATGCTGCGAAAACAATTTTTAATACACGAGGTTATGACATTGCAGAAATACACAACGACCACAAAATATACCAATCAATCAACTAACCAAGCCAATACACTCTCCAATAAACACATGTGTTTCCGTACGCGAAGATTTCATTTAGTTGTAATGTGTGTGTCTGTGTGTGTGCGTGTGTGTGTGTAATTTCGATTCATTTCCCAGTCATATCGCTATGATGTCATCAGTGTGACAGTTTATAGTGCTGTCTAGAATTGGGCATCATGCCGCAGACATGTAGCATCATGCCCGACCCAGTCACATTATTCTGACACCAGGCCGACCAGTACTAACACTAACCTCTTAATGATGAGCGCCTTGCGAGGCAGATGTTGGTACCTTATTTTATAAGTCATTGGTATGAATCGGCCCGAGTTCAAACCTGCGACCTCCTGCATCCGAGGCGGACGCTCTATGCACCTTTCAGAATAAAATTAGGCCACCGGAGCGGTAAAGTGTTGTTTTCCTTTTCAGCGTTCGTCAAGGACGAGACAAACGAATTATTGATGTGTACAATTTACGAATGAACTTAAGAATTGACTTAATAACAAAGGAAGTGGATGTATTATTTATAATCATTGGCTCGTGGCAAATGTTGCAGAGAAATTTAGTCCGAAACATGTCTATATTTCGAAGACCATTTTACTTACGCTCTTCTGGACACCAACCACACTCCTTGGTCTTGGAATCAAAGCAGGTGCCCGCCGGACAGGACTGTATGCTTAGTTCTTTGCCACAAAAGATGTACTTTGTCATTGTGTATGGATGAGGTATAGCCTCGTTTATCCTCTTTCCTCTACAGATAGCCGCTGTAATAATAATAATAATAATAATAATAATAATGATAATAATAATAATAATAATATACATTTTTCGGGAAAAACATGGATATGACGAAGATTCTCATTGCCATTCTGCTGATACCATTACATTGAAAACAATATAAATCGACAATGTTTCAGGTATTGAACTTAAGAAATCAATAAAAATATCAATTAAACAAGGTTAAGGTATTAATATTGTCTAATCAATTATGTTATTAGAATTTTAGTTATAGGTATATATTTATTGTATCACTTTGTTTAACGATAGTAATGTTAATAAAGACGCAGGACATAGCTTTATAAGTTTCATGTTTTATATATAATTTAGAGAACGCTCACCAGTTATGTACTTTTGAGAGTGACGTATGTAAAGTGAAGTTGTGTGCATTTAAAACATGCACAGTGGAGAGAATGTTGACATACCTCCATGCTACTTTAATGTAATGTGGCTAACATTTCTTTGGATAGTGTACATTTGGAAATTATACATGATCTAAGCACATTGCTAACTAAAATGACTGCTCCCTTGTGCTACAAAATCAGCATGAATTAGTCTAAAGTACACTATCCATAGCAGCTATTAAAATAGGGAAAATGAATTTTGCCAGACTAGACAATACCAGTTTCCGAAAGTGCAATGAATGAATTACCAAATATATAAAATGTAAAAAGAGTTAAAGGCTCTTTTTATACAATTTACCTCTGAAGTTCAGGAAGTGTAAATGCCCAAGTAGAGCTAGCACTTTTTTGAAAGGTGCAGATCTGAAGTAAGGCCAAGCTGTATACTCTATAACCCATATTACACCCATCAATCTTATACCAGAATAAAGTGAATAAAGGTTCTTTGAACTATACGTAAGATAAACAAGGTCTCTTTTTAAATAGCCAGTATAACCAGTTAGGAAAGCCGAGGAAATTCGTTTTCTTTAAAATTCTAACCCTATGCAAAATAGGAAACTGTAGAGCGCCACCAAATTAATTCTTATAAATGTACCTACCCGGAAGCAGCCTGATAATGCCCTCAGAGAAGTATTCTGAGTCTGTAGTCTCGCAACGAATGAGAGTCTCATTCCAGGTCATATCGAACATGTACTCAACTTCGCTGAAGGCCTTACGCACGCATTTCTCATCTGTGTGGTTGAATTTGGCGCTGTAAAAGTTGTATTCCTGGAAGTCTTTGTCTGTTTTCTTTTTTATGCTCCATTTAAGTTGACCTTGCGGGTAACCTGGTGTTCCTTCACACGAGAAAGTGGCGATTTTGTTTTCGAAGACTTCGGTGGGGAATGTTGTTTTCAAATTGTCCTTTGGCTTAGCTGAAATGCGAAATAAATATATTAACCCACATACATCATAATATATAATATTCTTTACCGTTCGACACGCAAGAATTCTGGTACCCTAAATTGTATGGCATAATTCGTTTTTGTTCAGATATTTGTAAGACATTTACATGGTATGTTGACAAAAAACGTCAATTACTCTGATGACGAAACTGAATTTCCAGTAGTGTTGTTTTCTTTCCAACTGGTATAAAGAATTTCTCATAATAGAACAGAAAAAGAGAAAATATTTAAGCTACTCTAATTGGTTCGATTTAACTCGATATATAAAATAAGGTTAGTTTATCTGTTGATTTTCAAAACAAAAGAAACAGACCTACAAAGAGTAACCAGCAAGCAAACAAATGATGGAAAAAGTTAATTTACGTTTATCTCTCGATATTTTTTTGCGATATATAAGTTCATGAATCACAATGTTTGTCTATCATTATTTTACATTCCAATCAATTAGCGCACGAATACTTACATTTTATTATCAAATTTGTACGAATTGGCCACATGCTGTATGTATCAATATCGCACAGGTAGGTTCCTTCGTCCTGACATTCGAGCTTGTCGATCTTCATATTCAGTGATTTCTCAGTGCCATTTACTTGTTTCCGGACATCAATTCGCTTGCGCAGATCTTTGTCGTTGACGGTTTTTCTGGTTCCATGAATAATCGAAAATATCGCGAGTCGAGTATTCTCTGTTGGAGAGGACCTTTGGATAGTCATAACCTTCCAATCGTCCGCAGCTGCACTGCATACAACTGATCCAGAGCCTTCACCAATGAATCCTCCCGTACTTGTAAATGTCAGCCCTTAAAACAAGACAACGATTAATCTTTAGTGCTTCTTAGAATTCGCATGAGACTGCTAATGTTCGTATACATATTTTGCATACTTTAAAAGTGTGCTGTTCACATAATCTCGTTTAGAGTTTCCTTTATTGCTTCCATTGTTATATTTGCTAGTTGATTACCAATGTCTTCAAGGGGTTTGCTTAGTGTAACATTACTTTACTGTTGTGGTGATAAGATAATGGTTGCGATTCACTATCATCCACTAGCACCACTACAACAATCACATTCACACTTATTTACCATTATTACAGCAGCAGCAGCAACAGCATAAACATCTTTAGGGTGTCAACAGCAACAGCAAATATAAACTCTGCAATCTCGTTGTTGTCTTCTTTCAGTGCAATAATTAATGCTTCTATTTTCTTTTTGTATAAAGGTATCAAGAAGACATGAAGGTAGATTGAAAACAGTTTCGTTTATACACTACATCAAAAATTATGAAGCGCTAACACGTCTTATTTCACCCGCATACCTAGCAGTGGACAGGATATGTTGGCCCTAAAAATTCTCCAATAAGCCCCATACAATTACAAATTGTGACGACGGTGAGCCCCTTGATCGTAGTGGGTCCCAGTAATTTTATCCTATTTATCCTACCCTGTCCGCGGCCCTGCCCGCATATTTATTAATATGAATTATTTTATATTTCGCATTTTTTAGGGTGTCATCGTCTCTTGTAGGATACTACAATGTGTGGTGCAGCTTCTTGATAGTTCTTTGCTCTGAAATGCAACTTGGTAGAGCAGTATATCTTGTGCCACATGAACTGCCCCATATCAGCACTTATTAGAATATGAGTAAGAACCAAGCCTACCTGACAAATAGGGGTACCGTGCATCCATTGTGAATGTAAATGAGATTATTATTCCAAATCAGGCACACACAAAGCGTACACTATAATAATTACTTCTGAGCAATCTGATTAAAATCAGATCTCCACTCTCCTAGGTGAAGATCTGACAGGGCTGATGGGTCGTGTTCTAGTGGCCGATGTTATTACCATAATCGCTAATTATATCAGTCAATTAGACGAAGCCTTATATCATCACGTTTGTGAGACTGAACTGGAACTATCTGAGTCACTTTAATATTTTTGAAAGCCGCATTTCCATTGGGTAATTCAAAGGTCACTAGAACTTGACCCTTAAGCGGTCGATGTTAGATCTTCACCTAGGTAAATTGAAATTTGATTGTAATCAGATTGATTTCTTAGAGTCCCAGGTTCCTATAAACATTTCACTGCCAAGTTCAAAGCCGCAGATCATTTAGGTCGGTCTGTCTCTTAGAAACAGACATGCTGCTTAGGATGTGAATTATATACGATAGCAAGGTAGATTGACTGCAACGTACATAATCTACCATTCAATGAAGAACAGCGAATATTTCACACACACACACACACACACACACACACACACACACACACACACATATATATATATATATATATATATATATATATATATATATATATATATATATATATATATATATATATATCCTCCGAGTTTATTGCCATTTTGTAGCTATCGATTGCACATTTAGTCATATGATTTGTGAATGTATGGAATACTTACAGTCAGGTGGTCCAGATGGCGTTGTTGTCGCTGGTGTAGTCGTCATAACAGCATCCATCTGTGTAAGTGTATCACTATACGCATGTGAGTTGACGTCCATGACTTTCAAGGATGAGACAATATCTTGTACCAATGTATCGATTCCATCCATTGTTTTGTTGAAAACTTCGAACCGCTCCATTACGTCCGTTACTAGTTCTGATCGGTTATACTGTGGGCCAGATCTATACAATTTCGGTTTCAAGTCATCTAATGTTTTATTATTAGCTGCATACTTCTTCAGGATGGCTTCAAGGGTCTTTTCCATAGCATTCACAGAGATTTCAATGTCTGTGAATTGTTTGTCTGGCTTGTCAATACCGAAGTCTTGAATTTTTCTCCTTATTTTAGAAACGATGCTTTTCACAGATTCGGTTTTCTGTTTAATGTCTTCAATCGCAGAATTTGACTTCGCATGGGAATCGCTAATATTCGAATACCTATTTTGTAACTTAGGAAGTGTATTGTTCACATAATCTCGTTTAGACTTTTCTTTTACCAGTTCTATCGTCATATTTGCCAGTTGATTCCCAATTTCTGCAAGGGGTTTGCTTATTGTCGTACTATTTTTCTCTGCTGCGGAGATTGACTTAATTACATTTTGAACACTTGTTTCAGCTGCAGCATGATCCTTGTTAAGTCTCAGTAAGGTTGTGTCAGCATCGTGAATATTTAGGGTCTGGTTTGAAATAGTAGTTTTCATCCGTTCAAACGTTTTGTTGACCCCGTCGAAAGTAGACCAAATACTGTACAGGGTCTTATTAACTTGATTGGTATTTAATCCAACAGCTTTTAACTTTTCTCGGATTTCTGCACCGCCTTTCTCAAGTACGGGGTCTTTCATGTCACCATACGTGTTGTCTAAGTCACTCAGTGTATTTGTCAGCCCCTTTAATTTGGTACTCAAATTAACAACATCTTTTTCCACTTTCTTAATCTTTCCTCCTGTCTCTGTACTGGAGTTTCCTAACGACTGTATTTTTTTCTCAGTCTCAGTAAACGTGTCCAATGTGATGTTGATTTTCTTTATGTTGCTGTCAATTTCCTGGACAGATTTATCCATACCTTTTACAGTCTGATCCATTGTTTTAAGCTCCTCGTCAAAAGTAGCAAGAATCTGATTGACATTGCTAAATCGTCTCTGAATTTCTTCTATAGACGCGTTTACATCGCTCAGTTGTTCGACAGAAGATTTCAATTCCGCGTATCTCAGTTTCATATCTGTGAAGTTTATGTGCATGCTGTCGGTTAAATTGTTCATATATTTCAGGTCTTTATCCATTAGCTCAGTTGACATATTGAGTGTTGAATAGTTCTTCAGCCGGTGCTTCACTTGCTGAAGCTTATCTTCGATTACTGCCAATTTGTTGTCCAGAGCTTGGATATGAATGCCAGTACTCTCGAAAGATTTATTAAGGTTCTTATAATGTTCTTTTGAAACTGGGAGCGAGTCGTTTATGTAATCTAACTTTTCTTGTTCTTTTATCAGTGTCTCATTGAGTAACGTCAACGATTTCTCTAGGTCCGAAAATGCAGACACAATACCAGGCTGCTCTGCTACAAGACGTTCCAGAGTTGTGTTGATATGGTACATAGTGTCTCGTAAGTTAGCCTCTCTCCCATCCACATCGCGTATTATATCTTTAAGTTTGTCCAAGCTGGTGGCATTTCCATGTAGTTTTTTAACGATAGACTCATAATCGCTTTCGGCGATGGAGAAAGATTTGAGTATGTTATCACTAACATCTTTTGAAGATTTTGTTGCATTTTGAACTCTCTTCATCTTCTCTTGAACGTTGTTTATCATACTTTGAAGGTAGGAGTTATTGATGTGTTGGTATTTTGAAAGCATTGCATCTATTAGACTCTTTGTTGCTTCTACCCTTGGCTGAAGAGAATCCACACCACCGGCCGCTGCTTTCAGATTCTCACTTACGTCTTCCATCTTTGATCCCAAAATATCCGTCTTGTTTACCATATCCATAAACGAACCAAGTGTGCTGTTTATATCATTTAAATACGAGTCTAGCAAACTAGTTCTATCCCCAATGGTAGAGGCGTTAGCTTGAATATTTTCAAGAGAAAATCTCGTTTCGTCAATGGTATTATTGAATATTCTATATCTATACTGAACTTCCGATATAGACCCGGCTCTGTCTTGCAGATAGGAAACATTCAGTGCATTAAAATTATCACTTGTGTTTTCAAATTGCACGAATAAGTTAGCGACCGTTGTATTCATGCTACGAATATGTTCCATTTCACTCGTTAAGTTAATATCTACAGAAGGCAGCTGATTCATCATCTCTGTCATTTTTTCCAGTCTGTCGTTTAGAGTATTCAGATCCTCCTCTGCGTCTCGTACGTATCTTTCTGTCCATGCGAGAGATTCATTCGTCTTCTCGTATTTTGTCATCATCTTCGGACGGTTTTCCTGAATATAATGGAGTTTATTCTGTTCATGGAAGAGGGTATCATTGAGATTGCTAAGCAGCTCGTCCAATTGAAGGACGTCATCCCACATCTCTGTTGTGTTTATGTGGACATCTTTTAGGCCAGATGCTACAGTTTGGACTTGTGATTCTATTGCAGTCTCTTCCATGTCGGCATTTCTTAAAAGCTTCTTAAGGTCTTCAGTAGTTGTAGTTGAATTGTACATCGTACGAGTTAAATTTTCATACCGTTTTAATGCATCTGTTTCAGTGTCTTCCAAAGTGTGCAGTCGATGGTTTGTTTCATTGAGAGATGCATTCAGAGAGATAAGGGAATCAAATATACTTGAAACAGTACCATTCTCAGCGAGTGAAGTGTGATTTAGATCTTGATATATTTCTTTCATTCTACGAATCGATTCATCAAGATGAACGGTATTATTGGCAATGTCTTGTAATAAAGTCTTGTTTTTCGTTATCGCGGTACTTAAATTATGGAGACTTATATTCAAAGTTTCCATTCTCTCCTGAAGAATTGATAGTTCAGTCAAATCTTTATCCAAGTCATCTAGCATGTCGCTGTGGGTAAACATGTTTGATGCCATAGAAGACAGAGTCTTATTCATGACACGAAGATCCTTCTTAAGTTTCGTCAATGTTTCGTTGAATTTGTAATACTTGTCTTGAATCTCGGTAAGTGTGCCATTTAAATCGGAAAGTAAAACCAAATCTGATTTGAGGCTATCATACGTATTTTTCATATCTTTGTATTCGGTAAGTAAGATGTTTGAAGTTCTGTCCATTTCATCCAATTCTAATGATACATTGGCCAAAGGAATTCCAATGGTTTTGAAGTCTTGCATGCGTTTCTTTGTTGCATTCAGCTGAGTTGATATATCTTCTAGCCGATTTATCACAGACGTTAGAGCGTTGTCAGTAGAATTAAGGAATGTACCAACTTGATGATAGCTTTCTACCATTTCTGGAAGAGTTATGTTTACCAAGCGCACCTTCTGCTGTTCATGCTTAAGTTTCTCCTCTAATTCAATGACAGAGACTTTCAGTATGTCCAGAGTCACATTCATGTTTGCAGCTTCTATATTTGTTATGTTCAAGGCTATACTAACGTCAGCCAGTGTACTGGATATGGCCAAGCCAGTATGGTTTACTTGAACTAGGGTTCCGCGCAATTGGTCTAGGTCAGATGTCATATCAAACAATGTAGAATTCATCTTTTCAAAGTCACTTGCTGCTTCGACAAAACTCTTCGCCTTATCTTTAACCTTCTCTGAAAATGTATACAATGTTTGCTCAATGTCTTTGATCTTCTGTTCCAATAATGGTTCATCCGTTCTTATTCCAGCTTCCCTTACATCTCGAAACGTGTCCTGTAGTTTTCTATAGGTATTGTTAAGAGAAGAAATATCTAGCATCAACTTTTCCAGCCATGATTCAGTTATGTTCTTATTTTCTTTCACATCAGCTATTTCTTCTTTCTGTCGCGTAATGTTTTGATTCAATATATCAAACTCATCCAATGTTCTGGTAATATGATCCATTGAATGGTGTACTTTTGAGATTGCAGCATTCAACTCCGAAAAGCTGTTTACCATATTATTTACAACATTGCTCGCATTATCTACGGCGTAACCGAGCTCCGTGTATATTTTCTGAAGTATTGATAAACTCATGTTTTCTCCAAATACTCTCGTTTCTGTGGCTGTTATATTCTCTTGTAACATTTCTAAAATCCAGCTCATATTTTTGTATTGTTCCTGTAGATTATTAAGTGTTTCATTCATTGTTGTAACATTATCTCTCATTTCAGATAACGAAATATTGATTGTTGGATATTGATTCAGCCTCGACTCTAATTCAGTGATGCGTCCGTCTAGGCGTGACAGAGATCTTGTTATAGCTTGGATGGAATTATTTGCTTTGGATAGATTTTCACTTTCACGCTGATGCTTTTCCTTTATAGACGGTAAAGCGTCTTCAGAATATGAAAACTTCTCTTGTTCTCGGTGTAATGTTTGATTCAGTTCAACCAGATCCTTGTCCATTGATGTTAAAGTTTTGTTCAGTGCGAATACATCCTCAGAAAGATCATCAAAAGATACATTCCAATATTTCAGTCTACTCTTTAGATGTACATACTCCATATCAACATGGTCCAACATGTCTCGCATCTGCTCACTTGTATTTACAGTTGTTCTGAATGTAGTAATGAGGTCATTGAAGGCCTTGTCGATGATTGCAATGGTCTGACTCAAATTCCTTGTCACATTATCTATATACTGAACTACGGTAGATATATTGCTAATTCTACTATCGAAGTAGGATGCGTTACCATCTAACATGATTTGACTGACGTTACTATATTTTTGTTTCATGCTTGATAAAGTCTGATTGTATTCATTCAACTTTATCTTTAATTTAGAAAGAGATTCTTCTTTTTTCTGAATGGACAAACGGAAATCATCAATGTCATCTTCCATGATGCCAAGATTTACAGATGTATTGTCGTATTTGTCAAGCAGTTTGTCAATATCACTCATTGTACTGTTAATGTCTACTACAGAGTCCTCAAAACCTGATATAATCTTTGTGGCTGAATTGAACATCCCATTTATTGTTGTTAAATGTCCAGTAAAATGCCTTATCCTCTCGGTGATCATGTCAATTGTGTTTGATTTGTTTATAAAGGTGCCGTTTTCTGTCCACAATGTTCCATTTATGGTTTCCATTTCTTTCATTGCATCCTGTAGTGATGTTTCAGCATCCTTCAAAACTGAACTAAAGGTATGTATTGTGGAATTCAATTCATCAAGCGATATATTAATTGAAGGCTTTCTCAGCAACGTTGCATCGATTGCTTCAAACCTGCTTTGAAGTTTTAACAGTGTATTCACCGCTGTTTGCAGGTCATTTTCTGAGTTCAGAATTGCGTTACTGAGATTACCATACCATGTTTTAACTGAAGGTATAGTCTGGTTGATGTAGTCGTCTTTCTCCGTTTCTATGTATACAGTTTGTAGATCCTGGACATATGTGTCCAATAGATTGACAGCATCAGTCATGTTTTCTATGTCTTTCTGAGTATACATTGCTTTCTCTGACAATTCTATCACACTATGGTTCGTCTGGTCTGATACTCTGGAAACGTTGCTGAGAATAATGCGCAGCTCGCTCAGGTCACTTATAATTCCGTTCATTTTTTCTGCTGATGATACAAAATGTCCATTTGTTTGGTTGAATGTTGCCTCAAGATCACTCACATTGGTATTAATTTTGTCTTTTAAATGTTTGAGTGCTGTCATCAATGTTTCTACATTTGATCTCTTCGCCTGAATTTCAGAGCTATTAACATATCGAAATCTGGATTTCATGTTATCGAAAACATCTTCTAACTGTTCAAACTTACTAATGGTAGGATTTGTTTGATTTCTAATTATTGATAAGATCTCACTTGTATCGTTCATCTTCTTTGTTAACTCACCTATCCTTTTAGTTTCAACGCTAAAGGTATCTAAGGACAAATCTATCTTTGAAATAGATTCTAGTATGTCTTTTAATGAATTATCTTTAGCGTCGATAGTGAACTGAAGTCTATCTGCTGTAGCAATAATGTTGTCCAGCGTCTTGTTTACTAAGGTGAACTTTTCAACAATCTCAGTTACAGTCTCATTTAGATTATGGATGTATTCACTTCCTTCAAGATAACTTTCATTGAGTTCTGTGTACTGTCCCTCAATATCATGAACCGATTCTGATAACAAAGAAAGTATTTCTTTACTGTTGGAAATCTCCTCTTCTTCCTTTGATAAAGAAATATTCATATTTGCAATTGTTCCCATCCTGTCGGCAAGATTGGTAAGTGCTGACTTTGCATCGTTTATTGTATCATTAAATCGTTTCTTCTTTGTAAAAGTATACACTAAAGACCTGTTAGCCTCTATAAAGTTTTCCCTCAGACCCGGGAGTGTATCGTCAACGTAATCCACCTTTTCACGTTGAATATACATGTCCCTTAGTTCTCTAAGTAGGTCCTTTACCTTAGAAGCAAGACTATTTGTTTCATTTACAAGATTTGATGCCGTCGTTAAATTCAACGAAAAGTCTATAAAGTTTCTTTTCAGTCCTAAAGTCTGATTAGTTGCATTCATTATGACACTCTTTAAGTAGGATATATCACTTATGGATCCATTCAATGTTTTATTTGTCGACTCAAATTTGCCATCAATTGCAAGAAGTCCGTCAAAAAGTGAGCCATTTCTCCCCTCTATTTCCGATTGTTTCAGTAATACTTCTTTGAGAGTATTTTCTATCTCCTTTCGCTTTTTGCTGATGCTAGTACTATTTACACGACTGTAATCACCAACAAGCTCTTGAAATTCAGAATGGAGGTCAACAATAGTATCCTGTAACATAGTAAACGATTGATTGAAATCTTTTTTGTCCTCTTTCATTTCCCCCAACTGTGTTCCTAATTCATCCAGATCGGACACAAGGTCTCCGTATTCATCCAAAGTTGTATTTGCATCTCTGATAATATCATCAATCTCTTTTATCCTTCTATCTGATTCATGCAGATACATTCTATCAGTACTGAATGATTTTAGAGCAGAGTCCAATGTTTTGTTCAGTCTTTCAAATGTATCAATGATATGGTCGATGGTTTCTTCGGGTCTGTGTTGGTAGTCCTCTCCCTGAAGAAAAGTTTCATTTAGTGTGTTATAAATGTTTCTAGCTTCCGTGAGCGATTCATTTACAGTTGCTAAAAACAGTTCCTCAGTTTTCAACAACTCACGGAGCTTTGTCACCGAGATATTTACCGCTGGATATGTTTCAAATCGTGTCACTAAGTCTTCAAGTGTAGTCTTTGTGTCACTTAGATTTTCTTCGATGTTTTCTTTGATATTAAGAGCCAACAGGTGTGAGTTATTTGCAGATTTATATTTTTCCCTTAGTTCCTGAATGTGTCTGCTTACGTAATCAAACTTTTCCTTGTCTTTAAAATGCCCATCTAACTGTTGAAGAAGGTCTCGCAAGTGTTTTATATCGTCAGGCACACTTTCCAAATTGTTCCTCCATTTTTCCGTAGACTTCTGCACAAATGTGTTGTTGTCCTGCAAGATGCTCGTCATTGTTGAAATATTTCGAAGGGTTTCCTCTAAATTATTAAGTTCGGTAAAGTTGTCATAGAATGATGTTTTCAACTCTTTCTCAAAATAGTCATAAGTGCCATTAAGCATGTTCGAAAGTGAATTAATGGTTTCTCCACTGATGTTCAAGATATTTTGAACCTTAGTTACAATGTTTTTAATATTCGTTTGTAAATCATTGATGCCGGTTGTATTCAGCATTTCATACTGCGAGTTCAAGTTATTAAAAGAGTTGTTTATCTGATAAAGTTCGTCTGCGAAGTTTGTTCTGTCATCACTTAATAACGTAAGATTTCTCTTTGTGACTTCTATATTTTTATCAAGTTCCGTAATGTCCTTTTCCAATTTCGTATAATTGTCAACAATATAATTTAATTTATTGATTGCAGAACCGGTTCGTGCCAAAATTAATGTATCTTTCCCAAGAGCAAGTTCCATCTGTCCAGCTGTTTCCTCTATGGATAACATAGTATAATTTATCTTCTTAAACTTATCTCGGACCTCATCAATCGTCTCGTTGTCAGTAAATGAATAGTAATTTCCTTTCAAAAAAGGATATTCCAGGCCATTAAATACTTTGCTAATTCCCTTATATAGCTCATTATCTAAATTCAGATCTGTGTGGGTATAATTGACAGACTCAGTTAAATTCGACAACGAAATATTAATGAATGGAAAGTCTTTTAATTTCTTAGTTAATAGCGATAAATCGTCAGTTACCCTCATATGTCTTCCTTGTACGTCGGCTATATATGCACTTAAGTTCGGAAATGTATTATTTATATCGTTATATTTCTCGACCAAATCTTGCAGATTGCTTATCACGAAATCCACTATTTCTTGTTTCTTGAACGTTTCGATTATTTTGGAAAGGTTTTCCAGTAGCTTTTGCATATCTAATGTAATTCGTTCCGTAACCGACGCATGACCATTTGCATTAAGTTTCCCCTTTACAATCAAGTCTTTCGTAATATTAATGAATCGGTCGGCCGTTTGCGTAACATTTTCCATCTCCTCTCGCGATGATATTATCCCCTGAATTAAATCTTCTCTATCGGATGTTCTTTCAGACAAATCGTGCAAGTTATGAATGGTCTCTCGAACAGCCCCGTGCGTTTGTTGTAAAGCTAAGGTAATATTCCGCAAAGACTTGTCGAACGGGATGGAAAGAGAATCAAAAACTGATTGGTTTATGCCACTAAATCTTTCATTTATATCCATGAAAGTAGCATTCAATTCTTTGCCCCTCTCGTGTAGTGTAGTTAGATTTTCGGACAATGGCGAGACAGATGATGTCAATTCTAGTAGCGATATCTGAAGATTTTCAATATCTTTCCGAGTTTTGTTATATGCAAATAAACTTGTGTTTAAGTGTCCAAACTCTTCTAAAACTGTGTCGGCAGAGTCCGATATGAGGTCCAGTTCTCTGTTCATTACACTCAAGTCTGAATTTATGTTGTTTAAAGTTTGATTTAGCCTCTGAAATCGATCTTTGATTTGTTCAAGCGATTCTTGATCGCTATAGGTTTCGCCATTTACATACAGAAGGCTGTCGTTTATGTTTTTCTGAACGTTCTCGACTTTCTGTAGCCATTTTGTAATATTGTCCAATTTTTCGGTCATTTTGAAAGCTTCTGATTCTTCTAACTTTAGGGAAACATTTAAATTTTTAATACTGAATATTCGATCATTCAAATTACTATGCAAATTTCGAAGCAATGCCACTTTTTCACTCACGTCCGTTAATTTCTGATGAATATCAAGCCTTGTGCGATTCAGAGATTGGGAATGTGTGAAGACATGAGGAAATGTTTTATTTACATAGTGCATTTTTTGGCGTTGTATGAAAAGTGTTTTATTAGTATTATGCACTGTGTCGTTAATACGTTCAATGTCTATGTCAGTAGTTGTGATTCGAAGGTTAACGTCTTCAATTTTTTTCAGAAGGCCCTCAATAGATTCATTTACTGGAAAGTATACCGAATCAACATCATCCAAAGTTGAATTGAAATTTTCCTCCTTATATGTTGACTTCCTCAAAATTCCGTCGCCTTTGGTAAAGTTTTTTTTGACATCTGTAAGTTCCGTGTATAACGTTTTCAATGTTTCATTTACATCAATAAGGGTACTGTTAACGTCCTTCATAGATTCATTTATAAATGTATTCACTCTTTCAACAATATCTTCAGTTACGTTTTGATATTCATCTTTGATATTCATCAAAGATTTGTGTAAGCTTTCAAGATGCTGCATAGCTGTACTGAGTTTGAAGATTGTGTCATCGTAGACCTTTTCAGCCTGTTGGACTCTTTCTCCTAAATGAGTCATCTTAATATCTGTGTAGTTATACCGATCGAGAGAAGCACTTAAATTGTAAACCCTTTCATTCAGGGCATGGATTCCGTTAATGGCTGATGACAAATTAAAATCCGAAAGATTCAAGGTTAAAACGAATCCGTCTAATGTTGTATTAACTGATGAATAGATCTCTTTCATCTCATCAAGGGTCATATTAGAATCATCTGTCTTATTAAAATTTCCTTGTAGTGACTCAAAATCTCCTATTGTCTGCGTTAGTCCAGTCTCTTCCACAACAAATGTTGCATTGTTATTAGCCAACAATTTGTGCATGTCCTTTGTTGACGCATTTACATTTGTAAAATCGTGTAGTTTTAACTGAAGCGCGTCTACATTGAAAGCAGTGTGGATATTCGTTAGCTTCGCATCATTTAGAGCCATCCTTGTCTTCGAAATAAAGTAATTCACAGCATCAAATTTATCTTTTAAAGATGGTAAGTTGTTGTTCTTATAATTGTATTTATTTTGTTTCACATTTAATGTATTGTTTGCTTTGTCCGTTTCCGTGGTTAGTGATATAACCATATTGGTAACGTTCAGAATATATTTCACAATATCATTCATTTTCGATTGCTGCTCATCAAACGAAATTGATGCATTTCCGACAGCCACCTCCATGTTGTTCAGAATAAACTCTCCGTTACTCAGATCCAAACTCGAGTTACTGAATACAGAGGTAGCACTGGAAAACCGGTCTCTTGTTTGGGAAAATGTAATATTGAGAGTCATTAGTTTTTGCAAAAGGTCTGCTATCGAAGTATCAGTAACCGCCAATTTTTCGTCAATATTTTTGTACATAGATGATGCATTAAAAGTCCCGTTTATGTCGTTGTATCTTCTGATATATTCTGTGGCATTTTTTAACGAATCTCGTTTATTTAGAAGATCGCTAACATTCTTAATAGATTCCTTCAGCATTTGCTGTAGAATTTCACCAGAATTGGATACGGTTTCCATATCTTTGCGTATGCGATGATTCGTCTTCAAAATATTCGTCAATGTGTCGAATTTGTCATGAATTCTCGTCATCGATTCGCCCATATCAGCGAGATTATGGTCATATCCGTCCACGTTAATCCCCACATTATTAAGTAGTGTACTACTTTTATTTATTTTTTCCTTCCAATCTGATAGCGAGTCGTTGATGCTGATAGGATTGAGATTTTTATCCCAAAGTAAGGCATTGACAGAATTAACGTCTTTCATGTCTCCATTCAAAATGATTCCCATGTCTAGTAAGGTCATATTATACACCCTCAAATCATTTATTATTTCGTTCAGCGATACGTTGACATTGCTGGCACTATCAAGCAAATTAAGAAGACTCGGAACCATGGTTTGGAGAGTTTCCAAACTTTGTGTCAGATTGTTCATTGTATGCATCGTTCTTTGCGACCTGTCACTGATATATTTATTTTGTTCTTGCATCGCAGGAATAGTTCCATTAAGATACATCAGTTTTTCTCCTGTTTCATTGATCTTTCTTTGGATTCTATCCACTTCATCCAAAACACTGTTTACAGGATCGGAGATGTTGTGTCCATAGAGCCCAATGTTGGATAATTTTACATTAATTCTATACCATTTTTGAAAGGTAGTTTCGTACGTTTCCTGGACATGCGACAAGAGATCTTTTGCACTGACGCCTTTATCATTCAAGTTTGATAACCAGTCCATTTTTATTTGAGCGTCTGTTTTCAGATCACTGATATCTGACTGAACATCTGACATCAGTTCACGTAGGTGTGGAAATGCATCTTCAAATTTTGTAAATTGAGTCGCAATTGCATCAAAATGTTTTTGCAAGTTCATCAGTGTTACGTTTACGTTCAAGATTGTTTCATTCGCGCTTGGTCCAGTGAAACTGACCTCATCTAGGTTTTCCGCCGTTTCAGTTACTGTTTGATTGGCATTAACCAGTGACTGGTAGAAGTTGGACATTTTGTCCATAAGGCTGTTAACGGCAGTCTTTACTAGCTTGAGGGAATCTTTCATTATACTGGACTTAGACTTTACAACGGAAAATGTTTCATTAGAAGTCTTTATCGTAGTAAGCATATTTGATAAGGAACCGTTAAGAGCGTCCATGTTATTGTCCAGGACGAGCAATGTCTTGTTACTTGAAATCATGACATTCTTGATACTGTCAAAGGTTTTATTGATGCTATCGATTTTTGTATCAATTTCGTCAAGATTGGAATCCATCGGTGATAGAGCTTCGTTTATATCATCCATGTTCAGTTTTGCCGTCTTTACAGCTCCATCCATATCTGCCAATGTTTTGTTCACATTTCGTACTGTCACATTCACTTTCTGTAAAGTTTCTTTGATTTCGTGCAGAGTTAAATTCATTTGATTAATAGTCTGATTAAGGGTTGTGAAAGTGTTATTTATCAGATCCAACGCCTCCTCTAAACCATGAAACACATCGAACAATTTTTCAGCCTGGTCATCCATCTGATCTAGTTTCTCATTGACATTAGTTAATCCATTTTCCATCTCAATCAGAGTCCCGTTCACGTGCAAAAGTTCGTTCAGCATGTAGAACACTGTCTCATCTTTCAAGTTGATGGTAATGGTCCCATTTGCATCGTAAAGTGTCCCGTTCAATCTTTCTAGAATATTAGTTATATTTTTCAACCATTTGAATGTTTGTCCCAAAGAATCATTCATGCCCACTATAGACGTGTTCATATTATCTACTGTATTGTTCATGTTTACTATGGAATCGTCGATATTAAATAATCTTTCAATTACCTCCAAGGATGTTCCAGTAAAGTTGGAGAATGTTTCGTTCATAGATTTTAATGCGGTACTGATGCCATGGAATTTTATATTTAACTTATCTGTTGTAGAGTTCATTTTACTCAGAGACTGTGCCATCCTTTGCAATCGCTCTTCCACACCGAAAAGTCTTTCATGTGATCTTTTAGCCGTGTCAAATATATTAAGCAGCGAAATATTGATCCCAGATAAGCTTCCGTTCACTTTATCGATCTTGATAGTCAAATCAGATATGTTTGAGTCCATGCTACCGACTGTTTTATTCATACTTTCCAATGTTTTGTTTGAATATAAAACCATATCGTTAATTTCCGCCAATGTCTTGTTCATGTCTTTTAAGGAACCTCTGACATCAACAAGAGTATCATTCATTCCGAACACAGAATCATTCATGTTGAATATGGTCCCGTTCATAATCTGGAAGGCCTTTTCCAAATTACGCAAAGTAGAATCCATGTTATCAATTGTGTCGTCCATATTAAATACAGAGTTATTCAAACCTTTGATGAATTTTTTGAAGTCAGCCAAAGTGGTATTAATGGACAAAAAATTTGTTTTTAGATTGACCAGAGATTCACTCATGTTCCTTAATGCCTCTATCAGTCGATCTATTGTCTGGTTTTTGACATTCAGAATGTCATTCAAATCCTTCAAAGTGCCATGCATATTATTCAGTTTGTCATTAAGGGAAAATATCTCATTATATATTTCATCTGCTGTGTCCTTCATCTTTTTTATTGTGTTGATAGTATCGAAATCAAGAGGTTTGTGTGCAGTGTCTATGAGCCAAGTGTCTATTGGTCTGGATTTCCAAAAACCTAAGCAGAAAGGCAGAAAGTGATATTAATGCACAAACGTTTGCAACACTCAACAAATCTGATTTGTGACAAAGCTTTGTCTAATTGATACTTAATATTAAATAAATTTTGCTTGGATGCTGATAACCGCCATGTGATTGCATTTTTGTACATCTTTAGTTTGTTACCTTGTTACCGCATTTTGTTCATTAACTGCATTTATACCAACTTCCTCTCGGGAAGTTATGAGACTTTATATGCAACGACCACTGTAAAAGAGGAGACTGAAGGTAGTGTATTAGTGGATTCTAACTACGAAAATGTCATATATTTCGTCGCACTGGTCATCGATCGAATGGAAACCAGCGCATAAAGATTCTCTTAATGATGCATTCCATAAACAATAGCAACACTACTATAGATATTTACATATGAAACAAACAAATAACGTCATATGATATCACAACATATAAATTTCAGTACAAGTTAGGCTTTCGCCTATACAGTGTTTCAGTCCTAGTTGTTTTCGTGACAAATAAAATGAGGATAACAAAAAATAAACAACTATAAAAAGAAGAAAAACTAGTGTGCAAAGTGTCTTAAAATCACATGATATATGAAACACGCACGTTAATTCCGCTGACAAATGCGAATAAGCAGTGGCAAAGATTAAGTGTAATAAGCGTTACTTACGATTACAACAGTATGTACAAATATTATATGTTAATTAGCACCATATGTTAAGCTGCCCACTGTGCGCTGGATAATACTTTGTGTACATGACGGGATGATAAACCAAAGGACTTGGTTTCCAAGGAAATGAGACTAAATCAGCTGAAAGAAGATTATATATATATATATATATATATATATATATATATATATATATATATATATATATATATATATATATATATATATATGTATATATATATATATATATATATATATATATATATATATATATATATATATATATATATATATATATATATATATATATATATATATATATATATATCTGTGTGTGTAATACCAGTTTTCAGGTTTAACTTCAAAGATTGATATTATATCAATTAGAAATATAAGCGAATACCCTGATTACAGCTGAAACATTATTTTATGAATGTATGGGTTGCTATTATGCGATAAAACAAAGTGAAGTAAGTTAAAGCGTCATTACATCAATGCATTAAAACAAGAAATCTAACTTGCTTTGGGCTTTAGGCCCTGGAATTAAAGGGTAGTTTATCGTCTTCAATTTAAGTTAATATATTTGACAATACATCTCAAGCGCTTCTATCACTTCCGTAGCAAGTAGTCAGGCGCATCATATTTTCCTTGTTCAGTCAGAGACACATAATTATTAGATAAATGTATCTGTTCACGGAATATAAAAGAAAACAAATGCATATTCAAATTTATCCAAAAGGTCTACACAACATGAGTTTTGCAAATCTTTAAATGTTTTGCTCATACTTGGAATTACACATACAAAATACTTACCATAATGAAGAGGACGGACATATCCGAATAGATGATGAGGCGATATGATTCCTTTCAATCGAAAGTTTAGGTACGTATACGACGTTTCTGGTGTAACAGGACTATGTGAAATCGGTTTGAATGTCGATACCATCCGTATATCACTCCCGCTCTTGTAGTTAGAATACATGCTGTCGGATGGTAGGTGTACTTTTTCGTTCGGATTGTCAAAAAGCTTCCGAGGGCTCTTAAACAAATACCTGTCTACGTTGCCAGTAACGGTACCATAACCAAACGTATTAATGTAAGTTGGATGAATTATATTTGTAGGTTTCTGCCATGGTTGCTGTATTGGATATCTATATTGATAATTCATCGTAGATCCAGACATCGGATATTGAAATGGTTGTGGGGAGGTTCTACCGTTAAATATCAGAAAAAGCCATCGTTGGTTAATCATAGGATGAACAGCGGCTTGGTAGACGGACATTGTGGGATTGTACCATCTTGAAATATTATAGAAGTCCAGGTTTGGAAACCCACTTATTGGTTGCTGTTGTGAGGGCGTATACATTTTATTAATATTCACTGTATCTGTTTGCGGCGATGGATGTGTAAGTCCAATTTTTGTTAATTTAAATGTGTCCCTGTTTCTGTTGCCTCTTGTAGGATATATTGGCTGCTCTTTGATGTAGATCATATTTGTATTTCCAGCTTTATTTACTGCCGCATGGAAGCCGGGAATTAATTTGTTTTGTAACCTAGGATCCATTCTTATCGTTATCATATTTTGTTGTACTGATGGATTAATGAATGTATTTGGCGAATTCTGACTGACAAGATTTGTGACTTTGACTGTTTCAAAACCACTTGCAATATCGCTTATGACTGCTTCTGAAGGTTGATTGTTCTGAGTTTGCAGTGGCGACTGATTATTCGGAAACATTATTCTTTTTCCGAGGGTTCCCAATTGCACTCCTGTTGATCCGATTGGAAATGCATTTGTGAAGAATACTTGGGACTTGACTGGTAACTTGGGTACAACAGGCTTAAGGACGTTCACGTTCTTTAGCCCTGGCTGCGATACGTTAATACTCCAGGATGGAATCACGTTTACCAGTTTTCTATTGACTTTTTCCTTTTCATTATCAAGCTGAAGTATTTTCTCAACATGCTTTTTCCACCCAGCAACAGGTACCAGAGTTCCGCTTTTTCTAACGCTCTGAATCTCAAATGCATTTAGTGTCATTTCAAAATGATTTGGAGCGCCAACTGTTCCCGGCTTAACTCCAAGTTGTGGACTCAGTCCTCCATCGCTGGTTTTAGTTAAATTAACAATATCTTCTTTTGCTTCTATCATTCTAACTCTAGGTGTTGAGGTATCTGTGCTAGTGGAAGCCTGGTTTATATTTACTGAACGATTTGTAATTTCTGCAATTGTTTTGTCAATAGGTGAATTTACAATCAGTTCATTGGTTTTGATAACTTCAACCTTTGGTAGCAACAAACTTGCGTTCGTCAGAAGACCAATTGGTGTCATAAATATATTCCACAATGGTAATCTACTAGAACTAGTGATACGTCTAAAATCCTGCAGATCCTGGATATCAGGGGTTTGGATTTCTCGCAATGCTGGTGTACCCTCAGTAACATTTCCTTCTTCAATAGTTGTCACTCTTGGGCGGGCAGTTTGACCTAGAGTAATTGTTCCCTGAATTGGATTGCCATGTGGCACTGGTAGTTCCGGAAATGAATGTTTAACAGGTGATTCTATCACTGAAGTCAACGAGACAAGAACTTGTAAGCTTGCATCTGAAGCATCAGAATTGGAAGGCAAATATTTGGTCCGAAAAGGGGTTATTTCTGTTTCGACAAATCCTTGTAGGTGTAGCTGATTTGCAAACACGTTCGACGAGGTACTTGAAAATATGTGTTTCGGTGTTGCGTATGATACTATGCTGTTGATTGATGAACGTATTGATTCCTTCCATAAAAATGTCGTTTTGGTTGTATATAATGAAGATAATTGTATTTCCATGTTGCTTGCTCTCGAGGTCAAAATGGTCATCGTGGTCGACACCGGAGATAAAGGCGTTGATGCTGGTGCATTGCTGCTTGTTGCAATAAAAGTGGGATAGACAGTTTCTGCGTCTATTGAAATTATTGGTGACATCACTGTTTCGGTAAGTTTTGTTTGGCTTACTTCAGTTGTTGATAAGGCTAACGAAGGTGTCAATGTAAAATTAATCCCTTCATCATGCATTGTGGCTCCAAAAATCAAGAAAATATCAGATTTTAATTTCAGTATCTTCTTATTATTTGCTGACTCCGTTTCATTCACTTCCTTTTGGGAACTAGAATCAGGAACAGAAAAAGTCCTTGAAATTCTATCTGACCGCGCTTGCTTTTCTCCATCTGGAATAAACTCTCTCATTTCAACCGATGTGATTTGTTGGAATTTTGACGTCCTCGAAGAATAAATATTGTTAACAGATTCATAAGTTTTGTCATTCGATGGGAACAAGTCTGCAGTGTTTGCATGTAAACGATGCATGGATGGTAGTATTGTTGATATGATTGAGTCTTGGTTGACACTGTCGGATTGTCTGACATGAACTGATGGCATTTGAATGGGTTTACTGTTAATGACATCTTCATCTTCTATAAAGTCCTTTAACTGAACATCTGAAAACAGTCCTAGAGTTTTGGAACTACGTGGCATAACCTCGAAACCTTTCGCAGTGCTATATTTCATTGTCGTATTATTCCTGTCTACGTACAAATAAGTTCCTGAAACGTGCTTTTGGATACTCAGTGCAGCAGATGATGGTCTGATATGAATCATGCCTTCGGGTGACAAACTAGTATGCATTATGATATTTGATATGGATTTTGTATTACCAGACTCGTACTTAATGTCATTTGAGCCTTTGACTGTTATGTTAGATATGTTCCGAATAAGCGGAATTGTAATATTTTTAAAATTAATATTTTCCGATCTCGAGGAATGTGACAGGTTTATGCTGTTTAAGAAGGAAAACGTTGGACTGAGAGATGGCTGTATTTCTATCATGCCTCCAACAACAGGAGATGCCATGGTTAAATCTGAGAAAGTTGCAGAAGCGAAGAGTTGTTCACTTGCCTGATTCTTGGCATCTAATATCGGATTGTCTCCGATAGATGATCTCAAAGAGACTACTGTAGAAATTAATATAGGTAAATTAGAAATCGTGGGGTTTTGTGTTAAAATTAACTCTTGTAATGAATTTCGTATCAAGTCTGGCTTCAGACGAAACGCCGACCTAGTATTCTCTGCGTTGTTATCTGTGGTAGTTAGACTTATAGTCGAGTACAGCGGCAATGTCGGCATTATCGGAAAAATAAAGTTACTGCTTCGGATTGTCTCATTGTGGACTATTCTCGGTATAAACTCGTGGCGGATGTCAAGTTGCTTTTGAAGAAGCCACGGCTTTCCACTGACAGCCGTATGAAAAGCATCAGAATGTGAGAATAAAAACGAGATATCGCCCGCATGATCCCTTTGACTGTTTGGCAATATATTTACAAAGCTTGTTTGTGTTAGTAAAGGCACAGGTGATACATCGGGTGTAATTTTGTTCATTAGTATTATGCTGTGCTGAATTGTATTATCGAAAAATAAAGCTGTGCTTGGTTTTATATGAGCGCTGGTGAGATACAGAGAAGCAGTGCTGGATAAAGTGTATGAAGAGTCAATTATGTGATCTGTTAGAACATTGCTCTGTTTTACAGATTCGTCGTTAGTATATAGTGATATTGGTACATCAATACTGAATGAGGTGGACTTACTGTCGTCTGAAAATGGAAAAAGGAAAGGAAATATCAATGCTGTATCAAACATGCAAATAATTTCTTTTCTTTAATATACAAGCTTCAAGGAATAAAATCTCACATATGTACGAATCTCAGATGAAACTATAGTCCGATAATACAAACCCGTTTGTTTGTACCGTCCTACCGATTGAAATAATGGAAACCTTTAATGTGATAAAAAGTGCAAGGAACTTAGTCAATTCATTCATTGATTTACAGTTTCTAACCTGACTCTTGAGTAGATTGGCCCTAACACCGCCATCTTATGCGCGTTTCATGCTTAACGGAAGTTTTCAGTGCAATAGACGGGCTTGCTCGGATAAATTTCCAGTTTCTGGACAGGTCCATTTTCAGAAAAGGGGTGTGTCACGATTACAGATGTATAAACATAAGTCGTCTGCTTCCGATATTTATAATGTCGAATTAAGCAAAGGAAAATGACAACTACGCTTTTCATGTGGATTTAGCAAGCGGTTTAATTTCTATGTTTATGTATGCAGAGGGATATAATTCCAAACTCTTAACGTTATGTAATCTACGCAATTATTCAGCATTTGCCGAACAGGATGAACTACGTCATTATGTTGTCTGATGGAAACAAAAACTAGCCTATAGCGTACGCAATATGGCGCCGTGTTAGTATGGAAAGTCCAATAAGGATGAACTGGTGCAGGGGATGCGAGCATTAGTGCCATTCTGATCACAGTCAGGTTAGAAATTATAAATCAATGATTCAATTGACTTAGTTCTGTGCACTTTTTATCATATTAAACATTCTCATTTTTAAAATCGGTAGGGGCTACAAACAAACGGCGATGTATAGTCGGACTATACACCTTCTACGTAAGTATGTGTTTACGTATCTCTCAATATAACGTCCAGTATACTGTGAAATAAATAATGCAATCAAATTTGATGGAAAGCGGAACAAAAGGTTATGTATAACATCGTCAATTTAAGTGTGAATATATTGTTATCTGTACTCAAACGTATATTTTACTAAGGATTAAGAGGATTACCGCCATTTAACAATGAGGAGAATGTCGAAATGTAGAGTAGCTTCATAGGCTATACGTACCGATTGGAAACGTTGGCCGTGGGATTTTATCTGGCATTGGCAGTTTTTCAGTATCTACCGTTAAGCTCCGAAGGTACACCAAAAACTTTCGAATGACAAGGTATAGTTTTTTATCCGCAGTGTGCCTTCCGGATCTTAACATGATGATCTCTTTAATTCTTTCGGGGTTCTTCGTTGCCTTGTTCTCCTCGAAATCGAGTGTTATATGTACACCAAGACCGAAAGGATCATCTGATGACCTGGTGTTGAATAATAATAATAATAACAATAATAGTTGTTGGTGTTGTTGAAGTTGTTGTTGTGTTATTATTATTATTATTATTATTATTATTATTAAGTTCTGAGGTTAATAAGTCTGGTTCCGAATAAATCAGCTAATTTTATTTGTAGTCCTGAATAATAGACATTGAAACCATAAATGCAATTTATTTGTACAAATCTTACTTAGGTGTCTAACACACTCACATGTAATCATACGCTATACAGGCACACATATACACACATACACACATTACATAAAGTTGCATTATATATATATATATATATATATATATATATATATATATATATATATATATATATATATATATATATATGTGTGTGTGTGTGTGTGTGTGTGTGTGTGTTTAGGAGATGGGAAAGTGGTAGGGTTAACCCAGTTAGGCATCTCAATTTCTTTGTGCAGTGGCATAATCAGAAAGATGTCATTTGTGTAGCGCGTTCTTAAAATAATAGAGTGATGGTTTATGTTTAAAATCATTATAAAATATATTCCACAACACTGATGCAGAGTACGTATTTTTGTACAGAGTCGTTTTGAATTTAGTCAGATATGGAGTAGAGTACGAAACTAACTGAAGAGTGTGTTACAGGATATTGGAAACCGGACGTAGAGATCACTGATACACTGGGGAGACATGTTACGATAGTGACTCCATTTTCAGTCTAATTATTAGGATTAGCAGTACAGAATGTCCCCCATATGTTACAGCCATAATGAAACGAAAGTAATATATATCAATTCGTCAACATTTTACTATAGATTCTAGAATATACGAAGACGGTCTGTTTAATTAGGCTGTTCTGGAGTGTAGTGCAGAACACAGGTGTTTCTTCTGAATTTTTCCATGATAAATGCCTGCCAGTGATTAGATCTAAATGATTTTGATTTGCGATGGTATTTAAACAAATACATTGATATTAATGTTCTTGTAAACGAAAGAAAAAGAGATGCATGGGTGTATTATGTTAAAATTTTCCAGTGAAAATAACCAGCCAACTAATTTTTCTGTATGTGTCTCTTACCTCAACGATCGAAGTTTGCATCCAAGATAATATGATCCCATTTCGCTGCTTAGGTAGTATATATCCATCTAAAAAAGCAAAAATTCAATATTTATACATACAGCTAAATATTATATACTGTTATTCCAAATCAGCGTTGCAGTTAACTAATTAGCATGTTTTGTTACATATCATTATTACCGAAGTTATTAACTACATCATTTAGACAACAACACTGCAACTGTTTTTAAATACAATTTATTATCTCTCAAAATGTCGTTTTTTTGTCCAAGATCAAATTTATTGTAAGTGCATAAAATGTGATGGAACCATTTCATAGAAATACATCTAAGCTTTCAGCACTGAATGAAGATTAACTCCGAGTTCTTCAATCAATTAATGTTTTGTTACCTTTTTGTTTGTTTAGTATATTAAATACATTAAACCTTATATAAAATATATTATTATGAACACAAAATGTTTAATCCGAAATACATAGCACAAGTCGTTGAATATTTTAATTGTTTTATTCTGCAAACAAATAAGTAATGCTGAATGCGTGTTTGACAATTAAAACAACAGATGTAGAGATGATGTTTTAGAATGACTAAAATAATTACTTATAAAAAAGTTTCAAAAGTATATATGGCTGTAATCGAGATTAAAGTACTCTCCTTATGTGTAAACTGGATGGAAAGATAATTCTATATCTAATTTAATTTGATATAGCAAGAAAAGTTCAAATTTGCACGTAAAATTTAAAATGTTCACAAACGAATATATAATATGTATTTGTGTCTGTTTACCTCTGCACACAAGGGTTTTTCAATGGATAGCCAGTCTACTGAGGACGCGTTCAGCATTTCGTCTGTGAAGTTTCTGTTAGCAATAACTAACCGGACATTGGCTCTAAGCATATCTATAGGAAATACAATATACATGCTGTGAATAGTAATGTCAAAGTTCAGTATGGACAATAAAAAATTCGACACCTGTTCAGGAGAAAGCATATACGTGTTCCATTATAATAAGCCAACCAGCTAAATTAGTCGATGGGATGGACGAATGAATGCAGCAGCTGATTTTCATAATAAAAGTATATTAAAAAGACTGACCTCCTTGGTTCATTGCTCAAGTCGCATTTCATTTGACTGACGAAAAAGTATCAATTGCACACATTTAAAAAGAACAATTAAGCAAAATTCGAGAAACTAATTGGTCATATAAATTATTTGCAAAACTTCATGAATATATATATATATATATATATATATATATATATATATATATATATATATATATATATATATATATATATATATATATATGAGTTTTGCATCATCTTGACATCGCAAACAGCTTCCGCTATTTTTGGGCTCCTAGGTACTACTCGGAAAATAGCGAATTACAAGAGGGTGCCCAAAAGTTTAAATTTCGCCTGTCTTACTTACATAGACATTTAGATCTGGACAAGAGATTCCATTGCCGGTAAGCATGGGTGCCCCAGAATGGTGAGCAAAAAATTAAGAGAGCACTGTGTTCTCAAATATAGCGAAAGTCTTGTGTAATATATAGAGACAATCAAGGTACCCCAAGGAGAACTGTCAAACGTTATTTAAAATTGTTAATATTTGAAGCACATAAATCTTTCTGAAAACGAATTTCGGTATCAGATTTGTAATATACTAGGAGTCAATGGTCACAAATCGGCTTACAAAAGCTGATCTAAAGCTTGCATATTTTACACAAAGTTAAACTATGTACTAAGTTCAATTTACAGTTGATGTTTGGTGCATAACAAATACATTTACACCATAGATATTTCCACCAAGTTCAGAAGTATTTGCTTTTGTGGAGTTGTGGTTTAGGCAGAACGTTTTAAAATTTTCTGAACATGTGAGGAGCTTAGATTATACAATTTTATTTTTGCTTATTTTCATATGTTATGCTTCGCACCCGACCGATATAGTGCACAATGTTCAGTTCTGGTTTTATTCCCCGGAAGCAGGCAACTACTTATTTCAGAAATGTATTTGTACGATACAGAAGTGAGAATACTGTACTCAGTCTCCCTGAAATTGTATGTATTTTTATGTAATTGACAGATGCTTGATACAATCAATTTGTAAACATTTCTTTTCATTAAACTTATGAGACCATTCTGCATGTGTGTATTTTTAAATGAAAGTATTATATAGTATTCTTCTGCGTCGCACAGATAGTTGCAAGAAAGAATGTAAAGCGCTGCATATAAGAGACAGTCTCCAAGGTTAACGAGTTAACGTTACCCTCCGTAGTTGGTACATGTTACGTAATCACTTAATATTGTGTTACAAGTAACTTCAACAGGCCTATCTAACGTGTCATTTTACCCCTGGCGGCTAGAAAGGACTTGTCAGTAGCGGCGCAAACCGGGATCATAAATGTCATTTATATATAAAATTAATTTAACAATATTTCAAGAGATGATATGTACATTATCATTATTCATATAGGCACAGTTTCTGTATAAAATCTACATATCCGTGTCAGCAAGTAACTCAAACGAAATCTAAACGGTAATTTCAACAAATATATACGTTTGTATCGTATTTCCTATTATCGCGAGTTCCCCAGTCTCGTGGTATTTTGTACTTTCGTTCTGAAAGAAATCATTGCGACATTTGCCCGTTGTTTATAGTCGTTTTATCATTGGGAAGTGGTTGATCTTAACTAATGATCAAGTTTTTCAACAATGATAACTTTTTTGGAATTAACAACACCGTAATGAATCAACAGAGACTTTAACATATATCCTCCAACTCCAATTTCCAATGCTGGACATAAAACTGTACAGATTCATAAAGATTATAAATACAAAAATAATTTTAAAATTCGTAACATGATTTGTTTTTGTTATGGACGAGGATTTGGCGTGTTATAAGTGACGTAGTGTTCATTACCTTTCGGTCCAGTACATTAACCACATTATTTGCCGCAAAAACACGATAGTTTCAGTGTATACGGGAATAGACACATTATGTTCTGTTGGACCTTGATTATTGCACAAACTGGGATCACTTACGCTATCTGTGGAATAATGGACTGAAGAGAGATTATTACAAAAACACAAGCGTGGCAGCTTTTATTAACAGGAACATTATTGTCTTTTGTTTGAGATCGGTTTCCTTTTAGTTTTACAATAAACGATACACTGGGCTACAAATAAAATGGCTTCTGGCACTTTTTCAATACTCGGCTTAGGGATCGAAGATGGTCGCCTTGCATCTTTAACGGGACATAAGAATGCAATTAAGGTCAAAGTTGAAACTTGTTACCAGGTGTGTATCATGACGGGGTCGCCTTGCAGGTAATAAGGAAGTGACAAACACGTTAATTTATTGGTAGAGAGATCAGAATTCTTCTTGCTGGCTTGCATGTTCCCGTTCCATTTTAATGAAACAACCATGATCTAGATTTACACATTAAGATATGAACATTTTCTTTGTAATTTTCTTTGACATTATAGCTATAGTTTTATTACATGCACGCAACATACCTGGTGGCTGCGAGAAGAAAAGGGCCAGACCAACAATGATTGCTGCAGCTGCCATAAACGCTATGGCAATGAAAATCAGCGCCAATGTGTTTCGTCGTCGAACTCTGTTGTGATCTGTGGATATAACTGACAATGTGTTGGTGTTATGCATTGATGTCTGATCTCCACAAATGTCCGTGTATCTGGGCAGTGACAAACCATCAATGCTTTGTCCACAGGAATTGAAAATTCCAAGTTCAGATTTAACAGAAGGAGGTGAGGTGGAAGTCCCTGGTTGTGTCCACAAATTACCGGAAACTCCATGAAATCGAAGAGCTGGCTGAAAATGAAGCACGATTACTTTTTATTACAACAGTATCCAACATATTCATTGAATCACGCATACTCAAAATCACCAACGCTGATACGCTTTGTCAACAAAACTGGTGATGTGTCTTGATATAAAGTTGTTATATCCGAAAAATAACAGAATAAAGTTGGTCAAGTCCCTTTGATGTATACATGTAACATGACTAAGACATACAAAACTCTAGCAAAGATCCTCATAAAAGTATGCCAATCATTTAATATATTGACAGGAAAACACGATATGCATGCAGGGACGGTATTTATTGGTTTTATGGAAGCCTTTTGAGCTTGACATGTTGATATCTTAAGGGCGACCAATACGTGTGGGCGTTGTCAGTGGAATGTTCCTAGGATCAACAAGTCCAGTCTTAGGTCAAGCTACGTCATACCATACGTTTTAGTCCCCCCACACCTCCTAGGCTTTATTTTCATGCATAACGCAATCCAGTTAAATTACAAGACTAATCAATGCTATTGCACAGTAACATCCTAAGAGTGTTATAGCCAACTTTCTTTGTAATTGCACAATAAATAAAATCATTCTTTACACGGAGAGTCATATATGGTATTATGTTCGTTCTTTCATGAGGGGCATAATGCCAATTATTTAATTTTCTTACTTTCGATAATGATCTCTTACTACATACCGTGGAGAGAGATGCGCTTTAAATGACCAGAATTCCTCACAAATGCCTATTGACAGAAGCCGAAACTTCTATGGCTTTTTGTTTGCACAGATAAATGTACAAAACAATGCACGTATATGAGCCGAACCATTTGTACAAAGTTATGTACGTTTTCAAGCCATTATTTTAATCTAGTTTTAAATTTCAGCTGAAGCATGGCTTGTTTGAATATAAAAATAAGCCAATCCCTTTAACATACATTATTTTGATATTTGTTGTAAAATATTATTGCAAAATGTATTTAAGAAAAAAAAAGCAAATAAATTCAGATATATAAACGGACTGATATTTAACACAATCGTCCGTGCATGGCCACACTACATAAAATGACAAATGCATTTAACGCACTTTTTCTGCCTCTATTTCAGCCATGTACATCCGATTTGATCAATGTTTACTATTAGATCTAATTGATATATGCGATATAATAAGCATGTTAATGTTGTATATGTCTATCCGTGCCATTTAGGATTATAAATGCTTATAAGGCGTGAATCTCGATAACTTAGCCCATGGGTGATAGGGATGTACTCTAAGGCCGATGTCATATGCATGTATAAACATATTTTTAAAAGCATAATAAGTGTGTGTGTCTTAATAGGTAAAGGTATCAACGTTTTTCAAAATTATAATCCAGGGACTAGATTCCTGGGGATAAAGAAAGACCCCGATGCGTGATCCTACGGTTCCAGTATGATTTGTGATGACATCGGGACAATTAATATCCTATGCCAGTTCTCAGGCAAACAATTCAGGAGGTGTGTTTTTATAATGTATACCCTCACCCTAAGCTGCACATTCGGGAGATATATTGAAATTCCAAATGTGTTGGCAAAATCTAAATCAGAGGAAAATCATAGATCCAAACTGCATGTGTTTAGATTCTACGTCGCGGGATGCGTTCAAGGACTTACATAATAAGTAGATAAATTCACACGTACATACAGACACAATGTATCACTGTACTCGAGCGTATCTTTGAAATCGTGGTCATACTATAAATACAACAAAAGCAGCAACGACTGTTACTGCTGCTGCTAACACCACCACCACCACCACCAATAATAATAATAAAAATAATAATAATAATGATAATAATATCTAAAATCTGAACTTCTTTTTTCCAGTATTGCTCTAAAACCAGAAGTTTTCAGCATCTTGGTAAGGTCAATGGTGGTAGGGACTACCCCAGAGCTAAATGTTCTATGGGTCTATGTATTTGTCTTTTCATTATCAGCGAGTATGTACATGGTTATATGATGGGATCTTCTTCAATATATAACCCATGGGATAAGTCCCTTGGGGCAAGATTGGCAGATTTAGCTGTATGCATAAATTTTATTTCATTTACAGCATGTGTATGTATGTTTCCAAGGTGGCAATTTCAATAGTTTGTGTACTGTGAATCAAGGCCTAAGTTGCTGGGGATACGGACAGACCCCTATGAACTGCCAGGGGTCCCAAAGTGTCCGAGCAATCAAAACCCACAGATCTATCAGTGTTCTAAGTTTTATGTGTCTAGCTTTAATTACTGATGAGTGCATGGATTTTACAGTTTTGCTAAACTTACCCCCGCCCCCTTTTTCTTTTTTTCTTTGGTAAATGTATTTCGTATTCTTTTTGGTTAATCCTACATTTCGTTGGCAACTTGAAGCGATTCCCGTGTTTGTTGAAATGAAAGGAAATTTAGGATTCAAATTCACCCAGCGTTCTAAAAAAGTAATTTAAGTACTATTTTGTTTTTAATTACTATTTTATTCAACATTGAAAAATAACTTTAAAGATTTTCCCAATATAAAAGAACGAATTTTGAAATACAAATTTTGAGGCTGACACTCAACAAACTTTGTTTGTTAGCGTTTGAGGTTAATACAGCTATATAGCTGGATTGCAGGTGTGTACGAACACAAATGGTTGGAGAATTGGCGAGCTGTCATAGATTCAACAGATATGATAAATCGTTTCTTAATAATGTTACTAAGTCCTGATAGTTCATTCCATATCGGATATTTTTTTACAGGTATTGTGGCATGAAGATGAATGGGATTGTGCCATTAATTTTCGTTTGGATGCAATATTAAAACATTGCAATTAACAAGCGTCCAGATTTTACATAACGATAAAACTGTTTCAAATGTACGAAATTTTAACAGTCAACAACAGATAAGAATATGACCAGATCATTTCCTATCATATACGCCACTACATGTTCCAGAAATATGAATCCATGTCATCTTTTGTGAAATATATATATATATATATATATATATATATATATATATATATATATATATATATATATATATATATATATATATATATATATATTCCTTTTTTTCTCGAAAGATTTCAATTAAAGCTGAGTCAAGTTTTGACCCATCTCTTCCGCTGTAATTGTTTAGGTCGTGTTGTGTCATAGCTTCGATGATACATCGCCAATAACTAATCTTTGATTCCTTCCTATTTCACGATAGTTGATACTACTTCTTCGACTACTACTACTACTACTAATAATAATAATAATAGCAACATCATTATCATCAATTTATTATTATTATTATTATTATTATTATTACTTCAATTATTTAATTTCTTAGTTTTGTTGCTATGTTGCTTTCTATTTATATTACCATATGCATACCGAAATTGGAAATTTGTAAATTTCAAAGCGTAAACAATACCTTCTTTGCCTCTATCGTCTCAATTATCATAACAGTTGAAGTAAATTTGCAGGTTAACACAATCTCGTTTTTTTTCTGAATTCTAAAGACGTTTTATTCAAGGGTTTAATTATTGCTACTGTAGCTTCTTTTCCACAAAGTCTGAATTGTACGATAACCAATCCAAAAGGCACTCTCGGCACTCCGGTTTCACCATGCACTAAAGCAGGTTTGCATTATTGTTTCTGTCGAACATGTTATTTCTCTCATTAATAAAGTCTTGTTCAAACTACAACAAATCTATCCTAATGGATCACCTACATTAGGCAATCACCTGTCCAAAGAATTCCGTGTAATATTTATCTGTCTTACAAACACCCATGTTTTGCTGATCAGAGATGAGATTTTTAATTTAGAGATAAGCTGGACTGTCGCTACTGACTTTAAACAGTCTTTGATGATCATGTGTTTGCTAGTAAAAATATAATAAAATGCCAAAGAATGTTCTATGTTCATGTCAATACTGGCGCCAAATTGTTTTTTTTAAGGAAACGTAACTGACGTCATTAACAGAGAAAAGGCGACATATGTTGGCAAAACAAAATTCCGCAGAGATAAGTGCAATGCGTTACACGCTTTTCGTGACTTGCGATCTGTATGTACTCCAGTCAGTATGAGACTGACAACGGAGATAGTATTTTGCAAATGCACACTATGACTGATTCACTCGTAAACAAGACAAATCATGTTCGATAAAGAAACAGACTACTTACATCGGAAACGCTAGCCATGAAATTTATTCACATAAAAATCTCCAAAACTCTGATAAATGTAAATATCCTTATACTTAAAAAGCAAAAATGAGTAAGATTGCTTTGAAATATTATTGAATTCTACACCGCAGCATGATCTGTTTTAGAAATTTATATAATAACTAAATGAGATTCATTAAGAATGCGTTTGACAATAATTTCAAACATAAATTGTGTATATAATGACTATTAAATCAGTTACATGTATCTGAATTAAAATCTTAGAGAGGTATTTAGGTATATGAGTAAATCTTAACCCAAGGAACAAACACAGCAACAATTTATAAGTGCGGAGACCAGGAACTGCTTAAGCAGGATATAGAAAAATTCATCTCATTGTAAAACATACAAGGAAATCCACGCTTTAAGTGGCAGCAATAAGGAAATAAGTTTGGAATTCTTATCGACTTTTAGATTCTCTCTAAATTGTGTACCCTCTACATTGCAAGCGTCTCTGACATTAAAAGATTCCAGTGATAACAATTCTAGAAGTCTTCAAATATAACGGGACTTTAAAACAACCGTATTTAAAAGACTTTGAACATTATTGGTTCTCCTACACGCACTCGGCATTTTTGTGGCGATGGACGTGGTTATTATGTGTTCTTCTTATGTACATATGTGTGTTTCGTGTGTTTCGGCATATATATATATATATATATATATATATATATATATATATATATATATATATATATATATATATATTACGGTTTTTGCCCGTGACAGCCGAAAAACTGTGTTTGCCACTAATTGCTGATAGATTCCAGACAAACGGCGACCGTGATCACATACCATCATTTGTCCACTTTGTCACAAATCGTTAATTAGTGACCACAATATGAATCAATCAAGAGCACATTCAGGGCACATATATGACTTGTACTGGCTTTCTTCTTCTCTTTTTTAAATTATAATAGAGTGGCATGTTTGACTTTCCTGACCCCTGGCAACGTTGTCATGAAAATTTGTTTTAAATCTAGGGCACACAAGATTCACACTGGAACTTTATGCTCAATATACGAAGAGGATCTAACTTCTTGTAATGAAAACCTGAACTACAAGGAATGGCTAATGTTGGTATTCACAGCATTAATAATCACCGAATAATGCCAGATATCAACAGCAAATTTGTGGTTACTAGTTGTAAATGTTTTTAGTATGTGACCGAATGATCTAAAACACTCTTCTTTACGGATAACTGCCAATTCTCTTCTACCTACACTAGTTGTAATGGCCGCCATATATAGCCCAAATGGCGCTAAACCAACTTCATCAACAATCACCTCCCCAGAACAGTACTTTACGATACGATAAACAACTTCACGGCAATTGCATCATAACTGTCGTACAGCAGTCGAAACAATTCCACATATCATTGAGTATGCAGGCTTTTCCATTAAAAACAAATGTCTGAAGGTACTCTGTGATTCATACACATGAATCTACAAAAATCTCAAAAATAATATGCGTCTGCATGGCAAATGTGTTTGGGGTTACTTTAATTTAGACATGTTCTAAAATCACTAGTATTACTTGCCCATGTCTTGATGTATTGGTCATTGGCAACTTTCTTAAGTTTTATATATGGGATTAAACATACCTGTGCTATAATAAATTAATCATCTGACAGTTCTGCAACACAGTGCAACATAATACGGCACGTACACGCTAAAATAAAACAAAAACACATAGATACATGTCCAGAAATTGATATTCATTCTACTGTTTTCCGGGAGGTGATATACACATTTCCCAGAGATTGATATGAAACTGTAAATGTCTGCATCTAGATATAATAGCTGTTTCTGTTTTACAAGTATATTGGGATAAAGGAGTTTTAAAAGCTAACCGTGTGAGTGGATAGAATGCAAGAGTTAATTTCATGTGTTCAAACATCTAAACCAATAAACTCCAATGTTTTAGCAGAGACGCATATTTCAAAGTCACGTTTAAGCATGAAAGCATCGAATTAAGCAACCTCCGTCCCGAGAGCATGACGGGTAAATCAGTACGATACGAAGATAGAATAAATTAGGCATTTGATGTCGGTAATATACACGAACTTGTATTCAGTTAAAACTGAAAGCACATCATTGAGATCTAGCCAATATTACAGCTTGCGTCTGCAACGATTCAACAAAAATAGTTAAATTTTAAACCGGGCATTTCATTTTATAAATTTGATGCAGCACATGATAGTATAAACATGGGGAAAAGAGTGAAGCAGAGAGAGCATGGGGGAGCCAAAACGTGCACGGTACATGAATTTATATTGATCACTAAGAGAAAGTAAGTTAAACGCATCACCTCTAAAGAGGAAAATGGTATATATATAACAAACCTGATGCAGAAACTATCGTGCCAGAGTGACAAATGACATAATGGAAAATGGAAACGGACAACACTAAAAGTTATGAGACTACAAACTTGACTATGAGACGTTGAACAGGAAAAAATGAAAAGTGCAAAACACTTGATGCAATCATGGGGACATTTAAGCTTCTCTCTATGACGCAAACATGGTGACACTTAAGCTTCTTTCTATCGTGCAATTATTATCTGCGATGTATTTATGGGGACAGTTAAGCTTCTCTCTATTGTGAAAATAATGGGACATTTAAGATTATCTCTATGATGCAATCATGGAGGCATTTAAGCTTCTCTACATTGTTCTACAATGTACTTTTAGCAACCAACAATATAGCCTATGCATTTTGTGTCAGATAAAAATCTTTAATACGAATAAGATTAATGCACAATAACAAAAATGATAAACTAATCATTTCAGGACAAATAGAAGATTGTAAGTACTGTGCATTACCATATATTTCCGCTTAATTGAAAAAGAAGAAAAAAAAACAATTGCTACATAAATAACAAAAATAACAGGAATTACTGTTATGATCTGATATGGATTGCACAGCCTTGAAGTCTGTATGAAAAAGATAGCAAAGATGGAATGACTGATAAAAATGACAGCAAATAAAGTATGGATGCTAAATGTTTAAAGCGCTTCACAAAGTTCTCATATTTTTAAGCAACATTGACTCAGAATGTACATCAGAAAGTACAACTGATAATTAATATAATCGAGAGGCAGACATTTGTATGGATAATAATTGAATCGGATATAGATTGTAGATATTTGTCTACATTGCTTACATTTTTATCAATAAGATCAATAACACCAGTAAGCTTACATGCATGACTTGTACTCGTGTTTACTCGAGCTTTTCCTTTTAAAACTGCTTTTCCCGGAGGCGATGTTTCATATTAGAGATTATTATAATCAATTAAAGACCATGGATATCAGCTTAAAGATGAAGTTGGAAAAGTAATATATTTTCATAATATGCATGTCACATTGATTTTTTGCATGTAAAGAAAAATGTTATCTTACCTATACGAGCGTGATATCTCTGTCAGGTCCAAGTAAAATAGATTTGCTTGTAATTACTTAGATAGAAACAGTAATGGCGAAGTCTGCGCAGAGTCGATCAGCGTCAATAGTTGGTGCAACTATCGTCGACTTAAACGTCAACAATAATCATATTACAAATTAATGTCATTCTAATGTTATGCAAGTACTGGTTCTCTTGTGTTGATAATTAGATAATGACTTGAAAGATGAAAATACGAGGAGAGAAGCAGTTAACAATACACTAAAACAAATTGAATGGAAATATACTGAGAAAACCATGAACATCTCAATAAAAGCAGCCTTAGCCTTTTAGATACGCAGTATTTATTCGCAAAAAGACTCAGAACCAATCACGTTATTATACATGCCTTGCCAGCCTTAGATGCAGTAAAAGTACAAGGTCTGTACTTTGCATTGAACAATACTTATAAGCAATGATACGTGCTTTTGTGAGACAGACATGGGGAGAAAAAGAAGTTAATACCTGGAACACTATTACACCACCGAAAGAATGGTGGTAACACGAAAGCGATTGTAATGATTTAAATAAATGCGGCATAAAACATATTCCTGAATCATATACAACTAACTTTACCTGCCGAATAGGAACAAACCACTATATAATTGTGCTGAAAGTCTTGATTTGGAAATGTATAATTTATTATCGTCACTAACATGTTAGTTTACCTATATGATGAAACAACATAGACAAAGACAAATGCATTTAAAATTAACAGATAAACAGAAGGTGCTTTAAGACATTCATCTAAAAACAATTTAATGCCGTATAGAACCTGTTGAGAAAAATCATGCGTTCCGGCTAAGAGTTCTCATATCAGAATATTTATATTTAAATCTTGATGGGAATGGGACTTTCGGTCATCTCTGAATTTACATCATGGGACATACGTTCTTCCAAAATGGTGTTTGCATATCATAAATAAAACCAGGCACGATGAAGTTGAAACTGAATAACATAAATTGTGATTCGAATAATTTGTAATGATAATTGACTGAACAATTTAACATAATTTTCACATGCTAATAAGTGCAATCAAAGCCCGTCTACTCGTTCCAACGCAGAACTTAGCTATTATCTCTTAATTGACGAGAAGATCGAATGCTCCATGGCATGCTCTGAAAGATTTGTTTTTACACAAACTATATATGCAGCCTACGACCATCGTAAATTACTAGTATATTCCTTATCATGAAGACGGCTATAGTTATTTAAGAATCATTTTTAAGTGCAGCATGAATCAAAATAGAAGCGGTATCTATGGCACTAATAAGGTGTAAATACAAAGTCCTTTTTATATATTTTAGGCAGCTCTTAAACAGTCATCTTTGACAAAACGACCGGAAACACTATCTGATTTCCATCGAAAATGAGTCTGTGTATCATTCATTCACCATCACACTACTGTCATTGCTGCAATAGTTTACCTTTATACCCGCACATTTGTAAACCTATTTTAGGAAGAATTAAGGCTGAAATTCAAATGAAGAGTTTGTCAAATGACATGTCTATTTTCTAGAAGAAAAACATGCTGTAGACGCCCATTCCACCAAACCATGAATGTCCAAACCGCCCTCAGTTTCAACCTATCCCATGTCCCCAACTTTTATCATAATAAGTTCGGTAACGTCAGGAAATCCGAATGTATCCTGTCTGAATTGAATGGTTGTTCCTTAACAGTTTAATAAACGATTCAAAATGTAAATTCTGAATTTAAAATGATATTCAAATCCCTGTCATTGATCTATTCTTTAGCTATTTTGTCTTTACATTGTCAAACATAAATTCAAAACAAAAGTGCAGGAAAAATATTGAATTCATTTAGGTCAGTACTTTGTATTCTACAAATACGTACAAACCAGACAAATGCATTGTAAATGAAAGATGAATTAAAAATGGAACAAGACTACAGATTAGAAAGGTGTATGGCAATCATAACGCTCAGATCAAATCTTGAATTACGCTATCTAGGACTATTCTTAAAATGTCTACATTACTCTCTCTCTCTCTCTCTCTCTCTCTCTCTCAACTGGTTAGAAAATGATAATTCCTATTAACTTTAATTGTGTGATGACTAGTGATGATCCATTAGTTAAACCACTTATATCTTTACTGCAGATATATTCCGAGGAGACAGAAACCGAAATCAACATTTATTTATTCCACGAAAACGTTGTAGAACAGATATCTTAGATAAATTGTGACCGTGTAATATATTTCCCTTATTTACCTTTCGTTAAGACCCTCCTTGGTAAACGAAATACCAATGTTATATAAAAAAATGTAATCATTTATTTTTTGTTCAAAAAATAGTATGTAGCTTATTGCGCTGTCTTGTGACTAACACCGCATAAGGTAGTAAATATCTCCTTAATGTCAAACTAAGTTATCTATGTTCCATGTCCAAAACGTATAATGATGGATATCACAAAAACAATTAGTTACTATTATCGCAAATATTACGTGCGTGACGTCCTTCTATTACAAATCATGTTTCATATCATTAACACGTACACCTGCCCGCAGAGTACACAAACGGAATGTGGTGGATTCAATTTCAAGGGGTAGATAGAAATAAAAAGACAGATAAAATGTAATGAAAGACGTTCATCAAAATGTATCAATCGACAAAAAGTTGGTGTGATAATTAATAATTGAACAAGGCATATATAGAGGTTTCGCTGAAGGTTTTATGATCATATCCCTTTTAAAATAGGTTATAATTCTCTTTGCGAAAATAAGTTATTGATGTTGTCGTTTTGGTGTTTAACGCCATTTCGCAGCGCAAGATAGGCTATATATGGAGGCCGGTATAACCTGGAGAAAGAAAATCCCGCGAAAACCCCGGTTTGACTCACCGGAAGATGCTGGCAGCGTTCTCACATACCCACACTGGCCAAGCCAGAGGTGCGAACCCACGCGGAGAGAGGTGAGATGGAATATTTATCAAAACTAAACAAATGTCATAACGAGACAGCAGTCGCATAACATTTATCAAATATATTCTTCCCAAAACATTATTTCCTTTGCATTTATCTGTTATGATGAATGTTGATATACAATGACAGACCGAGGAGATCTTGTTTAGAATGCTACGTGAGAAAATATAATTCCGATTCAGGCCAACCTTAACAACTGATCCTAATTTTTGGAAAATCCGTAATGCCAATTTTACCCACACTTTCAAAATATGTCATCACTGAGTGTCAGCCAATCAGAAGCCGATATTTGGATCGTTAGGTTTTACTCATGTTTTATCCCTATAAGTCTTTGACTTTGAGGGTTACTTAAATCCTTAATTACTGTGGGGTTTTTTTGTTTTTGTTTTTTGGACTAAATGTCATGATGCCAATTATAGTGAAAATTTGGAACGGAAACGGAATAGGGTTACATGGAAAAGATACTTTACCCCACAAAACAATTTATATCTATTTTATTTTGTTCCAGAATGGTTTAAAGTGAATAAATATGATACTCGGAATATTATTTGAATCATCAGAGATTATATTATCTCTACATATCCCCTGCTACTTTGACATAGTGGGAAATTTAGACCAAAGGCCATATGTATGTGGAGTTTTTCAATAGTTTCCAGATCCTTACTCTGTTTTACGGTGCTTGTGAAACGATTAGAGCAGCTAAAATTGCTTCGTTATATTTGTCTGCAATTTCCGAGCGCTTTAAAGTTTAAAAATTACCCGAAACCTACTCTTACTATTAGTAACATTTTATTTTCGTGAATCATCGATTTGCTTACTTTTTTCGTAAACTTATCAGACAAGTCGAGAAATAAAATACAGAAACAAATTTTTTGTGGAGGTAAATTTTATCAAGAAATACAGATTTACTGACGAAGATGACGATAAACTTGTTGGAGCTCTCAAGCGTGCCACCACACAATCACTAATATGTGTGTGTGTGTGTGTGTGTGTGTGTGTGTGTGTGTAAACTAAAAACCTAATTAATCCGTCAGGTTTTTTAGAGTAAAAGCCATGATGTTTTTATATTACAAAAGACATGTGATATTTATAAATTTTTCAATGGTATTTAATCAAAAGCATTTACAAAAATAAAAATGTTAAAATATTGAATAAACTACCTTTTATTTGCAGTATCCTTTACATAAACAATTAAAGTACTACAAATTTTATTATTTACTTATTGATCACAAATATTGTCTATATTTCACTCTAATGAAATATTGAATCAATTCATTTTACAGGACCCATTTTATTGTACACAATAAGTTCTATCGTCTAGTAACACGAAGTGGGTCCTCTGCATAGAGTAATATCAGACTGGCTAAAAGTGTAATTTGGATGCAGAAATAGTTAACAAAGTTAGGAAATACTATACAATCAATATTTAGACTCATCCATGAAAAAACCCCACAACATTTTCGAATAAATGTTGCATACAAATGTATTGTTACGCCAAATGACTCCACCTGAATGTAAAGGCAATAATTTGTCTCCCGGTTCGGTGAGTTTTAAACCATTAGACAATATTCTGTTTAGGTGCCCCATGTAAATGTTTATTTGTTTTCAGCATTTATTCCAAGAAGTATGATTCTACAGTGCGGGCATTATTTACAGGATTGACTGGCAAATAATTGAGAGCATGTCAGATGTAAAAAGTATATTTTTTTATATGTGCATTATACAGGGTGTTATATTTAGTTTCTCGAGGGTAAAAAGAATAGACTTAAGTTAAAATATTTTTTTGAGTTAACCTTACAAATAAAAGCAAATGGCAGATACATCGCCTCATTAGTCCTTGTATCAGTCAGTATTTACACAAACAAAGCAACTTAGTATATTAGATTATATATATATATATATATATATATATATATATATATATATATATATATATATATATATAGCGAGAGAGAGAGAGATATATGAAAATTTACCTGCAAAAGCCTCTTCCACAACGTCGGATCATCGGTTGCATTTTTAAACTCTGTTAAATTTATCCAGTCCGGCTTTAGATCGACATCATCCAGATCCGTCAACTCCTCTTTTTCTGTCCCAGATTCTCGATTGTTAAACTTAACCATCGTCCAAAATCAATTTAGTTGTGTGCTAGTATGCTTTTCTTTTCTCCAATGGCAACGTTTTGAAATAACAAAACTTTGTAGGGAATATATTACCCTCTCTAGTAGAAAATTATTTCTCCGGTATACTCATGTGGATAAGTTCAGTAAAGTACCAATTGTCTGAAATGTGTCATCTAATTAAAGTACAGGTGTGATTTAATTGTTTTTAAATCGCAAAGAATTACTCTAAAAACGGCAGATTTGTTGAATTGTTCTGAGAAATATTACCACAATCCATCATTCTGCGCAGAATCTTTTGTACTCAATATATTTTGAATGCAGCCTGGATCAAGAAAACATTGATGTCCCGTCGTAATTGATGTTCATATATATATTCCTGTCTTTCAGATATTGAAATATTTATCCGTACCAGAGGTTGCTTCTTTGCCAACGAAAGTTATCGAAATACTTTTCTTCCGTGCTACACTCCTACTAATTAGTCGTTAATGTCTTTGCTAAATGTCTCCGCTTGTCTTCATTCGATACTGTTACTAGAAATAAGACAGCTAACTAGCTGACCCCGTGTCCACTGTTCAGAAAGATTTATTGGGTCAATACTAAAGTCCGGTACAGCACGCCTCTCGAGTGCGAATACAAAAAAGTCTACTTACGGATCTGAGCCGTTACGTGTGAGCGGTAGGCCGGCTATATATCATTCACCATACCTGGATGCATATGTAATTCATAATGAATTAATTAGGAATATATAAACATTATGAATTAATTTACTACTTTGTACTTAGAATTTTAGGAGCAAATAATGTCAGTTATCGCATATTAAATAAAATAGTTTGTTTGTTTCGCAAGGTTAGTACCCTTTCTGTGAATTTTTGGGCCATTATTTATGAAACTTAAACGTAACACAATTAAGGTCATAACAGTTATGAATGATACCGACCAATTGCAGGTTGTGCGATATTCGACTGGCTTTAAATGTCAAGTTGTATGGCTATACATTATGATATTTAAAAACTATGGTGCAAATAAAGACTATGCAATATTCGCTTGAAAACTGAGATGCGAGAATGGGAAAAGGGAAGGATATCATTTGATGATTGTGTTTTGCTTTCTTATTTAAATCTCTTTTCTAATTCATGATTGTGTTTTGCTTTCTTATTTAAATCTCTTTTCTAACTGGAATAATCTGAATTTAATCCATGCAACTCCACGGAAACAGCTATGGTGTTTCAGTTGATTGATTTTAAAAGAATGGGACACATGTATGTATGTATGTATGTATGTATGTATGTATGTATGTATGTATGTATGTATGTACGTATGTATGTATGTATATCTGTCTGTCTGTCTGTCTGTATGTATGTATGTATGTATGTATGTATGTATGTATGTATGTATATTTACCGACACGTAAGATCCTTGCTATATATTGCCCAATAAATGTATGCAGTAATATTATAAAGATTTATGTATGTTCGGGTGTTTTTAACGTAGCTTTTAACAATTTGAGTCATAAGGGCAGATAAAACAATACGAATAAATGCAAACATTTACAAGAAAAATAAAACCGTAAAACTGTTTACATTTTTAATAGGTACATAGAAAGGTACTAGTACAAGAGGCAAAGCCTTTAAAACAAAGAGGCAAAATGTGCTGTGTGAACAACATATGTCTTTAAAAGTCCTACATTTCTCTGGTAGTACGTTATCAAAATGACTATGCATCGAGTTAGCGTAAAAATATCATCTGTTTCACATGGTGGAAGCCAATATGCTCGTCGTGAACGTGCTTGACTGGCGACACTGACAAGATACGCATTCTGGTTGTGATTCACCCTCAGGAGCTATGCATTGGTCAGGTTTATACACGAGAGGCACAGCACCACCTGTACGTACGATGCACTCGGGGTCCTTGTTTTTGAAATATTTATTTCACATATTTCGCAAAGTATAAAGATTTTGACGATTAATATAGAGCGTGTTTCGTCTATGCATACATTTTGTGTCTCATTCTACCATTTGCATACTGAACGTTTCCGATAGTTTCCGTTGCCTATTACACAATTTACATTTTGTACCATTTTTAACCCCCAATATATGGTCTCTTTAACTCCTCACCATTTGGTGCCATGCCGCAACATTTGGTACCGTGTAGCATCTAATTTCATCTTCTTAAGGAAATCAGGCACCTAATTGTTTTTCTTTACTAGGTTAGCGTACATATTCGTACTGCATCTTATTGCTTCTGACCATTACGTACAGTTCTCTGCGGTTTTCGTTCACGTACCGTGTCATATTCACAGTTTCCAACCGGTGTCTGAACATACCGTTTGAATACCTGATCGTTGTGAAACCATTTCTGATGTTGCTCAAAACACCATATTTACTGTACGATACAGTGACTATATGGAATCTTCATTTATAAATGTGTGACGACAATGCCTCATATGCACAACGTTCTTTTGCATACCAGGGCCCGGCAACGTGGAAAGAATTGCCCACTGAACTTAGACACAAAGATACAGTGATCCCATTCAAGAGTACTCTTAAAACGCACCTATTTCGACTGCAGGAACAAACTTAAAGACCTAATAATATTTTCTACCTTAAATATTTTTCAGCATGTTTTTATGTTTCCTAATTTCATGGTGGTTTTTTTTTTGTTGTTGTAATCATAGCGATATATATGTTTTTTGTTATAGGTGTTGTCTAATGCTGTAAAGCGCTTAGAGCTTCTAAAGATTAGAAGCTATACAAAGTCCTCATTATTATTATTATTATTATCACCTTCGGCTGCTTCATTGGCTCTTCCATTACCTTTTAATATCAATACATAACGGATCGTTAGATTTAAGATGTTGCAAGGCTTTGATTGGAGAAAAGAAATGTAGAAACCTAAAGAAATTAGTTTTTGAGAGGCTTCAATATAGTTCAGTGATTTGAGTATTACTAGTTTCTGCGGTAAAAATGGAGTCTGTATCCTGTAATTGGCCCAAAATGGTGTCGTGGAGTGCTGCAACGGCAGTTATACCATCCCCCCTCCCGGTCTGTATTCACGAGTATATGCTCGATAGCGATAGAATGCTCTTGTTTCATTCCATTCCTCTGCCAAAATCGAACGGACTGAAAGAGAATTTTTAAGTTAGCAAGTTCAAAATGGGCGGAGTATGGGTAAATTATATAGGAACTGGAATGGGCACCGAGGAATTCATTTCATTAACTCAAACACTGAGCAAAATTTCGCTTATCTTTTATTGCGTGGTCATATAAGAAAGCTTAACTTCATTTTAATATTTTAGACAATCTGAAAATTTCATTTATTTTAATCAGTTTAAGCAATAATATCTCCTGTCCATGCAAAGTCTATAAAATCTTGTCACATTTGATCAGGTAAATATGCTACTCAGTAAAAGGGTATGTTCTTCAATATTCTCGCAGATATTGGATTGGTTTGAAACTTAACTCATGTCCGTGATTGCAGGGAAATATACCCCACTAGAAGAACATGTTTGGATCACACGTTTCACGGCTGTCATGATGACCTGACCCACCTGTAATTTTTCAAACATTTGTCAACGATGGACTAAGCCTACTTTGGCACTGGATAACTCCATTCCTGAAGATTACTGTCACTATTTTAGTGAAGTTGTCTCTGTATTAGTGAATGTGTGCCTATTTTAATTCATGACACTATTTTCATTTTCAAAAGATATAGAAAACACGATTCCTTTACATACTGTAAGTGGATCAAATAGCAAATAAATGAAATAAAATACGTGCTATGTACGTCATCTCCTGGGTGTATTAAATACGGGGATATAACGTTGAATCCTTTCCACTGTGTCTTCTAGTAAATAACATGGTATCTGGACGTTTGATCATGGGACGATTAGACATAACCTGTTGATCACAATGACGGTTGGTCGCAAGGACTACTGATCATATGAAAATAGATCACACGACTTTTGACTGTATCCTTTTTTTTACCATGTTTTTGTTGCACAACCTTTACTTGATTTGATACAAAATACGTAATTGACATAATAATGCAAAGCTGGGTCGCCGTTTTATTTGAGTGTAACAATGCAACAAATAGGGGCCTCGAGTGGCCAAGTGGTCTAAAGCGCTCTCCCTTATGGATCACTGCCATCTCACCTCAGCGTGGGTTCAAGTCTCGGATTCGGCCAATGTTGGATGCGTGAAAGCTTGCCGGTAGCTTCTCGTGGGTCGGTGGTTCTTTCTGGGGTTTTCCCGGGTTCTTGCTCCACCATTATATCTGGCCGCCATGTTAAGCATATCGTGTGCTGAAAAATGTCGTTAAACCCTACAACAACAACAACAACAATGCACCAAATACTTCCTCAAGTCCCAATCCAAAGCACGGTCGGCACATAAAATTAAAACAAGATTATTTAAGAAGAGCGTTGTTAATCCTATGAATTACAATCACAATCACGATATAAACGGGGGAAGAAATAACGTATGGCGTTTCGAACATCTTCCGTATCACATCTTGATGGGCTTCCAAAGAAGACAACAGTGAATACAGTCCTGGTTATCAACGGAACGTACTTGCATCCGTACCAGCGTAAGGTCAAGTCACTGTACCAACATAATTCAGTGTACGGTCATGTCGCTATACTAACATAATTATCTCCTTAGCATTGCTTTTCTATTGTGTATACAGAGTGATTGAACTATCAGGATTATAATTAAAATTCTAATTACACTGGACAACAAATTTTTACAAAAGTCATGTTACTGAAATAAAATTAGTCAATTCTTATCAATTTTTATGTGCTGAACACGAATATGACAGTCAAATTGCAAAATTGGCTCTAGTTTTTTTGTAATCTACAAGAAATTAATGTTTACATAACGAAATGCATTCCAATAGTAAAAGGTCAACTGTAATAGCCTACCTATAAAAAATCAAGTCATTGACTACATCTTAGATTTCTTCGCCTGTCTCTTGTACAGCTGTTCGGGAGCATCTCTGAGGAGTGTCCAGCAGTAGTCAGCCAGCATTGTAGTGGACCATTTTCCCTGGTATCTTTGTTCCATTGTTGCGATATCTTGATGAAAACGTTCGCCGTGTTCATCACTAACAATACCACAGTTGCTAGGAAAGAAATCCAAATGGGAATGAAGGAAGTGAATCTTTAGAGACATATTGCAGCCAAGTTTCTTATACTTCATCAACATGTCTTCTACTAGTTCCTTATAGTTTTCTGCCCTAACATTTCCGAGGAAGTTTGTAGAAACTAGGCGAAAAGCATTCCATGCTTGTTTCGCGTCACCTTCCAGCAAGTTGTTGAACCGGTCATCTTTGAAAAGCTCTCGAATATGAGGAACCACAAAAACTCCCTCTTTAATCTTTGCTTCGCTGAGTCGAGGGAATTTTTCATGCAGGTATCGGAATGCTGGCAAAGTCCGGTCAATGGCTTTCACGAAGTTCTTCATCAAACCTAGTTTGATGTGAAGGGGTGGTAGCAAGATTTTCTGAGCCTCAACCAGAGCTGGGTGTTGGATATTCTTCTCTCCAATGGCTACATTCTGCCTGTGAGTCCATTCCTTCCTCATGTAGTGCATTTCCCTTGCTCGGCTATCCCACTCGCATAAGAAACACATGTATTTTGTATATCCTTGCTGCAGTCCCATTAAAAGGGCAACTACCTTCAAATCACCACAGAGGTGCCAGCTGTACTTGTTATACTCAATGGAATTCAGTAGCTGCCTTAAGTTATCGTATGTCTCTTTCATGTGGACAGCATACGCTACTGGAATAGATGGAAGAATGTTTCCATTGTGCAAAAGCACAGCCTTGAGACTCAGTTTCGAAGAGTCCACAAATAGTCTCCATTCTTGTGGGTCATGAGTGATTTTTAAAGCATTCATGAGGCCCTCAATATCGGAACAGAATATCAGATTACTTTCCTTTCTGAAGAAAGGCTCCAATTGCTGGTGGCGCTTTCGATATGCAGTAATTGTGACATCTTCTTCTAGAAGATTCCATTGTTGGAGTCTTGATCCTAGCAATTCTGCCTTGTTCTTTGACAAGTCCAAATCACGAATCAGGTCATTTAGTTCTTCCTGTGTTATTCTGTGTGGGGTTGATGATGCAAAACAGTGAAAATCTGGATCACTGCATGCTGATGGACCAGGAGAAGAACAGGTCGACTCACCTTTGTCTTCGTCAGATGAATCAAGAGAATATTCTGCTGGAGGTTCTGGAATAGGAAGTCCCTCACCATGTGGAACTGGTCTCAATGCAGACGGAATGTTTGGGTAGACTATTCTCGACTTCTTTCGCTTCGTTATTCCGCCGGAAAGAGGAGGAACCAAGCAGAAGTAACAGTCATTTAGGTGGTTGCTTGGCTCTCTCCACACCATTGGGACTGCAAACGGCATTGATGACCTTTTGCAATTCAACCACTGTGAAAGCTGTGTTGTACATGTAGCACAGCATATATGCGGAGCCCAAGGCTTGTCTTGGTCACCAACCTTGCATCCGAAGTAAAGATGATATGCCTTCTTCACTTGAGAATTGATACTTTTCTTCTGGTTGGCAAATGTCACTTCCCCACAAATATAGCAAAAATTGTCCGCGGTATTAACACACTTTCGAGGCATTACTGTTCTTTATTGTACGTAAATGGATAAAATAATAAGTTTTATGTAACAGTAGCTTGAACTGTCTCGCACAACGTCTAAAATATTTTAAATGCTGAACCTATCTGATTGGGCTTTATATAGTACACTGCTTACGTCAGCTTCAGCAGCCGCCTGGCATTAGTATAATAGGCCTACACATGTATAGTACACTGCTGACGTCAACTTACTTCAGCAGCCGCATGACATTAGTATTGCATTGCATCAGAAAATGATGCAATCAACTGTGGATGATGTGAGCATGATGGTATTATGCAATGTTACATCATTATTCCGGATGTTGCTGCAGTCCTACTGGAGAAATGTACACAGTGAAACATAGAAAATGAGGTATATGAATATCTTCAAAACGAGAGCCAATACAAATTTTTCACGGTTATATTCGTGTTCGGCACACCAAAATACTACAGATTAGGGCCTTTTCAAGTCAGTAATGATTTCACTGTTGACCAGTGTTAACTGTGTATGCAAAGTTATATTTCTGTTCAATAAATTTACAAATACCACCGATTGGATTGTTGTTGCTTACCAATTATTAATAATATCGTTTGATCAAAGAGCAGTTTAATCAACCGTACCAAAAAAACCAATTAGCTATAATTAAACAACCTATGACAAAAAGTCCTCATGATTGTCCGTCTTTGTGATGAACATGTTATGACAAATCGTTTTATGATCAAAAATCCTTGTGATGAACAGGTTATGATAAATCGTTATATGATCAAAAGTCCTTGTGATGAACAGGTTATGACAAATCGTTATATGATCAAAAGTCCTTGTGATGAACAGGTTATGACAAATCGTTATATGATCAAAAGTCCTTGTGATGAACATGTTATGACAAATCGTTTTATGATCAAAAGTCCTTGTGATGAACAGGTTATGATAAATCGTTATATGATCAAAAGTCCTTGTGATGAACAGGTTATGACAAATCGTTATATGATCAAAAGTCCTTGTGATGAACAGGTTATGACAAATGGTTATATGATCAAAAGTCATATTACCAATAGATTAGTAATATTTTTTATCTACACTTCTTATCCTTTAGTAGTTATAACCGTAGTAAATATATATGACTTGTGTTGCATCCTTATTTGACTACCGTTACAACTTATGTGGGTACGTTTGCAACAGAAGTATTAAAAATAAGAAAATCAGTTGTTTAAAAAACACACACAAAAAAACAGTTGAACGATAAATTATATCATTGCAACGTTACATCAGCAGAATTTAGGACTGTATAGATAAATTAACGCCGTTGCAACTATATTTGTATATTACTGTAATATTGATGATATTTTCTACCCTTTTGTGAATAACTGATACTGACTTGGAAAGCTGAAGTGGGTTTCAATCAGTAAGGTAGACATGAAAGGCTAACTTCGATCGAACTCTAGATAGAATCTTACGAATCTTAAAAGTAACAGGATCGTGTTAAAAAAAGAAATGAAATATTAACCTAGTTTTTATTTTTACATGTATAGTATGTTGAATTGAACATCTGCACTCGAATATTGTGGAAGAAAACACTGTAAACAATACTGACCTAATTATTTTGACATCTGTTTCTTCCCAAATTTCTTCAGATATAAACCTGACTATTCCTATATCTCGACATATGCGTTAAATGTACATATAAATTTGCATTGGGGAGTCATCATTGGGACATAGAAAATGGCATCATAAGACAGGTGTTAATTTATAGATGGATTATTAGTATAATTTTTGTTTCAGGAAGAGGAGAAAGCAGTTATTGATCACCGGTGCATAAGATTTAAGTCACGTCTGACTAGATTTGTACTTGAGATGGTAACTTTTTCTATCTATATGCCCTTTTCAAATTGAGATTTTAAAAAAAAAATTATCGATTCTTGAACCAAGCCGAACTTATACGACAATTTAACAGCATGCATTATTTAATTCGTTTCATTTATTTCGAGACCAATTCTGATCAAATTGTGTGTCTCTTTGAAAATACTTGGATCGTTATTAGTGTCTGAAAATTCATGCCCATCTCATACCTTTAAGAATGCAATTGTTTTACCAAGGTGAACGTAGTCATTCAAAAGTAGTATGACTGGAAACAAAAAGTACAGTGAAAATAAAGAAATAAAGGGCATATGTTGATAATACATCAAGCTGGGTATGTTAATTGCTTAAATGGCGAAATAATTTTAATATGTGTTTCATTCCAATATTTTAACATGTTAAAATATATTCTTATGAAAATATAAAATTTCCAAAATATGATCTGCGGCTCTTGATTGTGTGTGCCTGCGACAACAACAAAAAATCAAATGAGTACTGTGTGAGCTAGAACAAATAAATCGAAAATGCCGTACATTTCAGACATGGAAACTATATCATAGATAAAGAAATTTGACAAGAGCCCGTTCTCATTTCACTGAAGTTATTTCCCCTTATTCCCCATACCAAAAACTACAAACATGTTATGATCCATTACTGAATCGGACTTGGCATTGTTTTCAGATAGGGTAAAATTGTTTACAGAATGACAAAAATGTAACTTACTGTGACAGATTAGGTCAACCCAATCCGGCAGCTTTCGTAAGTCACGTATATTTACACGATGAGGCTATGAAAGTGAGGTGAATTTAGAATTTATGTGGTAGTTTTCGTTGGATATGACAAATCTATCTGTAACCACACTTTTTGCTTCAGTGATAAAATTGGACACTGCCCTTTGCAACCATTCGATAGCAAAAAGTGGGATGGATGGAGGAATATGATAACACCAAAAAGTGTTTGGACATATTTTGAAGTTACCATTGCAAAGTAGTAATCATGAAAGTCAATTTGGCTATTACCATAACATTCATCCTATAAGTGCTATGTAATGACGCCTAGTTCAACATTTTGATTTGAAAATGTCTGCTTGAAACTCATGGATGCAACGACGTCGAGTAAATCTGTCGCCATGTGAATGATGAAATACATTAGTCAATGTCTAAAAATGAGTAGGTAAACAAATGTAAAATTCAAGGATGCTTTCTTTATAAACACGATGATACAACTACCGCATTGACGCACTTTAGTAATCACGTGTGACATGCGGCTAGAGTAAATTATTAGAAAACAGTTTGTTTATTATCAACAGTCAAACATGTTAACAGCTAGTGATAGTAAACTATCTGAAGATTAATAATAATGATAATGATAATAATAATTATTATTATTATTACAATAACAAGAAGTTGAAGACTATTTTTTTTCTTTTTCTTGTGGTTATTATTAATAGTAGTATAATAATAAAAATTATAATAATAATAATAATAATAATAATAATTATTATTATTATTATTATTATTATTATTATTATTAAATGTAAAAATGATAATAATTACAATAACTGTCTACAAGAACTCTGTTCCAAACATTTGATACTAAAATAGCACCAATAATGAAATATGGGTCGGAGGTCTCCGGTTTTCACAAAGCAATTGACACTGAAGCTGTACCTACGTCGTTTTGCAAAGACATTATTGATATTGCAAAACGCGCACCAAGCGCTTATATCTATAATGAGTCGGGTAGAATGCCAATGCAGGTAGTCAGATCTATAAAAATTCTAACGCATTGGTTCAAATTATTGAAGATGACTGATAACAGATTCCCGAAACAAGGCTATAACCTACAATTGACATGGGGAGGACGCTGCGACTGTTGGTTGAAAACAGTTAAGAATCTACTGCTTTCATACATAATATCAGAAGTTTGGGTTAATCAAAAGTGGGTAGTGATAAACCCTATTTTCTTAGCATAGTGTTAGCTTTATATGCCTGTTTCAAAAGGGAAGCATTTACATAATGGAAAATATGAGTAAAAATATCCTCTATGAAAGATATAGATCCTTTATGTTTAGATCAGGATGTACCATGTATGATAATTTGAGAAAGGCATGTATACCCTCACACGTTCATTTTAATGCAAATAACAACAGTTTCTTTTGAAACATTATCCAGAGAGTCAATACTAATACTAATATCCTACATAAGTTTGCTGTTTATCGAGCAAAATCTTTAAAAGAGAAAGAAAGAGAGTTTGAATCCTGGAGTCATTATGTCTTTTGGTTGTTAATACCTGAATATAATTTGGGCCGAAGGCCTATGTTACAAATAAATAAATAAATAAATAAATAAATAAATAAATAACAATACTACTGCTACTACTACTACTACTACCTATATTATTATTATTATTATTATTATTATTATTATTGATGACTTTGCATGATCTTTCGATATTGGATCCGCTGTTCATGATCACACATTTCCTGGACCCTGAGTTATTTTGCCCACGAACGTTCTTAGCTTGTGATCTCATTGATGAGATGACACGCTGTCACGTCATTAATACTGTACATTCTCTACAATAATGATATTGATTGTGCACACTTGCATACGCCTTGTTGGTCACGTGTTCCTTGTCATGTTCTACAATTATCAATAACTCTTTGCTTTGTTCTATCAGCTAAAACAATGACCAGCCTGTTGTTACATTTTCCTTTCAAACTGTCAATCTATTGGCATTTTCCTTAATGTTGATGTTCTCTCTTTGCGCTTTTTCTGACGGCAATCATTTTTTCCCTTCGTCATGCTTAGAAGTCCCATTTCTGCACTAAAGCCAATCAATTTTTTCTCTCTCCATGTTTTCTCTTTCCTGCGCACCTCTTTACAGTCTAATCGTGTTAGGATAATGTGACTGGGTAGGACATGATGCTACATGTCTGCGGCATGATGCCCGAGTTCTAGACATCTCTATAAACTGCCACACTGCAGGCATCGTAGCAATATCACTGAACAATTGTTAAAGCTACGTTAAAAATCTATTCCACACACACACACACACACACACACACTTCTTCTTATCACCATCACCACCACTAGTATCAACGACGTTGTCATTGTTGTTCCCGTCCCTTTCGTCTTCATATTTAATATGCTGGGCAAATTTTCTTTAGAGAAGACGAAAAGTAAAAGGTGAATAAGGTACAGATTAAATGTTTCAGTCCCAAGTTCCAATATTTCATTTATTTTAAAATACCTTATATATGAAACGATACATGAAGTGAGAACAAGGGAGAGGAGCAGGAAAGGAGAAGAATATGTAACGATTATTTACGTTTTGCCTCATGAAAGAACTCAAAGGGTTTAGTTACCGGGAGAAACCAATCTATAAGGGTGTAGCAATATTGCGCAAAATTATTAACGATATTTATCTCGACGTTGATAACACAGTCAACAGCTCGTAAATCATAACATGGCAATCAGAACACGGAAAATAAAATTGAATGACAACGCTGTTAGCAATCCATCACACAACATGTGAGATACACCTCCGTTAAATAAGAACAATTGGTTGCGATAGAAATAAGATATATGTTGATGCTGTAATCCTACGTACTACAATTCTTACGCTATAATAGCACCACCCCCCCCCAAAGAAAAACAAACAACAACACAACAAAAAACAAAAAAAAAACAAAAAAAAAAACAAATATGCTTACATGTTTCCGTACTTATTAGCTGTTTCGAACACACATTCATCTCAGCGGTAAAATTAATATTAGTTTCATTCTAGACTCAATTTCATATGATTCACCCTTGAAATTATTCATATTAATAAAATTGGTACATAATTTTGACATGATAATTATGCAGCTTAAGTCTACAAATGTTATGTACTGCATTCCGGTCTAATGTGTACTGTCTTGCACATGACTGGGGATTATAGGACATAGTCTCCAAAGTGGAGAACACTAGGAGAAATAAATCCTACTTTAACACCAAACACAAATTGTGTAATATATACCAAAATGACAACTGTCTGTAAATATTCAACTCAAGATATCTACGATTACTTAAAAAGGATTAAAACTTGGTACACTTTCAAATGTTTGTGTGAGTGATTCGAAAGTTCGAAAATTCGAAAAATGATAATAGTTACTACTTTGTTATATTTGTACATGTAGTATATCAAATTTAAGGTGACCAGGTTCGGAGAAATTTAGTAAAATACCTAACGCTAATTGGATATTCATTAATTCATCGATGAAACATTCTGTATAAAGTTTTGCAGCTTTATATAATTTGCATGTAGTAATTCCGTAAGTTTCGCTTGTATACATAACGACTACAGATAGCATCACCCTTTTTTGCGGAATGCGGTTTTCGATCGACTCGTACGTGCAAAGTAAAATGTTAGATGTCTATGTTCTGCCGGTTACAAACATTTAAAGTAACAACAAAATATGTACTGCACAGAAAATACTACAAAATGAAGGACTTTAATTGAAAATGAACTCTCGGTCGTGTGGGAGCAAGAACGTAAGACCTTACAATTTACTAAGCTTACAATTTGACCTTGCTATCAATTCGTGGACGGGTACCGTCAGTATCTTTGAGTAAACACGCATAGCCCGTGATCAAATACAAAATTCGCACCACTTGGTGGTTAGATCATTTTGTTGATGCATTTTCAGTCGTAAGGTCTATGGATTAGTAATATGGATCAGGAGCCTGGGTTCCACTTGAAAGGTAAACAAATTTTGAAATGAGTGCTTTTCAGGATTTTTCAGCAATTTATTTGGTCACTGCTAAACACAAGTTACAAGACCCAACGTAAACAATTCTTCTGTGCAAGATGTGTACAATTTCCTTCCGATATTTACAAATTACAAGGCCCAAGGAACACAAATTCTTCTGTGGAAGCTATAGGCCCCTTCTTATATCTACAAATTACAAGACCCAACCACAACAATTCTTCTGTGGAAGGCTTACTATATCTACAAATTACATGGCCCAAAGAAGAATAAACTCTTTTGTGAAAACTTTATGTAGGTTCCTTCCGATATTTACAAGCTACAAAAATTCTTTTGTGCTTGATATCTATTGGTCCCTTCCGATTTCTTCAAATTCAAAAATCAACGAAAATGCCATAGTTTACATTTTCCACTGGTGAGGGGTGCCTTGGGGTGGAGCTGTAAAATATCGATACACAAGAAGAATAAATGAGATGAAGGTGTCTTAATTTACTAACTGGATATTTTCCTTAAGGAGTAACTCGCCATCAATTCGTGTTGGATAGTACTTCATTACCTTCTGTTGAGTTTAAGGCTCGAAACTGCATGTAATCTCTGAATTCATTATAGCACGAAAAGTGTTAGTACCTGAAACCTATTGTGCAGAATATGTCGAAATAAGCAATAGTATATGTGTTTGAATACCAGACAGGTAATCAGGCTTCAGAGGGGTAAATCTTTTGCTTTTCTCCCTCTCAATGCCCCTGTATTCTAAGGGCTGATACACTCTAAAAATGACGTGAATAAGGATAACATTTTATTGTAATCTTTAGACACTAAAACCTGTGATTTTTAAACTATGGATAGTATGACATAGATCCTTACTTATCTGGATCGTTCATGCCGAGGTTACCATTTATTTAAGTACCTATCACAGCATTCGAAAATAAAACGGCGCGGTAGGTTTCTGGCACTGTAAAGAGAACAATCGCCGTAAAATACAATAGTATTTTTATTTGGTAATATTCGACTAAGGCACAGTAAAACTGACTCCAATTGAGGCAGATAGCAGATCAGAAAACTCTGTTGAAGATGACTATATATCTGAGCGCTGAACTAAAGTCCTCACCATCAGGACAACTAGAGTCTTGTAGAATTACAGTATTATCACTTTGTCCACTCATTATCAGGCGTATTCTTTCATACACGTTTTAACATAATGGTCGCAACAGGGTTTATTAGCACTATAAGGGCCATGGAACAGTGATAGCATACATGAACTGGTTTAGTAGGCAGGCACGCGTTGCAAGAAACCAAACCACGCATGTCTGTCAAAAGTTTCAGCCCCTTTCCATGTTGTACATTGATTTACGAATATAATCACGTATATATTAAAGTGTTCTTGTTTTAGGTGTGACCTGTAAAACTTGGATTGTACGAGTTTACGTGCACGTGTATTTAACAATTCTGTTAAATGTTTCAAATTCAAAGAAAGGTCGATTCAAGATAAAATACATACTAAACCAGTAACACACATTTTGCACGTACAGATGCAAGCTCTTCATTAAAAAGTACTGGAATGGTAGAGTCTTATTTACTTAAAATTTGCAAACAGGTGACACTACTGGTTCGGAGTAGAAGTAGAACATTTCGAAATGTTTAAAGTATCTGATACTTCAGCTAAATGCTTTCGTAAAACTACCCACCCCCAATGATACATTAAAATAAATGTATACAAAATCAATGGCGCAGCACTAAATTACGTCCCCACCCTAAAACTAATTCTAGGAACCCTTTCTAATAAGAAGACGTATGGATAATATTTTGGGTCACTACTGTACATGGTCCCAATAACCACAAATAAAACACCCCGCTACCAATAATTTCACCACAATGATCCCCACCAACCCCGCAGTTGCGGGGTCGCTTGAAAGGCTGCTACACCATTGATACAAATAGTTTGTTTCCTTATAATTATTTAAATTAAGTTTGCACTAATGAAAACAAAAGACTATTGATCTGTCTGTCTCTATATATGTCCGAGCAATCTGTTAAAACTGCAAACCAATGATTTACTGGTACGTGTGTGTGTGTGTGTGTGTGTGTGTGTGTGTGTGATTTTTAACGCAGCTTTAACGATTTTTCAGTCATATCGCTACGATGTCTGCAGTGTGGTAGTTTTTAGTGATGTTTAGCACTGGGGCATCATGCCGCAGACATGTTGCTTGATGTCCCACCCTGTCACATTGTCCTGACACCAAGCCGACCAGTCTTAACACAAACCTCTTAATGCTGAACGCTGCAGCTGTTAGTACCATTTTTGTAAGCCTTTGGTATGACTCGGCCGGGGTTCGAACCCAGTACGTTTTTGTAAGATTATTTTCATTGTAGATATATATGCATCATAATTTCACAAACACGAGCAAAACGGAAAACGTTTGCAATGCATTTGTCGCACTATTAACGTTGGTTTTAGTTTGGTTTTGTAGGGTTTGACGCCATTCTTCAGCATATGGAAGACTGTACATGGCGTCGAGTATATGTGGAGGAAGAAAAATCTAATAAGACACCAGAAAAATCACTGATCCACGGAAAGCTGCTGGCAGCAGCTCTCTCACATACCTAGGCTGGTCAAGCCGAGACCAATCGACAACCTTGGGTCCAGCACTATAAACGACTTGAGGCTTTAAGAAAGCTTTGAATCCATCAAAACACATTCTCAAGTATTTCGATGAAAATCAGGGAAGTAAGATTTATCGTTAACAGGAAAGAAATTAAGATCGGAGACAATCTTTTCTTAAAATAGAATGACATGGGTTTTTAAATATATCGTCTCTCTTTATACTGTGGTGTATGCGATTAAACGTCTTTCACAGTACTGCATATGCAACGCAATAAAAGCGTCTGTCAAATTACGAGCAATGCTATAAAAGCGTATGCAACATTACAAGCAACGCTAAAAAAGGAGATAAATGTACCATTAATATTTGCCCCATTAGAGAAGCATGTAAAACATACTGCATCCCGATGATGCATAAAACAGTAACAACGGAACTGCGATGACTAAGTGATTAACACGAGGGATTTGAACCGAAAAGGACACGGGCTTGAATCCTATCCTTTTCAAACCCGGCCGGCTGCTGTTGTCTGTCTTTTGGGAAGGCATTTTACTCACATTGAATGACACTATATAACTGTTTATATATCTGTGTGCCGGTACTCTGAACAAAAGGCAATGAAACTGCATATATGTTGGTGTGAATGCATGTTTTGGCACTCAGGGAGGAACAAAAATAACAAGTAATTGCCTGTTACGTATATATGATTTAATTTATATTTGATGTAATTTAATGGTCTGTAAGTTTTAAAATCTGTTTATTTTTATTTCATTACATGTTAAGTAATATAATTTCATTTACTGGAATTTGATGCTTTCCAGAAATTAGTTTGATCTGACTGTCTAGTCGAAAGAACCTAAAAATAGAATTTTGTATCCTTATTCTGACCTAGTTCCTTGACTGAGAATCAAGCAAACAACTTTTGTTAAATTCATTCTTAATGTATGAATGATAGTAGTGAACTCGAGGCAGACTGGGACTACGTGACTTTAGGCGTAAATACTTCTACTCTGTTCTCGAAATTCTAAAGGGTTGACCCTCATCCAGGAATCTTTTTTGCGTCTTAAGTTACTCTATAATCTTTGTCTATAGAGAAATTAGTCAGTCGGGCTTCTAAACACTGGACGTAAGGTGTTTTGCTTTTTTTTCTGTTGTGACCAGTTGAGTTATATTTTAAAATTTCTTCGAACTATTTGGATTCCAAAAGATTAATAAGCTGTTCTGGGAATATGCAAGTGCTCATACATAATTCATGGACAAAGACATTTCTTGAAATTTAATTCGGAAATTAAAACACCGGAATATTGTTTGTGGATCAACAAAGAACAGTAGACACATCCATAATATAAATGCTACAGTATACGTCATCGCTTTCCATTATGGAGTTTTCATTGGAACTCGAACTTGAATTCATCAGAACATTTCATTACAAGGACTTCTAAAATTTAATTCTTGGATTATTCTTGGATTATTTTTGGATTTGATTCTTAAAATCGTTAGTTATCTTTTTCATTTATACATTGTTTTTCAAGGGAAATAAATTATTTGTTAAATTTTTCCAAGCTTGTTTGTTTTCACTCTTTCATTGTTACTGTTTATTAGAGCCTAAACATGTAACATGAGAGTATGTTTCGCTACTCAGTGAGGGACAAAAATAACAACTAATTGCTTAAACTGTCCAAACAATCAGTAGACGTGTTTCTTCAATGAAATCGGCGTCACCTTAATTGATGGTGAATGATTTACGATTCAATTAATGTGCCATCCTAGGAAGAGTATATATACTAACTTAATCAGAGTCTTGCGGTTTGACGTTTCGCTCAAATTATGGTGATTTATTAATGTCTTCTCAACCATGATGAAACTGAATTCTTATTTTGTAGGGGTTTGTTTTTGTAAAGATTTTGGCGCAAATCTTTAACTTTATAATTTCATAAATTTACTTTTAATTGGCAGTTTATGACCATTATTGTGCTGAAGTATCATTTAACGCTAATGCATATATATGGGAAGCTAGATCTGCTTCCTGGTCGACTATTAGTATTATGTATACAGTAAAATATATGTGATCATATTCTGGTTCTATATGCAAATGCGTAACCATAAACAGTAATTCCTGATGTAACAAAATTGATACAACGAAGTTACACCGAGAGGTTCCCTCGCATTTATTGTACGCGAGTTGCATTGTATTTTCATTACGCTGTCTTGACATCATCTAGAATCCTCTATAGAAGAAAACTGAGTTTATCTTGTGTACCCTACAAAAAATTCTAAAACTGAAATGCATTGTAAAGTATGCCATGAATTAGGTAAATCCATGTGATATTATATACCGCGCGGATGTTAAAAAATGGCTTCTGTCAAACCTTTAGTGGCCCAAAGATTGTCACGGAATTGTATAAATTCCTTTATTTATTAAATACGTGTACACGGGTTTCTTTTTATTTTTGTGTACAACGATACCCGAGAGTGATTTATGTATATTGTAAAATATTTTGAAACAGTGAGTTCGGTTCATCCTATGTCGAACGTGCGAAGTGCTTTCGATGGGAGAAACCGAATACTTCCAGCGCAGAGACGATGTATGGCTGCATCGTCTGTGTATAAATGCCTCACCGTAAGACTAAATCTTTACATTATGGAACGTCTTGTCAGTGAGCGGGTGTACTCACTGTTGATTACGGAATACAACACGAGTTAATACACCACACACAGGCAATTTGCCAGAAAAAAGTGACCCACCAATTCAACAAAAGGAACCAATAATGACTTCAGATACAAGACATTACTTACACTAGCATTTATAGAAAATTTACAATAACGGACTACAAAATAGTATGATTACGAAATGGATTACAAAATCGTTTGATTACTAAATGGCTACAATTTATGGACTACAAATGGACATTCTTGATTACGGAATACAAAATAAATGGACTACACCATTAACATGCAATTTGCCAGAATTCTTAATATTTCTCTACTAATCACAAACATACAAACACCAAACAAACATACACACTAACAGTTACATTATTTATTTATTTATTTATTTATTTATTTATTTATTTATTTATTTATTTATTTATTTGCACTAAAGAATTACTCTCAGATCTGCCCGAATTATATTACACTTGTCTCGAAATTACTCCTAAAATATTATATTTGTTACTCTGATTTCACCAGATTTACTATTAATTGCCACAACTCGAATTTCCTTAACTAATACCTACATAAGGTATACAAAACCCTAAGCCAAATTAATAAATCTGTCAATATATTTTTTAAATATTCACTCATTGCATAAACTATGGGGGCAACAAAACACATTCAATCATTCAGATTTCGGTACTAGGGTGTCCTCTCTATGATGGAGTCCGAGAGGGACCACACCAATAAATTAAGGACTTGCAAACCTTCAGCTGTAGAGGTATGTGATTTATTTATTAAATTCTTGTGTATATGTTATAACTATTATACTACCAGGTTTGTTTTTGTAACATTTTCTATGTAGCTTCGGGTTACATAGTATAATGCAAATATTTTCCATTCTTGTTTGTGACTTAGAGATTTGTATTAGCAATATGAAGTTTTATTTTTAAGAAACATTTAGTACCGTAGGATTCTTGTTGGGCACGGATAGGTTCACTTCTGAACCTGTTTATTGCTTTGTAATTATTGTGCCGATAAAGTAATCTGTATAGCTTACTGTACTTAACGTCATTACGTTTTATCGTATATGCCCGTGTCATGCATATTACACGGTCTTAGATGTATTTTCAGCTGATAGGAGTCGACGTGGTACAAGCTGTAGAGCTAACCATAGAAGCTGACCAAAGCAGCTGTAAAGCTGAACCATAGCAGCTGTAGAGCTGAATGAACAGTGTTGCTAGTCGAGTAGCAGGTGATCAGGCGTTGCTGACCGATTGGTGGGCGCTGATTGTTTGATTGACCAAGGAATTGAATGGGGGTTGGTGACTACCTGGAATACTGACTTCTTGATTGACCAGTGTGACTGGTAGTCAAGTGTGCTGGTGACGGAGTGTATAACTTCATACATGTAATCTTTTAGCAGTGGGCTAATTTTGTGATACCCAGTGTTTTGGGATTGTAAAGATATTTTGCATGATATTTGTCCCTTTGTTTTAATCATTTTGATATTTGAGTAAAATACCAAATGTTTCACTATTTGAATGAACTCATCTTTACTTTTTGAGTAAAACACATCCTTCTTTTCGTCGTGTGAAATTAATGTGAATCATTCACCCGTGTCCTTGTACCGTGTAAGATCATTTACTTGTATTTTCATTTGTTACATTTAAAGGACATATTTGCATTAGGTTATAAAAACCCGATTTAATGGACAGTTCAATTCATGTTTTAACCTGTAGAATTCCATGATTTCAGATACCGAATAATACACATCACACTATTTTAAGGCCTCCTCGCTGGCTCGGTCTTATGACCATCTCTCGGTTCTTTATCATCTTCTCTTTATAGCTGTGATACTTCTATTACTGTTAAAAATATTATTAACAGGTTCCTCGCTTGGCGCTTAGCATTAAGATGTTAGTTGTAGGACTGGTATACCTGGTGTCAGGATACTGTGACTGCTTGGGACATCATGCTAAATGTGTGAGGCATGATGTCCCAGTGCTAGACATCACTATAAACTGCCACACGGCAGACACCGCAGCGATATGACTGTAAAATTGTTAAAGCTACGTAAAAATCCGAATCACATACACACACCTGCCCACTGATATGGGAAGCTAGCATTGCTTCCAGGCCGACTATTGGTATTCCATTGCTTATATACATTGAAGTGACTATGGGATGTGTACATGCCTCAGCCAATTCAAGAACAACGCAAGTCAAACATCTAATTCATATATATATCCTAATCTCTAATTATTAAACAATTAATAGCTCAAAAAGTCATACCATGGCTTTATGTTTGCCAGGCTTCAGTTTACGAAACTACCCTTGCCGCCTAAGGGCCTTTCCCAGGACACACCGAGGCAGCTGACTCGGGCTAAACTGAGATGATAGAAAATACATGTTGGATTATGACATACCTATTTTTGCCACGAAAGCAACTTAAATGACCCTACTTATGTTAATGTAATGTGATGTGTTAAATATGTTTACTTTTGAGATACTGCGTTGATGTATCGTATATATTCGCTTGTAAATTGAGTCCAACGGCAAGTATACCCTGATCCGCCATCGCATAACTCTTAACAAATCTCATGGACCCAGACCTGCTAGGGCATTATGCAATGCTTAATAATTTTTATATTGAAGTACCTAATGATTGTGTATAATGTTTTACTGTAAGGATGCAAATTTCTGTCGATATATAAAGAGCGCGTTAACTCTGGACCCGAGAACAATTAATTAGATTTATGTGGACATGTGCTTGTTAAATCGCTATACTGCAATGATTTATAATGGCTGTGTCGGGAGAGGAAGTGATTCTTAATTAAGCATTTGTTTACTTAACCGTTCGACGGCAAGAAAAGGGAAGGGTAACATCGATTTTATATCGGAACTGTCAGATATTTTTGTCCAGAATCAGGTTTGGAATTCTATAAGTCAGGCTGACCGCAATTTTGGCGCCTTGTTATAAAAGGCGGTAAATATATTTAATCCTGATTGGTTACGATAAATAAGGGACTTGGTTCCCACACGAATATTCTTGGGGTTAAATTGCCCTCATTGAAAAAATCTAGCCAGTCTGCATCTTTCCTGCAAGAGTTGAAAATATATGAGACTGCGAGATTGAATTTGGAAGAAATTATCTCGTAAAAAATTGGTCAAAGGGACTATATGTCTGGAAAGTCAACGGACACAATTTGGCGGTAGAAGCGAACAAAGCTTGAAAGCACAAGGGGAAATAGCTCCACGGACGTATCCACTGAAGTATCCGCTGACGTATCCACTGATGTATTCAGGTACCTACTTATCCAAATATATACGTGTCTACGTAATTACGTATCCACGGTAGGGAGGTTGGAAAAGGAAAAAAAACGATAGTACCGAGAACAACCACCACAGTGAAGTTGGAGTGGACTGGAATAAGCAGGTTATGAAGTTGTACAAGGTAATTACATCGATCGTTCAATCGATTATATGATGAACTAGTTCTATCATTTAAAACAGATCGGCTATTTATATAAATATATTTGTATTTGAAATTCTGTGAAAGATTAATTCCAGAAAGAGGTGCATCTTCCTAATGTAATGTATTATCCCAGTTGTTTATGTAATTGATTAAATTTTTGTTTTTCCATGTACGGGCACTCGTGTTATTCTGTTTTATATATATATATATATATATATATATATATATATATATATATATATATATATATATATATATATATATATATATATATATGCTCAGATCTATATTTATTACATCCATAATTTCACACATTATTTTAATATTTATTTGATCAGGGCAATAATACCGACGGCGATCACCCTCTTAATAACAATAGCCAAATACAGCAGACACCTTGTAAGAAGGTACACCACCACTAGTAGCAACCGCTTAATATACATTAAGCCATTCTTTTCCTTTGATCCAATTTTTCTTATATGAAAAACGATTGTGAGAAGAAGGAGGATTTCACTCATTTTTGCACAATACGAGAGAGAGAGAGAGAGAGAGAGAGAGAGCTTGAAGATGATGAAATGGATACTATTATATCCAAATCTGTTTGACAAAATCGCCCGTCCACGGATCGTTGTATATTTGAGATGTAAATTGTTGATATATTATAATGACAAATTATCAACACTGAATTTAAAATCAAGGGAAAATATTCAAAAATTTCTCAGCAATCAAAATGTATAATTAGGAAGATTTTATTTCCGAAGGATTTATTGTTTTCCAGATATATCAACTAAAATGTGGGTAGAGGTGTGTATGTGGGAGGGGGTTGGTCGATAGTTATGGTAAATATATTGACAGAGGTTTACTTATATGGTTATGTGAGAAAGCTTGCAAGAAGCTTCCAGTGGGTGGGTGGTTATTTCCGGGAGTTTCCGGGTTCATTCATAGACTACCCTGCTCTGAAGAAAAAGGCGTTAAGCGCACAAACACATCAACAACATCAATAACAACAACGTCATCAACAACAACGTACGTTCCTCGCGTACTTACTGATGTCAGCAAACTATATATACTTAAAATATTGCAATATGAACGACATTCCATACGGGATAACTTGGGTTTTGAATCTGCTAGATATTTTTATAACACAATCTATCTATATCTAGCAAGTAAAACATATGCCAAGGAACTTCAACATACGCTATAAAATGCACTGAATTGAAATGAGAGAAAGAGATTGAAATAGAGAGAGAGGGATGGAGAGAGACAGACAGACAGACAGAAAGACAGCGAGAGACAGAGAGAACGGCGCATTAAAACCCTTTATCAATATCGATATGCAAAGATAAATATAAGATTAATTATGTATTGTAAAATATTTGTAAAGTATTGTTCAAATTGAAACTAAGACATATCTTCATAAACCTGGTTAAATAAATACCTCTGTCCGATCAACTAATGCTTTTCCACCAAATTTTACATTAAAAAATGTCAACAAATTTAAGCAGCGAAATGGATCATATTTCATTAATGAGCTTCTGCACAGAAAGCAAAAGTCGGCGGAGATAAAAAGTGATCGGATTTTATTCATTTGACAGTAAACAACGAACAAGCTGTACCAATGGCTTCATTTCATTGTCATTATGGGAAACAAAGCTATTTTGAATGGGTGCAATAGTGTTTGACTGTCGTATATGTTTGGTATGAAATAGACATCTGGAAATACAATAAATGTACATTATGCTGATTTGCTTGCTCCATGACACATTAACATAAACATAGAAGACATATATCAATTGTTTTATAAACATATAATTTTAGGCGAAAAGGTGCCTTTATCTCGTATAGTTTGTTTAAGAGCAAAATTAATTTAAGTATCGCATGTTACATCAGTGCTGATCTAGGTTTGTATGGGAATCAATAATAATAAGACTACTACTACTACTACTACTAATAATAATAATAATAATAATAATAATAATAATAATTATTATTATCATTATTTTATTATCATTATTTTATTATTATTATTATTATTATTATTATTATTATTATTGTAGTTGTTATTATTATTATTATTATTATTATTATTATTAATCGTATTATTATTAATAATTGTAGTAGTAGTGGTATTGTTATTGCTGATGGTATTCTTCCCAAAACTATTTGTAATGTAATGTATAATTCATGCAGCTCTGCGAATCATAAAACGTATCTACTTGAAACGCCCTTACTATTTTCGGGCACTGACATATTTCTGTCGCCACTATCTGTCTAGCTTGTTAATTTCGTCATAGTCATAACTTTTAAATCATGAATTCTCTCTCTCTCTCTCTCTCTCTGTAAATTAACATGGCCTTAGTTTATACAGGTTGTACCATAGCAGCTCAATTGTACATTTATTACAATGACATACATTTTTTTATTAAGGACGTATTTCTGACCAGAAATTTGCTAACTGTTGTTGAGAAAAGTAGCTAATATGACTTTCAAAAACACAAGGCAATGACCCGTTTAAAATAAACGTAAACTATGTGACCAAATACGTTGTACCAGTTAGAACTGAATCGCGTTGGCATGCATATTGAAAAAAACTGCTGCAATGATTTCAGTCGTGTTTAAAGTTATAACAACCCATAATATGAGTTTTGAAGAGCAAATGGTTATTGCATATTACTCAAAAATATTTATTATTCTCTATCTTCTGTTTCTCTCTCTTTATGTATAATTACCATGCCCCGACTATATTTCTTCTTCTTCTTCTTCTTCTTTTTAATAATTATTTATTTATTTATTCATTTATTTATTTATTATTATCATTATTATTATTATTATTATTATTAGTAGTAGTAGTAGTAGTACTAGTAGTAGTATTTGTATAACAAATTCATAAATAAGTGTAAATGATTTTAGTCCTAAGGATTTTAATTTCACATAATAGAAGAATCTTTAGGAAAACCAACAAGTTTTCACAATGTCACCTAAAGTGGAGAACTTTATTTTAAATACTACCTAGAAAGAGTTAAAGGGCTTGATAAGGCTCGAATTGCTCCAGTTTGCCAGACAATTCCATCTTACTGAAGCGAATGATTCTTTAATGAAGCTAGAAATAAAAATATGTTGGTCCAGTATTTGGTAGAAAAGGGGAGAGACATTCGGATATTTTACTCTTTGAGAATAATCTGTCTTTAGAACCTTATCATAAATAAAAAGAAAAGAAACAAATTATTAATTAGATTACAGTATCTGTGTGCATCCCAGCCAATAAATTTACCGTTTAGTCTCGTGCATAATTCCCATGGAAAGTGTACATATACCGTTATGAAGAACCAGGTTATTGTTGGATGCTTGGTGTAAGTTCATGTTCAAGGGTTTCATAGAGCTCAAACTATTTGCTCTCTCATTCCACATATTTCCAACTGGCCCTAATGCGCGCGCTCAGAGAGAGAGAGAGAGAGAGCAAAATGCAATGACAAACGGAAGCGCAAATTCAAAAAGAAAAAAAAAATAAAGAAAAGAGAAGAGAGACAAATGCAAAATAGAACGAATAAAAGAAAGAGAAATACAAATACAGAAAGAAGATTGAAAAATGTATTTAGACCTAAAGAATTAGAACTGACAGGTATAACACGCTATCACCGTCCAATACAGATAAGTTCAGGTAGTCATGTTACAGTCCATTACAGATTAGTTCAGGTAGTCATGTTACCACCGTCCATTACAAAGTAGTTCAGGTAGTCCATTATAGAATAGTTCAGGTAATCCATTACAGATTAGTTCGGGTAGTCATGTTACCGTCCATTACATATTAGTTCAGGTTGTCATGTTACAGGTAGAACACGCTACAACCGTCCATTACAGATTAGTTCAGATAGACATGTTACCGTCCATTACAGATTAGTTCAGGTAGACATGTTACCGTCCATTACAGATTAGTTCAGGTAGACATGTTACAGGTAGAACACGCTACAACCGTCCATTACAGATTAGTTCAGATAGACATGTTACCGTCCATTACAGATTAGTTCAGGTAGGCATGTTACAGGTAGAACACGCTACAACCGTCCATTACAGATTAGTTCAGATAGACATGTTACCGTCCATTACAGATTAGTTCAGGTAGACATGTTACATGTAGAACACGCTACAACCGTCCATTACAGATTAGTTCAGGTAGACATGTTACAGGTAGAACACGCTACAACCGTCCATTACAGATTAGTTCAGATAGACATGTTACCGTCCATTACAGATTAGTTCAGGTAGACATGTTACATGTAGAACACGCTACAACCGTCCATTACAGATTAGTTCAGATAGACATGTTACAGGTAGAACACGCTACAACCGTCCATTACAGATTAGTTCAGATAGACATGTTACCGTCCATTACAGATTAGTTCAGGTAGACATGTTACATGTAGAACACGCTACAACCGTCCATTACAGATTAGTTCAGGTAGACATGTTACAGGTAGAACACGCTACAACCGTCCATTACAGATTAGTTCAGATAGACATGTTACCGTCCATTACAGATTAGTTCAGGTAGACATGTTACATGTAGAACACGCTACAACCGTCCATTACAGATTAGTTCAGATAGACATGTTACAGGTAGAACACGCTACAACCGTCCATTACAGATTAGTTCAGATAGACATGTTACCGTCCATTACAGATTAGTTCAGATAGACATGTTACCGTCCATTACAGATTAGTTCAGGTAGACATGTTACCGTCCATTACAGATTATTTCAAGTAGACATGTTACCGTCCATTACAGATTAGTTCAGGTGGTCATGTTACCATAAATATCAGGTTATCCACCCCCACCCCTTTAAGGTAAAAAGAAGTAGATGAATACTTTTCTCATTTTGAGAAAACTGCTGAAAATGTAAAATGGTCGATTTACTTATTATTACAAAAGTGAACTTTTTAGCAAAGCTCATGAAGTCTGCACTTCATTGTCTGTACAAAAAAAGTGCTAATTGTGCGATGGTTACGAGGTGCATTTTTGCGGGTTATGAGTTAGTACTAGAGGCATATTGACAAAGGTTTAAGAACTGTAAAAGGAAAACTGGACAAAACAATGTCGAATTTGTGAGGGAAAATTATTAAATGTTTGATAGGTGGTGCTCAGCCAAGAATGTCAATGTCAAGCTAACGTTAGCGTCAAACAGCTCATATAAGCTGAAGTCTTTATGACTTGTGTCCAAGACCTATTTTGATACGCAAAATGTCAGGTAACCACTACTTGCACACAATAATGTTTGCGTGCACAAAATTTTACGGAGGCAATTCAATTGATGAATATTAAAACCTTAACCTTAGTAAAGCTCTAATCAAGGGTACAGTTTTATGTCTGCAATTTTCCAGCCAACATTCTCACCAATGGAAATGTTACTTTCCTGTACCAGCTACTGCCATTGTAATTATGTCTTTTTGAACTACTTTTTCATAATACTTTCGATGGACCATTGAATTTATTAAAAGAGAAACCTCCTTCAACCAAAGTTTCAGTGATGAATATTCTTGACTATGTATCTAATTTCAAATATCAGTTTGTCAACGGCTTGTGATGTAGCAAGAACTACTCGATCCAAAATGAACTTAAAGTGTAAGACCAATACCATTGGTTTTCAGCCTGGTGACAGAGCTCTGGCTCTCTTTCCCATACCTCCAGTTCCTCTTCAGGTTTAAGTAGTATGGTCCTTATGCAATTGAAACGAAAGCAATTGACTTAAATTAAATTTTGTCATATGAATAGCGATGTTAATCATTTGCACCTGTTCCACACAGCTAGGATTTAAACGATAGCAAGCAGCCAGTTTTTTGTGTAACAGTTTTGTAACCAATCTTCGTAATTCAGAAATAATGAAAACTCTGGTCCCAGAAGATTCACAACTACAGACACAAGATGTGACTACACGAACATAAGCTAAACTGAACAAATAGTCCTTTATCTTTTTGTAATGTGTGCTTTAGAATACGTATATACCTAAAATGTGGTACTGCTTTGGCGAATGTTATATCGGGGCAGGACATCTTAAAGTCATAAAGTTTGTAGACAGATCTAGAAAAAAGTGTTCTTCTAGACATTCAGGTTTTGTCATTACGTTGCTTTTAGAATATAGGATATTTCTTCCGATAACGCTCATTTCAATATCAGATAAACATTTCTGAAGCTTGACTGAAGATCGTATTAACTGGACAAAAGGAAAAAAATCATTATAAAAATTTAGGATAATGGAAAGGAGAAAAAAGAAATATGGTAGAATTAGTAAAGAGATAACCGCCACTATCCATTATGTTCTAATAATTTTCATTAAAAATGGTAAATGCGTGATTGTTAATGTGTTCTCCATCAGAAGCATATACAATGTTAGATAACTGCGATATTCAATGCTACATTATATATTCGATAACAATTATTTGTAAATTTTATAAAAATTTCTTTGTTAATTGTATACCTACGTAAATATTCCGCTACATAGACAGAGTAAAATATAACATTACATTATTTCCTTTTTTAAATTAAACTGTGTCTCTCATGTACGCCTGACAATACATGAATACGACACTAAGTGATAAACTTGGGCCATAACTTTAAAACCTCGACCTGTAATTTGTATCCTTCCGCCTGAATAATAATATCTTAGTGTCACTTGGTACATTTTACAAAAATCATCTGCATATACAACTATGAAACTATGCCCCATTATATGACCAAACAGTACATCACCGATTCATTCAAGATTTAAATTTTGACATCTCTCTGTTAAAGATGAATATTGCAATACATTTTTATTGTTATGATAATTAAATATTTTTACATTGACATGGATTCAGAAATCTTGTGTGTGGTTGTGTTGGTGTGTGTGTGTGTGTTGGTGTGTGTGTGTTGGTGTTGGTGTTGTTTGGATTTAATATTACGACGTCATAATAAGCAAACATTTATGTACAATAACATACACGTACACAATTTGAACTTTTGAGTGGAGAATACGGCGGAACTCATTGGTTACAAATACACATGAGGCCATTTGGATTTTTGCAGTTTTGTTGACTTTTACCGAAGCAATAATTTCATTGAGGTAAGCTATGGAGGAGAAAATTTTGGTTACATTACAAATTTGTTTCCGGCTATTGAAGGTAATATTCAAGGAGGAAAACGGAGAAAGGTATGCCAAGAAACGCAAGAATTTAGGAGTTTCATAATTGCCGATTCCTCGAATATTTTATTACCGTTCAAGTTTATGATTCCCAACTGTACGTTTATGCCGCAACATTCTAATTAATGTGTTTCCTGCATGCATTTATTGTAGAAGTTTATTATTTACGTTCACATTTATGCAGCTCGATTTAAAATATTTTTAATTAGATTTAAAGACTCCTTGAGATATGCTCTTACCATACTTCGTCTTAGACTGCATTCATCTTTCTCGTTTATATTAGACAAAGCACAATTAAAGATTGAAACATACGTTTCCCTTTTTAAGATTTTAAACCGATATTTTACTTGATGAAGAACAGATTTATGATCATGGTTATAACAACGCATGTGGAACATAAAACATATAATTAACAAAACGACTGAAATATATCATATATCCTGTAGAATGCAAGACCTTTGTAACAAATGATAATATAGATGACGGACACGTAGAAAATACATTAATCAGCGACTCATCTACTTAACTGGCAACTAAAGATGAAAGATACAAATTAAATATTCACATTTATATTATGTGTTGACAATATAGTATAAAAATATGGAAATCTAATTATAGTTCTTTTCTCTGAAGATTGAACCTATGATTAAGCAAATAAGCTGAGGTAGAAGCCAATGTGACCATGCCTAACAGCCAGGCAAGAACAGGCTTCCATTGCACCAGGAAAGTCAGGAAAGATTTTGAGAAATTTGAAATGTTTGTATGCACATATGAAGGCAATGAAATTCGATGTCATAAAATTGAATTTTCAGAATAAAGGCACGTAATAAATATTGCAAATCCCAGTAAGCTCAAGTGATAAAGCTATATTTTAAATATTTTTCCGAAAACAAAAGGTACACTTCGAGGCTTCAGAACAGTTTAAGATGGGTACGGTTGTACAGTTTGAGAAGGGTAATTACTCGAGACTGTTGCAAATAGAGAATTGTCTCCCCACTTTCCACCATTGATCTGGTCATTCTTCCACAGAAACGTCTGTTCACGCAAACTACGGAAACAGGAATATAAAATAAACGTTTCAAGGAAAGATAAAAGTTTGGTTTTTGAATTTAACGAGTTCATGCCAATTACATATCTTAAAATCATGCCTTGGAAATAGAAAAAAGTAGGAAAAAGTCAATAAGGATCTGATTTAACCTAGTCACTTTCCAATTTTAAAACGCTTTAGTTATAAATGTGACTATCACCGACAAAGTAAATCAAGTGAAAGAATGCCGTCCTCGTGGTTTACCAATTTAAATTACACTAATTGGCACTCAGCATTAAGATTTTAGTGTTAGGACTGGTCGGCTTGGTGTCAGGATAATGTAACTAGGTGGAACATCATGCTACATGTCTGTGGCATAATGCACCAGTGCTAGGCATCACTATAAACTGCCACACTGCAGAATTATAGCGATATGACTCAACAATTGTTACAGCCGCATTAAAAATCTAAATCACAAACACACACACACACACACTTCTTCTTATCACCATCACCACCACTAGTATCAACGACATCATGCGTGTTGTTCCCGTCCATTCGTTTTCGTATTTAATTCGCTGGGTGAATTTTCTTGAGAGAAGACGAAACGTAAAGGGTGAATAGTATACAGATTAAATCATACAGTTCCAAGTTCCAATATTCCTTTTATTTTAAAATACCTTATATACGAAAAAAAATGTATAAAGTGATAACAGGGAAGAGTAGGAGGAAAGGAGAAGAATAAGTAACGATTTTTACGTTTGCCTCGTGAAAGAACATCAAAGGGTTTATTTACTGGGAGAAACCAGTCCATAAGTGTGTAGCAATATTGTGTCAAATTATTACCGATAATTATCTTGACTTTGATAACATTGTCAACAGCTCGTAAATCATAATTTGACAATCAAAACGTGGATAAAAGCCACTTTATCTGAAAATAAAGTTGAATGACAACGCTGTTAGCAATCCATCACTCCATATGTTAGATACACCTACGTTAAATAAAAAAAAATGGTAGCGCTAGAAATAAAATATATGTTGATGCTATAACCCTAATGGTCCACCCACCCACCCCCACCCCCCACACAATACATGATTACGTGTATTCGTACTTATCAATTGTTTCGAATACTCATTCAGCTGACCGGTAAAATTAAGTTGTTTCATCTAGACTAAATTTTGTATGATTTACCCTCGTAATTATTCATATTAATAAAATTGGTACATAATTTTGACGTGATAATTATGCAGCTTAAGTCTACAAATTTTATTTACTGCATTCCGGTCTAATGTGTACTGTCTTGCACATGACTGGGGATTATAGGACATAGTCTCCAAAGTGGAGAACATTAGGAGAAATAAATCCTACTTTAACACGAAACACAAATTGTGTAATATATACCAAAATGACAACTGTCTGTAAATATTCAACTCAAGATATCTACGATTACTTAGAAAGGATTAAAACTTGGTACACTTTCAAATGTTTGTGTGAGTGATTTATTCTAAGATTCAAAAAATGAAAATAGTTCCTAATTAGTTATATTGGTACGCGTAGTATGTTGAATTTAAGATGACCAGTCTATATAAAGTTTCAAAGTTTATATAATTTGCATGTAGTAATTCCGCAAGTTTCGCTTGTATAGTATACCTAACGGCTGTAAAATAACATCGCCCCTTTTTTTGCGGAATGCGGTTTTCCAGCAACTCGTACGTGCAAAGTAAAATGTTAGATGTCTATGTTCTGCCTGTTACAAACATTTAAAGTAACAACACAATATGTACTGCAGAGAAAAGACTATAAAAAGAAGGACTTTATCTAATTGAAAATGAACTCCTGGTCATGTGGGAGCAAGAAAGTAAGACCTTAGCTATTAGCGATAGCAAGGTCAAATGTTAAGTTTAGTGTGTCTCGATTTTGTATATTCGAGTATTCATATATTTCAGTATCTTTGAGTAAACACGCATAACCTATGATCCAATACAAAATCCACACCACTTGATAGTTAGATCATTTATTGATGCATTTCTAGTCCTAAGGTCTATGGATAAGTAATATGGACCAGGAACCTGGATTCCACTGGAAGGTTAAACAGATTTTGAAATCAATACTTTTCAGTATTTTTCAACAATTTAATTGCTTGCTGCTAGACGCATATCACAAGGTCCAACGAAAATAATTCTTCTGTGGAAGATTTATACAATTTCCTTCCAAAATCTACAAATCACAAAGCCCAATGAACACAAAAATCTCTGTGGAAGATGTATACAATCCTCTTCCAATGTCTACAAATTACAAGGCCCAAGGAACAAAAATGTTTCTGTGGAAGATTTATACAATTCCCTTCCAATATCTACAAATCACAAGGCCCATGGACAAATTTATTTTCTTTGGAAGTTATATCCCCCTTCTCGTATCTACAAATCACAAGGCCCATGGACAAATTTATTTTCTTTGGAAGTTATATCCTCCTTCTCGTATCTACAAATTACAAGGCCCAACAAAGAATAAACGCTTACTGTGGAAGCTTTATAAAGGTTCCTTCCGATATTTACAAGCCGCAAGGCCCTACGAACAAAATTATTCTGCGGAAGATATGTATATGTCCCTTCCGATTTCTACAATTTCAAAAATCAACGAAAATGCCATATTTTAATTTTTCCCACTGGTGCGTGGTGCGTGGGGGTGAAGGTCCAAAAATGATACAGACAAGAATAAATAAGCTGAAGGTGTCTTAATTTACTAACTGGATATTTTCCTTAAGTAGTAACTCGCCATCAATTCGTGTTGGATAGTACTTCATTACCTTCTGTTGAGTTTAAGGCTTGAAACTGCATGTAATCTCTGAATTCATTATATCACGAAAAGTGTTAGTACCTGCAACCTATTGTGTAGAATATGTCAAAATAAGCAATGGTATATGTGTTTGAAGACCAGACAAGTACTCAGGCTTTAAAGGAAACAGTCTCGATGCCCCAGTATTCAAAGGGTTGATGATAGTATGATATAGATCCTTAATTGTCTGGACCATTCATGCCGGAGGTTGCCATTGATCTACGTATCTATCACAGTATTCGAAAATAAAACGGTGCGGTAGGTTTCTGGCACTATAATGTAGAACAATCATCATAAAATACAATATTATTTTTATTTGGTAATATTCGACTAAGGCACACAGTAAAACTGACTTCAAGTGAGGCAGATAGCATACCAGAAAACTCTGTTGAAGAGGACTATGCATGTGACCGCAGATCTATAGTCCCCACCATCAGGACAACTATAGTCTTGTACAGTTGCAGTATTATCATTTTGTCCACTCCATGTCTGGCGTATGCCTTCCCACACGTTTTAACATAATAGTCGCAACGGGTTTAATATCACTATAGTGGCAATGGAAGAGTGATACCATACATGAATTGGTTTAGTAGGCAGGCACGCGTTGCAAGAAACCAAACCACGCATGTCTGTCAAAAGTTTCACCCCTTTCCATGTTGTACATTGATTTACGAATATAATCATGTATATATTAAAGTGTCATTGTTTTAGGTGTGACCTGTAAAACTTGGATTGTACGAGTTTACGTGCGACACTGCCAGTGCATTTCAGAGTAGAAGTAGAACATTTATAAATGTTTAAAGGACTTTAAACTTCAGCTAAATACTTTCGTAAAACTACCCACCCCCAATGATACATTGAAATAAATGTATAGAAATCAGTGGCGTAGGAATAAATTGAGTCCCCACCCTAAAACTAATTTTAGGACCCGTTTCTAATAAGAAGATGTCTGTATAATATTTGGGGTTCCCACTGTGCCTAGTCCCCCTACCCTCAACAAAACACCCCGTTACCAATTCTTCCACCAATATCATCCACAACCACCTCGCGGATGCTAAACCATTGATAAAAATAATTTGTTTCCTTTTAATTCTTTCAATTAAGATGCACTAATGAAAACAAAAGGCTATATATATATCTGTCAGTCTCTCTGTCTCTGTCTGTCTGTCTATGTATATATCTATATATCTATCTATCTATCTATGTGTGTGTGTATGTAGATATGTACGAACCGACATATGTTCCAGCAACCTGTTAAAACCACAAAGCAATGATATATAGGTAAGTTTGTTAAATTTATTTTCATTGTACATGGATATGCATCTTAATTTCACAAATACGTGCAAAATGCTTGCGATGCATTTGTCGCACTATTTACGTTTGGTTTCAGTTTGGTTTTGTTGGATTTAACATCATTTTTCAGCACATAGAAGGTTGTAAATGGCGTCAAGTATGTCTGTAGGAGTAAAAACACCAACATGCTTTTTCACATACCTAGGTTGGTCAAGCCGAGACCCCCACGAACAGAAGTGAAATGTGCAATTCTTAACTTTAAAGTTACATATATATAAATTTTATTCGGTCATTTTCTGTTACTAAATACAAATGCGTTACCATAAACAGTAATTCCTTATGTAACAAATATCGATACAACTAAGTTACTCCGGGAGGTTCCCACGCGGTTCATTGTACGCCAGTTGTACTGTATTTTCATTAAACTGTCTTGACTACATCAATAATCCATGGTAGCTGAAAACTGAGTGATTTGAACTTGGACTTTCTTTTAACCTAGCTTTAACAATTTTTCAGTCATATCGCTACGATGTCTGCAGTGTGGCAGTTTATAGTGATGTCTAGCACTGGGGCATCATGCCGCAGACATATAGCACGATGTCCCACCCAGTCACATTATCCTGACACCAGGCCGAACAGTCTTAACACTAACCTCTTAATGCTGAGCGCCAAGCGAGGCAGCTGTTAGTATCATTTTTTGTAAGTGTTTGATATGACTCGGCCGAGGATCGAACCCACGACCTCTCGCATCCGAAGCGGACGCTCTAACCACTAGGCCACCGGAACATTTGAAAACTGAATGAATTTTGAAGATCCAACAACATCTTAAAAACTAATGTGCAATGTAAAGTATGCTAGGAATCAGGTCAAGCTATGTGATATTATATACCATGCGGTTGATGAAGAGATGGTTTCTATCAAAACATTCGTGGCCCAAAGATAACATTGATTTACAATTTGAATCATTGTAAGATAAAATGCGCGTTCACGATTGTTCATCATATAATCTTTTTCCAAATTTATAAACATGAAAAAATGTAAAAAAAATATATATTGAAAGGAAATATGTGTATGTGATTATAAAAAATTTATTTGATGGACAGTTCAATTTATATTTTAACCCGTAAACTTTCATGCTCTCAGATACGATACCGAATAACACACATTACTATATTTTAAGGCCTCCTCGTTGGTTCTGTCTTACGCCCATCTCTCGGTTCTTTATCATCTTCTCTTTATAGTGGTGACCCTTCTATTATGGGAATCTAAGAGTTCATTGGCAGGATGTGCCCACTCTGTGATTAGGTGTTGCAATTCTCGCACGTATTACGAGGAGAGTAACAAAAAGTCTTGAATTTATGTATCCCAGTCGTGGTCATTAATGATCCCATGCCGTCATTTTTATTTAAATTATATATAGAATCTGTTGGAACAATTTCTGAAAGTCAGGGTTACAAATATGCAATAAGCAGCAAGCAGTGATTAAAATGCAATCCAAGGTTACAATGTGTTGATTGAAAAAATTGATGATTTCCTTCTAACGGCAATGTTACCACATTACGGGCTATACCCTGTCGATGACATGGGAACTTAGGGTACAAGGTCGGGTTTTTATTCACAAATTTCATGCAGTACACATCTACCTAATATAAAAAATAAAATATCAAATACGTTAATGAGGTCAAAGAGTTATATATTTTTGGGGACATATATTATTAGGCAAAACACAAAATTATAATTCCCTTGTCCTAACAAATCAATGAAGCTAAGAGTATAACAACTCCTAATGTATACATGCAATTGTCTGGTCCGAACGACATTTTATACACCACTTGATGCTCACAGTATTAACACTTTCGATGGTTTATAGTTTTGAAAAGCATTGTGAACTTAATAGCTTGCTGCAATTCAAAATATTTGTGACCCATGCAGGTTTAGAGAAATTCTACTCTCCTACTGATGTGGGAAGCTAGCTCTGCTCTCTGTCCGACTATTGGTATTTCTTTGGCTAAATACTATGAAGTGACTATGGGAGGAGTACATGCCTCAATCAATTGAAGAACAACGCAAGTCAAACACCTAATTCATAAATATATCCTAATCTCTAATTATTAAACAATTAATAGCTCAAAAAGTCATACCATGGCCTTACGTTTGCCAGGCTTCAGTTTACGAAACTACCCTTTGCCGACTAAGGGCCTTTTCCAAGACACACCGAGGCAGCTGACTCCGGCTGAAATGAGAGGATATAAAATACATGTTGGATTATGACATTTTCATTGTTGCCACGAAAGCAACTTAAATGTCCCTACTTGTGTTAATGTAATGCGATGTGCTAAATGTATTTGGTATTGAGACAGGGCAAACCTTCACTGCGTTGATGTATCATATATATATTTGCTTGTAAGTTGAGTCCAACGGCAACGTAGACCCTGATGCGCCATCGCATAAAACTGATTACCCTTAACAAACCTCATAGACCCAGACCTGCTGGGACATTATGCGATGCTTAACTATTTTCATATTTATGTATTTATTGATTACGTTTAATGTTATACATTAAGCCAGTATTTTCCTTCTATCAAATGTTTTTTATACGAAATAGAAAGGGAGAAGAAGGAAGATTTCATTCATTTTTACACAGTACCAGAGCGAGAGAGAAAAAGATTTATATAACACTTGAAGGCGATGACAGGGATACTATTATATCCAAATATGTTTGACAAAGTCGCCCGTCCATGGATCGTTGTGTATTCAAGATGTAAATTTTTTATATATTGTAATGACAAATTAACATCACTGAATTTAAGATCAAAGGAAATATTCATAAATTTCCTAGCAATCAAATGTATAATTAGGAAGTTTGTATTTCCTAAGTGATTTATTGTTTTCAGATATATATCGGTTAGGAGGGGGGTACAGGTGGGTATGGGGGGGGGGGGGCGGGAGATAAAATATGGTAAATATATTGACATATGTTTACGTATGTGGTTATGTGAGAAAGCTTGCAAGTAGCTTCCAGTGGGTCGGTCGGTATTTCTGTTGGGTTTTCCGGGTTCATTCACTACTAGTTTATAGCCTATCCTGCGTTGAAGAAAAGGCGTTAAGCGTGCAAAGACAACAACATCAATAACAAAAACGTCATCAACAACAACGTACGTTCCTCGCGTACTTACCGATGTAAGAGACTATATACTGAAAATATTACAATATGAAAGACATGCCATACGGGATAACTTGGGTTTTGAATCAGCTAGATATTGTTATAACACAATTTGTCTATATCTAGCAAAACAAATATCATACGCCAAGGAACATCAACATACGCTATAAAATGCAATGAAATCTAATGAGAGAGAGAGAGGCACATTAAAACCTTTTATCAATATCGATATGCAAAGATAAATATAAGATTAATTATGTATTGTATAATATTTGTAAAGTATTGTTCAAATTGAAACTAAGACATATCTTCATCAACCTGCTTAAATAAATACCTCTGTCCGATCAACTAATGCTTTTCCAAAAAATTCTACATTAAAAAACGTCATTAAATTCAAGCAGCGAAATGGATCATATTTTTCATTCATGAGCTTCTGTAGAGAAAACAAAATGCGAAGTAGGAGGAGATAAAAGATGATCGGATTTTATTCACTTGACAAGGTTCTTTTGAATGGGTATAAAAGTGTTTGACTGTCATATATGTTTGGTATGAAATAGACATCTGGAAATACAATAAATGTACATTATGCTGATTTGCTTGCTCCATGACACATTAACATAAACATAGAAGACATGTATCAATTGTTTTATAAACATGTAATTTTAGGCGAAAAGGTGCCTTTATCTCGTATAGTTTGTTTAAGAGCAAAATTAATTTAAGTATCGCATGTTACATCAGTGCTGATCTAGGTTTGTATGGGAATCAATAATAATAAGACTACTACTACTACTAATAATAATAATAATAATTATTATTATTATCATTATTATTATTATTATTATTGTTATTATTATTATTATTATTATTATTATTATTATCATTATTATTATTATTATTATTATTATTATTATTATTATTATCATTATTATTATTGTTATTATTATTATTATTATTATTATCATTATTATTATTATTATTATTGTTATTATTATTATTATTATTATTATTATTATCATTATTATTATTATTATTATTATTATTATTATTATCATTATTATTATTATTATTGTTATTATTATTATTATTATTATTATTATCATTATTATTATTATTATCATTATTATTATTATTATTATTATTATTATTATCATTATTATTATTGTTATTATTATTATTATTATTATTATTATTATCATTATTTATTATTATTATTATTATTATTATTATTATTATTATTAATCGTATTATTATTAATAATTGTAGTAGTAGTGGTATTGTTATTGCTGATGGTATTCTTCCCAAAACTATTTGTAATGTAATGTATAATTCATGCTTCTCTGCGAATCATAAAACGTATCTACTTGAAACGCCCTTACTATTTTCGGGCACTGACATATTTCTGTCGCCACTATCTGTCTAGCTTGTTAATTTCGTCATAGTCATAACTTTTAAATCATGAATTCTCTCTCTCTCTCTCTCTCTCTGTAAATTAACATGGCCTTAGTTTATACAGGTTGTACCATAGCAGCTCAATTGTACATTTATTACAATGACATACATTTTTTTATTAAGGACGTATTTCTGACCAGAAATTTGCTAACTGTTGTTGAGAAAAGTAGCTAATATGACTTTCAAAAACACAAGGCAATGACCCGTTTAAAATAAACGTAAACTATGTGACCAAATACGTTGTACCAGTTAGAACTGAATCGCGTTGGCATGCATATTGAAAAAAACTGCTGCAATGATTTCAGTCGTGTTTAAAGTTATAACAACCCATAATATGAGTTTTGAAGAGCAAATGGTTATTGGATATTACTCAAAAATATTTATTATTCTCTATCTTCTGTTTCTCTCTCTTTATGTATAATTACCATGCCCCGACTATATTTCTTCTTCTTCTTCTTCTTCTTCTTCTTCTTCTTTTAAATAATTATTTATTTATTTATTTATTTATTTATTTATTCATTTATTATTATCATTATTATTATTATTAGTAGTAGTAGTAGTAGTAGTAGTACTAGTAGTAGTATTTGTATAACAAATTCATAAATAAGTGTAAATGATTTTAGTCCTAAGGATTTTAATTTCACATAATAGAAGAATCTTTAGGAAAACCAACAAGTTTTCACAATGTCACCTAAAGTGGAGAACTTTATTTTAAATACTACCTAGAAAGAGTTAAAGGGCTTGATAAGGCTCGAATTGCTCCAGTTTGCCAGACAATTCCATCTTACTGAAGCGAATGATTCTTTAATGAAGCTAGAAATAAAAATATGTTCGTCCAGTATTTGGTAGAAAAGGGGAGAGACATTCGGATATTTTACTCTTTGAGAATAATCTGTCTTTAGAACCTTATCATAAATAAAAAGAAAAGAAACAAATTATTAATTAGATTACAGTATGTGTGTGCATCCCAGCCAATAAATTTACCGTTTATTCTCGTGCATAATTCCCATGGAAAGTGTACATATACCGTTATGAAGAACCAGGTTATTGTTGGATGCTTGGTGTAAGTTCATGTTCAAGGGTTTCATAGAGCTCAAACTATTTGCTCTCTCATTCCACATATTTCCAATCGGCCCTAATGCGCGCGCTCAGAGAGAGAGAGAGAGAGAGAGAGAGAGAGAGAGAGAGAGAGAGCAAAATGCAATGACAAACGGAAGCGCAAATTCAAAAAGAAAAAAAAATAAAGAAAAGAGAAGAGAGACAAATGCAAAATAGAACGAATAAAAGAAAGAGAAATACAAATACAGAAAGAAGATTGAAAAATGTATTTAGACCTAAAGAATTAGAACTGACAGGTATAACACGCTATCACCGTCCAATACAGATAAGTTCAGGTAGTCATGTTACAGTCCATTACAGATTAGTTCAGGTAGTCATGTTACCACCGTCCATTACAAAGTAGTTCAGGTAGTCCATTATAGAATAGTTCAGGTAATCCATTACAGATTAGTTCGGGTAGTCATGTTACCGTCCATTACATATTAGTTCAGGTTGTCATGTTACAGGTAGAACACGCTACAACCGTCCATTACAGATTAGTTCAGATAGACATGTTACCGTCCATTACAGATTAGTTCAGGTAGACATGTTACCGTCCATTACAGATTAGTTCAGGTAGACATGTTACAGGTAGAACACGCTACAACCGTCCATTACAGATTAGTTCAGATAGACATGTTACCGTCCATTACAGATTAGTTCAGGTAGACATGTTGCAGGTAGAACACGCTACAACCGTCCATTACAGATTAGTTCAGATAGACATGTTACCGTCCATTACAGATTAGTTCAGGTGGTCATGTTACATGTAGAACACGCTACAACCGTCCATTACAGATTAGTTCAGGTAGACATGTTACAGGTAGAACACGCTACAACCGTCCATTACAGATTAGTTCAGATAGACATGTTACCGTCCATTACAGATTAGTTCAGGTAGACATGTTACATGTAGAACACGCTACAACCGTCCATTACAGATTAGTTCAGATAGACATGTTACCGTCCATTACAGATTAGTTCAGATAGACATGTTACCGTCCATTACAGATTAGTTCAGGTAGACATGTTACCGTCCATTACAGATTAGTTCAGGTAGACATGTTACAGGTAGAACACGCTACAACCATCCATTACAGATTATTTCAGGTAGACATGTTACCGTCCATTACAGATTAGTTCAGGTGGTCATGTTACCATAAATATCAGGTTATCCACCCCCACCCCTTTAAGGTAAAAAGAAGTAGATAAATACTTTTCTCATTTTGAGAAAACTGCTGAAAATGTAAAATGGTCGATTTACTTATTATTACAAAAGTGAACTTTTTAGCAAAGCTCATGAAGTCTGCACTTCATTGTCTGTACAAAAAAAGTGCTAATTGTGCGATGGTTACGAGGTGCATTTTTGCGGGTTATGAGTTAGTACCAGAGGCATATTGACAAAGGTCTAAGAACTGTAAAAGGAAAACTGGAAAAAACAATGTCGAATTTGTGAGGGAAAATTATTAAATGTTTGATAGGTGGTGCTCAGCCAAGAATGTCAATGTCAAGCTAACGTTAACGTCAAACAGCTCATATAAGCTGAAGTCTTTATGACTTGTGTCCAAGACCTATTTTGATACGCAAAATGTCAGGTAACCACTACTTGCACACAATAATGTTTGCGTGCACAAAATTTTACGGAGGCAATTCAATTGATGAATATTAAAACCTTAACCTTAGTAAAGCTCTAATCAAGGGTACGGTTTTATGTCTGCAATTTTCCAGCCAACATTCTCACCAATGGAAATGTTACTTTCCTGTACCAGCTACTGCCATTGTAATTATGTCTTTTTGAACTACTTTTTCATAATACTTTCGATGGACCATTGAATTTATTAAAAGAGAAACCTCCTTCAACTAAAGTTTCAGTGATGAATATTCTTGACTATGTATCTAATTTCAAATATCAGTTTGTCAACGGCTTGTGATGTATCAAGAACTACTCGATCCAAAATGAACTTAAAGTGTAAGACCAATACCATTGGTTTTCAGCCTGGTGACAGAGCTCTGGCTCTCTTTCCCATACCTCCAGTTCCTCGTCAGGTTTAAGTAGTATGGTCCTTATGCAATTGAAACGAAAGCAATTGACTTAAATTAAATTTTGTCATATGAATAGCGATGTTAATCATTTGCACCTGTTCCACACAGCTAGGATTTAAACGATAGCAAGCAGCCAGTTTTTTGTGTAACAGTTTTGTAACCAATCTTCGTAATTCAGAAATAATGAAAACTCTGGTCCCAGAAGATTCACAACTACAGACACAAGATGTGACTACACGAACATAAGCTAAACTGAACAAATAGTTCTTTATCTTTTTGTAATGTGTGCTTTAGAATACGTATATACCTAAAATGTGGTACTGCTTTGGCGAATGTCATATCGGGGCAGGACATCTTAAAGTCATAAAGTTTGTAGACAGATCTAGAAAAAAGTGTTCTTCTAGACATTCAGGTTTTGTCATTACGTTGCTTTTAGAATATAGGATATTTCTTCCGATAACGCTCATTTCAATATCAGATAAACATTTCTGAAGCTTGACTGAAGATCGTATTAACTGGACAAAAGGAAAAAAATCATTATAAAAATTTAGGATAATGGAAAGGAGAAAAAAGAAATATGGTAGAATTAGTAAAGAGATAACCGCCACTATCCATTATGTTCTAATAATTTTCATTAAAAATGGTAAATGCGTGATTGTTAATGTGTTCTCCATCAGAAGTATATACAATGTTAGATAACTGCGATATTCAGTGCTACATTATATATTCGATAACAATTATTTGTAAATTTTATAAAATCTTCTTTGTTAATTGTATACCTACGTAAATATTCCGCTACATAGACAGAGTAAAATATAACATTACATTATTTCCTTTTTTAAATTAAACTGTGTCTCTCATGTACGCCTGACAATACATGAATACGACACTAAGTGATAAACTTGGGCCATAACTTTAAAACCTCGACCTGTAATTTGTATCCTTCCGCCTGAATAATAATATCTTAGTGTCACTTGGTACATTTTACAAAAATCATCTGCATATACAACTATGAAACTATGCCCCATTATATGACCAAACAGTACATCACCGATTCATTCAAGATTTAAATTTTGACATCTCTCTGTTAAAGATGAATATTGCAATACATTTTTATTGTTATGATAATTAAATATTTTTACATTGACATGGATTCAGAAATCTTGTGTGTGGTTGTGTTGGTGTGTGTGTGTGTGTTGGTGTGTGTGTGTTGGTGTTGGTGTTGTTTGGATTTAATATTACGACGTCATAATAAGCAAACATTTATGTACAATAACATACACGTACACAATTTGAACTTTTGAGTGGAGAATACGGCGGAACTCATTGGTTACAAATACACATGAGGCCATTTGGATTTTTGCAGTTTTGTTGACTTTTACCGAAGCAATAATTTCATTAAGGTAAGCTATGGAGGAGAAAATTTTGGTTACATTACAAATTTGTTTCCGGCTATTGAAGGTAATATTCAAGGAGGAAAACGGAGAAAGGTATGCCAAGAAACGCAAGAATTTAGGAGTTTCATAATTGACGATTCCTCGCATATTTTATTACCGTTCAAGTTTATGATTCCCAACTGTACGTTTATGCCGCAACATTCTAATTAATGTGTTTCCTGCATGCATTTATTGTAGAAGTTTATTATTTACGTTCACATTTATGCAGCTCGATTTAAAATATTTTTAATTAGATTTAAAGACTCCTTGAGATATGCTCTTACCATACTTCGTCTTAGACTGCATTCATCTTTTTCGTTTATATTAGACAAAGCACAATTAAAGATTGAAACATACGTTTCCCTTTTTAAGATTTTAAACCGATATTTTACTTGATGAAGAACAGATTTATGATCATGGTTATAACAACGCATGTGGAACATAAAACATATAATTAACAAAACGACTGAAATATATCATATATCCTGTAGAATGCAAGACCTTTGTAACAAATGATAATATAGATGACGGACACGTAGAAAATACATTAATCAGCGACTCATCTACTTAACTGGCAACTAAAGATGAAAGATACAAATTAAATATTCACATTTATATTATGTGTTGACAATATAGTATAAAAATATGGAAATCTAATTATAGTTCTTTTCTCTGAAGATTGAACCTATGATTAAGCAAATAAGCTGAGGTAGAAGCCAATGTGACCATGCCTAACAGCCAGGCAAGAACAGGCTTCCATTGCACCAGGAAAGTCAGGAAAGATTTTGAGAAATTTGAAATGTTTGTATGCACATATGAAGGCAATGAAATTCGATGTCATAAAATTGAATTTTCAGAATAAAGGCACGTAATAAATATTGCAAATCCCAGTAAGCTCAAGTGATAAAGCTATATTTTAAATATTTTTCCGAAAACAAAAGGTACACTTCGAGGCTTCAGAACAGTTTAAGATGGGTACGTTTGTACAGTTTGAGAAGAGTAATTACTCGAGACTGTTGCAAATAGAGAATTGTCTCCCCACTTTCCACCATTGATCTGGTCATTCTTCCACAGAAACGTCTGTTCACGCAAACTACGGAAACAGGAATATAAAATAAACGTTTCAAGGAAAGATAAAAGTTTGGTTTTTGAATTTAACGAGTTCATGCCAATTACATATCTTAAAATCATGCCTTGGAAATAGAAAAAAGTAGGAAAAAGTCAATAAGGATCTGATTTAACCTAGTCACTTTCCAATTTTAAAACGCTTTAGTTATAAATGTGACTATCACCGACAAAGTAAATCAAGTGAAAGAATGCCGTCCTCGTGGTTTACCAATTTAAATTACACTAATTGGCACTCAGCATTAAGATTTTAGTGTTAGGACTGGTCGGCTTGGTGTCAGGATAATGTAACTAGGTGGAACATCATGCTACATGTCTGTGGCATAATGCACCAGTGCTAGGCATCACTATAAACTGCCACACTGCAGAATTATAGCGATATGACTCAACAATTGTTACAGCCGCATTAAAAATCTAAATCACAAACACACACACACACACACTTCTTCTTATCACCATCACCACCACTAGTATCAACGACATCATGCGTGTTGTTCCCGTCCATTCGTTTTCGTATTTAATTCTCTGGGTGAATTTTCTTGAGAGAAGACGAAACGTAAAGGGTGAATAGTATACAGATTAAATCATACAGCTCCAAGTTCCAATATTCCTTTTATTTTAAAATACCTTATATACGAAAAAAAATGTATAAAGTGATAACAGGGAAGAGTAGGAGGAAAGGAGAAGAATAAGTAACGATTTTTACGTTTGCCTCGTGAAAGAACATCAAAGGGTTTATTTACTGGGAGAAACCAGTCTATAAGTGTGTAGCAATATTGTGTCAAATTATTACCGATAATTATCTTGACTTTGATAACATTGTCAACAGCTCGTAAATCATAATTTGACAATCAAAACGTGGATAAAAGCCACTTTATCTGAAAATAAAGTTGAATGACAACGCTATTAGCAATCCATCACTCCATATGTTAGATACACCTACGTTAAATAAAAAAAAATGGTAGCGCTAGAAATAAAATATATGTTGATGCTATAACCCTAATGGTCCACCCCACCCCACCCCCACACACACACACAATACATGATTACGTGTATTCGTACTTATCAATTGTTTCGAATACTCATTCAGCTGACCGGTAAAATTAAGTTGTTTCATCTAGACTAAATTTTGTATGATTTACCCTCGTAATTATTCATATTAATAAAATTGGTACATAATTTTGACATGATAATTATGCAGCTTAAGTCTACAAATTTTATTTACTGCATTCCGGTCTAATGTGTACTGTCTTGCACATGACTGGGGATTATAGGACATAGTCTCCAAAGTGGAGAACATTAGGAGAAATAAATCCTACTTTAACACGAAACACAAATTGTGTAATATATACCAAAATGACAACTGTCTGTAAATATTCAACTCAAGATATCTACGATTACTTAGAAAGGATTAAAACTTGGTACACTTTCAAATGTTTGTGTGAGTGATTTATTCTAAGATTCAAAAAATGAAAATAGTTCCTAATTAGTTATATTGGTACGCGTAGTATGTTGAATTTAAGATGACCAGTATATATAAAGTTTCAAAGTTTATACAATTTGCATGTAGTAATTCCGCAAGTTTCGCTTGTATAGTATACCTAACGGCTGTAAAATAACATCGCCCCTTTTTTTGCGGAATGCGGTTTTCCAGCAACTCGTACGTGCAAAGTAAAATGTTAGATGTCTATGTTCTGCCTGTTACAAACATTTAAAGTAACAACACAATATGTACTGCAGAGAAAAGACTATAAAAAGAAGGACTTTATCTAATTGAAAATGAACTCCTGGTCATGTGGGAGCAAGAAAGTAAGACCTTAGCTATTAGCGATAGCAAGGTCAAATGTTAAGTTTAGTGTGTCTCGATTTTGTATATTCGAGTATTCATATATTTCAGTATCTTTGAGTAAACACGCATAACCTATGATCCAATACAAAATCCACGCCACTTGATAGTTAGATCATTTATTGATGCATTTCTAGTCCTAAGGTCTATGGATAAGTAATATGGACCAGGAACCTGGATTCCACTGGAAGGTTAAACAGATTTTGAAATCAATACTTTTCAGTATTTTTCAACAATTTAATTGCTTGCTGCTAGACGCATATCACAAGGTCCAACGAAAATAATTCTTCTGTGGAAGATTTATACAATTTCCTTCCAAAATCTACAAATCACAAAGCCCAATGAACACAAAAATCTCTGTGGAAGATGTATACAATCCTCTTCCAATGTCTACAAATTACAAGGCCCAAGGAACAAAAATGTTTCTGTGGAAGATTTATACAATTCCCTTCCAATATCTACAAATCACAAGGCCCATGGACAAATTTATTTTCTTTGGAAGTTATATCCTCCTTCTCGTATCTACAAATTACAAGGCCCAACAAAGAATAAACGCTTACTGTGGAAGCTTTATAAAGGTTCCTTCCGATATTTACAAGCCGCAAGGCCCTACGAACAAAATTATTCTGCGGAAGATATGTATATGTCCCTTCCGATTTCTACAATTTCAAAAATCAACGAAAATGCCATATTTTAATTTTTCCCGCTGGTGCGTGGTGCGTGGGGGTGAAGGTCCAAAAATGATACAGACAAGAATAAATAAGCTGAAGGTGTCTTAATTTACTAACTGGATATTTTCCTTAAGTAGTAACTCGCCATCAATTCGTGTTGGATAGTACTTCATTACCTTCTGTTGAGTTTAAGGCTTGAAACTGCATGTAATCTCTGAATTCATTATATCACGAAAAGTGTTAGTACCTGCAACCTATTGTGTAGAATATGTCAAAATAAGCAATGGTATATGCGTTTGAAGACCAGACAAGTACTCAGGCTTTAAAGGAAACAGTCTCGATGCTCCAGTATTCAAAGGGTTGATGATAGTATGATATAGATCCTTAATTGTCTGGACCATTCATGCCGGAGGTTGCCATTGATCTACGTATCTATCACAGTATTCGAAAATAAAACGGTGCGGTAGGTTTCTGGCACTATAATGTAGAACAATCATCATAAAATACAATATTATTTTTATTTGGTAATATTCGACTAAGGCACACAGTAAAACTGACTTCAAGTGAGGCAGATAGCATACCAGAAAACTCTGTTGAAGAGGACTATGCATGTGACCGCAGATCTATAGTCCCCACCATCAGGACAACTATAGTCTTGTACAGTTGCAGTATTATCATTTTGTCCACTCCATGTCTGGCGTATGCCTTCCCACACGTTTTAACATAATAGTCGCAACGGGTTTAATATCACTATAGTGGCAATGGAAGAGTGATACCATACATGAATTGGTTTAGTAGGCAGGCACGCGTTGCAAGAAACCAAACCACGCATGTCTGTCAAAAGTTTCACTCCTTTCCATGTTGTACATTGATTTACGAATATAATCATGTATATATTAAAGTGTCATTGTTTTAGGTGTGACCTGTAAAACTTGGATTGTACGAGTTTACGTGCGACACTGCCAGTGCATTTCAGAGTAGAAGTAGAACATTTATAAATGTTTAAAGGACTTTAAACTTCAGCTAAATACTTTCGTAAAACTACCCACCCCCAATGATACATTGAAATAAATGTATACAAATCAGTGGCGTAGGAATAAATTGAGTCCCCACCCTAAAACTAATTTTAGGACCCGTTTCTAATAAGAAGATGTCTGTATAATATTTGGGGTTCCCACTGTGCCTAGTCCCCCTACCCTCAACAAAACACCCCGTTACCAATTCTTCCACCAATATCATCCACAACCACCCCGCGGATGCTAAAGCATTGATAAAAATAATTTGTTTCCTTTTAATTCTTTAAATTAAGATGCACTAATGAAAACAAAAGGCTATATATATATCTGTCAGTCTCTCTGTCTGTCTGTCTATGTATATATCTATATATCTATCTATCTATGTGTGTGTGTGTATGTAGATATGTACGAACCGACATATGTTCCAGCAACCTGTTAAAACCACAAAGCAATGATATATAGGTAAGTTTGTTAAATTTATTTTCATTGTACATGGATATGCATCTTAATTTCACAAATACGTGCAAAATGCTTGCGATGCATTTGTCGCACTATTTACGTTTGGTTTCAGTTTGGTTTTGTTGGATTTAACATCATTTTTCAGCACATAGAAGGTTGTAAATGGCGTCAAGTATGTCTGTAGGAGTAAAAACACCAACATGCTTTTTCACATACCTAGGTTGGTCAAGCCGAGACCCCACGAACAGAAGTGAAATGTGCAATTCTTAACTTTAAAGTTACATATATATAAATTTTATTCGGTCATTTTCTGTTACTAAATACAAATGCGTTACCATAAACAGTAATTCCTTATGTAACAAATATCGATACAACTAAGTTACTCCGGGAGGTTCCCACGCGGTTCATTGTACGCCAGTTGTACTGTATTTTCATTAAACTGTCTTGACTACATCAATAATCCATGGTAGCTGAAAACTGAGTGATTTGAACTTGGACTTTCTTTTAACCTAGCTTTAACAATTTTTCAGTCATATCGCTACGATGTCTGCAGTGTGGCAGTTTATAGTGATGTCTAGCACTGGGGCATCATGCCGCAGACATATAGCACGATGTCCCACCCAGTCACATTATCCTGACACCAGGCCGAACAGTCTTAACACTAACCTCTTAATGCTGAGCGCCAAGCGAGGCAGCTGTTAGTATCATTTTTTGTAAGTGTTTGGTATGACTCGGCCGAGGATCGAACCCACGACCTCTCGCATCCGAAGCGGACGCTCTAACCACTAGGCCACCGGAACATTTGAAAACTGAATGAATTTTGAAGATCCAACAACATCTTAAAAACTAATGTGCAATGTAAAGTATGCTAGGAATCAGGTCAAGCTATGTGATATTATATGCCATGCGGTTGATGAAGAGATGGTTTCTATCAAAACATTCGTGGCCCAAAGATAACATTGATTTACAATTTGAATCATTGTAAGATAAAATGCGCGTTCACGATTGTTGATCATATAATCTTTTTCCAAATTTATAAACATGAAAAAATGTAAAAAAAAATATATATTGAAAGGAAATATGTGTATGTGATTATAAAAAATTTATTTGATGGACAGTTCAATTTATATTTTAACCCGTAAACTTTCATGCTCTCAGATACGATACCGAATAACACACATTACTATATTTTAAGGCCTCCTCGTTGGTTCTGTCTTACGCCCATCTCTCGGTTCTTTATCATCTTCTCTTTATAGTGGTGACCCTTCTATTATGGGAATCTAAGAGTTCATTGGCAGGATGTGCCCACTCTGTGATTAGGTGTTGCAATTCTCGCACGTATTACGAGGAGAGTAACAAAAAGTCTTGAATTTATGTATCCCAGTCGTGGTCATTAATGATCCCATGCCGTCATTTTTATTTAAATTATATATAGAATCTGTTGGAACAATTTCTGAAAGTCAGGGTTACAAATATGCAATAAGCAGCAAGCAGTGATTAAAATGCAATCCAAGGTTACAATGTGTTGATTGAAAAAATTGATGATTTCCTTCTAACGGCAATGTTACCACATTACGGGCTATACACTGTCGATGACATGGGAACTTAGGGTACAAGGTCGGGTTTTTATTCACAAATTTCATGCAGTACACATCTACCTAATATAAAAAATAAAATATCAAATACGTTAATGAGGTCAAAGAGTTATATATTTTTGGGGACATATATTATTAGGCAAAACACAAAATTATAATTCCCTTGTCCTAACAAATCAATGAAGCTAAGAGTATAACAACTCCTAATGTATACATGCAATTGTCTGGTCCGAACGACATTTTATACACCACTTGATGCTCACAGTATTAACACTTTCGATGGTTTATAGTTTTGAAAAGCATTGTGAACTTAATAGCTTGCTGCAATTCAAAATATTTGTGACCCATGCAGGTTTAGAGAAATTCTACTCTCCTACTGATGTGGGAAGCTAGCTCTGCTCTCTGTCCGACTATTGGTATTTCTTTGGCTAAATACTATGAAGTGACTATGGGAGGAGTACATGCCTCAATCAATTCAAGAACAACGCAAGTCAAACACCTAATTCATAAATATATCCTAATCTCTAATTATTAAACAATTAATAGCTCAAAAAGTCATACCATGGCCTTACGTTTGCCAGGCTTCAGTTTACGAAACTACCCTTTGCCGACTAAGGGCCTTTTCCAAGACACACCGAGGCAGCTGACTCCGGCTGAAATGAGAGGATATAAAATACATGTTGGATTATGACATTTTCATTGTTGCCACGAAAGCAACTTAAATGTCCCTACTTGTGTTAATGTAATGCGATGTGCTAAATGTATTTGGTATTGAGACAGGGCAAACCTTCACTGCGTTGATGTATCATATATATATTTGCTTGTAAGTTGAGTCCAACGGCAACGTAGACCCTGATGCGCCATCGCATAAAACTGATTACCCTTAACAAACCTCATAGACCCAGACCTGCTGGGACATTATGCGATGCTTAACTATTTTCATATTTATGTATTTATTGATTACGTTTAATGTTATACATTAAGCCAGTATTTTCCTTCTATCAAATGTTTTTTATACGAAATAGAAAGGGAGAAGAAGGAAGATTTCATTCATTTTTACACAGTACCAGAGCGAGAGAGAAAAAGATTTATATAACACTTGAAGGCGATGACAGGGATACTATTATATCCAAATATGTTTGACAAAGTCGCCCGTCCATGGATCGTTGTGTATTCAAGATGTAAATTTTTGATATATTGTAATGACAAATTAACATCACTGAATTTAAGATCAAAGGAAATATTCATAAATTTCCTAGCAATCAAATGTATAATTAGGAAGTTTGTATTTCCTAAGTGATTTATTGTTTTCAGATATATATCGGTTAGGAGGGGGGTACAGGTGGGTATGGGGGGGGGGGGGCGGGAGATAAAATATGGTAAATATATTGACATATGTTTACGTATGTGGTTATGTGAGAAAGCTTGCAAGTAGCTTCCAGTGGGTCGGTCGATATTTCTGTTGGGTTTTCCGGGTTCATTCACTACTAGTTTATAGCCTATCCTGCGTTGAAGAAAAGGCGTTAAGCGTGCAAAGACAACAACATCAATAACAAAAACGTCATCAACAACAACGTACGTTCCTCGCGTACTTACCGATGTAAGAGACTATATACTGAAAATATTACAATATGAAAGACATGCCATACGGGATAACTTGGGTTTTGAATCAGCTAGATATTGTTATAACACAATTTGTCTATATCTAGCAAAACAAATATCATACGCCAAGGAACATCAACATACGCTATAAAATGCAATGAAATCTAATGAGAGAGAGAGAGGCACATTAAAACCTTTTATCAATATCGATATGCAAAGATAAATATAAGATTAATTATGTATTGTATAATATTTTTAAAGTATTGTTCAAATTGAAACTAAGACATATCTTCATCAATCTGCTTAAATAAATACCTCTGTCCGATCAACTAATGCTTTTCCAAAAAATTCTACATTAAAAAACGTCATTAAATTCAAGCAGCGAAATGGATCATATTTTTCATTCATGAGCTTCTATAGAGAAAACAAAATGCGAAGTAGGAGGAGATAAAAGATGATCGGATTTTATTCACTTGACAAGGTTCTTTTGAATGGGTATAAAAGTGTTTGACTGTCATATATGTTTGGTATGAAATAGACATCGGGAAATACAATTTAAATTCATTATGCTGATTTGCTTGCTCCATGACACATTAACATAATCATGCAAGACATCTATCAATATTTTTTATCAACAAGTAAATTTAGGCGAAAAGGTGCCTTTATCTCTTATAGTTTGTTTAAAAGCCAAATAATTTACATATTGCATGATACATTATTGCCGATCTAGATTTGCTTGGGAATCAAGACCTTTTTTGATAAGCCAAATGTCAGGCAATCAATATTTGTTTACAAAAATGTGTGTGTACACAAGATTTACAGAGGGAATTCCTTTAAAAAATATTAAAACTAAAATAATAGTAAAGCTCTGATCAAAGGTAAAATTTTATGTCTTCAATCTTCCAGCCAGCAAGTTATGCACGAATTAGGTATCCAAAAGTTTGAGGATTCTGCCTCTCAACCTGAAGGTCAAAGGGTTTTAGAAAAATTTCATCAAACTTAGAAAACTATGATTCAGACCCATTGCATTGATTCAGGAAAAGACTGCGATGAGGGTATTCATTTATTGTTGATTGTTTTCTGTTTGGGAATCAGTTAATAAATCATTAGGTTTTAGTTCTTTTGAAATACTTTCTTGGCGTACATTCGGTGGACCATTAAAGTTATGAAAAGAAAAACTTCCTTCAAGCAATATTTTAGTGATTAAGATTGTTAACTATGTATATAGTTCAAATATCAGTTGTGAACGTCTTGTGATGTAGCAAGAACTCATCATCGTTCTACTCAGTCAAAACTGAAATTGACGTGTGACACAAATACACAGTGGTTTTCAGCCTGGTGATAGAGCTCTGGCTCTCTTTCCCATACCTCAAAATCCTCTTCAGGTTTTAGTAGTATGGTCCTTATGCAAATGAAATGAAAGTAAGTGACTTAAATTAAATTATCAATACTCCAAGTACAATTTTGTACAAACAAGAAAAACAAAACATTTGTCATATGAATAGCCATGTTAATCATTCAATCAATTTAGTTGTACATATTCCACACAGTTAGGATTTAAACGGTATCAAGCATTTGTGTAACCAATCTTTGTGTAACATATGTGTGTACCCAATCATCAGAATTTAGAAAAAGGGAAAAATCTGGTCCTGAAAGATTCAAATCTACAGCCACAAGAAAAGGGTGAAGTGAAACAGCTATTATATGGATATGGTCCACTGTTTCCAGATGTTGCAACACGAACCTGAGTTAAATTAAATAAATAATCCTTTATATTTTTTGTAATGTGTGCTTTAAAATACGTAAATACCTCAAATGTGGTATTAGGTTGGTGAATGTCATATCAGGGCAGAACATCTTAAGGTTATATAGTATAATAGACAGATCTAGAAACAAAGTGCATTTTTAGACATTCAGATTTTGTCATTACGCTGCTTCTAAAATATAGGACATTTCTTTCAAGCAACGTGTATGCGTTGCTTCAGGTAATATCGATAAAGTTATTTACAATATTACCCAATTTTCTGAAGCTTGACTGAAGATCTTATTTACTGGACAAAATGAAATAAATCATTTTACAAATTTGGGGAAAAATGGAATGGAGAAAAACATATATATATAGTAGATTTAGAAAGAGTTAACCGCCACTATCCATGATGTTCTAATAATTTTCATTATAAATGGCAAATGCGTGATTGTTAATGTGTTCTTCATCACAAATATACAATTTTAGACGACTGCGCTATCCAACGCTAAATTATCTACTCGAGAACAATTATTTGTAAATTTTATGAAATCTTCTTTGTTAATTGTATACCTAAGTAAATATTCTGCTACATAGACAGAGTAAAATATAACATTACATTATTTCCTTTTTTAAATTAAACTCTATCTCTGTCTCTCATGTACGCCTGACAAGACATAACTATGAGACTGAGTGATAAACAAGGGCCAGAACTTTAAAACCTCGACCTGTAATTTGTATCCTTTCGCCTGAATAATAATATCTTAGTGTCACTTGGTACATTTTGCAAAAATCATCTGCATATACAACCTTGAAACTATGCCCCATTATATGACCAAACAATACATCACCGATTCATTCAAGATTTAAATTTTGACCTCTCTCTATAAAAGGTGAGTATTATATTGCAATACAGTTTTATTGTTATGAAAATTATGTATGCTTACCTTGACATTAATTGGTACCTACTTAATATTTTCAGAAATCTCAAGCAGTTTATGTCATTTAAGCTGAGGAACGTAATTATCTGATAGACCGATTTAATGCGTCCTGACATAAAAGAATATTTAATAATAATAATAATAATAATAATAATAATAATAATAATAACAGTGAAGCAAATAGAGGATTCACCAGAGGATGAAAGTACCTAGCTGAACATTAGATGGAAATACCGCTATCACAGCCTTTAATGCCTGAGTGGTATCAATTACATCTTACACACAGCGTCTTAGATTTTACCCAATACTTGTAGTAAGACGTACTCCGTAGCACAATCTCATCAATGGTGTACTATATCCAAAGTCTGTTGTAAAATCACTGTAGCATAAAAGTATTAAGTTTTTGTCCCTGTCAGAAACGTTTATTGACATTTATGAAGCAGTGGTGATAAATACAATATAAAGGTAATTTTTCAAGGAAAGCATCGCTAGAGCTGAGAAGGATGCCAGGCTATTTGACGTTTATGCTCTAGTGTTGAAATTTTCGACGCATTAATATGACAAAAGTTTGATAAGAATTCTAAGATGTCAGAGAGTGCAGATACATGAACCTGTAGTCCTGGACAAGTAATGAGAAGCACATGTTAACTTTAATATGTATGTATGTATGTATGTATGTGTGTGTGTGTGTGTGTGTGTGTGTGTGTGTGTGTGTGTGTGTATGCATGCATGCATGCATGGATGGATGGATGGATGCATGGATTGATGCATGCATGCATGTATTGTATGTATGTATATATGTATGTATGTATGTATGCATGTATTGTATGGATGCATGCATGCATGCATGCACGTACGCACGCACGCATGCATGCATGCATATATGTATGTATGTATGTATGAATGCATGCATAAATGTATGTATGTATGTATGTATGTATGTATGTTTGCATGTATGTTTTGCTGTTCGGATTTAATATTACGACGTCATAAAAAGCAAACAATTGTGTATACAAATACACACACACAAACACGTACACAAATTGATGTATATCATTTTAAACCAATATTTTACTTGATAAAGAATAGCTTTATAACCATATTTATAACAAGTATGTACAACATAAAACGTATAATTAACAAAACGACTGAAATATATCACGTATCTTGTAGAAAATACATTAATCAGCGACTCATCTACTTCACTGGCAAATAAAGATGAAATATGCAAAATTAAAAATTCACATTTATAGTATAGGTGTTGATAATATTGTATTGAAATATGGAAATCTAATAATAGTTCGTTTCACTGAAGATTGAGAATTCGATGAAGCAAATAAGCTGAAGTAGCAGCCAACGTGAACAGTCAGGCAGGAACACCGACTTCCATTGCACCAGAAAGTCCGGACAGATTTTGAGAAATTTGAAATGTCGTTATGCACATATGAAGGCAATGAAATTCGAGGTCATACAATTGAACTCTCGGAATAAAGACACATAATAAAGGCTGACCATCCCAGTAAGCTCAGATGATAGTTATCTTTTAAATCTTTATTCCAAAACAAAAAAAATACACTTCGAGGATTCAGAACAGTTTAAGATGGGTACGGTTGTACAGTTTGAGGAGGGTAATTACTCGAGACTGTTGCAAATAGAGAGCTGTCTCCCCACTTTCCACCATTCATCTGGTCATTCTTCCACAATGACGTATGTTCACGCAAACTAGGTAAACTAGGAGTATAGAAGAAAAGAAAGAAAAAAAAAGTTTCAAGCACAGATAAAAGTTTTATTTTTGAATTTAACGAGTTCATGCGAATTACATATGTTGAAATTATTCCTTGAAAATAGAAAACAAGTTGGAAAAGAGTCAAATGACAATAATTATGACCTGTAGTTTGCGTAATTCTGATCATCAAGTTAGGTTCTTTGTACTGTTAAAACCAGTACAGGTATATCATAGAACTAATAAATACATAGTATTTCCCAGAATGGAAAGTACCAATAATAATGGCCGAATGATTTAAAGATTGTTTGCAAAATCAATGCAATGTCCAGAATTTGTAAACGATGCATGAGTTCAAACCAGGGCCACGAATAGGGTAGGACAACTAGGGCGAAATTCCGGGGGCCCACAAGCGTTATGGGGCCCACCCGTCATAATGTGTAATTCCACGGCCCACAAATCCTATTCGCGGCACTGGTTGTGAACAAACGCACATGAACACATAAACGTATATACACACAAATTCCCGCTTTCTGTTCAAAAATGTTGGTGAATATTAAGTCAGAACGCCTGTATATGTTTAGATTGGAATATTATTCAAGAGATAAAGGATTGTCAGGGGACACAACTGCTTCTGGGGTCCCGATTTTTCGCGCCAGTTAGGTTCAAGAGCAGTGATCTGCTTTCACGATATGTATTCTTATAAATTTGGAGATTTAGGAAAGCTTAAACGTTGAAACCCGAGAAGAAAAAAAAACACATCCGGATTCGTGTTTATGTTATCTAACTGCCGGTGGATTAATAAATAATTTTATTTTGTAGAAGAATAGAAATTCTCCGAATTTAAATTTCAATATAATAAAATGGAGTAATAATCATAAATATAGAAAATCTTAAACTTCCAACCCATTTGAATTTATCCTATCATATTTCTGAGTAAACTCTATTTACCGCACTAAGCTTCAATTCATTAGTCCTGCAGGGTGGATTCAGCCATATGGAAATAATCGGTGCATAAACCAAATTATCCCTCAAATATTTATCGCATTGGCAGTCACAAGCATTATTGTGTGTAACTCGAGTTAGTAAGATATGTTTCATGAGACTACTTATTGCATATATGTATACAATAACTTTTATTCAAATAAACAAAACATTGTTCATGTCTCTGGAAACTGATGTCTTCAATTTATTTTACTGAAATATTGTCAATCGAAGATTACTGAAATATTATCGCTGCGAGATTATACCTATATGAATTTCTTCCTTTACGAAATCTCTATCTAAAACAATGATAAAGACTGGTGCATAACAATAGTTGTTATTTCTTTTACATAGTTCCATTTTTTGTCTATCAGAGCCTTATTTACAGATTCAAATGAAAACAAAAATAAACGCAAACTAACAATGTAATCTTTAATTTTTATATTGAAATTACCAAGTTAAACTTGTAATCTGAATAGAGCTTTAGTGACTCCTGACGAAGTCATTTGTTGACAAACCATTTGCAAGAATGTATGTGCTACTGTAAAGTGTTTTTGTTTTAATATGTTGTCAACATTTTACTTTATTGCATTGTCGGTCAAAGGAAAGGCTCAGTGAATTTTCTCGCCCTTATTATGGCCTTTCTCGTAGTGATATACCTACAATCTTTTGTTGAATCCCAAAAATATAATCCAAGAATATATTCTTATTAGAAATTGCACTATAAATCCAAGTCTGTCTTTCCAAAAATGTTGACTTTGAACACTTCGTATTTGTAAAGATGAATCACTTGAAATAAATAAATTCCAGCCAAAAAGAAATACTGGACACAACAATAACACAACTGATTCTACTCAGATCTTAAAACATGAATAAACCATTTTTCCACTAACAAGATGATATAACCTTCTACCTAAAAACAGGTCACAATTCGCATTTTCTTAAACAAATATTGCCTAAAGGAAATGTTCATTCTGGAAGGTTCCAAATGTTTTAAAGATAAACTCTTAGTGTTATGTTTATTTAATGTAATTGTTTGTCTGTTAGTGTTATTTTGTATTATTATTTCATTACATGTTATTGTAATGTAACAATGTTTACTGGACTTGACCTTTCCAAGATTGAGTTCATTTATGCTTGACATGATTGACTTTTATTTTTTCATTTATGTAAACAGCTAGTAACAGCTTCATTATTCTCTATGTGTATGAGCTTATTAACCAAATTATTATTCAGGTAAACAAGAAGTGGTAAATATGTTGATCAGTGTCAGGGTGTTTGGAGATTCCCAAGTGAATTGTTTAGGTTATTGTGTTGTAAATAAACAAGGCTCTTTAGATCATTCTAGAAGGTTATTTTCCATTAAGTAATGGTTGTTTTTAGAAAATGCTAATGTTACATGAGACCAAGAAGAGAACTATATTATCTTGTGGTTGTGAGGATTGTATTATGTTAACATCAGCTTGGGCTGAATTTTATTTTCTTCAAAATTATTGAATTTAAGTGATTATTTTCTCTGGAATTACAAAAGTGCTCTGATAAAATTCTTGGATAAAGACATTCACTGGAATTTATACTGAATTCAAACCTGGAATAACATTTCCGTGATTCAACAAGAGACTGGTGACACATCAGTACTTCGCAGGTCATAACAAACACGTCATCGCCTTCAATTTCGGATTTCTTTGGGATTTTAACTGAGTTTTATTCAAGACGTTTTATTACTAGGACTTGTGTCTTTAATTCTTGGAATATTTTTGGATTTAATTCGCAATACCGTACGTTCCTTTTTCTCATTTTCACTTTGTATCACAGGGAAAGAAATCATTTGTTAAAATTTACAAAGCTTCTTTTTCTTCACTCTTTCTGTTACTTATTTGAAGAGCATAGACTCGGAACATTAGTTGTTATTAGAAGGTCTATTACTAAACGTATGATAAAGAACATGTTTAACATAAAGTCCTTGCCACAGGGCAACGATAATAATGTTAATATTTAACCCATATTAAGAGAGATATTATTAACTATATATTAGTTGTTTACAGAATTGAGAAAAATTGTAGAAAATGAACTTGGTTTTGGACAAAGTCAAGCCAAAAATACAATTATCCATGGAACATAGCGAAATAACAAAATATATAACAAATATCTAACAAGGAATACAAATTAAATATTCATAACCTATTCCCTATTTTTCTTTGGACTTTCAAAAGCCCGGCCCATAGGCTACAGTTATACTAGGACTTTCCTTTGACCGGCCTATAGACTATAGCGGATGCCTAGACTTTCCTTTGACCGGCCCATAGACTACAGTGATACCTAGACTTTCCTTTGACCGGCCTATAGACTATAGTGGATGCCTAGATTTTCCTTTGACTGGCCTATAGACTTTAGTGGATGCCTAGACTTTCCATTACCCGGCCCATAGAATATAGTGGATACCTGTAAGTTTGACATTAGGTAACTACGCTTACCATCCAGAAAAGAAACTACTACCTTTGAAAGGCAACCAAACACCCTTACATTTGCAGACATCAGGGATCAAACCCAACAAAGCAAACGTGAAAAGCAAATAGCTATGCCATCCTAATAACGTCAGGCATACTAATAGCTTGTTTATTGAATTGGTTAACCTCACAAGGCTTTGTATTCCTAATCAGACAAGAAAAGCAAAATGGTACAATGAGCAACGTGCCGAAACCAGGGACAAACCTTGAAAGCGCTTCAGTCTCAAACAAATATCATACATGCTGCGCCATCAAACATTATGCAAAAATCATCAGAATTGTCATAATTGACAGTTGAATTGGCTTACGACACGTGACGTTTACAGGGATTAAAGCAAACACATAACCGCTGCGCTATCCAAATACTTTTATTACTAAAAGCATTGCAATTGCTTGCTGAGTTTGCCAGTACTGTAGGACATCGTATTCCTAGTTAGACATGAAATTAAATATGGCTGAGCTAGAAGTCCCCTCCAAGGACTCGGTTCCTTGTTTGTAAGTGCCATGCTGGCATTTGTGAACCATTAACGTTATGTCTCATGGCAGCGTAAGATAAATATTGGTGAAAGTAAGTCTGTAACAGCCAGGAACACAAGTCATGTAAATGAAATGTTTTAACTGCTTGTTATATTTTAAATTCCATGTATTCTGGCAATTCTCTTAAGCACAACGACCATACCTGTCGGTGCCATATAATATTCGCTGTACCATTGATATCCCATGAGATATATACATTTTGCATTAGAAGGTAAAAAGGCTTGCCACATTTCCTTTTGACGAAAAGATTATACAGCGAGTGTTATATCAATGCTACTAGACATATATTTTATTTATATCACATACATACACACATAATAGCATTTCCAACGGCGTTAAGGTCGGCTTCAGTCAGCTGTTTATTGAGGGAATGTGTGAATTGTTCACATCACTGCTATGTGTGTCAACTTCAAAATATAGTTCTCTTTGTCAGCTATTCATAATCATGTTTGCAATTGCTAAGTTGTTTCTTTTTCTTCTTTTCAGTCGAGCTACTATTTTCATCGGTATTTATCAAATAAATATTAATGACGCGTAGGATTGAAATATTAAAGATGGATTAAGTCAAGAAAGCAGAACACTTCAAGCACAGCATAGTTAACTTACTGTACACTGAACTCGAATGCTTTTTACTTACGAGCTGGTGTGTTGAAACGAACGGGAAATATAAACCAAGGGAAACAATGACCAAACAAGATGTAATTCAATCATGTACATGCATTTTAATTTGATGTAAGTCATTATTATGTTTCAATTTACATTGCTACTAACTGTACGACTGTTTCTCTATGTATCGATTCGACTATCGCCTAATCATCTACCACAGTGGCTGAGTTAGAGGGGGGAAATCATTCTTCTGTCATTTTAATAATTAAAAGTAATCGGTTTCATAAACATATTATATGTTTTTACAGTATGTGTATGAGTAGTGAAGTGGGATACCCTAGCGTCAATGGGAATTAGCATTACAGAACCCCTTGGGACAATCTGGCGTCAATGGAAAATTAACATGGAGAAAAATCGTGGGAAAATCTAGCGTCAAGGGGAATTTAACATGGGAATAAATCGTGGGACAATCTAGCGTCAAGGGGAATTTAACATGGGAATAAATCGTGGGACAATCTAGCGTCAAGGGGAATTTAACATGGGAATAAATCGTGGGACAATCTAGCGTCAAGGGGAATTGAACATGGGAATAAATCGTGGGACTGTCTAGCGTCAAGGGGAATTGAATATGGGATTTTTTTTAAAAAATTTTTTTAAAAAAAGGGGTAGGCAATTTAAAGACTATCTCTTTTCGAGAAATATGGCTGGCCCTGAAAAGGGCCTTTGGGTTTTCTTCTTCTTCTTCTAATTTCTTCTTTTCCTCCACCAAGTTCTTATTTTATCTCCTACACTCTTCTTCTCTTTCTTTTTTTTCTTCTCCTCCTCTTCTTTCTTCTCTTCCTCCTCTTCTTTCTTCCTCTTTTCATTTTCTTCTTCTTTTTCAATTTTTTCATTCCATTCTCTCATCCTTATCCTTTCCTCTTCATCCTCCTTCTCCTCCTTTATTTCTTTCAACAGATCACTGATGATTACCTTCATTTTTCGTAAATTGTTTATCTCCATCTTCACTCTATGGGGACTATATGAATAGTGATCCTCGTTTAGGTTAACCAACATTTGCTCAAACATTCCTAAATTGTCCATCACGTTTTGCAATTTTTCCATTTTGTTAAGGTGGTTTGAAGCCATCTTCTTTTTTATTCTTTGCAGAATGGTTTGAACCACGAATACTGTGGGTTCTTATTCAAAAAGCGCGGACGTGATGGAAAACATCCCCCTAAAAACATAAAATTGATCTTATCTAGATCATAACCCAACAACGTGCGGACGTGAAGGAAAACATCCCCACTTTTCTCATTTCATATAATCAAACCCAAACTATACTCTCCACATACTCTAAGAAACAATAAAGAAACCCATAATCTACTATTCACACAAACATACCTGAGCTCTTACAAACACAAACACAAACACACAAACACATACCCTCACATTTTTTTAAAAAGAGTTAGTGTTTATAATCACACTACTCTACCTACACATTGGCAAATGGATTGTTATTTCTTTTCTAGAGTATTGGGTAGCCCTGAAAAGGACTGTTTTTGGAACTTCAGAGGCACCTGGCTAATGGTGACACCTTCCGGGTCTGGCACCACAGACACAACGCCTACTCCAGTCATTGGTCCAATTGACTGAAGTTGTTGGAAGAGCTGACGGGGGGTGAGTGGCTTCACTATCCCACTCCTCCGTTTGCGGAATAGTGAACATTTCTTCTTCCCTTTGTCTTCTTTCTCTTCTATTCCTCATTCGAGGATGAACAATTACCTCTTGTTGTGGTTGTAACTGTGGTGCAGTCATTGCCTGTGGAGGTTCCATCACCCAGGGCTTCACCTCACATTTCTTTATCATCAACACGTGAGACCTTATCCCTCTCTTTTTTTCTTCCTCTTCTTTCAGTTTTCTTTCTTCTTCCTCTTGTTTTATCCTGGCTTCTTCCACAAGGACCTCTGCAGCCAGCTCGTTCAGGAGGCATCTGGCATACTCCAGATGCATCTGAAGTTCCATCAATTTAGTCAGTCTGTTGCTCATTTTTTACTGTTGATCAATCAACAAGGGTAGCTAGACTGCCCAGCGAGTTTCAATTTATAGTGAAAGCGCGGACGTGATGGAAAACATCCCCTAATAACATGAAATTGATCTTACCTGGATCATGACCAAAAAACAACAATGCGCAGACCTAAAAGAAACACTCACTCACTTTTTATGCTACTCATTACTATTTAAAATTTTTTATAAATCACTTCAATAAACTATTCACATACTCAAATCAATCCAATCTAACCCCAAATATACACCTCAAACACTAAGAAAAGATATCATTTTAATCTACTATCCACACCAACTTATTTTGAGCTCTTACCAACACTAACACACCAACACATACACTTCCACTATTAATAAAGAGTTAGTGTTTATTTTCACACTACTCTACCTACACACATTGGCAAATCTATCGTTATTTCTTTTCTAGAGTATTGGGTAGCCCTGAAAAGGGCTGTTTTTTTGTTTGCTATGGCATTCTTTTTTAGTTTCTAAGAATGCGATGTCCTCTGAGGATAGACTTTCTGGCGAAAGTCTGCTTCTTCGGAAAGAGAAGAAGAACTCTTTGGTGTCGATACGGCAATCGACAAAGCCTCTGTCAGCTTCAGGTTGTTGCTGCTGCTGTTGCTGTTGTTGCTGCTGTTGCTGCTGTCTCTGAAGTCTGTACTTCTCTGTCCATTCTTCTTTTTCCCTGTTCATTTCTTCTCTGAAGAGCTCTTCTATCAGGTCTTCAGTGATTTTTAACATTCTCACATTCTCTATTTCTTCTGGCTTCGGTATCAGACTGTGTCTGACCCTATGCAAGTTCACGTAGGCTTCGTTGAGCTTAGCTAGTTTGGAGCACATCTTCGTAGGAGGATGAGTCGAGAATGGATGGCTAGACTGGGAACAAACCGGTTCTTAAAGTCAAAGCGCGGACGTGAAGGAAAACATCCCGCACACGGTTTTTGAGCTGCAACGTTCAGTGAGTGTCATGAGAGGGATAGTAAGAAATGAAAGAGCATCAATCCAACATTCTTATAGCTAAACAAAAGACAAAGGCATTTTTTTCAAAACACAACATTTTTTATTCAAAAATCACTTAACACTAAACAACAACAATTCTAACATTTTTTAACAATAATCCAACAAGATAACATCAAACAATTTTTTTCAAAATACAACATCTTTCTTCAAATACAGTCTACTTTAAACAGGGCTGACAACGTTGTGAATGAAATTGTGATTTCCACTGTTGGAAATCATTAGGCCATTGATGGACACTACGTTTCCTAGCTTGAGACAAAAGATAAGCATAATGGTCACAAAACCATCGATCTACTTTCACATCGTTTCTAGCAGAAGAACGAGGATCAAAATGAGTCACTAAATGTTCTAAGGAATAGCCCAGGCTGCGATGATGCAGACAATACACACAGTACTGTCCACACACCAAGGAATCTGTGCCTTGTAATTTCACGTTATTGAATCGGGTGGTTTGAGCATTTCTTCTCATAAAGTCGATGATATCGTCTTCCAAAGGGGGCAATCCGTACGAATCGAAATATTCCACACATCCTTCTTGAGGAAAGTAAACGGCTACCCAGTGGGTTCCTGGGAGATGACTGTCGTCCGTGTTGATCACGTAAGCTTGATGGTCTTTAGGTTTGCGATGAGGGAGTTCATCTTTAGCACAGACGACAGGATTCCAAGAAGCCGTATACGAACTGTGGTTCAAAAGGTAATAAAGTTCCCAGGTATCCATTTGTGTTCGTTTTCTTCTTCACAGGTAATAATAAGTCGTCAATTCGATCCTGACTTTTTGCTTGAAAATGTCTGACGAATAAACGGTTATTCGTTCTGTTTCCTCACTCTGATTTAGGAGAGCTTCGATACGATGGATCTCTTGACTGGTTAATGGTGGACAAGAATGTTCACGCAAGTCTTTATACCACTGGTGCAACACGTCTTTGTTCGAGATGAGACTCCAAGCTTCGTCCAGATACTCGTCCAATTTTTCTTCTTGACTTAACATCAGGCATTTATCGTGTTGAATTTGACTGGGATGATCGTTTTGACATCCATAACAATTTTTCTTGATCAATTCCGTCATTTTGTCGACCAAGTGTTTGGCAAAACAGGAGACTAAATGGGCTTCTTGTTCTGGCCATCTCGACTTCATCATGATTACTTCTTCTTTTTCCAGGGTCTCCTCACATTCCATGTCCAAAGTTTCTCCACTAGGCAAAGAGGGATAACAGTCTTCCATGGTTTCTAGTAATCTAGAATGACTTCTCTCAAACTGTTGATTTCTATGGTATTATCAAATTCTGCATACAGGATGACGTTCACTGTATCGTCCAGTGGCTTTGCAAACTGAAGTTCCACACGAATCTGGCCTGATTTTATAGGGTGGAAATGTCCCTCGTCGCTGCCCTGGTCTGGAGTGAAATCGAAAGCCCACAAAGCATAGCCTCCTGCATAATCGTCGTACGTAATGCCGTGACTGGTGTTGGTTCCTAACTGGCCCGTGGCTTCGTACAAGGACAAGTACGATCTCAAGTAATTGTTCTTGGCAAAGTCGGGTTCGAAAGGTCGGGTACACAAGGTCTTGCCATCACGACTGACTTCGATTTTCTTCACGTTGAAGTGCTGAAAGTTGAAAGGATTTTTAGCGAAGTGTCCGTTGAAGGTTGAATTCTCGACCATGCCAAGGATTAAACGTTTGGGTAACTGTCCTTGAAACAGATGATCTTCGATCATGGAATGATGGTTAGCGGGAATGGTGAACGTTTTCACTTCCACACGTCGTATGGGATACTTGGCGGTTGTTCTGCTCAACGTTTGACTGATGTCGTTACCTACTTTGGGTAACACTTCCACGCGTCGTACGTAGAGTTTGGCCTCTTCGATTTTGCTTTTAGGAGCCTTAGTAGCATCAGCCAACAAATGGAAAGCGGTACTGCTTCGATTCAGTCTGAGGCGGACATTGACCCCGTTCAGCAAATACTTCTCTTGCAACCACATGTCCAAATGCAAACGATCCATCAGTTCTAAACTCCTCTTGTCTAAGATTTTGATTTCTCTTTGCTCAAAACCACTATTGGTTCCATCTACAAGGTCGAACTTGCCCGCTTCGTCAGGTTCCCACACCACACAGGCATTGAGATGGGTATCCTTGGCATCTATTCCGTACGTCAAGAGATTTTCCAGGCACGCTCGGTAAGGGTAAGTATCCATGCTGCTGCTGACCAGTTTGTTATTCAAGTACAAGTCCACTGAGCTGAACAAGGAATGCATGAAATTGTTGACGGGAGCTATATTCTTAGTGTCATCTATTCCACCATCATCCTTATCTAGAACTTTGACTTTCAAGTACAAGTAACTGCTATTCAAATCGATGTAATCTTCGGGTTGTCCTTTGATTTCAAACTCGATGGGAGCGGAATCGGTCAATGAGGAGACGGGATGAAATTCCACCCACTGGGATTCTTGCATCGTCATCATGGTGGGGGGGCATGGTAAACAGATCCAGTTCCGTTTTGGAACAAGCGCAAGACTCTCGGTGCATCATTTTGTTCTGTTCTTTCTCAATAATCGAAAACGTCTAAGTCTCGAACGGTTCTTCTTTTCTTGGCCTTTCTCGCTTGAAGTCTGGTGAAAGGGTGTTTTGTTCGTCGTCTCTTTCTGCCTTGTCCTTGCTGAATGCCTGACTCGGTAGCGTGCAGGGCATTTATAGGTGTGTCTCGTCGACTCAAAATGTCTTTGCCCGTTTGCAGCAAGACATTTTTGCCTGCCCTCATGAAGGCTTCTTTAGGGTTTTGTTTGTCGATGATGACATTTTGGAGAAATTCTTTGCCTTGTGTCAGTGCCGCATCTTTCAAGGCGTGCAATCCGCGTGTCACCATCGGTTTCAACACTGGGGCCACCGAACGAAAGGCCGATTTTAACATGTCTCCTAAACCGTGTCCTCGCTGTCGAGCCACCCCTTGGTACACTGGATACATGACTTACTTACGAGTCGTGAGAGAACCGTTTTCGAAAATGGAGTTTCACCGTGACTTTTCCTTTGGTGAATGGAATATTTTGTCCCAAATCTCCTTTTATAGTAATGTTGACCGTGTCCAAATACGACTTGCTGACCGGCAAATAGTGAGGATGGACAAATTCGCGATGAACGTGGTAAGTGTTTCCACCTTCCTCGTCAGCGTTCGCGGCAGAATCCACTTTGAAAGGAATGACACGCAGTAACGGCACGGAGGTGTGTCCCACCACGTTGTACTCCACGACATCGGAGTACACGAACATCAAATTCAGTCCTTGGTTCAGTTCTACCGGGGTACGAAATAACTTGCTAAAAGACTCGTTGTCGTAAACGCTGGGTAATTCGTTGTTCTTGAGTATGGTCATTCTCAGGTTCATGTCTCCGCCCAACATGTCAAACAATTCAGGACAAAATAAAATGGACAGGATTTTAGTCCGTTCAAATTTCATCAAGAAGCGACGAGCTACTTTGTGGTACTCCATGGTGACACTTTTGTTCTTGACAATGTCAAAAGCTTTCCCAAACACGCCATTAAACTTGGAAGCTATGGTGTTGACCAAATGTTGACCACTAAAATAATAGCCTGGGAGAATGGACAAGTGGTAGGTCGACTTTTGAGTTTTCTCATTATAGGTTTTAATGTCAGATATGGTAACTCTCTTATCCAACTCCTGTTGCAATGACTCGTCATGAACTTCCACATCAAATTTATTTTGATTGGGAAGGACATTGAGGACTTGGGTCGGGTGAATCATTTCCACTAAAGCCACTTCCCAATGGGCTTCGTGATCTAAGGGGATGGCCTGAGGTAATTTGGCCGTGTAACAGCACAACGTGTTGTGGGGAAACACCTCCATGGAACTGTCACTGGGTAAGGTTAAGTAAAATTGGTTTTCGTGACTCATAATTCTAGAGTTCTGTGGCTGTCCGAGGGGATATTACTGGACGTCAGTGGTGTGTCTCCGCCCAAAATGGGGTTCTGATTGTGGTTGGACTGGTGACTGACACTGGCACTGGACACAAGGTTCCCGTTCGAGGAGAATTTCAGGGAGGGATTAGGAAGCAGGTAACCGATGCAACTGCTCAATAAAATGGTCCACAATTGTTTGTCTCCTTGTTGCAAACTCAAATTGGCGATGGCTGCCCCGATGACACAATACACCACGAAGATTTGGCAGAAAAAGACGATTTGCGTTTTAGGCACACGTTCTCCACACCACACCCACAAGGGTTGTTTTTGTAAATCTTGCACAGAAGAACTAGGGGAAGAAGGACTGGTCGACGTAGCTGCGTCTGATGTGTGAAAGGGCATGATGGTCACTTCTTCTTTTTATAGTCGATGACTTGCGAAGCGTCGATCCAAGAATCGAAACTGGGTGGATATCCTTTCCAACGTACTTTGACTTCTTTGACACGTCGTTTGCCCACTTTACGGGTTCTGCGTTCGAGAACGCTTTCGATGTCGTACACGTCGTCTTCTTTTTTGGTGACACGTTGTAACTCGGGCAAATAAAACGTTCCTTTGAGTACTTCTCCGTTCATGTCTTCCAATTTATAGACGGCAGGATGACGGCCATGCACTCGTCCAGTGACGCGAAACAATTCGGTCGTCCAGTTAGGTAAGTAACCTTTGTCGAAAGTGCGTTTGGTTTTGCCAATGCGCACCCAATCTCCTACGGTCAACTCTCCACTTTTCTTGGGGACAGCCCTCGTCGGGGACGTACCGAACAGACGCTCAAACACCAGCACTTCGTTGTCGGGAGTCACGTCTTGCGGGGCACGTCCGATGCTTCGATGGTAAGATTGGTTGTATGCTTGCACCAGGTGCGGTAAGATGTCGATGTACTTCAGAGTGTGGTGATGCGTAAAATATTTCCACATGCGTTCTTTCAAAGTGCGTTGAAAACGTTCCACGATGCTGGCTTTGGTTTCGGGATTCTCGGTGGTAAAAAAATGAATGTCACGTTTCTTTAATTCTTTTTGGAAAGCTTGGTTCAGAAATTCGGTGCCTTTGTCCGTTTGCCATCGAAGAGGGTGACGACCGCTTTGTTTCAATACTCGTTGCAGGGCTCGCACTAACTCGCTGCTGGATTTGGAAGTCAAGGGCACGACCCAGGCAAATTTGGAAAAGACGTCGATGACACAAAACAAATATTTGTAACCACGATTGTAGCTGGCCAAATGAGAGACATCGGCTAAATCGGCTTGCCATTGATGATCGATACCTTCCACTCGGGTGCGACTTCTGGCAAACTTACGTCGAATGGGTTTGTGTAAAGTGTAGGTAGCTTGTTCTTGTAACCATCGTTGCACTTGAGGTAAACGGAGACTTTTCATTCGCGTTTTGGCAGCACGATACAATTTTTGAACTCCTGCGTAACCTGCAGGATGCGAGGGATCGTAGTAAATGCTGGCTAAGACTTTTTCCATTTTTTGTGTGTTAATAAGGCACCCACTCTTGGAAGAGGCTACTCTTTTTCTCTTGGGGTATTTTCTTGGATTGCAATGCTTTGCGTGTGCGGCCAGCAATAGGTGTTGAAGAGGAGGAGGATGTCTGAGCGGGGGATATTGGTTCTTGTTTTACTTCTGTCTTCACTTCTGTCTTCACTTTCTTTTTCTCTTGTGAGGAAGAAGGGGTGGCCATCATCTTTTTAATCCATCCAATTCTGGAGGTAGGTGGTGTTGTTAACTTGCGTACTTTTTCTGGTGGAGTTTGAAACCCTTCCTCTTCTTCTTCTCCTTTTCCTTTTTCTGTCTTGGTCACGGGTACTGGTGGTACTGGTACTGGTACTGGTGATGGTGCTGGACTTTTCATCAAGGTCTTAAAATCTTTCAGAGTGGGTAGAGCTGTTTCGTCTAAAGCTTTCTGGTGAAAGAGTTGCAGTCGTTGCAAGAGTTGACCGTACTTTTGCGATTTTTCTGTTTCGGACAAATCTTGGCGATCCATCAAGGACTGCAATTCGTGTTGTAATTGGGACATCTCGCTCAAATTGGGATTGGGAGGTAAATGCGGGGTGCGTTGTTCTTGCCACCGATGGTATTCCATCCATCGTTTGTAAGGCACTAAAGCTAGTTTTCGTCCTTCCATGGGGTTGTCAGGGGTCGATTCTGAGATCTTGGGACTTTCGAAGGCCTTTTTATCTTGCTCCCATCAGTCCTCCCAACATGGTTCCCAAGACTCCTTTCAGTATGGGGCCTAACAAGAGAGGCAAAATGCCTCCACGTTGAACCAACATCTTCTTTTTTTGATGAATGGGAATTTTCTTTTGAACCATTTGGCGAAGAACGTGACGATGTTTGCCTAAGCATTGTTTCTGGTGTTTGGACAAAGGGATCGTGCCTTTCAAAACGTTCAAACAACATTCGCACACGGTATCGATGACCTCTTTGGAGGCCGTTTGAATGAGTTTTTTTCGTAGGGGTGGAGAAGCTTTGGACAGGACAGATAACAGGTCCCCATGTTTGGCTAAACGTGGTGGCAGTCCTTTCCTTTTCTTTCCTTGGGGTTTTCTGGAGGGTGACATCTTTGAGTCTTTAGGAGCACCGAAAGAACACTGATACCCTACTTGGTCACAGGCCTTTTTTATACTGGAACGCGTCGCCACTGATTGTCTTTACGGCGTATCAACTTCATGACAGGCATGACACGTCGTGCAGGGGTACGTAACGGACTAAATCGAGTCAGTTCTTGCTTGGACAAATCCAGTAAACTTTGTAACATGCCCGATCTTTCTTGAACTTTGATTTTGGGAGAAGGTACTTTGTGAGCAGCAGCCACTGCCGCTAAATGGGAAGGTCCTGCCACTGGGGAAGTTCTTTTGGGGGTCATCAACGGAGAAGTTCTTGGTGTGATCAACGTCTCCAAGTACTCTTCAGTTCCTGGTGACATCAACGGAGAAGTGGATAAACGTGAGGATGCCGGAGACGCAGTCACCGCTGTGGCAGGTCGTGGTTTGCGAGTGTAAGGTTGCGTCCTGGCCGAAGTGCCTCTCTTGCGACTAGTTTTCTTCTGTGGACTTTTCTTTTTCTGGGGACTTTTTCTCTGTTTCTTTTTCTGGGGGCTTCTTTTCTTTTTCCGGGGTGGTGTCTGGTAAGAGGAGGGTCCTGCCACTGGAGAAGTTCTTCTCTTTGGGGACCTGGTCTTTTTCTTTTTCTTCTTGGGGCTTCGTTGGACTTTTGTCTTAGGGATAACTTTGGGGGCATTAGGATCCCATCTTAAGAGTGAGCGAATGATGACCCCTCCTAGAGTACCGCTCCCTCCAGGTTTCAAAATGATTTGTTTTTTGGTTTGAGTGTCGATGCGGGGATCGGCCAGTTGGACCAAAGCGACTTTGTTTCGATCGAAAAAGCGTTGGGTTTGATGAGGAATCTGAATGATTCCTTGGAGTAATTGACGTGCCGTCACCGTGAACCATCGTAAGACTTCTTTGAGACTAGCTTCTAAGACACGAGCTCGTGTTTGTGGATCTTTTTCTCGACTGATGCCATACAAGGCACGAATCAATTTGACGGGAAGATGCGACTGCAGGGACGTCATGTTCGCACTGAGTGTGAGAGAGACGAAAAAGGGTCTGAGGTTTTTATAGATTTTTTGATGGGGAGTGAAATGAAGTCGAGGACGGAGACGTGTACAGGACAGGCCCTCCGTCTTGGCACCAGTGGTGAAACAAGTGGGTACGAAATCGCAAATCCTCGGGAGTGGTAGGTTTCAAATCGACGAGTAAATAGGCGTGTGGCGTTTGAGTGGCATCGTCGTACGCCTGAGTCAACCAAGGCGTTCCTAACTGTTTGGCTAAGACTTGCACTTGCGATTTATCTCGAGGGCTTTTAAACAAGACCACGTAATGTGCATTGAGACTGATGGTGCGATGGGCTTTACTTTGTTGAAACAAATTTTGGGTGATGTAAACGACACTGGCATTACGGTGATGCCCTTTGCGCGTAAACCACAATTTAATTTCTTCTTCGTCTTCTCCTAACATGTCGTCGAAAATGACCAAATGGGTTAGACGGGAGTCAGAGACGATGCCATCGTCTTCTTTAGGAATGCCTTCCACAAACACGATGGAATCGCCTTGACTTTCACGCAAGAGGTTGTACGCCGATTGCCACTCTTTGTAACACCACACGATCCGTTGAGGGGGCCGATCGATCAAATGATGTTTATGTTCGATCAAACGTTTGACGAATTCGGTTTTGCCTGAACCGCTAGGTCCAGCAATGAGCATGTTAAAGGGATGGCGAAGATACAAAGCCTCCCAACTGGCACGATCTAAGTGTTCGTCGATGACTTTGACAGTAGAGGAAGAGGGAGCAGAGACAGTAGAGGCAGCCATGGTGTGAGAAATGTCACTTGTGACACGAAAAAACAAACAAGACAAGAGTTTATATACTTTTTTTCAGAACACGTTTATTGAATGTTTCAAATATGAACACGAAAGACAAAAATACATACAACCCAAATAGTGATGTACAGGAATATAAAACACAGCAAAGCGATCAAAGTGGAATATAAACAAGTGTCTGTACAACATGTTTTGGGTAACCAAGATGTCCTAGGGACAGTGTGTAATGTTCTTACAGTCTCTACATGAGGTATTGTCACACAAGTGTCCTCCCGGAATGACCTTTCAGGAATGTCCATGACAGTCCTGTGCTGAAGCGAGTGGTTGTTCTCGGTGACGGGTTCTTCTGGCACCGTCACTAACACGGGTTGAAAAGTAACTTTTTTCCTTGAACAACTCTTGTGCATACTGGGCCACTTCTTGGGTCCAAGCCTCAAAACCCCCCTTTTTCCAGTCACGAACATCTGTCCAATGAGGGTGTAAGTCACAAGCTACACACACATCGTCATACACGTCTTGGGTCGCTAAAAGTTGACGAATCTTTTTTTCCTGTTGAGGTCGAGAAGTATCCAGATGAAAACGCAAGGCTTTGAGCAAAAGGAGTTTTTCGTGACCATTTAAGGCCATGGAGGTGGTAAGTACTGATCGTAAAGAGTCCACAAAGAATCGGCTGGTAAACGAAATCCCAAAAAACAAGTCACTAAGACACACACCACTTGTCGTCCCAAATTGAATGGATACAGTTCTTGTAATAATCGATGGTAATGATCCACGGTTTGAATATGGTCATTGAGTTCCTTCCACGGAATTTGTTGGATGACATGTGACATAAGTCGTGGCATGGCAGCCTGTTTTTATAGTCTCTTTGTTTCGGAAACAATACACGTACTTTCTAGCCAGAGATCTTCGTTCTCCAGTAGGGAATCTAAATCTTGCATACTGTAACCGAAACTTCAGAGTTCGTTTAGAAGTTTCCTCTTCCTCTAAGTAGATTCCACGTAAAATATGTTGATAATCCTTTAACTTGTCTTCCTCAATGTATTGCTGTAGGTGAATCTCGAAGTAACCAAAATAATGAACATTTCGATCATTCACTAACTCAAAGTGTTGAACAAGGTCTGACCACTGAAACAATTTCTGACGAATCAGTTCTCTTATACCATTCAGGTACCAGTGGTTAAAGATCTGGTGACGTAACGGATGCAATTGTTCTTTACGTTTGACTTGTATTTTCACCAGCTCTCGGTAAATGCGTTCTCTCAACTCCACAGGCAAAGCACGAATGTTCTCTAGCAAAGTATCCATGAATAGGTCATACTAAATCCTCTTTGGTCTGACACAAGAAATGTACTCTTTGCACAAACATGGTTTTACTTCAGTGTCGAATTTAAATCGTTGAGTCACTAATCTACACATTACAATTCGTTCAGAAGTTTCCTCTTTCACTAAGTTGACATTGTGTTCAAGATGTTGGTAATTCGTTAACTCTTCCTCTGGAATTCGATGCAGTACGTTTACAATGTAGTAGATAGAATCGTCCATACCAAGCCAATCCTTTTTAAAACTAGAGGATTGTTGATCAATGTCTGTCCAATGGAACACTTTCAATTGAATCAGTCCTTGTATAGCCTTCAGGTACCAGTGGTTCAAACACCGGTGACGTAACGGATGCAATTGTTCTTTACGTTTCACTTGTATTTTGACCAGCTCTCGATAAATACGTTCTCTCAACTCCACAGGCAAAGCACGAATGTTCTCTTGTAAAGTATCCATGAACAGATTATTATGGTAAGAAGTTACTTCAATGTCTCGGTCCCACTAAGGGTAAGTAATGACAATTCGGTGACCATCGAGCATGTTCTACGTAGGCCGAATCTTGCGGTTCCCAGTGGTGAAGTGTCACATCGCAACTGAAGCACCTGACTTTATCTCCTTCGCCCAAGTAGAAAAATCCGGCTCTGGCTAATTCTTCGGGGGTCGGTCCTCCCAGATACTTTGGCCATTTTCCTTTGAACGATTGAAGACGATTTTCAAAGTCGCAGTATTCCGACAAACGCACAGGAAACGAATATTCGTCTTTCACAGGTTCGTTTCGATAAGGGTTGGGTGACATGAACAGGAGTTTGCTCAGGGCTGGATGACATCCGTAGGGGGGTAGACGTGAAGGTGAACATTCCCCTTTAAACCCGGTAAAATGTCTAAGAGGACGAGCGGCATCGCTTTCGCATCCCTCAGGTTTGACACGCACAGCATCACTTTCCATGACAGGGGCAGTGAGAACAAAGTTCCCATGATGCTTTACGGCATCGCTCAGGTCACAACGTGCAGCATCGTACCCATCGCAAGGCTCACAATCGCACTCGTCTGCAAACTCCGTTACGCAATTACAATGGTAACCACATGGACAATCGCAGTTTCCTTCCGGACATTTTCCGTCGCAATGCCTGGGTCTTATCCATCCAGTATTAGTCACACTAGAGGAAGATACAACTTTTTTACAATCCCCAAACTGGAACGATGTCTTTTTCAAAGTATTCATCTTGTTCGCTCGGTCTTGGTAGTCACAATGAACTATCGATCTTGACCATAGCCCCCTTTTTATACTAGTCGCAATGCAGTCTCCAGTTTGTACATCTTTCCTTTTTTACGTTTTTTATGTCTTGTTTCGGAAGGTACCGTCTCTAAGGTACCGTCAACATTGTACCGTAGTGTAATGGGTGGAAAGGCCATAGAAAGGTAAGGGCAGTGCGGAGACCATCGAGTATGTTCCAGAATAGCTGAATCTTTATAGATACATAGATCCATTCGTAACTTCAGTCCGCAAGCGAAACACTGTACCTCGTATCCCAATCCTGACTCAGGTCCCAAGTAGACAAATCCTGTTCTAGCTAAAACATGCGAAGAAGGTAATCCTTCCCTATCCGTAGGCCATTTCTGAAACGTGTCCAATCGACGGGCACAATCACAATAGTCAGGTAAGAAGACTGGAAAATGGTAGGGTTTGAACTTGGAGTTCTCATCGGGTTTCTCACTCGATTCTTGCTGTGGCGAAGTCATCTTTCTGGTGGGTGGCTATCCTCTTACAACCAATGTTTTATACCAACGTGTCCATACGGTAAGGTGAAATGATTGGGAAGTCGCACTCGCTTCTGGTACACGATTTGATAGACTTTTTCCAAGGGTCGACTGACGATGTGGTGAGTGGGTAAACGTACAATCTTGTTCGGTTGGTGAGTGGTCACTTTAAAGTTTCCATCCTCTCCCGATTGCAAGGCTTCTTTCAATACCCCAAAGTTGACCACTCGACTGGTACGATAATTCAGAGTCAGTCCTTTCACTTTGCACGTCGTGTGCACTTCTCCTTGTTTGTCCCGGTATTCGTAGCCGTAATTTTTGGGACCGCCACTGACGAAACTTAGAATCTTGTCGTCGGGATGCTCGTCTGTCCAGGCTCCTAAAAGGTCTCCTTCGATGTTAGGGTGATGTTGAATCGGGTGATGGATGTAAATGCAACTGTCCGTGTCAAAGTACAGGACGCGTTCTTCTAACAGTTCTAAAGCTTCGTACAATTTTAAGCGAGCATGGGCTGTCACGTAAGCCGCAATGATGACATTTCCAAAAGGGTCGTCTTGTACAAAGTCCAGATCTTCTTCGTAATTGACCAAGATCAAATTCTCTCGAACGACGTCCACGTGTTTCATGTATTTGGTTTTGTCGTGAATCATCTGGAAGTAGCGGGAAGGTTCTGTCAAATATTCCGTCTTGGGTAAACACGGTCGTTGTGCCATTTTACCCCACAAGCAATTTAACATCACTTTGGCAAACGATCGCCTGCCTTCGTTTTTCTCGATGTGGTCTAAAGAGATGCCTTCTTGTTCGTAGTATTTCTCTTTGAATTGTATTTGGTCTTCGGGAGTGTGACACCAGGAAGGATAGCCGCTGGCTTCTTGCTTCAGTTTCAAAAAGGCATCCACGTAGTCGGCGAATATGCCTTTCTGACTGGGATCACCCTTGCGGTATTGTTGTGTCTTGGGAAAGTGGCAAATTTCGTACACTTCTAACAGTTGGTATCCCATGTCCAGAGCTTTGAACAATTCTACGCTGACCCAGGTTCCCGTCAAGGCCCGTTCTTCCTGGGTGTGCTGACAAGGCTGATTTTGGTTGCACGTTTCGGCACAAGTACGGCACAAGGGAAACATCAGTTTGCCTTGACAATGGTGAGGTAAGACGGGATGGTATAGGTTCGTGGGAGGCAAAACTTTACACTTGATCAAGCCTTCGTATTGTCGAATGTTTTTCAGGTCGATGTGTTCCGTTAACAATTGCGGGTGCCCTACAGGAAAGCGACAATATTTGCACACGTAGGGATACAGCGAACACACGTCCAAGTATTTGATTTCTTCTCCTTTCTCTTCGTCGGCTTGGTACAGCAAACAGGTGGCATTGGTCCTTCCTCCGTACAAACTATCCCTCGGGTTCAACGGGTCCATGAACTGGTAACTTTCCACGAGGCGTTTAAACTCGGGATCGGTTTTCATACGGTGATCGTACTCGTGTTCCCACATTTCCACCACTTGGTATCCTTGCTGTTCTAACTTTAGGCGTCGCTGACAAGTGTCCTGGTACAAGTCTTCCATGGTTCGTTGCAAAAACTGATTTTTAGTGCCACGGTCAGGGTAACAAACGGGACATCCGTGAAATAAGCAACCGTTAAACTCGTACACGATCTTGGGGTTTTCTAAGTCCCAGCCATCGACCGAATACGTTCCGATGGTCTTTTCGCCCCCTCCGTTGCGGGCATGTTGAATCCACTTGTCTTCCTTGTCGCACAAGTAATGTAACCAACGTAGGGCTTTGACTGAGTATTGACGTTTGACAAAGTGGGTCGTTTGAGGACTGATGACAGCCACGGTCTTTTCAGGCATGAATCGTTGTCGATACACTAGGGAACACGCTTTGGCAATGGTGCAAGCTTCTTTCAAAGGATCCACCCCTCCGTGTTCCATGAACAGTTCTCGAAATTTTCCACAGCAACGCCGTAAAATGTCCACGTCGGAACGACAATACTTTAGCATTTCTTCCTGAAAGTCGAAAGGGTCCGAGGCGTGAGCCTGGTACCAAGCGTAGAAAGCTTCTCGTTGTTCGGTACGCATGTTGTCGGGGTCGTAATAGTGAGCCTCAGGCAAATGGGGTAGAACGGCGTGTTGATTGGCTTCCGTATTGAAAAAGTGTGGAAAGTACCCTTTAGCCATTTCTGTCATTCCAAACGTTTTAGGCATTCGACTCAAAGGCATGGCCAAATAGCTCATCGAATCTTTAAACTGCACTTGTCCCACTTGCATGAAAATGATTTTGGCTCCGTTCAAAGTCACTTTAGGACGCTCGGTGCCTTGTTCCGTATAGTATCTCAAAAGAAACTGTCTATCGTATCCGGAGAAATTGTGAGCCATCACTGTGACATGACGATGACAATCTCGGTAACGTTCGATGTCCTCTTGGCTCCACGTCTTGTCGACGGGGTCTAAGACCCATTGGGCAAAATCGGCTAACGTGTTCGGTCCCCGAAAGATTTTTTCACGTCCTCCAGGAATCTTGCTGCAGTGAGGGCAATGACTGAAGATAGGTTCTTGAATGCACTTCTCGCACGCTCGATGAGCCACGCAGAAATTAGGGATGTGAATGCCAGTCTCTTGCATGCATTCGAAATCGAAAAAGATGAAATTGCCTTTCTTCTTGTGACCGTCCTCTTTCTCTGGTGGGGGTTGGTATTTTTGCACGTAACATTGGTGTTCCAAGTCCACGATGTGGTGACAAATGTGACATTTTTTCTTTCCTCGACATACGTGTGCCTTGGCATTGTTGGTAAGTATGCCTTGTCCACACGTAGAGCATAATCTCAGGAGTTGACAAGCACATTTCTTCTGTGAACCTTGTGTTTTCAAATGTTGTTGGTAACAGGTAGGGCTGACAAACGTGCGCAGACAAGTCGAACAAGGCACTGGTTCTTCGCTCAGACAGGGTGGAGAGGCCAAACATCCTGGGCATTTCGATCCACAATGCTTGTGTTGCTCTCGATTGTTATAACCATAATCACATTTCTCACAATAATAACCGTATCCTAGGAATCCAGTGATACTGGTAATGGTATCGAAATGGCCATCGTGATAATAGACATGAATGTATTTTCCGTCCTTAAATTCTTGGCCTCGAAACAACAGAGACCCGCGCATTTCTTGAGGGTGCACTTTCAAGGTGTAGCGTGGAGCTAGGGCATCTTGCAATTTTTGCATCTCAGGAATGCCACAGGGTGTGTCTTTGGACAGGCCAGCTTGTTGCAACAGAAGTTCTGCTTCGTTTCGTTGTTTGGCTCGGTCGGATTGTTGAATAGTTTTCCAGGTTCTTTTCCATTCTACCGTGTCGTTCTTGTTGGCATAGGTTCGTCCCACCACGATGGCACGGGCTAAACACATCTGGTCATGAGGGTTGTTAATTCGGACGAGACTTGTTTTGATGTTGCGAAGGTCGTCCACCAATAACATCTTTTTGCGTCCTGTCCCTTGAGGAGGAGAGACGTGGGTCATGTCCAGTGTGGCTTTACCATCGGTGATGTCAAACTGATCATTAGATTGTTGTACGTGTTGAATCTTGTCCATGACTTTGGAAGCGGTCAATTCTGCCGGGGTGCTAAACTCGATCCAAACAGGGGATTTCAAACCGTCGTGTTGTATGGAAAGTCTCAAGCGATCGTCTTCTTTGGGTTGACATTGTTGCTTGAGTGCAGTGAGCAAAGAATCCCACACCCCAGTGATGAACACTTCTGCTTTCTCTAACGGCACTTCAGCCTTGAAATCTTTAAACTTCACTGTGTATTTGTAAGCCGTGGTTCTAAATTTTCTAGAGGAGCGCTTTTCCGTCTCTCGAATGGAATAGTACTTTTCAGGGTTGACTAAGGGTGGTGAACTTGGTTTAGAGGGTTCGGATTCTGGTTCACTCATGTCCTCTTCAAAATCACTGGCATGAATTTGTGCCAAGATTTCAGCCCTGGTACGAGGCGATAGATCACGTTTCTGCCTCTTACTTTCTTCTTCTTTCTGGAATGAATAGGATCGTTTCATCTTGAAAGCAAAAAGTCAAATGACTCAAGTTTAAACACCATGAGCTACTTTATAGTCATAGCAGACCAGTGTATATAAAAGGGTGTGTGTCTTGTCCTTTCACTATTCATTTCACTCTCAAGCCGAGCACAACAATGGAAGAGACTAACCAGATGGAACGTTTCGTCAGAGCTTTGCGAGGGGTCATTAGAAAATTCTCTTCAGACCAGCCGACGGACTACTCTCCTTCCTTTCGAGATAAAAGTCAAGATACTTGCTATATCTGTCAGAAGAAAGGGCATTGGTCTTCAGAGTGTCCAGACCGTCAAAAAAGAACAAAAACAGGGGTTAAAAAAGACAAAAGTCAAGATACCTGTTATTATTGTAAAGATAAAGGACATTGGTCTCCAGATTGCCCAAAAAAGAAACAAGAGGAATCAGAAGAAAAGAGGGATTCTTCAGAAGAAGAGAGGGGTTCTTCAGAGGAAGAGAGGGATTCTTCAGAGGAAGAAAGCAGACAGGTGAAGAAAAAGAAACAGGAGAAGAAAAGAAGAAGGGAAGAAAGTGAGGAGGAAGAAGAGGAAAAGAGTGTGACAGTGAAGAAATTCAAAAAACAGAGAGACTAAACAAGGAGACAGAAGAAGTCAATGAACTTTTCATTAAAGTGTTGTGTTGTGAATTGTGAATTGAATTGTAAAAAATGGATAAAAGAATAAATGAATGATATAAGGTAAGTGTCTTTGAGTTATGATTTTAAAATAAGAACGTAAACTCACGCACTCATACACAGACACGTATTATAAGGGTAAAATGGGTGGGGTTTATTTTTGAGTTATTGGCAAATTGAAATTGTATTTCTTTTCGAGAAATGTGGGTGGCCCTGAAAAGGGCCTTTTTTTCTTCATGGTGAAGGGGTGAGTTTAACCAATCAGCTTTAACTGCCTTATGCCTTTGCCACGGCCAAGGCCTACTTCTGGACTGCGTAATGTTGATGATGATGATAATGATTGGGTTGAAATCACTAAGGGTGGTACGGTAGGCTTAGTCACAGGGTTGACGTGTTTAGCTCGGGAAGGTCGTATTCTCTTCGGTCGTGATAAAGAAGTCTGATACATTTGTTTCAGACTTCTTAACTCCGCTAAAATGTCCAACAGTACCGTGACCGTTTGATTTTCACCCTCTTGTTTCTTTGCTGCTACTTCTTCTTGCTGTTGTTGCTGTTGTTTTTTTCTTACCTCTTCTTCTTCTTGTTGCTGTTGATGTAGGAGAAAAGCCTGTTCCGCTTCCTTTTGTCGTTGTATAAATTTCTCCAATTCTTCTTTCTGTCTCTGTCTAAAATTCTCCACTTGCGGTAATGAAGAAAGTAACGAAGGTTCCGGAACAAATTCTTGCGAGGAGAGAAAATCCACAAAATCCCAATTCACCTCTTCTGAAAGTAAGTCCGGGTTCCCTTGGGCAGTCTCCCCTGCTGGTGCACCCCACTGGATCGTTTTCTGAGTTTCCGTCATGTTGAATCACTGTCGCATAGATTGACTGCACACAAGCGCTAGCGAATCTATATTGACTACGTGACGTCACAGACTGCTCTCTTCGGATTGGATGCGAGCTGACTGAATTCTGTAACGCGTGTTCGGATTGGTAAATGAACTCAATCGGTTTCAATCCTTCCTCCGCCTATAAATAAGCGCCGTTCAATGCATTGATTCACCTGTTCTCGTCGCTTCAAGATGTGGACTACAGTTGAGTCATCCACCCTTGTGTCTTCCATGATGTTTCGGACAGACTTGCTCATGTATGTCCGATCGAAGTGGACCGTTGTCCACAGGACAAACACCAGCATGTGGATACGTAGGATCTACGTCGAAAGACAAGGATGCCTGAAAAGAGTGCTGATGTACGGACCAACAGTAAGACGCAGCCTAAGGACAAGAAGAAGACCAATGCGGTGCCATTTATGTTTATGAATACATTAACATAAACCCAAAGGCCCTTTTCAGGGCCAGCCATATTTCTCGAAAAGAGATAGTCTTTAAATTGCCTACCCCTTTTTTTAAAAAAATTTTTAAAAAAAAATCCCATATTCAATTCCCCTTGACGCTAGACAGTCCCACGATTTATTCCCATGTTCAATTCCCTTTGACGCTAGATTGTCCCACGATTTATTCCCATGTTAAATTCCCCTTGACGCTAGATTGTCCCACGATTTATTCCCATGTTAAATTCCCCTTGACGCTAGATTGTCCCACGATTTATTCCCATGTTAAATTCCCCTTGACACTAGATTGTCCCACGATTTTTCTCCATGTTAATTTTCCATTGACGCCAGATTGTCCCAAGGGGTTCTGTAATGCTAATTCCCATTGACGCTAGGGTATCCCACTTCACTACTTGTATGCAGTGTTGACAGGCTACTGCAGCTTTGTATCATTGTGGTCCATTGGAAAGTGTACACATCCAGATACGACGTCCTAGGTTCTTGTTGGTCACATGCAAGTTCAGCTTCAACGTTTTCGTTAAGCCCAAATTATTTTCTCTTTCACTCCATAGATTTGGACGTGCTTTGTCTGTTACCAGAGAGAGAGAGAGAGAGTGTGGGGGGAGGGTTTTCAATGAAATTGAGCAACATCTGTAATTCATATTTAAAGCGGGGATTATTATTATTATTATTATTCTCGTTATGTCATTGTTGATTAATCAGTGGAAATTCTTTACTAATTTAGAGGTATAGAAGTGATAGCCAACTGCTAAAACAATATCTAGATATGCCTATGCATGTGAGATGTCCCGGTTGGTGGTTGTGCAGTGAGTGCTGTGACACATGGGAGTGGCAATCCTTGTTGTAATTGACAGTTGAGGCTGGAGTGGGTTGTAGCTGCTTCATCTTCCTCTGCGATCGATTTTTATCAGCTAGCAAACGTAGCCTGTCCTCGCCGGCTTTCAGACCAGTGATCAGAGCATGTCCCCAGCGAGACATGTCTAGAGCAAGCTCTTCCCATGTGTTGATGTCAATGTCAAGGGCTTTCATGCGTCACGCTTGCAGACATCCTTGAAACGGAGATGTAGCCGTCCGACCTTTTGCCAGAGGCAAGTTTCGAATAAAGAAGGTCTTTGCGGATTCGTCCGTCATCAATCCGACGTACATGGCCCAGCCATCTGATGCGACATTGGCGGAGGACTGTGACCATGCTGGGAATCTTGGCATGTTCAAGCACCTCGTTGTTTGTTACTTGATCGCTCCCGTTGATCATGAGTATGTGTCGGAGGCATAGCATGTGTCCATGTTTCATTACAGGAGAATGCTTAGCCCGCAGGCACAGTACACGGAGATCTTAGTGTTCAGGGTCAGTATGATGTTGTTCCACACTCTCTGCGACAACCTGGTGAGAGTTGTTGATGCCTTTCCAATCCGTTTGTTGAGCTCAGCATCGAGCGAGAAATTGTTGGTGATGGTAGAGCCGAGGTACGTGAACTGACTGACTACCTCAAGTTCGTAGTTGTTGATGATGAAGCTTGGAGGGGGGGGGGGGGTCCGCGTCCTAAGCCATTACGTTTGTTTTCTTTCGACTGAAGGTCTACCCAAACTCACCGCATGTTTTAAAAAAGCGGTCGATCAGTTGTAGTAGCTCAGCTTCTGTGTGTGTGGCTATAGCGGCATCGTCTGCGAAGAGCATGTCAGTGATGGTTGCTTCACGCACTTTCCTCTTTGCCTTAAGTCGTGCCAGGTTGAACAGTCTGCCGTCTGCATGCATGTGCAGGTAGATCCCTTCTGTTGACGTCCCAAAGGAGTACTTGAGAAGGACAGCACAGAAGATGCGGACGAGAGTGGGGGCAAGGACACAGCCCTGTTTCACTCCTCTGCGGATATCAAAGGGGTCGGACGTTCAGCCACCGTACTGAACTGTGCCTTTCATGTCATTATATAAGGGCTGTAAAATGCTTAGCAAATTTGGAGGGCATCCAATCTTCGCCAATCTTCGCCAGGATTGTGAAGAGGCCGTCTCTGCTGACCAGATGGTGAGGTCTATAAACGCCATGAAGAGGGCCTGTGCTGTTCTCTGCATTTCTCCTGCAGTTGCCTGACGGAGAAGATCATGTCGATTGTCGACCTGCCTGCGCGGAACCCACCCTGCGACTCTTGATACACTCTGTCAGCAAACGTCTGCGGTCTGTTCAGGATGACGCGTGCGAAGACTTTACCCACGATGCTGAGAAGGGATATACCCCTGCAGTTGTTGCAGTCACTTCCGTTACCTTTGTTCTTGTACAGGGTTACTATGCTGGCGTCTCTCATGTCCTGAGACACTGCACCCTCATCTCAGCACTGGCAGAAGAGGTCGTGTAGGTTTGTGAGCAGCACGTTTCAGCTGCACATGATGAATTATGCTGAGATTCCATCCTTCCCTGGTGCTTTACCTAAAGACAGTTTCTGTACGGCCTTCTTTAGTTCTGCCACAGTAGGTTTCTCATCCAGTTTGGCCATGAGAGGGAGGTTTTCAATGGCGTTGAGGGCATCCTTGGTCAAGTGGTTCTCTCTGGAGCACATTTCAGACTATTACTCCACCAAACGCTCAATCTTCTTTCCCTTGCTCTCCCTTGTCGTGGATGGTTTCGCCTGCGGAAGAATTCAGTGGTGCTCTGACATTCTTCGTGGCACCCATTGCTTTCTTTATGCCATTGTACATGCCTCTGATGTTTCCGATATCTACTGGATGCTTTGACAGAGCTGAAGCCAGCATTCATTGGCGCACTGCCGTGCTAACCTCTGCTCTTTGCTTCTGGTAGGCCTGTATGCCTGTGGTGTCCTCTGGCAAGGGGATCGCTTGTATTTTAGGTGAGCATTGCGATACTCTTCTTTGGCTGGGATGAGTGTGGCGGAGTTAGCCTCAAACCAGTCGTTGCTCTTTGACTGCTTCTTGCCAAAGATCTGTGTGTCTTAGCTGTACATAGTCTCACTGGTGTCATCCAATCTCTATGTGGCATTCCGGTGGGAAGTTCTGGATCAAACGTCTCTGAGAGGTCAGTACATCCCTCAGCCTTGCCTGGATATGACATCTTGCTCACATCAATGCGTGGTTTACCCTCTTGCCTTGAGCGGTGTATCTTCTTTGGCTGAAACTTCATTTTACAGCACACCTGCGAGTGGTCAGTGTCTCAGTCAGCACTGTTGAAGGTACAGGTAAGACGTACACCCTTCATGACAGACCGTCTCGTAATGATCAAGTCCAGCTGGTGCCAATGTGTGAACAAGGAATGCGTCCAAGACACTTCACGCTGTGGCTTTGTCTGAAAGAATGAATTGGTGATGCCCGTTCTCATTCATCTTCCTAATGCCAAACTTGCCAAGACAGGAAGGCCAAGAGTCATGGTCGGCACCCACCCTAACATTGAAGTCGCCCAGTAATATCCAATTCTCTTCCTTGGGAATTTTGTCGATGAGCGAGTTTAACTCGTCGTAGAATTCGTCCTTGGTATCTTCGGTGGCACACACACACACACACACACACACACACACACACACACACACACACACATATGTATATATCTAGATACAATGTTCATAATATCAATGATACATAGTTTCAATAGCCAGTAGACACTAAGCATATATGTTACATTTTTTGGTTATGAGGCGCACTTACTTTAGCGTGTTTAATTCTTTGCTGTTGTTGTTTCTTGAGGCTTTTCTAATGTTATATAAAAGGATTATTAATTAATAATAATTAAACAAATTCCAAATGGTCACCACCGTCCCTCTCTCTCTCTCTCTTAGCTAGATGCTGGCGAAAATTCATGAAAATACGAGCGTTGGGGATTTTCGATTTTGTCATACGACGATATCTCTGGACCTATGAATGATGGTAAAGGTTAGTCGGATCTTCCAAAGGGGGGGGGGGGGAGAGAGAGAGCAGTGGCGTCACTATAGGTGTGGGGCAAGGGTGCGAAACTCATCGAGTGATACCATCAGAGGGAGTGACACCGTTTTTTAATTTTTGTGCAGGAAGAAGGTCCATGGTGGTGACACCATGAGTTACCACGCTGGGTGACACAAACCCCACTAGTGACGCCCCTGAGAGAGAAAGAGAGAGAGAGAGAGAGAGAGAGGGGGTGGGAGAGAGAGAATCGTATAGTATTTAGAAATGTTAATTTAAGCAGAATAATAACTTAGATTAACTGTCAATATACTAAAGTATTTTAGTTACCTCTTATTGGTTCTTTATTTTGCTTAGCATCTATTCCACGCTAATTTCCATACGCCATAATTTCCGTACGTGAATGCGTGACAGTTCAGGTTCAGTGTAGAAGAAGCTAACCATGCTTGTAGTGCACTACTTTCTTCAGAGTTTTTCTTATATTGATTTAATAATTGTGAATAAAAATAGAAACTCCAAATAAAAAATAACAAACAACTTATCAATGTGCATTTGTGATTGTGAACAACAAGAAAAATTGTAGAACCACGTTTTGTGGTGGATACACTCGCAAAGATGTGAGAAGTTCATTCACTCGGTTAATACACAGCTGCCCGGATATATAACAAAAATATATGTATAGTATGTACACTGTATCAATGATATACCACTCGTTGTATAAATTTTTCATTAAAAGGAAACTCGGCAAGCCTCGTTTTCTTTTAATGAAAAATGTATACAAGTGACAGATGGTGATGATGTGAGATCCCCACCTCTTATGGTATCCTTGTTATCTTTATCATGGAGATCGACCCCAGTGTTATTCGAGTAAACAATAAAATAAAATATGAAATGAATGAATGGGATAACAGAGATATGAGCAGAGACATAAAACAGAACAACGTTCTGTTGTACCGACAGAACAAATTTCATCTGAGTGACTGCTCGAACTTAAATTGCAGGCATATCAGCATTACCTGGTTTTCTAAACCACAGTTGGTGATATGCCGGCGTTGTCGTATTTCTTTTCATTCTCTCTCTCTCTCTCTCTCTCTCTCTCTCTCTCTCTCTCTCATTTTCGGGTCCTCAACCGCTTAGATGTGTGCTGTGTTTTTTTCCACTGTGAAGTACAGGTATAGAACTATTTTCCTTCCAAACAATTATAATACATCATAAATATTTGTCAGATTTTTCCCATCTGAGATCGAACAATTTTCCCACTCTTTTTGCGTCATATCCTAATTCAACATAACTAAACTATGGTCAATTCTGAGACTGCTACTGATTCACAAAAAAATTATTAACGTTAATTTATGTATTTCCTAACTGCTCTTCGCATTACTACTGGAACCGTGACAGAATTAGACCTCTTAGATAAATCATTACACCTTTCTGTGACCGCTCCGGTGGTCTAAGTGGTTAGAGCGTCCGCCTCGGATGCGGTAGGTCGTGGGATCTAACCCAGGCCGAATTATACCAAAGACTTATAAAAATGGTACTAACAGCTCCCTCGCTTGGCACTCAGCATTAACAGGTTAGTGTTAGGACTAGTCAGAACGGTGTCAGGATAATGTGACTGGGTGGGACATCGTGATACGTGTCTGCGGCATAATGCCTCTGTGCTAGACATCACTACAAACTGCCACACTGCAGACATCGTAGCAATAAGACTGAAAAATTGTTAAAGCTACGCTCAATATCAAATTCACACACACACACACACTCTTCTGTATGCTGTAAATTACCAGCTGACTATGTCAGTCGCCACGGGTTTCTAATGCTAACTTAATCACGAACACGAATTAATGGACTTCATTCCTTGTCATATCTACGTACAAAAATTCCATACATAGAAAAATCAATTCTCAACAACATGAAACAAGTCATTTTAACAGACAATTTACTTCAAACAACTCGTATCAGAAGAAATGCATTAAATCTTTAGGATACATGAATTCATGTAACATTCAACACAAAAAAATTATATCGCACAATGCTTATCACAGTAAAGCATGAAATTCCTACACTGCATGATTTCTATTTACATTCAAGACATGAATGTACGATTATTATCTGAACTCGAGGAAAATTGCGGAATGAATTTAAAACCAATAAATGCAACAAATAATTACAAACTTAAATCAATGCATATTTCATGTGATTGAGACAATACCGTTGCGCCTTTCTGAGAATCTCCCTCTGAGCTGAATCTTTCTTTTGGTCTGGATCTCTCAAATTCTTCCAGATCCACCTTCCTTGAACGATTTGTGTAACTATAGAGATTACTTAGTAATTATCCAAGGGGTCTCTCAGACTTCTCCTCGGCATAAAATGTGGACTGCCTAAAATTTCGTTGTGTAATACGTAAAGAATGATAGTTCGTCTGGGTAATATAGACTCCCGTTAGCTTAGCCAGTCAGGATTACTTTCTCTAACCGCAATTTAGTTTTAACACTCCCATCAAAGTCAGAATAATTTTTTGAGACCACCTTTTTTTATTAACCATTCTGTTGTATATAATTTTATTACATATGTTTCAAATGGCCAAAGATTTTCAAAATTTTTGGGCTCTGGTTTGTCTTCAACTTTGCCATTTTCCGTTACATGACCTCACATTAACATCTTTATCTCACCCTTATCGAACGGACACTAATTAACATTCACTTATGCCTCCAAACAAAAGAGGTTAGCTGTTACAAGCTGCCAAGTTATTGAGAGCCTAGCCCAGATATCAACTGTAATGGTTCGTGCCACGATGACCACGACATAATGTACTGTGAAATTATATATATCCTCGCTTTAACATCAGATTCAACGGAAAAGAACATATAAAACGGCTCTGTTATCGTATAATATGTCGGCAGATCGTGTTGTGTGTTCTACTGTTTAGCGCTAACATAGTACATTGACCAGATTCTCTGATTCTCACAATGCATTATGCGAAGGCGGATCTATGTCTGTACAATTTGCACTTAAACCCGACTTATAATCGAGCATAGACGATGTGTTCCTTACACAATAGTTTCAAAGTCAGTATGACATATCTAAGCTATAAGTCCGTGTCTAAAATTAGTATTGTAAATATTTTCGATGTCTCAATATGTTATGGTAGTTTCTTTGCATGTTTCCGTCATGTATCAAGGTATTAATGCCAGCAAAATGGTCTGCATAGGGTAAACATAGCATGTGGGACGCATATAGAAGTAAAGTCCGTTACCTACAGCATCGCCAGAACTATTAAAAGGAATGTATGGATTACAGTCCCCCTACAATATAGCCTTATAAATTTTGTGTATATTTTTGTCTTTGTTTCTTTTTTGTTTTCTTTTGTTTGATATATATATATATATATATATATATATATATATATATATATATATATATATATATATATATATATATATATATATATATATATATATACACTCTCATTGAAGCTGATATACTTACTAATATATAGCTATAAACTGCGCATAGCTCCTGAATGTAATACAAGTCTACAATTGGCATGGTTAAGTTTGACGTACGGATGTAAAGTGGAAAGTTAAACACTCGCTACTTGTGCAGATGTCGAAAACCAGACTAGCTTCATGACATTTGTTTTGCACTATATGCATTTTTTTTCTGACACCTATCTTTTATTATTTCCTAATTTATAATGGAATTTCGGAGATTGGAGGTTGGTGTGTGTGTGTGTGTGTGTGTGTGCGTGCGTGCGTGCGTGCGTGTTTGTGTGTCTGAGCGCGTGTGTTTATGTAAATCTTGCGGAGTGTAAGTCGATTTTCGCCCAATTTAGGATTCAAGAGAAAACTTGAGATTGATTATTTTCTATATATTTAATGCATTCCCGTATGGTTCTATGTTTTGTACGGCTATTGCAGTGAACGTCGTACCGCCCGCTATAGCACTAAACAAGATCAAACTTGCTTGGATTTTAACGGCGTACTCAACACTTTGGTTCCTCTTGCCTACATCGTGCCTAAGAAATTTAAAACAAGTGCCTTTCTAAAGGAGACATAAATTCATCCGATCCGATCTGGCCTAGGTCGATATCCAACCCGTGATCGTTGTGATCCAGATATATGACCTGATTTGATATGTTATTGTTTGGCAATGAAGAAATATTAAACCAATGCGCTGATAATAAAACTATATTAAAGATCAGCCGATCATACATCCAAAAGGTACATATTTTTTTTTAGGCATCCGTGCCACATACTTTGGCACTTTGGAACATTTCAATCGTGCAAAACATTCTCAACATGGATGTAAAAGTAATCAGATGGAAAATTTGAACACGATGGTATTACCGTATATATACATTGATAGATCAACGCTTTATAATAGTTTGGAAAGGACTCCAGATAAATTACTGATGGTCTACAAAAATAAGGTTCCGTTTCTTCCTTTCTCCCCAACGAATTAAAATCAAAATGATACAATCTGACTATTTGGGTTGAAATAGTTTCATGGCTATAATATAATGCATTTCAGTTAGTGCACTATGAGTCACTCAATACGGTAAATTTTGATTAATCATGGACGCCGAATACTATGAAGAGAAATTCCTCTTCGCTTGTTAAAGTTCATCATTTGGTCTGTTTGTCTCTCTATAGGTTGTAAAACCACTTCCTACATCGACAGCTGTTGCATCTAACAACGGTTTTGATATCAAGAATGATGTAACAAATTTCTATCAAATATTGTCAGAGAAAATAACTCTGATGACCTTTCAAGCATTCTTTAATCATGACAAGGACTATTTGGCCCCGATATTAATTAACATCGTAGATTTGTATAACACAAAACAAGTAATTCATAAATCAATGCGATAAATATTAATGCTTCAAATGTGATTCAAATACAGTGAAATCTTGGAAAATTTGCATTTATGTCATTATACTCTATTACTTTATTGATATGATTACCCCAGTGGCATATTGAATTAATTTCGTGATTTCTAAACAATTTACACACGCACGCACACACACACACACACACACACACACACACACACTAATTTCCAGAGAAGACAATATCAGTTGATGGATTTATTTCAATCCTCATGCTGTCTCTTCTTCAGGACATTTATTTAACACACTGCATTATCCAATCACCAGGCACGAGCTGACTGACTGAATGTATAGGGTTTTCATTTGGCTTCAAAAACCTCTTTCGGTCACAACTCTTCAAAAATTAAAAGTTTGACTTTTTGAACCTCAGTCTAAAAATAGACTATAATTTCCGCAAGAATTTGGAAAAATAAGTATAACCAATGAATTACTGAAGAGCAATTTTAGTTTCAATTTATCATTCCGCTCACGCTTTGCCGACATGCGTTTTCTTATTTGTCCCCAAAACGGACATTTTGCCAGAATTATTTTGCAGTGCGTACAGTTGCATAGACGTGAAGGGCTGAATGCCGACGTAGGACTTAAATTCAAAAACATTTCAAGGCAGTCTTGTCATTCTTTGTGTATTAATCGACCATGACTTCAAGTATCGGTAGTAGATTAACCGTGGCGTTAGAGCACCTATCAACCTCAACAGTTACGTTAGAGCACTTATCAACCGTAACGGTGACGTTAGAGTGCTTATCAACCATAAACGTAGCTTAAGAGTACTTATCAGTGTTAACAGTAAGGCTATAGCACTTATCAACATCATCGGTGGTGTTAGAGTGTTTGTTAGCCTTAACGGTGACGTTAGAGCACTTATCAGCCTTATCCGTGACGTCAGAGTGCTTATCAGCTGTAACCGTGTCGTTAGAGAATTTATCGACCGTAACCGTGACGTTGGAGCCCATATCAACAGTCAATCACTTCCTAGAAAGGGTGGAAGAGATGGAGCTGCATCCCTAGCGAAGGTATATTATGCGGTGAATTGTCTATTTTAGGATGACAAAATAGCTAGTTAGGAGTATTATGGAAATGAAAAATTTAATGGAGAACAGAGAGTATGAATCCCTGGAGGAACGGAAACAGCAGCAATTCCAAGAAAAGCAATGATAACCGTTCTTGGAATGGTCACAGGGGCATAATCAGCAACAGCAGCCACTGGAGCCACAAGAATACCACAAAGTAGGAGAAAGACTGGGATAAGGAGGCTAAACAGTCTCTCATTAGCTCTACGTATACGTAGTTCAGCGAAGTCTTAATCGATGAGGATAGACGTGTGTTGTTTAGAGAAGTGTCCATGGAGGTGCTCACACTGAAAATGTGTCGACATTAAAAACGCCCTTCGTATGGTTACTCCAAAAGAACGTTTCCAAGACTATATCGGAAATATGGAAAAAGGTATTAGTAAGTGATTCTCTATGTTTGTATGTGTCTCCGTGTGCATCTACCGTCATTAAGTTTACCGTAATTTTAAATTTCTATTTAACGCCATAAGCCACTGATGCTAAACTCTCAGAGGTTCCCTAGTGTCCCCACAACAACGATTAATTTGTAGAGACTTCATAAACACCTCTCTCTCTCTCTCTCTCTCTCTCTCACACACACACACACACACACACACACACACTCACTCACACGCACACACACACACACATACACACACACTCACACACACATACACATACACGCACGCAGACACACCCACACACGCACACACACACACACACTCACACACACACTCACACACACACATACACACACACGCACGCACGCACGCACACACACACACACACACACACACAAGTACAACAACAACTGTAGGAAAGAACTCTATGTTAAAGAAGCTAATTATGTAATGATCTTACAACCAATGTCGATAATTTTTCAAGTAAAATATAAATAGGAAATGAATATTGATACGTCCATAAAAACATGTGACAAGCCCTATAGCAGTTTTAGGCCACGGCAAAAATTAACTTTGAGTGTTATATCTTATTAGAATAATGATTCAGATTCGTAGTCATTCAGAATACGGTTAATTTATTTGTTTTGGTGCATAATTTATCTTGGTTTTTCAGCAATTACAATGTTGGGGTACTTAAATTTGGAACTATACGCGTTGATAGGAAATACATTTTTTGTTTGATATTTAATATTTTGAGATTCAGCTGTGATATAGGGGCAGGTTCCTACCATACCCCCATTCTAAATTTAGCTTTCATTGGGGACAGTTGATTCTTATTGAGATCTGGCTGACATTGATAACTGCCCGACGCAGTGATTGACAATTAAAATCAGAGACCTGTTTCGTCGCCCAAAAATGGCGATGGGGGTTTGAGGGACTTGTTTGACCTTCATATTTCGGCACCATGAAAATTCAGATTTATTTGACCTTCATATTTCGGCCCCATGAAAAGTTCAGATTTATTTGACCTTCGTATTTCGGCCCCATGAAAAGTTTTGATTTATTTGACCTTCATATTCCGGCACCATGAAAAGTTCAGATTTATTTGACCTTCATATTTCGGCACCATGAAATGTTCAGTATTATTTGACCTTCATATTTCAGCACCATGAAATGTTCAGATTTATTTGACTTTCATATTTCGGTACCATGAAAAGTTCAGATCTATTTGACCTTTATATTTGGGCACCAGGAAAAGTTCAGATAAGAAATTAGATTTTCACATGTTGTTGGATTATGGTCCATTATTAAGGTCTACCTGTTTGTCCAATCATATCTTATATATAAATATGCACACCTCCCACTTAGCGGATTTGAAACTCGGCTTTTACGTGTGTATAGTCTGTGTACACTACCCACTTACCCGATTTAAAGCTCGGCTTTTGTGTGTATAGTTTTTAGCAACCATCAAATCCATGAAAATGGTGCGCCACAAATAAAGTGAATTGGATGTGCTTCAATCAATAAATTTTATCACGTGACTGTATTTCAAGCGAATATTGTTTTATGTTTTCCGCATTGATCAATTATTTTAAAAAGGAGACCATTTTACGAAGGTATCATCAGTTTTATTTTGAACAGATTGATCGACCGATCGATTTAATGATCAATTGATGGATTGACAGTTTTATTAGTTAGTGTTCATCGGCACATCTGCGCACTAAACATTATTTAGTGCCTAGTCATTATGGGTCCAGAGCTTTGTCAAACGACAATTCATGTCTGCTAACCCCAGCACATCTCGATTCGGTTGAATTTGAACCCTCAACCCACATAATGAAAGGCTACTACTCTTACCACTTAGTCAATATGGTTCCATATACTATGAACATAGGTTTCGTAAATAATTTGAAACTAGATGTTAAAAGATTTTTTTAATATGATATCAACAATTTTACTTTCCTAATCCAAGAATGGATACTTATCATTTATTTATCGTATTACTGAAACCGGACAGAAATGAGCAATAGTCTTTCTTTGAAGTTGTAATCAAAGTTGAATCCTTGCGTAACTTATAATTTGAAGTGAATACAATCCTGTCTATAACAGACTGGATGGCCTCTGATTCAAATGAATACATGTCATTTTCTACCACAACTGAGTACAAGCTTTAAACTTGATCACCGCTTATTGTCTTTACATTCTTCTGGCTCATGTATTCAACATTTTTCGATGATACTGTTGGAAGATATATGTATTTCTTATTATTATTTATCGCATACAGTGACTGGCTAAGCAGCTCTCTTTAAAATAGAATAGAAAATACATTAATAGATATATCCGAGGAATTCTGACGAGTTTTGCCAGGAATATGTCTCCATTCGACGTGCTAAAGATAAAAAGTTTGATTGACATATATAGGATGAGATGCTAACATGTCATTCACAAGGATAAATTTATGACCAACACTTGTCTGCGTGTGACATTACTTTTGAGAGTTTGTAGACGGTCTCGCTTATACTTTATTATATTTTCCAGGAAACACACACACACACACAAACACACATACACACACACAAACACACGCACACACATATATGTATGGTTAGGTATATTTGATTTAATTTAATTGTTTGTTTGTTAGTTTAAAAATTTATTTTATTCCATTTCATGCTATTGTAATGTAACTTTATTTGCTGGATTTGACTGACTTTGACGTAAACAACTTATAATTGAAACTTTGATTCAGAGCCAGGAACAGTTGTAGTAAACAATCTTTTTAATATTATTTATTCTTTCTCAGAGTAAGATTCATGAAGTAGATCGATGTCATAGTTGGAATACGTGACAAATAACATGCAGCAATTGTTACAAAAACTGTTTTTCCAGAGGATTGACCCACATCCGGGCATCTGTTTTGCGTTGTACCTAGATGTATTGTTGATGTTTTGAGAAATAATAGTTATTCTTGCCTTTAAAAACTGAGAAGTTAAAGTGTTTTATGTTGTGAGCAGTTTTAAGCGAATTATTTTTGTTTCAATTTCTTTGGATTTCAAGTCTGTTTTCCCTCGAATTACTAGTGCTCTTGATTAATTCTTTGACAAAGACATTTATCGAAATTTTCACAGAATTCAAACACTGGAATATTACTTTCTGTGATTCAACAAAGAACCGTTGACACATCAGTACGACGCTGAGCACTACATACGTCATTGCCTTCCATTTTTGGATTTCATCTGGATCAGAACTCAGTTTCATTAAGACTTTTTTATTCTTGGATTATTTTAGGATTTGATTCGTAAAACCTTAAGTTTTTTTTCTCATTTTTGCCTTGTTAGGGAAATAAATTATTTTTACAAAGCTTGTTGTCTTCACTTTATATATAATCTTTATGAATTAATGAAATATCTGAACGAAAGACTTCATCCACGAAGCTAACTAGTTAGACACACAAATACATGCACACAACCACCATACATGGATACACACCAGCCTACCTACATACCTACTACCTTGCCGATCCAGTGGAATATGTGGTTAGAGCGTCAGCCTCCGCTGCAGGCGGTCGCGAGTTAGAATCCCGGCCGAGTCATACAGGAGACTAATAAAAGTGATATTATCAGCTGACTGTCGCTCAGAATAATGATACTGGATGGGACATGATACTGCCTGTCTGAGGCATGATGCCACAGTGCTAGACATCACAGTAAACTGCCACACTGCAGGCATCGTGACTTTAATTGTTAAAACTACATTAAAAATCCAAAAACCGAAACACCATTCTACTTACCTACCTATGTGCGTCCATCCATCCTTACATTCATCCATCCATCCATCCATTCATTCATCCATCCATCTACCCATTCATCCATCCAACCACCCACCCACTCACCCACCCATCCACCCATCCATCCATCCATCCATCCATACACGCACGCATGTACACACACACACACACACACACACACACACACACACACACACACACATACATACATACATACACATGGAGAGACTACAAGACATGTGTATATTTATTCAGAGATAAATACGTAGGAAAACTGTCAATGAGACCAAAATAAAGCAAAAACTTCCATGAGCTGTCTAAGGTTCACAAGAAGTTTTAATGTAAAATGGTATTGTGATGGTTAAAGCAATAGTACTGAATATATACAAAATGTTGGCGGTTGAAACTTCCAATTCAACATTAAATATAGCCATGATGAATTTTCTCTTTCATTGGATGAGGTACGTGTTTCTACCCCTAACAAGTGTAAGACGTTTCCACAGCTTCCTATATATTACTGTTAAAATTAGGTATTATGATGATCATGACGATAACGATGGTGTATTTTGTGGACGCTTTGAAATCTTTTACAAAGAAAAGCGATAATTATTATGAATGAATACCATTCTATCACTGAAAGTAAAAAGTTAATATTCCCATAGATAGGCTGGGGTGATTTAAAGAGACATATACCAGTATTTGAATTAAGTTATATTCGAACCATCACTAAAGAAGAATTATACACAATATATGGCATTTACAGGTTAAAAAATTGTTTCAGCAAAAAGGTAAACGAAGCATCTCTTATTCGATGAATATATATATATATATATATATATATATATATATATATATATATATATATATATATATATATATATATATATATAAAGGATCATATCTTCACATTATTTAACAAGCATTTTAAGAATATTTTTTAATTTCGAGAAATTGTAAGTCAACTAATTTGCATATCGTCTATCCTCGCGTTAAAGTCGAGCCCAGCTTCAAAGGGCACATACCCTGGTCTCCCTTTTGATGATGCGATGGCAGATCAGGGTCTATGTTGTTTATTTTACGAAATGCTCCTGACAATCTCCATAGACCGAGATCTGCCGACGCATCATGCGAGGCAGATCTGAATCTTTGCAGTTTGCAGTTTTCTCAACTTATAGATGAGTAAATACGTTTGATAAGAATTGGGTGCGTACTTAAGTTGGCATTGCTCCAATTCTATCAAGCCGATTGGTTCATTTTTACTGATAAACTGTTGCAATATGTTCAACAATACGGCAAAGCTGTAATTCATATCAGTTTCCTATAACCCAGACAGGTAAGCCACGTGACCCTTGGTAAGTACCATATGTATTCACTTATAAGTTGAGTGCAGCTGTAAACTGCAGGGACCTAGTTGTTCCATCGGATAATGCGCTGGCAGATCTGGGTATATGCATTTTGATGGGGCTATCAGTGAACAAACGACATGCACTTTGATCTGGCGGTGTATTATTCGACGGCAGATCAGAGTGTATGCTGTTTGTAGTTAGACTCAGCTGGTGTATGTATGGTGCGTTGATGTTGTTTTTTTTTTTTTTCATGTACAGTTTTGATGGGGATCAGTTTTCCAGCTGTACATCGATTCTTTGCTGCCTTGTTGTATTCGGTGCTCTCTTTGCTTCGGGGATCAAAATATGCAGTCATGCAAGTATTTAGTTCATAGGCAAGGCCTGTCAAATGTATGATTGGTTTAATAATAATAATAATAATAATAATTACAATGATATTTAATGATGACGTCGATGACAAGAAGGTGAACAAATAAGATATTATAAGAACTTTACGTCATCTATATTTGAAATTTTATATTCATCAAAATGTGTATGAAAAATTTGAAAGTTATATACCACCTTTCAGTACATAATATCCATGTCTCCTGAACATATACTTTGTAACTTTGATATAACAGACAAGCCAACGCAGTGACAGGTTTTTCTATAAAGTTCATTGTTCAAGGCGAATTTTACAAATGGTAGAGGAATGCACTAAATACGAGGTAAAATGCAAGATGCTGCTAAAATTGCACGACAAATTACCTGAAATTACGTACAGGCAAAGACATCTTAACTGAATCAAAAGAGGGACGACATAAATGCCCCACATCTTTGCGCAAAACATTAACTTACATCTTTATTTACGAGATTGCCGACTCGATCATTCAGCAAAGTTCACCTACTTGCAAAGGACTGCCTAGTTTTAAAAATTCTACTTCAGCCACCGCATAAAGCCTTAATAAATCAGTGTATTCGTTAATATGCAATTAATTTTCATCCATTTCTTTATATAACTTTTTGTTTTGTTTTTATGTTGTAGGTACATATAAAATAGTGTATGGGATATTATTATATTTCGAGTTCCAAATTTTAAACGTAATTTTAAGATTCATGTGAATTATTAACAGCTCCAATATTATCCAAAACAAAAATGCGATTCTGACTTCGAGGGAAAATTCTGTGTATATATAAATTTATTAAGGCGTGTCGACACACCAGCACAACAGTGGCCGGATGTTGCAACGCTCAAAGCAAAGCCGTAAAATGGCAAACAAAGAACTGTATGTAAAAAAAAGAATGAGAATCACATCCAAATGAACATTAATACCAAATAGCACATGGTAAATGATGAAAAAAGGGTGAAGATGTAATATTATTATCCGTCAAATATCGGTCTTACTGGAAATACTGATCACAATCTACTGGAAAGTAATGCACTTTGCTCGAGGTTCACCCTTCATGAAGTATGCAGGAGTCGTGTATAGATATCCTATTGATTACGATAGCACCTAAACATCATCACGAGACATCGAAACATAACAATGCGAGAAAAATGGTATCGCCACAATGACTCTACCACATCTTAGAAGTTCTTTCTTTGACTATTTAGAAAATAGATCTGCCCTTGAACATGTTATTTTGTCCTGTATTTCCATTTTTAATCCGGTTTCATTCTATCCCCCCCCCCCATCACCTATCTTTATGTCCCCAGCTGTACGAATATATTTTAAAGTTGCATACATCCCTGATCAAAGAGAACGTGTTGTCAAGAATTCCTAAACGAGAAAAATAACAAAAAGTCGGTTTTAGGTATTAATTTTTAATAATAGGTTTTCCACGTGAATCGTGCAAATAAATGTTCATTGACCTAACATACTTGACCTATAGCTTGCTATTGGATATCCTGAGTCATCCATACCTGTTACATTCAACAACAAACGGTACACAGTCTTAAGAAAACGTCTTCATTACGTTTAGTAATGAAATTGTTTAAATAGCTATTTTATATGTCATTGCAGTCATAATCATATCTGAAAAAGATGGAGAAAAAAATCTGGTACTGATTTGTGTCTATTGCAAGGCGAACTTAATTTGCAATTGAAATTTGGTTGTCGCTTCTGTTACTGAAACAAACTGAAAGCTTGCCAACACAGTTCTAATTCACTTCTGAATGCAGAATAAAAACAAATATTTAAAGCAAATTCCTTACAAATAAAGTCACAATTATCAATAATATGTTGTTGAATGACGGTACGCTCCGAAGTTTGTTTGACTGTTCTGTTATATTCTACAGTACCCCCACCCCTGCAATGTTCACTGTGTCAATACGCGCAACAACAGCAACAAAAAGAAATGTTTTAACGGAAGCATTTCTTCATTTTAGTATGAAAAGTCATTTATTTGACAAAATACACCAATTGAAACATTGTATGAACAATCAAAATTTGCAGAAAGTCACTGTGGTGTTAAAATTATTGCAGAATTTAGGAACTTCTTTTACCGTTATAGTAAGGGAACCGTTGCTCGCACTGTTAAGGAATGGAGAAACAAATCCATGCAAAGCGAATGTTTTTGCCTTGAAGAATATATAATAAAACTTAAATATGTGTTTGAGTAAAAGTAAGGAAAGATTTCACTCGTGTTTGAAATAAAATCGTTAATTATTTCTATATATCGACTCAGCCAAACGTGGATACCCTCTATATCCGTGCCATTTGTTCTGTATAAGGGCTGCTACTGTCCCATGTTGGGATTGAGGTGATAAATCTTCTTTGGAGCTTTTAACCACATATTTTGACAAGTATATGGAACATGCCGCTTCATGTCACGTTCGAAGTCACCATACGGAATCTTCCACTTAAAAACGTATGGCTGCTGGGAAAATTTTGGCTACTGCCTTGTTATTATTTAGACTTATATGACAAATCAGACCTTAGTACAGAATACAAATATAAGACTAGTACAGAATACTAATACAGACGCTAGTAAAGAATACAAATATAAGATTAGACAGACACTATTACAAAATAGTAATATAAAAATTGAAGACACTAGTACAGAATAATAATATAAGACCAGGCAGACACTAGTGCAGAATTCCAATATGACTAGGCCGACACTAGTACAGAATACTAATATTAAGACTCGGCAGACACTAGTACAGAATAAAATAATGTACGTCTAGACAGACACTATTACAGAATAATAATATAAGTCTAGGCAGACACTAGTACAGAAAACTACTAACATGACTTTTCAGACACTAAAGAGAATATTAATATGACTAGGCAGACAATAGTACAGAAAACTAGTATAAGAATAGGCATACACTAGCATTGAATACCAATATAAGACTAGACAGAGACTAGTACAGAATACTAATATGACTATGTAGACACTAGTACAGCATGCTAATATAAGACTAGGTAGACACTAGTACAGAATCCAAATATAAGACTAGTCAGACACTAATAAAGAATACTAATATAGGACTAGGCAGACACTAGTACAGAATACTAATATTGGACTAGGCAGACACTAGTACAGAATAGTTCACGATTGTACGAGAATACCGTGTTTCTGTAATGTTTGGGACGAGTTGTCAAAACTAAATTTATACATGCATATCGGTATGGAAAGGAAATCCGAAAAGAAGATGAAATTCTGTTTTTGAGAGGTTTCAATGTAGTTCAAAGATTTAGGATTTGCTGTCATTTCTGCGCTACAAGCGGATCCTTTATCTGGTAGCCCGCCTGATATGACGACATCAGTTCTAGCAACAGCAGCTTTACCTTTGTCTCCTTCGTCTTTGGATCAGGCTGTATACAGGGACTTGTGGCCGTGATAAGAGGACGTGATTTCATTGATTTACTCTGAAAAGCAAAACGATATGCTGAGAACTAATTATATGAATACAAATATTTTTCTTAGAGAGTGGGGATTTTAATCAAAGTGATGATTTGGAAACTGAAATTGTGCAGTATTTTCAACACTGATGTTTGCTGCTTCTAGGTGAGGACGAATTAGTATGCCAAAATAGGGATTAAATTTGGTTTCTGAGTGAACAGATCTTGGCATTAGTGCCTAATGACTGCATCATATGCTGTATTATATGGGTTTTAAAGAAAACATGTTGGCAGCATATTAAATAGCCATTTTGGTTCGCGTAAGACAAAGTGATGATACATTTGCTTCAATATAGATGTCGTCTGAAGGAGAAATTGTAAACGGTGCCAGACAAAGTCTAATTCCTTGATTGTATAGCGGATAAATAGTTTACAGGTAAGATATACCAAATGATTCGTACACCATCAAGGTTTGTCAAGTCGAGATCTTACTAAAAACCTGTATAATCGGTACAAGACCTTCAGGTCTACGCTTCAAATCTGTTTGCATTGACTCGTATCCAGGATATTGGTACATTTATTCATGAGCTATCTGATATGTGGAAGAAATGTTAGTTTACAGTCAAAACGGAGTCTTAAACATTTGGTATCTTCCACACAAAGGATAAGAGAAGCGTCGTAATTGGAATCATTGGCTGACTTGTATATAAACAATTTTATATTTTAAAAATTTGAATTCGTTTTCTTCTGCCCAATTCAGAACTTTGCTTAAGACATATGTATTTGACCTACACTATTATGCATGCACTTTGATCTAAAGAACATTAAAATGTCGTCTACATACAAAGAGTAGTCCGTTCCTGGATTAAACAATTTCACTGCTAACTTTGATGTTGAACAATGACAATGTGTTGCCCTGTCGTACACTCATATATTGTGCTTCCAGAAAGGACGGTAACCAATCATCGCTCTGAAATTTCTATATTTAGTAAATATTAATATAAAAATAGATTTTAGAGCTGAGGAAATTTAACAATAGTTCTCTTTTGATGAGCTTTTGGATAATGTTTAGGAAATGTATTGAATATTTCTGATTAGGCCGTGACCATTTCATCATGTATATGTATGAGCACAATAGAATGGATATTATTTTGCCAGTGATTTTCTGTACCATGCTCCATGCTGATTTAAACGAGAGGAATTAACACAGCCATAAGCAAAAGATCTCATATGTTTTGCTTGCTCTCTTCAATGGTACGAACAGCTTTAGTTCGCTATACAAGGTATTAATCCAAACGTTTATTGTTCTCCCTCGTTAAACTTTTTAAACACGTCGTTCCATTCCAAGATGACGTCCATGCAAACATCATCAAAACTGTGTTGTTAAGTTTGGTAAAAAAGGCTTTTGTTTTGTACTTTCATTAACATCCTGTACTAATTTAGCAAATAAAGGTCTACTACGTAGTCAAAACAATTAACCGTTAAATTTGCTTGTCAGAAGGACTGAAACGTTTTCAAGTTTGCCTTGTTCAATTTCCCTCTCTGCACAAGCCTTTAAATTTGGCGAGCATTACAAATTAAGTATACTGGAAGCAGTCACTACCAATTGGGTCCTCACTAACTTCATAACAGCGGTCTTGTGAAACGATGGCTCACAGATGGTCTGATCTATTTGGAGAGTTTGATCCTGTGGCAACATACAGGTATGTATACGAGGTATCACTGAAAAGATTTAGATTACTCTGTCAAGAGTTTTGTTTTTCCTGCTCATGGACAATCACACGGCCCGACCAATATTTATTAAAATGGTGTTGCTGGTAATGGAAGGTTTTAGTCAGTACATTTTATAATGGTGTTGAAGGTTATGGAAGGTTAAAGATTAACTCTATCGTTTTTTGTAACGTCTCCTGAACGCAAACAGCTGCTGGATCATGTTCTTTAAGCAGAGGAGAGGATTTATGTAATAATTATTTTCCTTTATACCTCATCAGTTCCGTTGTACTATGGCGTCAGATAATATTGATGGATGTGGTGGAAATAGGGACTTTTAGGAACACATTTTGGTGCAGCATCAGGAATGTATCCAGTGTCCATACTTTTTAGACGTTCAATCTGATTGAAGAACCATGATGCAATCATTAGATCCTTTTGCAATTCTGGTAGATTCTTCAAATCTCTCTTTACTCAGTTTGGAGCATGCGCTGCAACTGGTACAGCGGTCAGCTCTGCTACTTTTTTGGTCCGGATCGTACCGGTTTCTCACTAATCGAACCTGTTTTATTGTGTGTCACACTGCTGCTATGCTTGGAACTGTTTGTATTTTTGTGGGTGGTGGTAGGAGCGGCTAGATCTAACGGGTTTCTCGATTGTAGTCTTGCATTTCTTATTTGTTACATTGTTAGTTGGGCTAATTGCCTGTCTGCTTCACTCTAGGTTTGAGTAATTGTTAGCACAGGGTTTTGAGCTAGGCTGTAAGGAGACTAGTATATCGATTTATCGCAATACTTCTCTGTCGCGATATCATATAAGTTTTAGTGTATTGCGATGTTTTGATCATATTTGTGCAGGACGGAACAAAATATAAAACCTTTAACGTATTTGCTGCTTTTAATATTTGTATGATATTCGACGAAACTATTCTTAAAAGAGAAAGTTTTGAAGCGTAACGCCTTGTTCAATTGTATTGTTTTGCAAAAAAATTCATTTATCCTAGACTTGGTATCCTAATTAAAAAATTGAATGTAATTCAATATCGAATTTTGACAAATAACATTTCAATCGGCGTTTTGCAATAACACTTATTTGATTATTAGAAACATTAAAATCGTGGTCTGATTTATTTTTGTCATACCTAGACGTGTATGCACAGACTTGAAACGACGGGTAACTCTTTGCAACCTCCGTCCACTGGATTAGTATCCATCTTAGGCGACGTCATTATTGTAAAGGAATAAAAGGGCACTTATTCAAGAATCGATTGAACGATAATGGAAATAAATTTTTACAAAATGGTGCTTCTGATTGCAATGACTGATGACCTATTACGCTGGATTGAAAATAAACGGTATAAGTTTCCTCTCTTAGCATATCTAGCAAGAAAAAGATCGTTTTTTCCGGCGACATCCGTTTGATCAGAACGAGTATTTAGTACTGCTTGGGAAAGTCACAGCTTTTTAGACATTACTATCTCCATAGACTGTCGACATGTTAATATTTCTCGAAAAGAACGACATGATATTATGAGATATAATCACTCATTTTAAATATTCATTTGTACTCAGGCATTTGTAGTCGCTTGTTGTTAAAGTCATCTAATTTCACTGAATCTCTTAAAAACACATATTGGTTCTTTTCCAGTATGATCATTTTTAATTAAATCATATCATTTCACTATAATTTGTACTGTTATCATTTTATATAAATGTTCGAAATATCGCATTATTATCGCAATACAACATTTTTGCAGACCTGCTTTGAGGTGTCAAGATTTAAAACTTGGTCTCGCCTTTTGGCAAGCTAATGTTTGTCTAAATACAGACAGACATTATCTGTGGGAAGTTTATTTTCCAACAACATAGATGTTTTGGCGTATGCTTTACGGGACGTGCTTAATGGAATTTTGGAATTCACAAACACTCTAGTCTAAGGAAATATCACTCCTTTCTCATGCTTTACCATTGTATTTCATTCTCCTGCTTCCACTTAGGACAGTCTGTAGAGTAAGAGAAGTGGTCGCAATTTGTACAGGAGGTCTTCTCTGTGATGGACCATCAACCGACACCCTTCTGCCTACGTCTGTAGCAGGCCGATTTCCTCTTGCAGTCATCTATTTGGTGGCTGAATTTCTGGTAGTTAAAGAGTGGAATATTCAAGAGCCACGTGTTGAACAACGTAGGCAAAGTGATGTACTCGAACGACAGACAATGATTGTAACTGAGAATCATTCTGCGTGTTTTTCCCATATTGAAAGACTATTACTTTGTTGCAAGAGTTCCCTCAAAGTCTAACAAGGTATGCTTGTTTGTTGCCTTGCTCATGTCAGAACTGCATATGTTGATATACTCGAGCGAGGAGAAATCTTATGTGATGGACCCATGGATCCGCGCTCGAAAGTCAAGTCCTTTGTAATGTTCGAAGCATTATCAGAACGATGTCATTTACAAGTATGGAGACCAGTGAAACTGAACCTCTGTTTAACATAAGCTCTGATTCTTGGCGTGAGTAGCCGTCTGACCAGACCAGGCCCTTCTGACCACTCGCCTAATTTAAATTGAGACCGAAATAGTGTTTTGCATCACTGTGGCAACAACTGGTATCTCCTCTATTCTCAAATAGCTGCCACCTCTTCTCCACCGAGACGGAAAGCTAACCACAGCAAAAACAGGAGTCAGGAGAGTGCATTGAAAACTTTCTGCATCCCTAATCCTGCAGGTGGGGGAGTTCATACAATCCATCACAAATATGCTACCAGTAGTGAAGCTAGATTTAGGGTAATATAAGTATTGATGCCTATATTAGGGTTATTTTAGAAGCAGAAAAGATACTGTTTTCAACTGTAATTAGTAAATACAAATGTCGACAGAATATAGGAATATACTTAATGAATGTAATTTTGATCAATATCAGCTGATTGCAAGAGTCCGGGATATATTTACTTTGACACCTACATCTATCTTTATTTAGAAAACGCCCTTTTGTAATTTCGCCAAGAAGACCACAACATTGTTATATATGTGGTTATTTAATATATAATAATAATTACACTGTTTCAGGACACTAACCACGCACCTTTTCATTGGGATTAAAGCAGAAGTCAGCTCTTTGCCACATAAGATGTACTTCGTTTTTGTGTTTGAGTGAGCTATAACCTCGTTTATCTTATGTCACCTTCGCACGGCCACTGTAAAAATAATAATAATAATAATAATAATAATAATAATAATAGTAACAAACGTCATCAACATTGACATAAATAACAAATTTTAGTCTTCTTTACATTCAGTCAGTGAACTGAAACGTTTTTCTTTTCTTTTCAAGCACCCTTCTGACAGTTTCAACAAATCTGAATTTCTGTATATTAGGTGATGCCAAAAAACATTTTAATTTCCCCCATTTGATGTGATTTTTAAACAAAATATGAATTAATCATTTGATAGGTATTTAAATGTTCTAATAAGGTATATAAGTGCATAGAAGAAAATATCAATTAAACATATTTAGGGTATCAATATAGACTAGCTAATTATGCAATTACTACCTTCATTTCTACGCACACACAAAAATTTATTTTATTACATTTTGATCTATTCGGCTTGACCAAAAGAGGTATAGATACTACAACTACAAAGAACCAAGACATACAACCTGTAAGTTTTATTTTCTTATGTATAACATTTAATACTTAAATTATTAGCACTATACTATTCTTTGCAATTCTTTCAAAATGTACCTACCCAGATGCAGTCTGCTGTCAAACCGTATTTCTTACCTTGCAACCATATGCAAGTATCATAATATGACACTGAGTTATCGCCAATATGGTCACTGTTATTTAGGAAGATAGTTTGGCTTAGTCAAGGCACAAAAGTGACGATGCGTGTGCTAATGAAGCGTCAGTATTATGCTCTGTAAAATCGATGAATAATGTTGTACTTGTTGGGGTTTTTTTTGTCAGATACATATAAGAAATGCTGGACGAAGTGTACAAGAGTCATTTATGACTTATTAGAATTTATTAGAATTCGAATGTTTTACAGATCCATCCTCCATCTTAGCTATGTAGTGATATTGGTATATCAATACTGTAGGCGAGGGACTTAAAGTCTTTTGAATGGATTAAGGGATATTGGTATATCAATACTGTAGGCGAGGGACTTAAAGTTTTTTGAATGGATTAAGGGATATTGGTATATCAATACTGTAGGCGAGGGACTTAAAGTCTTTTGAATGGATTAAGGGATATTGGTATATCAATACTGCAGGCAATGGACTTAAAGTCTTTTGAATGGATTAAGGGATATTGGTATATCAATACTGCAGGCAATGGACTTAAAGTATTTTGAATGGATTAAGGGATATAAATATCAATGCTGCATCAAACATGAGATGACTTACTGTTTATAATGCACTTGACTATTTAAAAGACAAAGACAAATTTAGCATCGGATACACACACACACACACACACACACACACACACACACACACACGCACATACATGCATACATACATACATGCACACACACACACATACAAAAATGTGATGTATCTATCTCTTAGCGTGTAACGTAATGTCAACGCAAAAATGGTTATATGGTGATAATAAAAACTAAGTTCTAAAAATGTAAAAATGAAGAATTTAATTCAAACCATATGATGATAACTCTTTAAAAGAATGCAAACACGAAAAATTACGTGATAAATAATTAAGATAAAGATATTAACATTTTCAAAATATATTTTAAAAGATATTAAAGTAAAAAATATACAATCCTTATAAATCTCGGGTAAATAGTTCTAATACAAACCTCATTCCATCAATAATTCCAAGGTTTTCAAGGCTAGTACATCATTAAAATGATTGAGTTTACATCGAAATATACTCGTTGTCTCTCTTGTCAAAGTATGTGTTTCACTGTTAAGGAAGCCTCTCTGTCTATCTATATTTCCACATTGTTTCAAAGTACACTGAACATGGGTAGAGGTGGGGGATATGTCGAAATCTACAGTGAAGTAATAACTAACTTTTCAAAATGGAAACTGGCCGTGGGATGTAATTTCGATGTCTACTGGTCAGCTATTTGTTCTTGTCTTGTGCCCCTTGAAGTCCTAAGTTAGTGTCCTAAATTAAATAATAATAATAATAATAATAATAATAATAATAATAATAATAATAACGATAATAATAATAATAATAATAATAACGATAATAATAATAATAATAATAATAATAATAATAATAATACAATAAGGTCAAGGAAAAGTAGCAATCATAAGTAAAATACTCTTCCTTCCAACATCACTAAGACATACATCATCATCACTTGTGTCGAATATATTTGTATCAATTCATCAGTTTTAAAACATTCCTTTGTTATACATGGAGGAAATTCGGACTTGACGACAAGTCCATTTTAAGGTTTGCAAACATATATCGAAGGGGCCCCGAGTGGCCGAGTGGTCTAAAGCGCTCACCGTTACGGATCACTGCCATCTCACCTCTGTCTGCGTCGGTTCGAGTCTCGGATTCGGCTAATGTGGTTATGTGAGAAAGCTTGCCAGTAGCTTCTCGTGGGTCGGTGGTTCTTTACGGTGTTTTTCCGGGTTCTTCCTCTACCATTAATACTGGCCGCCATGTATAACCTATATTGTGCTGAAAAATGGCGTTAAACCCTACAACAACAACAACAACAATATATATCGACCTGCCACTGTCCCATAAGCTGAACAATGATTATGAATACTCAGACCACATAAGGCATGTAGCTGACCTACATCCGATAATCTACTCACTCATCAATTACTGGACTCTGATCAAGAAAGCTTAACAGGTAAGATCAGAAACAATGTGTATACGAGCAGGTGGGTACCTGCAATTCTTTTTTCTGTCCAATGGTGAACGGAAAACTGAACGCTTATTGCCTATGAGTATAATAATATGATGTAATATTATACATACATGCATATGCAAGGCATAACAAAGCGTCATTTGAAAACAAAACAACCTTAGCAAACTTACAATCAAACGTATCGATTCCATGAAAAGCACTTTGAATATTGTATGTATTTGGGACAATACATATTAAAGCTAAGGAAACAACTGTAAAATGTCTCGATTAGATTTAGTGCTGTATGATTCAATCGTGCGTCAATGATTTACGTTCAGTAGAATTTACGTAAATGTTACTATACTGAAGGCCCTCAAAAAAGAACATCAAAAATTTGCTATATCACCTGACAAAATACCAATAAGCGGTAGCAATAGGTTAGTGTAACTGCTACTTTTGATTGTACCAAAGTATGGTCAGTATGATGTATTTTGTAATATATATTAAGCCGGATAGTTTATTGCTTTGATAACATGATTGCATGAAAACCAAACAGGAAGTAACTTCCAAAGGAGAAAATCAGTTTACTAAAGATGAATTAGCCTCTACTGACTCCAGAAATATGTATTTTCCATTGTCTTTGGTGTATAGGGGATGACATGCATAGATTTACTAACAATACACGAGGCCATAAAGGTAAATATAGGTTACCTGGTTACTACAGATTTAAACGCATTGCTAATCTGGTTTAAACGAAACTGACCAAAAAGTGGTTGGTTTAACCTACTGCGCGCACGTTTCTCGTCAGTTTGCGCAGTCTCGACCTACTCTAGTGATATCAATAAATTAATAGCATTGCTTTCCTTTTATTATATTTTCAATGTTATTATTCATTAATTATTTATCTTTGGTCTTTTAATACTGTAGTAATTCTAGTTCTTTTAAACATCAGGGGTTATCTTTCTAAACCTTTTGTAATCATTTAGTTTTGCCATCTATTTTTATCTTGTAGTACTTCGTCTGAAAATTTGGTTAGAAGGGTTTATCTTAGGTATGTACATTTACTGATATTTTGATATTAACTTTTATCCATGATTGTAACTTGCAAACATAATTTTTACATATCTAACTTTTGTCTGTAATTGGAAGTTGCTATAAAAAAAAATGTTTACATTGGAGACGTTTATTACCAGTCTTGTTTACAGTTATCGATGTATTTCCGCTGAAAGTATTCGCATTTTATTACAATAAAGGTCAAGTGAAATTTATATAAGGAGTTGATCAGCAACTAATTCATTCCTGTTTTAGATCAGTCTGTCAGATATAATTCGAGAGAACATATTTATTTAAAACATTAATTGGAATTACTAAAGTGCTAATTGACTTTAAGATTTATACACACTATTTTAGCTTTTTGGGAACTCATTCAAATGTATTCTAGATAACATCCTTTTGTTACATCAGGAAATTCAAGACTATTGAACTCCATTCAGAACACATCATTTGTTATATGACATTTAGGATTTTTAGATACTGAATTCACAATACTGTGTCTTTCGCATTTTCGCTTTGTACTTTGAGAAATAAATTGTTTGTTAATTTTACTTAAAGTTGTTGATTTCACTTTCTTTTTGTTGCACAATTTAAGACCTATTTTCGTAATACTTTCCATTTTGTTTATATATTTAGTTTTAGGATGGACGTTGGCAGGGTTTATATTCCGCTTTTGTTAGTTCTTTCGATTTATATTTGGTAGATATTGACGCGCCATCGAAGCCTCGTACATACATATATAATTTCCAACCGCTTTCCTTTATAGTGTCTGTATTGTCTTTCTTTTTTATTAGTGCACTCATCAGGAACAATAATGCACTGGTATGAAACACGATATACTCACAATTACGAAAATAACCAAAGTTGCCGGAAGCAGCATATAAATTACTTACCACAATATAGAGGCCAGTCGTATCGATACAAAAGATGAAGAGATAGGATTCCTTGACTTCTAAAGTTTGGATATATATATATGATCTTTTCGGCATATTGGCACTTTTCAAAAATTGATTGCAATGTTGATACCGTTCGAAAATAGTCCCCGTAACCGTATTAAGTATACTCACTATTTATTCTGTTGGGAAATATATGAACGTGTCCGTTTACTTTGACAAACTTCTTCCACAGGCTGTTAAACAAATATCTTCTGATGCCGCCAGTAACGGAACCATAACTAAACGTCTTGATGTATTTTAGATGATTTCTAGTTGGCAGCGCCATTGGGAATTGAAACAGTTGTGAAGAAACCCTTCCATTAGCTTTGAGAAAAGGCCATATTTCGGTTATCGTCGGCTGCACATATGTTTGGTAAACTGATGCATCGGGACTATACGATCTGAAAAAATTACTTAAATTTATGCTTCGTAACTTGATTATCGCTTGTTGTGGTAAGGAGTTTGTTATTTCATTTACATTCACCTTTTCTACTAGCGATGGCAGATGTGTGTGTCTTATTCCGTGTAAATTATTTATGTTCCTGTTCGAATTGTCTCCAACAGGATATAACGGCTGATCTTTTATGTAGGCTATATTGGCTTCTCCAGCTTCATCTACAACCGCCTGGAAGCTGTGAATACGTTTGTTTTGTAATCTAGAATCCATTCCGGTCTTTATAGTAGTTTGCAACCCAAATGAATTCATGAACACATTCAACGAATTCCAGCTGACTGGTTTTGTAAATTTGTCTTTTTTAGGACCACTTACAATACCATTTATGGCTGTTTCTGCAGATCGCCGTTTCCCAATTTGAAGAGGAGAATGATTAATCGGAACCAACGTTAATTTTTCAAGCGTTCCCAATTGTACTTTTGTGGATCTAATCGGAAACGCTTTTGATACAAAACTCCGGGCATCGATTCGCAAATTAGTTAAATCAGGCTTATAGACAGCTACCCTGCTTAAAACTGGCTGGGTTAAGTTAAAATTTGATGATGGTATCACATTACTATGATTTGTATCTGCTATTACTATTCCGGCATTAGTGTGAAGTATTTCACCATTATAAGTGATATCTTTGTATCCAGCGATAGTTTCCAGCGCTCCTTTATTTGTGCTGCTCTGAACCTCAGAATCACTTGATGTCATCTCAAAATGACTTGGAGCACCGATATCTCCCGACTGCGTTCCATGTTGTTGATCCAGTTTTCCATGATCATTGACATTGTCAACAACGTCTTTAGATGAATTAACAAAACTTTGTTTTGTTTCTGTCACTCCACGTCTAGGTCCTAATGTACTGGTACTTGTGGGACCATTGTATGCTTTCATTACATGATTTGTAATTCCAGTAGTATTTATAACTGAATTGACGGTTTTTTCGTTTCCTTTTACGGCATCAACGTTTGTTAAAAACGCTCTCGTATTTGTTTCAGCATTCATTATCGCATTCTGAGAATTCCTACTGACAGGATCTGTGGCTTTGTTTGTTTCAAAACCGCTTATAATATCCGTTATAGCTGTTCCCTGGTGTCGACTGTTCTCGCTTTGGAGAAGCACATTCGGAATCCACTTTCTTTTGTCAAGAGTTTTCAATTGCGATCCTGTTGATCCAATCGGAAATTCATTTGCTAAATAAATTGGAGCATCGATTCGCAAGCTATTTAAAACAGGCTTAGAGACGCTCGACTCGCCAACAACTGGATGAATTAATTTAAAATTCGAGGATGGAATTAAACCACTAGAGATTGTATCTATCTCTGCTGTTCCAACTTTATTTGGATATATTTCTCCGATATGATTGATATCTCTATATCCAGCGAATGGCCCCAGCCCTCCATTATTTGTACCGCTCTGAACCACAAATGCACGTAGTGTCATTTCATAGGGGATTGGAGCAATGGTTTCACTCGGCTGCGCTCTAAGTTGTGGTCCTAGTCCTCCATGATTATTGACATTTTCAAAATTGCCTTTGGTAGGATTAACAATAATTTGTGCTGTTTCTATCACTCTACTCATGGGACCATTGTGTGCTTTTATTGTATGACTTATAATTCCAGCAACATTAGTACTTATACCCGAATTTACGATCATTTCTGTTCTTTCAACAACATCAGTGCTTGGTAATAGTGCTACTGTATTTCTCGCCGCACTCAATAATGTCAATGCTTTTTCCCATATTTCTTCAGTGGTTTTCAGAAATGGATAAGCATTGAATATTACACTTCGACTATTTTTTGAAGGAACGTGCATTACTACTGAATCAGGCATTGATTGAATTGGAACTGGAACTCCGATTTTCTCAAGTCCATCCACATGAGAAAGAGTGAATTCATTCTTGGTGGGCACAGTAAACGAGAGCTTAGCAATATCAGTAACCACTGCCATTCTGATCTTATGATTATCGGATACATTTCGTTGTTTTTGTGAGGGCAAGAACATATTATTAGACGGTACTTTTCCCAAGTCAATGTTGGGTCTAAAATCCAGTCGCTCTTGGAGTCTGGGATTCGATTCATCTCTTAGAACCCGCATACCCTCAGTGACATCTCTGCTTTGTTCACTGGTTATTGTTGCTGGGCTGGAGATTTGGGTTCGAGTGATTACTGCCTGTATCTCATTTACCTCCAATAGTAACTCATCTGAAAACGATTGTTTCACTAGTGTCGATGAGACAAGAATATCTTGCGAACTTCTCTTTGTGGAATTAACACTAAAAAGAAGAGAACTGGTCGAAGAAGGGCTTGCTTTTATTTCTACAACTTCTTGTAGGGGTTGGTAATTTACCAACACCTTCAAGGTACTGGACCAACTATTTGACTGTGCCAAGTATGATACTATATTTTCATGTAATGTTTGTTCCGATTCTTCATACAATACTGGCGTTTTTGAGGTATAGAGCAATGATGATTGCTTTTCCAAATTTCGTATGGTGTTTATTGTGTTCGGCACATGATATAAAGGTACGGGTCCTGTGCTGCTGCTTATCTTATTAAAACTAGAAAACACAGTTTCAAAATCCCAAGGAATCGTCGATTTTCTGTCCGTGAAAGTTGCAGATGGCCTGAGTATCTCGTTTATATAGTAATTACTATCAAATACCGGTGCGTCTCTCATATATGGTGTTTTATAAGATATGCTGGAAAATGATATTGATGAATTGACAATATGGGTCTTCTGTGTTGAAACCACACCTTTCAATGGACTTGACAACAACTTTGGTCTCTGTGGAGAGGAGGACATGGTATTATCTACGGTTGTTGGACTAATAATTGACTCCACCATTAAAGAAGTTATAGTAGGAAAATTCATGCTGCTATTTCGAATTGGATCGGTAGTGATCGTTCTTGGTATAAAATGTTCGCTGATGTGAGTCGGAACCGGAGCAAACAAGTGTACCTCTCCGCTGGCAATAGAATGCATGGTATCATAATGGGAAAATAAAACGGATATATCCGGCATACCATCTCTCTGACTGACTGATGGTATAATATTTAGGAAACTTGTTTGTATTAGCATAGACACACGTGAGACGTCTGGTGTAATATTATTAATTATTTTTGTGCTCCGCTTATTCATTTTACCATTAAGTAAAGATGTTGTTTGTTTTACATAAGCTCTTGAAAGATACAAAGAAGCGTTGATGGACATGTTGTGTGAAACGTATTTTTTATTATCTGTTAGAACTGCTGGCTCGTCTTGGGTATATAGTGATATTGGTACATCAATACTGGAAGAAGCTGACGTACTGTGATCTGAAAATGAAACAATAATGAAAACTATTAATTCTGTATGAAAAACAGAATTTTCTGTTTTAACACAAAGAATTTATTAAAGAAATTAAAAGCGGATTTTAGTGTGTAAAGAGATTCATATAAATGTACACCCGCCAACATAAATATATTGTATCTTTTTTTTAATTCCTCCTTCTATCAGTTGCACTAATCATGTAATAAAGAAAAAAATAGGAAGGTAATGTAAAATGCTTTCAATTTTCGAGTGAATATAGAGTTATCGTGATTTATACAAAAAAAAAAAACGAATTGTGTGAGGATTATCGACATTAAAGATGAGTAGAGGGGAATCTGCATTGAAATCATATATTACACTTACCAAATGGATTTTCTGGAATCGGTGGTATATTTATGTCTACGTTTATACTCCGAAGATATACCCAAAATTTTTGAATGACGATGTACAGTTTAGTATGTGATATGTGTCGGCCGGATTTGATCATGATGATCTCCTTAATTCTGAGGAGATTCTTCGTTGTAATGGTCCTCTGGAAATCTAGTGTTATATGCACACCAAGCCCCTTAGGATCAGCTGATGATCTGAATAATAATAATAATAATAATAATAATAATAACAATAATAATAATAATAACATTATTATTCCACTAACACTTCAACTACTACAGTGTCACTTGAGATCGGAGAACATTACTAATTAATATTTTATTAACAATGCATTCCATAGGATGAGGAGTTTAGTTGCACGATTCTGTATTATTATTCTGTTTTGTTCATTCGTCAGTTTATTAAATATCGCATTATCTTTCAAGACACCATTTACAAACTCAACCTAGCGGACAAATTCACTCAAATGCTTAAGGACTGTGAGCATATCAGCCAATTTCCCCCTAGCTGACCAGTGGGTAAGGAACCTTAAAACAGTATGCAAGACGTAGCTGACCAGTGGGTAAGGAACCTTAAAACAGTATGCAAGACGTAGCTGACCAGTGGGTAAGGAACCTTAAAACAGTATGCAAGACGTAGCTGACCAGTGGGTAAGGAATCTTAAAACAGCATGCAACACGTAGCTGACCAGTGGGTAAGGAATCTTAAAACAGTATGCAACACGTAGCTATCCAGTGGATAAGGAAACTTAAAACAGTATGCAACACGTAGCTATCCAGTGGGTAAGGAATCTTAAAACAGTATGCAGCACGTAGCTGACCAGTGGGTAAGGAATCTCAACACGTAGCTGACCAGTGGGTAAGGAATCCTAAAACAGTATGCAACACGTAGCTGACCAGTGCGTAAGGAATCTTAAAACATTATGCAAGACGTAGCTGACCAGTGGGTAAGGAATCTTTAAACGGCATGCAACACGTAGCTGACCAGTGGGTAAGGACTCTTAAAACAGTATGCAACACGTAGCTGACCAGTGGGTAAGGAATCTTAAAACAGTATGTAACACGTAGCTGACCAGTGGGTAAGAAACCTTAAATCCGTATGTAACACGTAGCTGACCAGTGGGTAAGGAATCTCACAACAGTATGCAACACGTAGCTGACCAATGGGTAAGTAATCTTAAAACAGTATGCAATACGGAGCTGACCTGAGTGCTATAATCCACTGGAAGTGATATCACAAAACTCGCGTCAGAAACGTTGACAAAGCAAATTGAGCTAAATGTGTCTACAAGCACAAATGCAATATGTGCCGTCGTGTGTCTACAAACAGTACAATGAGTTTGACAGCCGTATAAAATTAGTACAATGTAATGGAATTGTTATTTTTCAAATTTTAGAATGAGCATAATACCAGGAAAGGAAGAAAAACCTGTCAAAAAGTGATTAAAATTCCCACTATGCTAGTTAGTCCTCTTGGTTGCAACATTAGTTTCAATAACAATATTTTCTCCACTCGTAACTGACTGTAATACACTTTGGTAGTTTTGACAGAAATGTGATACTTACCAGTAGATGCGATTATTACTGATGTAACAGTTTCAGTGTTTTGTTACTTGTATTGCTTATTTTTGAACTGTGATTGTTGTTAATGCCATAGATCTTATTTCTCATAGATAGCATTCGTGAGGCCATGATATTGAGAAACATACATTTGTGAGGTAAGAAAGTCATTTGGCGAAAGGAACGATGATACAAACATTAAAATAGTAAACAGGATATAGTTACCTATAAGAAGATTGTCAGGTGAGAAGATTGTATTAAAATTAGATTATAAAGATTGTCAAGTCTGAAACTAATACGTAAAGCTCTTTAAGCTGATAAAACTAGAAACAACCCCTCCCCATATATATATACAGAGAGAGAGAGAGAGAGAGAGAGAGAGAGAGATCTTACCTCAAAGATCTCAGTTTGCAACGACGATAATAAGGTCCCAGATCGCTGTATTTGTAGTATATGTCCATCTGAATAAAATTATACATCGACGTCAACTTTGGAACTGTTTTAGCAAATATTCTTCCAATACCACGGTTGCAGTTGTTTTTCAATTAGTATAGTCTTTAGGTAGAAATATTTCAACTCTTATTGAATAAAATATGGTGTTTAGATATTAACATTGCAACTGTTTTAAATACACAACACTGTCTCTATTAAGTTTTTAAAAGCTCTGATATTTTGTATACAAAATATATTCATTAGTTTGCATTAATTATAACATGTACATGCGATGATGTACATTTGGGCAGTGGAAAAGTTTTTAATTGGTGAGAAAAGTGGATATATATCTAATTTTGTTTAATATGAGTGTATATGTGTGCATGTATATGTGAGGGTATTTACCTCTGCGCAAAATGGCTTTTCAATGGACATCCAACCAACTGAAGACATGTCGTGCATTTTTTCGGTGAAGTTTCGGTTAGCAATTACTAGTTTGACATTGGCTATAAGTAAATCTGAAAGAATGCAATAGACCTATTTCGAATGCCAATATCACAAATATGTATGATATATTTGGCATGTCAATACCACAAACATTAATAGAAAAGAAAAACCTATTTTGAATGCCAATACTAGAAATATGTATATAAATAGATCTATTTTGAATGCCAATATCACGCATATGTATGATACTAGACATATTTTGAAAGCCAATATCACACATATTTATGGATGAAGGCAATAAAATATAGGGCTTCAATCAAAGTTCAATACAAGCGTCAGGGGTACATTATTCACAGGGCCATTTAATTTGTCAACAAAAAATTATCAACTGTTCATTTGAAAAGACAGTTACAACTATTCAGGAAAACTATTTTTTCAGTTTATCAGTGCAACATCCACCTTTGTCTATTTAATCACCATAAGTTACAAATAACAATGTTAGAGAATCTTTGGGTCGTTACTAAGACGCAGAAAATACGTGTACCATTTTGATAATACGAAGAACTCTCATAAATGAATTCCACTTTCGTACATGAAGGAAAGTGTTAGTAATAGAGGTTATCCCAAAAGCATGCTTCTCCGGCAATATTTGTTGAACCCCTTAGACAATGAATTTCATTGACGAAGCAAGAGAGACGGAGAATCGAGGATAGAAAATCAAGCGAGTATCGTAGTTTCATCTAGAACCATATTCTTGAGTGATATGGAGACAGCTAAGGTAAACGAAATTCAAACGGTCGTTAAAGATGGCACTATTCTGGCCAAAATAATTATTCTGCGTATCAACTTAGTATCAAAGTTGTAAAATACCTGTCGCCAACTGGCATTGGTCTGTTAACATACGCTGACCTATAGCAGGTACTCTTAGCGCAAAGTTACGTTATTTATCAAGTCCTATGTGACATTGATCTGTTTGTACATGACCGTTACATATAAACGTTGACAATAACAATAGATGTTTCCACGACATGCATTAATGCTAGTATTTGCTGAGTTGTAACAGAATATTAGTTGCGACGATATTTACAAAATGTTGGGGACTTCGAGAAAAAATAATTTGCCTTTTTTTATGTTAAACTGCATACCCGTACTATAAAATCTCTCAACATAGGTGTGTTTATATATAAAAGTGGTGTGGGATATTCTGTTGTAACATATGATTACAAGAAACCAAACATATATTTACAATACACTAAGGATAATTAACTCTGTATATAGGACAGTTTCCTACATTAATGAGTCATGTATATTACCCTCAGTTCTAAGATTGCATATTTTACGTAATTAGTTGATCGCTAAGGTGGTTAGAGCGTCCACCTATGATGTGGGAAGTAGCGGGTTCGAACCCCGGCCGAGTCTTACCAAAGACTTATAATAATGGTACTAACATTACTCCTTGTCAGGCGCAGTAAAGGATCGAACATGGCATTGATATAGGAAATTAACTTAATATTATGTTCGTGCTGCTCATTGTCATTCACTTAGACACAGTTCCAGTATAAAAACCGCATGTAGGGCCTATATGCCAATGTGCCAGCATGTAACCAAAAATCAATCTTCTGGGTAATTTCAAGAAGGTGTTCTCTTTTACAATGAAAATGGCATTGTGCATTCTTTCGTAATGCATTGATGAGGAGTCGAATACAGACGCCTTATATCTAGGTATGAACATGAAAGGTAATTAATAATATAGCTAAAACATGTTACCACTTGCGTACAACGACTGGATCACTTTCCATGCAATAAAGTGCACGAGATTAATAGGGTCACTTATAGGTAGTGACGTAAAAAAATGATCTCCCATGTCGCACTTAATTACAACATGGTGAAATGGTCTCATTCGAATAAATTGATTTGGTTACGCTGCCACCCAGTCAACGTCTTTTGAATGAAAAAATTATGCTTCCAATTTCCACAGTTCTTAACCAGTCCGAATTATGGTTGAAAATATTCAAATTTTCGTTTAAAATTTGCATTGAGTAAGATACTTCTCATGCATGCACCACATACCTGCTGGTTGCAAGAAGAAAATGACCAGACTGGTGATGATTGATATACCTGCCAAAGACGATATGGCCACCCAAATCAGTATCAGTGTGTTTTCTCGGCAAAATTTGTTGTGATCTATGGATATATCTGACATGGTGGAATGTAAAACATCGATATATGACCTCCTCCGTAAATGATAAATGTATCTGATCAGTGACAAGCCGTCTATGCTACGAATTCAAAAGTTCAACTTTCGATTGAATCAGACACAGGGAAGTGGATGTCTCTGGCTGCGGCCGCAAGTTCTCTGAAAGTGCGTGAAAGCAACGAGCTGTCTGAAAATGGAGGAAAGCTATATATTTACTATTACAACACATTCACTAAATCATGACAGTATGCTCTGTGAACAAATATTGCTACTATAATTTGACTACATAAACCTTGTCATTGTGAAGGCTACCAGAGTAACGTTGTGTATGCACCTTCATGAATAATAATAATACAAATAATAATAATAATAATAATAATAATAATAATAATAAAAATAATAATAATATAATAATAACGATACTTTGATATATATATATATATATATATATATATATATATATATATATATACACAACCACACATATGCTCCCACTTACACGGTACATATATTCCTTATCATAAATCATATATACATAAAATTAAAAAAAATGAACTGATTATCTCTAGATAAAATGATAATAATAGGAAGTTTTAATATATCATTCCAGCTGGTTAAGAAAGGATTTTTAACGAGGATTTAAACAATTCATATTAACGTATCCTCGGGATAATGTATCTTTTCTAAAAGATAGTTGCTGATAACGTAAAGGAACTTTTGAAATGGTAGGTTTTTGAACACGTGATCTGGAATTATGCGTTGCTGCTCGGAGAGAGCCGCAATAGGAAGTTTTATAATTATTGGCAGTCATTTTCTGGAGTTTACCAATTCTAGATTGATTAAAATTGCACGCGCTTATCCATATGGAATAGCTGTAGTTTTTCAGTGGTAGTTTATAACCCGAAAACGAGAGTTCACGCGTCTGGTGAGGCATAAATTTCAACAACAATTGTATGAGTTATTCTTATATGTGATTTCCAGTTGAGGTGGTGATCAATTTAGATAAAAGAAGTTTTTATTATCATTGTTCTCACTAGACACATATAAGACATTTTAATTTCGAAGTAAATCTTTGTTAGAGGATAAGCTCTGCGTTGTTCGAGTGCCGTACATTCGTTTTAGATGCTTTTATTTTCATTCTGTTTTGTTGACACAGGACATATAATGTTGATATTATTTTAATGGAGTCAAATTTTTTACATGTGTGTGCTGTATAGACTCGTCAGCTCATAGAGCTATGTTAGAGTGCGCTGGATTCTAAGCTGTCATTGATAAACAGTTGATAAAGAACAGGCCCTAACACAGAGCCTTTAGGAAGACCACTTACAGTATGACTTAAATCAGATGTAATTATCCTGATTTGATCGCTAGTAACCACTGGCCTATGAGTTTCGTTAAGGCAGCTTGACATCACTGGCTATGTTGGAAACCTGTTTGTGATTTTTGCAGGAGTTGATGCTTTTTAAGATATCCGGAAAGATTCATGCTGACATGGTTTTCTTTTCAATAATTATAAGTACAGAAGAAAAGAAAAAAACAGATTTGGATAGAGAGATGGCTCGATCTGTTCTGCTTCCTTTTGAATCGCGAACACTTTTGCTAATTTCAATGACTTTGGAAATCGATAGAAAAAATACTACATTTAATTGCTTCTTTATTGAATAGAGATTAACAAAGCTGACGTTTTCAGAGTAGTGGGGTGAATTCGGTCTAGACCTGCCTATTTGTGTCTATTTTAGTGCAAATATCAGTAGGATCAGTGTGTGTTATTTGGATTTTGCTTAAACAATCTTTCAGCCATATCGCTACGATGTCTGCAGTGTGGCAGTTTATAGTGATGTCTAGCACTGTGGCATCATGCTGTAGACATTTGTCATCATGTCCCATCAGTCACATTTCCTGACACCAGGCTGACCGGTCCTGACACTAACCTATTAATGCTGAGCGCTAAGCGAGGTAGCTGCTAGTACAGATTTTATAATAAGTCTTTGCCATGAATTGGCCGTGGTTCGAATCCGCGAATTCCCACATACACGGTAAAAGCTCTAACGGATCAGTGAATGTAATTATGGGGATATTCAAACTAACATAATCGGAAAGTCATTAAGGCACGAATACAGCAAGTTTATCTATGTTAATTATCAGTAAAATAGGAACTTCACATGTATGAGAAATATTAATTAAAATATGAGGTTGCGTTGGTTTGCAATATCGTTATTATAGGTATACCTAGTGCCAGTAACTATAATTTCAAGGAGATTTAGCAGTACCAGTTTGATAGAAATTACATCGAGATTTATTAAGTTGCGTACCTTTCTGTTTTTAAGCCAAATAGTGTCGTACAGTGTACATTGTTTCCAATCGGTGTAAAACTGAATACATGTTTGGAATTTAATCATGTGCTAGAAAAGACATTCAACCTTTGACATATACACTGTGAATTACTATTTTAGACGGTAAGACAATCAGAACAAATGTTACCAAAACATGATACCTTTTTTTGGACTGAGGTACACATATTATTAGCGTACACTGACGTACCTAATGTTTATATCCACATGTAGGTACATCGCGTTTGTCATGTATGTGCTCTTGTTTTATAGCTGTCTCCCTTTCTCGGATCCATATATTGCGATCGAGTCTGCCTCGATAACCATGTTACACATTTTGTCCATTTGGGATGATTTCTCATCCATTATGAGCTTGCATTGCACGTCTGTATTATTTTTTTCTGTTGTCTTGGTTAGTATTGTGTTGTTGGGTAGAGATAGTTCAGGCTGGAAGATTTAGGTTCGAGTGCACGAGTGACATTGAGCATATTTTGCAATATAAATCTCAGGTCAATCAGATCACAATGAAAAAATTGGATGGTAGCTGATCTGACGCTAGCAAAACAAGGTGTTAATATGTATGGTATGTTGAACGATCTTCTAATAGTTAGCAATGTACCATCATATTGCGTCATGTTCTTTTCCCTTTCTTGGAATAAGGCCAAATACAAAGACCTTATCTACGTGGTAGAGAAATTGGTTGATAAGTGACTAGTACTTTGTCCAGACCTCATTCAACATAATTCCTTCAGGATGATTGATCCTTGTCCTTATTGGTGGGAGAAAAAACATGTCTAGATAGATTTAGATCTGTCTGAGACTAATAGGTCTTGTTTTAGTATATAATGGTTTAACAGTTGCTGAATTAGGTGTCTGTCAAGATAATAGTCATTCAATGTTCCCACCTTGGGCTGTTTCTATTAGACTGTATCCATTCGATTACGTTTTCTGTTTTGTTCAGTGGTACATTTGTTTATCTGATTGGTTCAAGTTTGCTGTTCAAATTCTTCAAAGTTGCACTGAGTTTGATTCATTGTTCATTCATGCATTTTTCAGTGCTGGATATTTGTTCGTTTATGGTTAAACCTTTGATTCTATATTGTTTAACTGCGTTTGTATTTTTTTTAAACTACCCTTGCACATGCATACAATTCATTTATCGATGTTTGAACTGCTTTCACGTCCTTGGGTATTTTCTTACATTTGAGTACTGAGTCACAGTCCTACGGGGTCTGTTTTGCTAACGCCAACCCAGTAGACGCAAATGTTTGACCTTGCCTTGCTTTTAAAGTTTTATTTGATTTACAGTAGCGGCAAAAATAAACAATACTCATTTTCAACTTATCTGCAATTTTCATTAGTGTTCGCCAAGAAGCCAATTTGAATTTCTTTGAGGTTTTTTTTTTTCACTTATGTTACACTGACGTCCACAATGAATGAGTCATTCCCTTGTCTAGTCAGATTATCACTATATGACTCTATACTATTTTCACCTGGTTCATACATGCATATAACCAGTAAGGCATAGTACGATCGAACAAGGTCTACATGAAATTAATGCCGATCATTTAATACAATTGACAGCATAAACAACTTATATACTTGCAGAGATGGTAATAAATAGCCGACTGAAAGTCTTTGGCTTCTTGACATATTGACATAGTATGAACAATAAATCTGTGTGAGGAGGGGGCGTCAGTCCAATGTCCCGGGGATAGAAATACACTCATGTGACAATTTTGTAGTCTACCGACGCCTCGTTGCCTCGTTGCATTAGTTTTGATGTATCACATTATTTTATTTAATTACTCAATAATACAATGTTTCTTTAAAAGAAACACAGTCAAAAAATCATCAATGAAATTTGAATCGCAAAGGAAAATTTAACGAAATTAATTATTTGAATAGCCAGTCATGTATGGTATTGTATTCCTTCTTGTAAGGAAATCTGTGCGATTTATATTTCTGATTTACAGTTCTAATGTATCATTTCCTAATAATCTTGTGTTAACCGAGAATCACTTTTAATAACCAGAACTCCTAGGAAATGATTTGTTACGAAAGGACAAAATTATATAACATCAGGTACATAATTTCAGGGTATATTGTTTCACACAAACGAAGCAAGAAATTTCTGTAGGAAACAATGCGCATGATAAATAACTTTGTAAGCAGAGTCGATTTGAAAACCATTTACGCCTTGCCTAAACTTCAGATTAACTTTTCATTTACTCTTGTTCCAAGATTCAGAAAACAACTTCATGCCAGTTACACACACACACACACACACACACACACACACACACACACTACTTTTGAGAGTTTACGCTGCAGAGCCTAAATGAACATGTAGTTTATATCAGATTGAGAAATAATTAACAGTTCGTATCTGAATATTCAAATAATTTCATGTATTTGACATAAATTATTTTTAATGGTATTAAAATGATTCAAATTCATTTTTATATTTAAATTTTCAAAAAAAAATCCGCCAAACATATCTAATACAGAACTGAATGAAATTGAATATTACCGCCAAGGCATTGTCACACAACGTGAAATGACTTTTGAATTTTATTCACTTATTGCTTTTCTACACAGGAAAATCAGGATCTTTTCCACATTCACACCATGGCTATATTGATTTCAACTATTTTTACATAAGACTGTCTCTGTTCATAGGTCATATGAGATAAGTAGATCAATTGGTTCCGATTAGAGTTAATTAATTATAAAATAGCCCTGCATGCATGCGTATTCCTTTATTTCATCATCCCTGTTATAAATATGCCACATGTTATTGTAATTAATGAAGGTCAATCAAAACAATAGATACTAATGCATAGCATCATAACATCTTGTAGCAAAGAACGAAAATTACAGTGAGACGCTACCTTGAAAAATACAGGTAATTTGCACTGTGGCTAGTCACCACTTTATTGCCAAGTTGTCTGACCATTATATTGATCACCTCTGTGTGACAATTGTAAATATAAACATGCCTGTGTATATCCAGTAGGTGCATATATATTCATGGAGTATTGATCTCCACAGTTTTCATGTAAACAACCAAGCACTAAATTCCTAAGCTCTAAGAAACTGCTCCCGATATGACCTTCCGGTCCCTACTTAATTGGTTACATGAGCAAAGTCTCAGACACTGAAAACAAAACACTCTCTGTACAATCACCCATACCTCCCTATTCACCGCCAGGGGAAGATAAAATTCCCCACTGTTGGTACGATCTTACCATAGGGGTATTATTTATCCAAATTAATGTGCCTATGTCTAGGTTATGTGATAAATTAATGCGACTAATTAGTACAGTAACTGGAATTCTGCGTTTGTAAAACACGCATCATTGCGCTTTCCCGTATTGGCATAAAACAAGAAATCTGACTCTCTTTGGAAGGTCATTTAGAGTAAGTACTGTCTGAGAGGCAAATGTCATTTGCGCATGTGCATTTATATTATGTCGAACCAGTAGTTACATATAAATGGTTATAGGGTGCCATCTTGATAGTTACTAAAATAGGACCCAGGGGCTAAATTCCTTTGGGGAATGTTTTGGCTCTGACACCAATTTTGCTTGCATGTTGAAATTTATCTTTTCATATTTTGAAATTTAACGTTGAGGCAAAGAAATTGATTCGTTAGCTGAGATGGTCGCGTTTAATTATATCAAGTCATATTTCTACATTTTGAGAGAGTGATCCATTCACGAGGGGTGGTGTAAGATCAATTCTTCTAATCGTGTATTTGTGTGTGTGTGTGTGTGTGTGTGGGTCTTTCCCTGGCGGATCTTTCGCGCTTTTACATTTTTCACGCAAGTAAATATATTATAATAATACAAATAATCTTCGAATGCATAATATTTATTGAGCATCTAAATCTAGATTTTACACATATGTGAGAGAGATAAGAGAGGAAAACAAATATAGTAAGTGTATTAGCTTTAAACAATCAGTTACTAAAAAGAACGAGCAACAACCATTGAAAAAGACCAATCTGTACCTAACGTCATCCGAAAATGTTTCCTCTTACTTAGACTCATCAGTTGTTATCACTCTTGTGAGAAGTAACATTCAAGTAAGGTTAAGACCCATGACCTTTTCAACAACGGATAGGATAGAAAGGAAAGATACAAAGAAATACCCAACAGCTTTTGTTCAGAAGTGAACAGACCTTTTATTAGTCGAGCTTTCTTTACTGGCAGCTTCATAACAGGCATGCGTCAGTTTATTTCCCCATACCTTATTTATTTTTTAATGTTGTTGTCGTTATAGAACAATATAGGCTACGCGTAGCACAAGACAGGCTATACATGACGACCAGTATATGAATCGTGGAGGACGAACCTGGCAAAACGCCAGAAAGAACCACAGACCCACGAGAAGCTACCCGAAAGCTTTCTGACAAACCCACATTGGCCAAGCTCGAGACGCGAACCCACGCAGACAGAGGTAAGATGGCAGTGCTCCGTAACTGTGAGCGCTTTAGACCACTCGGCCAATCGGGGCCCCATACTGAATTTTAAAGAATACAAATGTTATGGCGAATTACAGTCTCTTTAAGTGCACTAGATATAGCAAGGGAGTGCGTGCATCAAGAATGTATTAAGATAATTGCTATAGCCTGAAAACTAACAGTTTGAAATCAGTGTTTGACTAACTTTAACCTTCAGCTCTCATTACGTCTTTGTCGAAGGCGATTGCAAAACAGACACGCATGGTAGCAATCAGCAACACATAAAAAAAAAAAGAATTGAATCTACAAACGTTTACATAAATGTGTCTAATGAAAGTATTGTTTGAATCGTTTAGATGTCTCGCTTTACTGGTTTAAACCTAGTACCATCAAGGTATGCTACATGCTTTTTCTGGAGTTGCTCTCTATACCCGAACTCTTATGGCGTTACACAGATAACATTAGTATCTCCTAATGCAGCGCACTCCTCAATCAATCCTAAGCTGTTACAGTCATATAAGGTAAACAACATTATTTAAAAATAAATTATATATGACCTATGTTTATTATTTTTTTTTGTTCTAACAAAATAAACAAATAATTTTCATTATTAAAATTAAAGTCTGAGTCATGTTTAAATGCGTAAATCTAAAAATGGCACCAGAATTTGAAAGAACATTAAGACACATTTTTTAAACACTTCTATATTTTTGAATCATATTTTTTTAAACGGAAGATGATGAAGTCAAATCACGCCAGAACTTTCAAAATAATTCTTAGACAAAGATAGCAATAAAGAAAACATGGTGCAGTTTGGATAAAATTTCGAACTCATTCTAAGCAAAAAGCTTCACCATCGACAACGTAAAGTCCCTGACATGAAACAGCAACAGACTTAAAGTGTCGGTAAACCATTAAATATGACATACCTTTACTGGACCATACTTGGAAGACATTTAACAGTTACCTTAGTTTCTTCTTTTTTCTCATATGTGTTGCTGTACGACTTTAGCTGCCATACATTCATTGGACATTTCTCGGTAATATAAAAACTACACTGTTTTCTCCCGACGCGCTTTCTTTGTGGTTTCAACATGTTATTATCAATATTTTTCTGTCTTTTATATATATCCTGTGCCTACTTCTCCGTGACGATCCAAGAACTATATTTACCAATTCTTACTGATAGATTCCCGACAACGTCCACTGTGGTTAATGATTATTTTATTGTCCACTCTGTCACAAACACTTTATTAACTAGCCCATTAAGTATAAATTAAGAGCCCATTTGGGACATCTATAATATATGCGTCTAGTACTGTTGTTGTTTCGATTTCCCTTTTTCAAATCATGACTTCGTCGTACAACAATTTTATTCTTTGATTTCAATGACCCAATGGCAATTTTGCTTGTATTCCTTAGGTATTCATTTGGATATTTGTAACCAGCAGTAGTATACAACTTGTATAATCATAGCATATGTATATGTATTTTGCTGATTTATTGTTTGGTGTTATATATATATATATATATATATATATATATATATATATATATATATATATATATATATATATATATATATATATATATATATATATATATATATATATATATATATTGTAAGGATGATGACGCATTATACAATTACTATTGCTCTCTCAAGGGGACAACGTTGCTTGTATTTTCCGTCTTTTGTTTACCCCTACTGCACAAGCTGCATAATTCTGTAGCTATGAGATTGACGATGAAGGCTAAGTTAACTTTTACATAATTAAGTGTTCCATATTTCAATATTTTTATGTTCACAATATTCTTCAATTATGTCGCATTATTATGTTGAATAGTTTTTTTTTACAAAACACTTTTTTTATATCGCCGTAAGGTCAATATAGTTTTCGTCTATTTGTCACAAATTCTAAATGTCCCTCTTAGGTTTCCGAATTTCTCATTGTAACTCATAGTGCTTTTCTTGCTCTAAATGGAACGTGGCTCTTGTAAGTTGTAATCAATTATTTTTACAACAATTCATTTGATATTGAGATCATCGTTTAGATTTTTTAAGCTAGAAATGTTTTAACGTGTATTTAACTATTTGTCTGTTTACATGTCTTTGGCATTTACAACTGAGTTTATCATTAATGTAAGCAAAACACCCGCCACGTTTTCTACATATTCTGCCCCAAGGTGAATGTATATCTGACCTACACCGCGTACCTACCACAGTGGCGGCCACGTTTTATTGCAGACCTTGTCTGCGCTTTACGCTTGGACTTTGTGCTCATTTATTATGAATTCTCTTATGTTATTTTCCCCCCTAGTTTTGTTGTTATCTTGTCAAGCTACTCAGTGTGCGTAAGTCCCTTGTAAGACAAGCACCAGCCTGGAACTGTATTGACACCCTAAACTGCTTTTTTTTGTGCTCATACTGAAAAATTGCATTCTTTTTAAAAGCCAATCACACGGCATTAACCCTGCATTTGACCTGCCGCTCTTTAAAGTCTTTATGACCTTTCTCGACGCTATAAGCGTTCACATTTCCCACACGTCTCGTCGTTGGCATACCTTGCTTTATATCTAGATATTTCAAACCCTTTCTAGTTCGCAGAGTTTGTATTTATATTTGATCGCATGGTGTATTTGATCTGCATTATGGAACCACTTATCTTTCAGTCAACAGTCTCATGCAATGTATCTAGACCAAGCGGCAATTTGCAAACACTGGAAAAAAAAAATCTCTTTACTCTCATAATAGCAAACGATATTAAGAATTATGATGTTTGTCTGATAAAGTTAAACTAGTTGCTGTAACTTTGGTACACATGCTATACGTGATCTGAATGGTTCACCGATTTTATTTAGTAACATTTTAACGAGCACAATAATAAGGATTCATTAGTAATACGCGCCAATCTAACTGCTGTAGTGTGTATAAAATAATAACCCAAGACTTAACATGAAAGGTATTATTATTATTATTATTATTATTATTTTAGTGTTGCTATTTATCTGTACTAGTTTGCTTTTATACGTTATTGTTTTAGACTAGTATATATAATGACCGTTTCGAAGTATGCAAGTCCAGAAATTTCTCAAATAATTGATTTGTTTTACGCCTATTTCAAATTTCATTATGTTCAAGCAGTGAGAATTTATTTACTACGGTTAGACTTCCTTCGTTTGTACTATATGACTATTTAACCTAGTAGGTTTGATCGTCTTTCCGATACGGATGTTCGGTCTGTATTTCCGATATGGTTGTTTGGTCTATGTTTCCGATATCAATGTTTGGTCTGTATTTCTGATATGGATGTTTGGTCTGTATTTCTGATACAAATGTTTGGTCTGTATTTCCGATATGAATGTTTGGTCTGCATTTCCGATATGACTGTTAGGTCTGTATTTCTGATACGGATGTTTGGTCTGTATTTCCCATATGGCTGTTTGGCCTGTATTTCCGATATGGATGTTTGGTCTGTACATCAGATACAGATGTTTGGTCTGTATTTCCGATATGGTTGTTTGGTCTGTGTTTCCGATATCGATGTTTGGTCAGTATTTCTGATATGGATGTTTGGTCTGTATTTAAGAAAAACTGTTTGTTCTGTATTTCCGATACGGATGTTTGGTCTGTATTTCCCATATGGCTGTTTGGCCTGTATTTCCTATACAGATGTTTGGTCTGTATTTCCGATATGGTTATTTGGTCTGTGTTTCCGATATCGATGTTTGGTCAGTATTTCCGATATAGATGTTTGGTCTGTATCTCCCATATGGCTGTTTGGTCTGTATTTCCAATATGGATGTTTGGTCTGTATTTCCCATATGGATGTTTGGTCTGTATTTCCGATATGGCTGTTTGGTCTATATTTCCGATATGGCTGTTTGGTCTGTATTTCCGATATGGCTGTTTGGTCTATATTTCCGATATGGCTGTTTGGTCTGTATTTCTGATAAGGATGATTGATCTGTATTTCTGATACGGATGTTTGGTCTGTATTTCCGTGTAGCATAACAAGACTGGTACTATTTAGATGTTTTCAGCTACGTCCGCGCGCCGATATTCTCAGCTGTATCGAATCAAAATTCTATCAGTTTTTTTTTTTTTGTCTTGAATTTTTTTTACTCTTATGTTACGTGTTTAGGCTCGAATAAACGGTAACACAAGAAAGAGTGAACCCAACAAGCTTCGAAAAATATAATTTATTTCCCTGGAAAAAATTCTATAAAACTGAAAAAATATAAAGCAAATCCAAAATTAATCCAAAAATAATCCACGAATAAAATTTTTGAAGTCCTAATAACAAAATTCTCTACTGATTTCAAGTTCGTGTCCCGACGAAGAATCCAAGATGAAAGACGATGACCTATGAGTAGTGAAGTGGGATACTTTACGGACAATGGAAATTCCAGTCAAAACACCCCTGGGACACTTTACGGACAATGGAAATTTAACATGGCGAAAAATCGTGGGAACATATACGGACAAGGGGAATTAACATGGGAATAAATCGTGGGACACTTTACGGACAAGGGGAATTTAACATGGGAATAAATCGTGGGACAATCTACGGACAAGGGGAATTTAACATGGGATTTTTTTTTAAAATTTTTTTTAAAAAAGGGGTAGGCAATTCAAAGACTATCTCTTTTCGAGAAATACGGCTGGCCCTGAAAAGGGCCTTTGGGTTTTCTTCTTCTAATTTCTTCTTTTCCTCCACCAAGTTCTTATTTTATCTCCTACACTCTTCTTCTCTTTCTTTTTTTTCTTCTCCTCTTCTTTCTTCTCTTCCTCCTCTTCTTTCTTCTTCTTTTCATTTTCTTCTTCTTTTTCAATTTTTTCGTTCCAATTGCGTATTCTTATTCTTTCCTCTTCATCCTCCTTCTCCTCCTTGATCTCTTTCATGACACCACTAATTTTGTCCTTTGCTTTCCTTAAGTTATTAATTTCCATCTTCACACGATGGGGACTATAGGAATAATGGTCTTCAACCAGTCTTAATAGCATCTGTTCCATTATTCCTAAGTTGTCTAAAACGTCTTGCAAGGTTTGTAATTTGTCCATTTGGTTTGACGCCATCTTCTTTGTATTCTTTGCAGAATGGTTTGAACAACTAATACTGTGGGTTCTTATACGAAAAGCGCGAACGTGAAGGAAAACATCCCCCTAAAACATAAAATGGATCTTACCTAGATGATGACCAAACATCGCGCGGACGTGAAGGAAAACATCCCCCTACTTTCTCATTTCATATAATATAACCCTAACTATACTCTCCACATTTGCTAAAAAACCCATAATCTACTATTCACACTAACATACCTGAGCTCTTACAAACACACAAACACATACACTTCCACTATTAATAAAGAGTTAGTGTTTATTTTCACACTACTCTACCTACTCACATTGGCAAATTAATAGTTATTTCTTTTCTAGACTATTGGGTAGCCCTGAAAAGGGCTGTTTTTTTTAAACTCCAGATGCACCTATCTAATGGTTGCACCTTCCTGGCCTGGCGCCGCACACGCATCTTCTTCCCCAGTCTTCTTTCACCTTTCTTCTGGGGAGCGCAGAGGGAGGATGATTCGCTTCAGCACCCCAATCCTCTGTTTCAGGAATATTAAACGACATCATCTCTTCTCTTTTCTTTTCCTCCTCTTCCCTCTGTCTTCTCTCCTCTTCTTCCTTCTTTATTCTTGCTTCTTCTACGATAGCCTCCGCTGATAGTTCGTTTACTATCCGCCTGGCATATTCCAGGTGCATCTGGAGTTCTAACAGTTTCACTATTCTGCTAGTCATTCTTCTGGCTGTGTTGATCAATCAACAAGGGTAGCTGGACTGCCGAACGAGTTTCAATTTATACTGAAAGCGCGGACGTGAAGGAAAACATCCCCCTAAAAACATAAAATTCATCTTACCTAGATCATGACCAAAAAAAACAACAACAACGCGCGGACCTAAAAGAAACACTCGCTCACTTTTTTATGCTACCCATCACTTCAATAGACTATCCACATACTCAAAGCAATCCAATCTAACCCCAAATATACACCTCAAGCAGCCCAAAAAAAACAAACAAACATCATTTTAATCTACTATCCACACCAACCTACTTTATCACTTACAAACACAAACACACCAACACATACCCTCAAAATTTTTAAGAAAGAGTTAGTGTTTATTTTCACACTACTCTACCTACACATATTGGCAAATGGATCATTACTTCTTTTCTAGAGCATTGGGGTAGCCCTGAAAAGGGCTGTTTTTTTGTTGTTTTTTTTTGCTATGGCATTCTTTTTTAGTTTCTAAGAATGCGATGTCCTCTGAGGATAGACTTTCTGGCGATAGGTCTGCTTCTTCGGAAAGAGAAGAAGAACTCTTTGGTGTCGATACGACAATCGACAAAGCCTCTGTCAGCTTCAGGTTGTTGCTGCTGTTGCTGTTGTTGCTGCTGTTGCTGCTGTCTCTGAAGTCTGTACTTCTCCGTCCATTCTTCTTTTTCCCTGTTCACTTCTTCTCTGAAGAGCTCTTCTATCAGGTCTTCAGTGATTTTTAACATTCTCACATTCTCTATTTCTTCTGGCTTCGGTATCAGACTGTGTCTGACCCTATGCAAATTCACGTAGGCTTCGTTGAGCTTAGCTAGTTTGGAGCACATCTTCTTAGGAGGATGAGTCGACAATGGATGGCTAGACTGGAAACAACCCCGGTTATTATAGTGAAAGCGCGGACGTGAAGGAAAACATCCCCACACGATTTTCGATTCGCAACGTTCAGTGATTGTCATGAGAGGGATAGTAAGAAATGAAAGAGCATCAATTCAACATTCTTATAGCTAAACAAAAGACAAAGGCATTTTTTCAAAACACAACATTTTTTATTCAAAAATCACTTAACACTAAACAACAACTCTAAAATTTTTAACAATAATCCAACACTATAACATCAAATAATTTTTTCAAATCACAAACTTTTTTTCTCAATGGACAATCTACTTTAAACAGGGCTGACAACGTTGTGAATGAAATTGTGATTTCCACTGTTGGAAATCATTAGGCCATTGATGGACACTACGTTTCCTAGCTTGAGACAAAAGATAAGCATAATGGTCACAAAACCATCGATCTACTTTCACATCGTTTCTAGCAGAAGAACGAGGATCAAAATGAGTCACTAAATGTTCTAAGGAATAGCCCAGGCTGCGATGATGCAGAAAATACACACAGTACTGTCCACACACCAAGGAATCTGTGCCTTGTAATTTCACGTTATTGAATCGGGTGGTTTGAGCATTTCTTCTCATAAAGTCGATGATATCGTCTTCCAAAGGGGGCAATCCGTACGAATCGAAATATTCCACACATCCTTCTTGAGGAAAGTAGACGGCTACCCAGTGGGTTCCTGGGAGATGACTTTCGTCCGTGTTGATCACGTAAGCTTGATGGTCTTTAGGTTTGCGATGAGGGAGTTCATCTTTAGCACAGACGACAGGATTCCAAGAAGCCGTATACGAACTATGGTTCAAAAGGTAATAAAGTTCCCAGGTATCCATTGATTTGTGTTTTTTTTTCTTCTTCACAGGTAATAATAAGTCGTCAATTCGATCCTGACTTTTTGCTTGAAAATGTCTGACGAATAAACGGTTATTCGTTCTGTTTCCTCACTCTGATTCAGGAGAGCTTCGATACGATGGATCTCTTGAGTGGTTAATGGTGGACAAGAATGTTCACGCAAGTCTTTATACCACTGGTGCAACACGTCTTTGTTTGAGATGAGACTCCAAGCTTCGTCCAGATACTCGTCCAATTTTTCTTCTTGACTCAACATCAGGCATTTATCGTGTTGAATTTGACTGGGATGATCGTTTTGACATCCATAACAATTTTTCTTGATCAATTCCGTCATTTTGTCGACCAAGTGTTTGGCAAAACAGGAGACTAAATGGGCTTCTTGTTCTGGCCATCTCGACTTCATCATGACAATTTCTTCGTCTTTGTCTTGGGATTCTCCTTCCACGGTCTCCTCACATTTCATGTCCAAAGTTTCTTCACTAGGTAAAGAGGGATAACAGTCTTCCATGGCTTCTAGTAATCTAGAATGACTTCTCTCAAACTGTTGATTTCTATCGTATTGTCAAATTCTGCATACAGGATCACGTTCAACGTTGGATCAGCAGGGTCTCGATTTGCAAACTGAATTTCCACACGAATCTGGCCAGATTTTATAGGGTGGAAATGTCCCTCGTCGCTGCCTTGGTCTGGAGTGAAATCGAAAGCCCACAAAGCGTAGCCTCCTGCATAATCTTCGTACGTAATACCGTGACTGGTATTGGTTCCTAACTGTCCGGTGGCTTCGTACAGGGACAAGTACGATCTCAAGTAATTGTTCTGGGCAAAGTTAGGCTCAAAGGGTCGTGTACACAAGGTCTTGCCGTCACGACTGACTTCGATTTTGGACACGCTAGAGTGTCGAAACTCAAAAGGATTTTCGTTGTGAAGTCCATTGAAAGCTGAATTCCTGACGATACCAACGATCAAACGCTTGGGTAACTGTCCTTGGAACAGATGATCTTCGATCATGGATCGCTGTCCAACAGGAATGGTGAACGTTTTCACTTCCACACGTCGTATGGGATACTTGGCGGTCGTTCTGCTCAACGTCTGACTGATGTCGTTTCCCACTTTAGGTAACACTTCCACACGGCGTACGTAAAGTCTGGCTTCTTGGATAACAGTTTTGTATTCGTTGGCATGGGCCATCAAATGGAAAGCGGCAGTGCTACGATTCAGTCTCAGGCGAATATCAACTCCGTTCAGTAAATACTTTTCTTGTAACCACATGTCCAAATGCAAACGATCCATCAGTTCTAAACTACGTCCTTGCAAAATTTTAGTTCTACGTGTGTTAAACCCCACATTGTGAGGATTGTCATCTTCTGTCAGGGCTGTGTCGCTAAACGTGCCTGCACCTGCCGTGTCAGGTTTCCATACCACGCAAGCATCCAGATGAGTATTCTTGGCTTCTTTTCCGTACGTCAAGAGATTTTCCAAGTAGGCACGATATGGGTAAGTATCCATGCTGCTGCTGACCAGTTTGTTATTCAAGTACAAGTCCACTTCGCTGAACAAGGAATGCATGAAATTGTTGACGGGCGCTACCCTATCATTGGCTCCAGGATTGGTGTTGTCAGTTTTGATCACTTTGACTTTCAAATACAGGTAACTGCTATTCAGATCGATGTAATCTTCGGGTTGTCCTTTGATTTCGAACTCGATGGGAGCGGAATCCGTCAAAGAGGAGACGGGATGAAATTCCACCCACTGGGATTCTTGCATCGTCATCATGGTGGGGGGCATGGCAAACATATCCAGTTCCGTCTTGGAACAAGCACATGACTCTCGGTGCATCATTTTTTCTGTGTCTCAATAATCGAAAACGTCTAAGTCTCGAACGGTTCTTCTTTTCTTGGCTTTTCTAGCTTGAAGTCTGGTGAAAGGGTGTTTTCTTCGTCGTCTCTTTCTGCCTTGTCCTTGCTGAATGCCTGACTCGGTAGCGTGCAGGGCATTTATAGGTGTGTCTCGTCGGCCTAAAATGTCTTTACCCGTTTGCAGCAGGACATTTTTGCCTGCCCTCATGAAGGCTTCTTTAGGGTTTTGTTTGTCGATGATGACATTTTGGAGAAATTCTTTGCCTTGCGTCAGTGCCGCATCTTTCAAGGCGTGCAATCCGCGTGTCACCATCGGTTTCAACACCGGGGCCACCGAACGAAAGGCCGATTTTAACATGTCTCCTAAACCGTGTCCTCGCTGTCGTGCAACCCCTTTGTACACTGGATACATGACTTACTTACGAATCGTGAGAGAACCGTTTTCGAAAATGGAGTTTCACCGTGACTTTTCCTTTGGTAAATGGAATATTTTGTCCCAGATCTCCTTTTATAGTAATGTTGACCGTGTCCAAATACGACTTGCTGACTGGCAAATAGTGAGGATGGACAAATTCGCGGTGGACGTGGTAAGTGTTTCCACCTTCCTCGTCAGCGTTCGCGGCAGAATCCACTTTGAAAGGAATGACACGCAGTAACGGTACGGTGGTGTGTCCCACCACGTTATATTCCACCACATCGGAGTACACGAACATCAAATTCAGTCCTTGGTTCAGTTCTACTGGGGTACGAAATAACTTGCTAAAAGACTCGTTGTCGTAAACAATGGGTAATTCGTTGTTCTTGAGTATGCTCATTCTCAGATTCATGTCTCCGCCCAACATGTCAAACAATTCAGGACAAAATAAAATGGACATGATTTTACTCCGCTCAAATTTCATCGAGAAGCGACGAGCTACTTTGTGGTACTCCATGGTGACACTTTTGTTGACATGCTCCAAAGCTTTCCCAAACACGCCATTAAACTTGGCAGCTATGATGTTGACCAAATGTTGACCACTGAAATAATAACCTGGAGGAATGAAAAAGTGGTAGGTCCACTTTTGAGTTTTCTCATTATAGGTTTTATTGTCATATATGACTTTCTTATTCAACTCCTGTTGCAATGACTCGTCATGAACTTCCACATGAAAAAAATTTTGATTGGGAAGGACATTGAGGACTTGGGTCGGGTGAATGATTTCCACTAAAGCCACTTCCCAATGGGCTTCGTGATCTAAGGGGATGGCCTGAGGTAATTTGGCCGTGTAACAGCACAACGTGTTGTGGGGAAACACCTCCATGGAACTGTCACTGGGTAAGGTTAAGTAAAATTGGTTTTGGTGACTCATAATTCCAGAGTTCTGTGGCTGTCCGAGGGGTTACTGGACGTCAGAGGCGTGTCTCCGTCCAAAATGGGATTCTGGTTGTAGTTGTTGGAGTGGTGACTGACACTGGCACTGGACACAAGGTTCCCGGGGTTCCCGTTCGAGGAGAATTTCAGGGAGGGATTGGGAAGCAGGTAACCGATGCAACTGCTCAATAAAATGGTCCACAATTGTTTGTCTCCTTGTTGCAAACTCAAATTGGCAATGGCTGCCCCGATGACACAATACACCACGAAGATTTGGCAGAAAAAGACGATTTGCGTTTTAGGCACACGTTCTCCACACCACACCCACAAGGGTTGTTTTTGTAAATCTTGCACAGAAGAACTGGCTGAAGAAGGAGTGGTCGACGTAGCTGCGTCTGCTGTGTGAAAGGGCATGATGGTCACTTCTTCTTTTTATAGTCGATGACTTGCGAAGCGTCGATCCAAGAATCGAAACTGGGTGGATATCCTTTCCAACGTACTTTGACTTCTTTGACACGTCGTTTGCCCACTTTACGGGTTCTGCGTTCGAGAATGCTTTCGATGTCGTACACGTCGTCTTCTTTTTTGGTGACACGTTGTAACTCGGGCAAATAAAACGTTCCTTTGAGTACTTCTCCGTTCATGTCTTCCAATTTATAGACGGTAGGATGACGGCCATGCACTCGTCCAGTAACGCGAAACAGTTCGGTTGTCCAGTTAGGTAAGTAACCTTTGTCGAAAGTGCGTTTGGTTTTGCCAATGCGCACCCAATCTCCTACGGCCAACTCTCCACTTTTCTTGGGGACAGCCCTCGTCGGGGACGTACCGAACAGGCGCTCAAACACCAGCACTTCGTTGTCGGGAGTCACGTCTTGCGGGGCACGTCCGATGCTTCGATGGTAAGATTGGTTGTACGCTTGCACCAGGTGCGGTAAGATGTCGATGTACTTCAGAGTGTGGTGATGCGTAAAATATTTCCACATGCGTTCTTTCAAAGTGCGTTGAAAACGTTCCACGATGCTGGCTTTGGTTTCGGGATTCTCGGTGGTAAAAAAATGAATGTCACGTTTCTTTAATTCTTTTTGGAAAGCTTGGTTCAGAAATTCGGTGCCTTTGTCCGTTTGCCATCGAAGAGGGTGACGACCGCTTTGTTTCAGCACCCGTTGCAGGGCTCGCACTAACTCGCTGCTCGATTTGGAAGTCAAGGGCACAACCCAGGCAAATTTGGAAAAGACGTCGATGACACAAAACAAATATTTGTAGCCGCGATTGTAGCTGGCCAAATGAGAGACATCGGCTAAATCGGCTTGCCATTGATGATCGATGCCTTCCACTTGGGTGCGACTTCTGGCAAACTTACGTCGAATGGGTTTGTGTAAAGTGTAGGTAGCTTGTTCTTGTAACCATCGTTGCACTTGAGGTAAACGGAGACTTTTCAGTCGAGTTTTGGCAGCACGATACAATTTTTGAACTCCTGCGTAACCTGCAGGATGGGAGGGATCGTAGTAAATGCTGGCTAAGACTTTTTCCATTTTTTGTGTTTGTGTGTTAATAAGGCACCCACTCTTGGAAGAGGCTACTCTTTTTCTCTTGGGGTATTTTCTTGGATTGCAAGGCTTTGCGTGTGCGACCGGCAATAGGTGTCGAAGAGGAGAAGGATGTCTGAGCGGGGGATATCGGTTCTTGTTTCACTTCTGTCTTCACTTCTGTCTTCACTTTCTTTTTCTCTTGTGAGGAAGAAGGGGTGGCCATCATCTTTTTAATCCATCCAATTCTGGAGGTAGGTGGTGTTGTTAACTTGCGTACTTTTTCTGGTGGAGTTTGAAACCCTTCCTCTTCTTCTCCTATTTCTGTCTTGGTCACGGGTACTGGTGGTACTGGTACTGGTACTGGTGATGGTGCTGGACTTTTCATCAAGGTCTTAAAATCTTTCAAAGTGGGTAGAGCTGTTTCGTCTAAAGCTTTCTGGTGAAAGAGTTGCAGTCGTTGCAAGAGTTGACCGTACTTTTGCGATTTTTCTGTTTCGGACAAATCTTGGCGATCCATCAAGGACTGCAGTTCGTGTTGTAACTGGGACATCTCGCTCAAATTGGGATTGGGAGGTAAATGCGGGGTGCGTTGTTCTTGCCAACGATGGTATTCCATCCATCGTTTGTAAGGCACTAAAGCTAGTTTTCGTCCTTCCATGGGGTTGTCAGGGGTCGATTCTGAGATTTTGGGACTTCCGAGGGCCTTTTTATCTTGCTCCCATCAGTCCTCCCAACATGGTTCCCAAGACTCCTTTCAGTATGGGGCCTAACAAGAGGGGCAAAATGCCTCCACGTTGCACTAACATCTTCTTTTTTTGACGAATGGGAATTTTCTTTCGAACCATTTGGCGATGAACGTGACGATGTTTGCTTAAGCATTGTTTCTGGTGTTTGGACAAAGGGATCGTGCCTTTCAAAACGTTCAAACAACATTCGCACACGGTATCGATGACCTCTTTGGAGGCCGTTTGAATGAGTTTTTTTCGTAGGGGTGGAGAAGCTTTGGACAGGACAGATAACAGGTCCCCATGTTTGGCTAAACGTGGTGGCAGTCCTTTCCTTTTCTTTCCTTGGGGTTTTCTGAAGGGTGACATCTTTGAGTCTTTAGGAGCAACTAAAAACACTGATACTCTACTCGGTCACAAGCCTTTTTTATACTGGAACGCGTCGCCACTGATTGTCTTTACGGCGTATCAGTTTGAGGACAGGCATGACACGTCGTGCAGGGGTACGTAACGGACTAAATCGAGCCAGTTCTTGCTTGGACAAATCCAGTAAACTTTGTAACATGCCCGATCTTTCATGGACTTTGATTTTGGGAGAAGGTACTTTGTGAGCAGCAGCCACTACCGCTAAATTGGAAGGTCCTGCCACTGGGGAAGTTCTTTTGGGGGTCATCAACGGAGAAGTTCTTGGTGTAATCAACGTCTCCAAGTACTCTTCAGTTCCTGGTGACATCAACGGAGAAGTGGACAAACGTGAGGCTGCCGGAGACGCAGTCACCGCTGTGGCAGGTCGTGGTTTGCGAGTGTAAGGTTGCGTCCTGGCCGAAGTGCCTCTCTTGCGACTAGTTTTCTTCTGTGGACTTTTCTTTTTCTGGGGACTTTTTCTCTGTTTCTTTTTCTGGGGGCTTCTTTTCTTTTTCCGGGGTGGTGTCTGGTAAGAGGAGGGTCCTGCCACTGGAGAAGTTATTCTTCTTGGGGACCTGGTCTTTTTCTTTTTCTTCTTGGGGCTTCGTTGGACTTTTGTCTTGGGGATAACTTTGGGGGCATTAGGATCCCATCTTAAGAGTGAGCGAATGATGACCCCTCCTAGAGTACCGCTCCCTCCAGGTTTCAAAATGATTTGTTTTTTGGTTTGAGTGTCGATGCGGGGATCGGCCAGTTGGACCAAAGCGACTTTGTTTCGATCGAAAAAGCGTTTGGTTTGATGAGGAATCTGAATGATTCCTTGGAGTAATTGACGTGCCGTCACCGTGAACCATCGTAAGACTTCTTTGAGACTAGCTTCTAAGACACGGGCTCGTGTTTGTGGATCTTTTTCTCGGCTGATGCCATACAAGGCACGAATCAATTTGACGGGAAGATGCGACTGAAGGGACGTCATGTTCACACTGTGTGAGACAGACGAAAAAGGGTCTGAGGTTTTTATAGATTTTTTTCATGGGGAGTGAAATGAAGTCGAGGACGGAGACGTGTACAGGACAGGCCCTCCGTCTTGGCACCAGTGGTGAAACAAGTGGGTACGAAATCGCAAATCCTCGGGGGTCGTAGGTTTCAAATCGACGAGTAAATAGGCGTGTGGAGTTTGAGTGGCATCGTCGTACGCCTGAGTCAGCCAAGGCGTTCCTAACTGTTTGGCTAAGACTTGCACTTGCGATTTATCTCGAGGGCTTTTAAACAAGACCACGTAATGCGCATTGAGACTGATGGTGCGATGGGCTTTACTTTGTTGAAACAAATTTTGGGTGATGTAAACGACACTGGCATTACGGTGATGCCCTTTGCGCGTGAACCACAATTTAATTTCTTCTTCGTCTTCTCCTAACATGTCGTCGAAAATGACCAAATGGGTTAGACGGGAGTCAGAGACGATGCCATCGTCTTCTTTAGGAATGCCTTCCACAAACACGATGGAATCGCCTTGACTTTCTCGCAAGAGGTTGTACGCCGATTGCCACTCTTTGTAACACCACACGATCCGTTGAGGGGGCCGATCGATCAAATGATGTTTATGTTCGATCAAACGTTTGACGAATTCGGTTTTGCCTGAACCGCTAGGTCCAGCAATGAGCATGTTAAAGGGATGGCGAAGATACAAAGCCTCCCAACTGGCACGATCTAAGTGTTCGTCGATGACTTTGACAGTAGAGGAAGAGGGAGCAGAGACAGCAGAGGTAGCCATGGTATGAGAAATGTCACTTGTGACACGAAAAAACAAACAAGACAAGAGTTTATATACTTTTTCAGAACACGTTTATTGAATGTTTCAAATATGAACACGAAAGACAAAAATACATACAACCCAAATAGTGATGTACAGGAATATAAAACACAGCAAAGCGATCAAAGTGGAATATAAACAAGTGTCTGTACAACATGTTTTGGTTAACCAAGATGTCCTAGGGACAGTGTGTAATGTTCTTACAGTCTCTACATGAGGTATTGTCACACAAGTGTCCTCCCGGAATGACCTTTCAGGCATGTCCATGACAGTCCTGTCCTGAAGCGAGTGGTTGTTCTCGGTGACGGGTTCTTCTGGCACCGTCACTAACACGGGTTGAAAAGTAACTTTTTTCCTTGAACAACTCTTGTGCATACTGGGCCACTTCTTGGGTCCAAGCCTCAAAACCCCCCTTTTTCCAATCACGAACATCTGTCCAATGAGGGTGTAAGTCACAAGCTACACACACATCGTCATACACGTCTTGGGTCGCTAAAAGTTGACGAATCTTTTTTTCCTGTTGAGGTCGAGAAGTATCCAGATGAAAACGCAAGGCTTTGAACAAAAGGAGTTTTTCGTGACCATTTAAGGCCATGGAGGTGGTAAGTACTGATCGTAAAGAGTCCACAAAGAATCGGCTGGTAAACGAAATCCCAGAAAACAAGTCACTAAGACACACACCACTTGTCGTCCAAAATTGAATGGATACAGTTCTTGTAATAATTGATGGTAATGATCCACGGTTTGAATATGGTCATTGAGTTCCTTCCACGGAATCTGTTGGATGACATGTGACATAAACCGTGGCATGGCAGCCTGTTTTTATATTCTCTTTTTTTCGGATGCAATAGACGTACTTTCTAGCCAGAGATCTTCGTTCTCCAGTAGGGAATCTAAATCTTGCATACTGTAACCGAAACGTCAGAGTTCGTTTAGGTGTTTCCTCTTCCTCTAAGTAGATTCCACGTAAAATATGTTGGTAATCCTTTAACTTGTCTTCCTCAATGCATTGCACTAGGTGAATCTCGAAGTAACCATAATCATGAACATGTCGATCATTAGCGACCTCAAAGTTTTGAACAATGTCTGACCATTGAAAGAATTTCTGACGAATCAGTTCTCTTATACCCTTCAGGTACCAGTGGTTAAAGATCTGGTGACGTATCGGATGCAATTGTTCTTTACGTTTCACTTGTATTTTGACCAGCTCTCGGTAAATGCGTTCTCTCAACTCCACAGGCAAAGCACGAATGTTCTCTTGTAAAGTATCCATGAATAGGTCATACTAAATCCTCTTTGGTCTGACACAAGAAATGTACTCTTTGCACAAACATGGTTTCACTTCAGTGTCGAATTTAAATCGTTGACTCACTAATCTACACATTACAATTCGTTCAGAAGTTTCCTCTTTCACCAAGTTGACATTGTGTTCAAGATGTTGGTAATTCGTTAACTCTTCCTCTGGAATTCGATGCAGTACGTTTACAATGTAGTAGATAGAATCGTCAATACCAAACCATTCCTTTTTATAACCAGGAGGTCGTTGATCAATGTCTGTCCAATGGAACACTTTCAACTCAATCAGTCCTTGTATAGCCTTCAGGTACCAGTGGTTCAAACACCGGTGACGTAACGGATGCAATTGTTCTTTACGTTTCACTTGTATTTTGACCAGCTCTCGGTAAATGCGTTCTCTCAACTCCACAGGCAAAGCACGAATGTTCTCTTGTAAAGTATCCATGAACAGATTATTATGGTAAGAAATTACTTCAATGTCTCGGTCCCACTAAAGGTAAGTAATGACAATTCGGTGACCATCGAGCATGTTCAACGTAGGCCGAATCTTGCGGTTCCCAGTGGTGAAGTGACACACCGCAACTGAAGCACTTGACTTTATCTCCTTCGCCCAAGTAGAAAAATCCGGCTCTGGCTAATTCTTCGGGGGTCGGTCCTCCCAGATACTTTGGCCATTTTCCTTTGAACGATTGAAGACGATTTTCAAAGTCGCAGTATTCCGACAAACGCACAGGAAACGAATATTCGTTTTTCACAGGTTCGTTTCGATGAGGGTTGAGTGAAATGGGCAGGAGTTTGCTCAGGGCTGGATGACATCCGTAGGGAGGTAAACGTGAAGGTCGACATTCCCCTTTAAAACGAAACCCAGTAAAATGTCCAAGAGGACGAGCAGCATCGCTTTCGCATCCCTCAGGTTTGACACGCACAGCATCACTTTCCATGACAGGGGCAGTGAGAACAAAGTTCCCATGATGCTTTACGGCATCGCTCAGGTCACAACGTACAGCATCGGTCCCATCGCAAGGCTCACAATCGCACTCGTCTGCAAACTCCGTTACGCAATTACAATGGTAACCACATGGACAATCGCAGTTTCCTTCCGGACATTTTCCGTCGCCATGTCTGGGTCTTATCCATCCAGTATTAGTCACACTAGAGGAAGATACAACTTTTTTACAATCCCCAAACTGGAACGATGTCTTTTTCAAAGTATTCATCTTGTTCGCTCGGTCTTGGTAGTCACAATGAACTATCGGTCTTGCCTAGGGTTCCTTTTTTATATACAGACCAATACCGACGTGACCGTACGGTAAGGTGAAATGATTGGGAAGTCGAACTCGCTTCTGGTACACGATTTGATAGACTTTTTCCAAGGGCCGACTGACGATGTGGTGAGTGGGTAAACGTACAATCTTGTTCGGTTGGTAAGTGGTCACTTTAAAGTTTCCATCCTCTCCCGATTGCAAGGCTTCTTTCAATACCCCAAAGTTGACCACACGACTGGTACGATAATTCAGAGTCAGTCCTTTCACTTTGCACGTCGTGTGCACTTCTCCTTGTTTGTCACGGTATTCGTAGCCGTAATTTTTGGGACCGCCACTGACAAAACTTAGAATCTTGTCGTCGGGATGCTCGTCTGTCCAGGCTCCTAAACGGTCTCCTTCGATGTTAGGGTGATGTTGAATCGGGTGATGGATGTAAATGCAACTGTCCGTGTCAAAGTACAGGACGCGTTCCCCTAACAGTTCTAAAGCTTCGTACAATTTTAAGCGAGCATGGGCTGTCACGTAAGCCGCAATGTTGACATTTCCAAAAGGGTCGTCTTGCACAAAGTCCAGATCTTCTTCGTAATTGACCAAGATCAAATTCTCTCGAACGACGTCCACGTGTTTCATGTATTTGGTTTTGTCGTGAATCATCTGGAAGTAGCGGGAAGGTTCTGTCAAATATTCCGTCTTGGGTAAACACGGTCGTTGTGCCATTTTACCCCACAAGCAATTTAACATCACTTTGGCAAACGATCGCCTGCCTTCGTTTTTCTCGATGTGGTCTAAAGTGATGCCTTCTTGTTCGTAGTATTTCTCTTTGAATTGTATTTGGTCTTCGGGAGTGTGACACCAGGAAGGATAGCCGCTGGCTTCTTGCTTCAGTTTCAAAAAGGCATCCACGTAGTCTGCGAAAATGCCTTTCTGACTGGGATCACCCTTGCAATACTGTTGTGTCTTGGGAAAGTGGCAAATTTCGTACACTTCTAACAGTTGGTATCCCATGTCCAAAGCTTTGAACAATTCTACGCTGACCCAGGTTCCCGTCAAGGCCCGTTCTTCCTGGCTGTGCTGACAAGGTTGATCTTGGTTGCACGTTTCGGCACAAGTACGGCACAAGGGAAACATCAATTTGCCTTGACAATGGTGAGGTAAGACGGGATGGTAGAGGTTCGTGGGAGGCAAAACTTTACACTTGATCAAGCCTTCGTATTGTCGAATGTTTTTCAGGTCGATGTGTTCCGTGAACAATTGCGGGTGCCCTACAGGAAAGCGACAATATTTGCACACGTAGGGATACAGCGAACACACGTCCAAGTATTTGATTTCTTCTCCTATCTCTTCGTCGGCTTGGTACAGCAAACAGGTGGCATTGGTCCTTCCTCCGTACAAACTATCCCTCGGGTTCAGCGGGTCCATGAACTGGTAACTTTCCACGAGGCGTTTAAACTCGGGATCGGTTTTCATACGGTGATCGTACTCGTGTTCCCACATTTCCACCACTTGGTATCCTTCCTGTTCTAACTTTAGGCGTCGCTGACAAGTGTGCTGGTACAAGTCTTCCATGGTTCGTTGCAAAAACTGATTTTTAGTGCCACGGTCAGGGTAACAGACGGGACATCCGTGAAATAAGCAACCGTTAAACTCGTACACGATCTTGGGGTTTTCTAAGTCCCAGCCATCGACCGAATACGTTCCGATGGTCTTTTTGCCCCCTCCGTTGCGGGCATGCTGAATCCACTTGTCTTCCTTGTCGCACAAGTAATGTAACCAACGTAGGGCTTTGACCGAGTATTGACGTTTGACAAAGTGGGTCGTTTGAGGGCTGATGACAGCCACGGTGTTTTCAGGCATGAATCGTTGTCGATACACTAGGGAACACGCTTTGGCAATGGTGCAAGCTTCTTTCAAAGGATCCACCCCTCCGTGTTCCATGAACAGTTCTCGAAATTTTCCACAGCAACGCCGTAAAATGTCCACGTCGGAACGACAATACTTTAGCATTTCTTCCTGAAAGTCGAAAGGGTCGGAGGCGTGAGCCTGGTACCAAGCGTAGAAAGCTTCTCGTTGTTCGGTACGCATGTTGTCGGGGTCGTAATAGTGAGCCTCAGGCAAATGGGGTAGAACGGCGTGTTGATTGGCTTCCGTATTGAAAAAGTGTGGAAAGTACCCTTTAGCCATTTCTGTCATTCCAAACGTTTTAGGCATTCGACTCAAAGGCATGGCCAAGTAACTCATCGATTCGAAAGATTCTTTAAACTGTACTTGTCCCACTTGCATGAAAATGATTTTGGCTCCGTTCAAAGTCACTTTAGGACGCTCGGTGCCTTGTTCCATATAGTATCTGAGAAGAAACTGTCCATCGTATCCGGAAAAATTGTGAGCCATCACCGTGGCATGACGATGACAATCTCCGTAACGTTCGATGTCCTCTTGGCTCCACGTCTTGTCGACGGGGTCTAAGACCCATTGGGCAAAATCGGCTAACGTGTTCGGTCCCCGAAAGATTTTTTCACGTCCTCCAGGAATCTTGCTGCAGTGAGGGCAATGACTGAAGATAGGTTCTTGAATGCACTTCTCGCACGCTCGATGAGCCACGCAGAAATTAGGGATGTGAATGCCAGTCTCTTGCATGCATTCGAAATCGAAAAAGATGAAATTGCCTTTCTTCTTGTGACCGTCCTCTTTCTCTGGTGGGGGTTGGTATTTTTGCACGTAACATTGGTGTTCCAAGTCCACGATGTGGTGACAAATGTGACATTTTTTCTTTCCTCGACATACGTGTGCCTTGGCATTGTTGGTAAGTATGCCTTGTCCACACGTAGAGCACAATCTCAGGAGTTGACAAGCACATTTCTTCTGTGAACCTTGTGTTTTCAAATGTTGTTGGTAACAGGTAGGGCTGACAAACGTGCGCAGACAAGTGGAACAAGGCACTGGTTCTTCGCTCAGACAGGGTGGAGAGGCCAAACATCCTGAGCATTTCCATCCACAATGTTTGTGTTGCTCTCGATTATTATAACCATAGTCACATTTCTCACAGTAATAACCGTATCCCAGGAATCCGGTGATACTGGTAATGGTATCGAAATGGTCATCGTGATGATAAACATGAATGTATTTTCCGTCCTTAAAATCTTGGCCTCGAAACAATAGAGGCCCGCGCATTTCTTGAGGGTGCACTTTCAAGGTGTAGCGTGGAGCTAGGGCATCTTGCAATTTTTGCATCTCAGGAATGCCACAGGGTGTGTCTTTGGGCAGTCCGGCTTGTTGTAACAGGAGTTCTGCTTCGTTTCGTTGTTTGGCTCGGTCGGAACGTTGAATAGTGTCCCAGGTTCTTTTCCATTCTACCGTGTCGTTCTTGTTGGCATAGGTTCGTCCCACCACGATGGCACGGGCTAAACACATCTGGTCTTGAGGGTTGTTAATTCGGACGAGACTCTTTTTGGTGTTGCGAAGGTCGTCCACCAATAACATCTTTTTGCGTCCTGTCCCTTGAGGAGGAGAGACGTGGGTCATGTCCAGTGTGGCTTTACCATCGGTGATGTCAAACTGATCATTGGATTGTTGTACGTGTTGAATCTTGTCCATGACTTTGGAAGCAGTCAATTCTGCAGGGGTGCTAAACTCGATCCAAACAGGGGATTTCAAACCGTCGTGTTGTATGGAAAGTCTCAAGCGATCGTCTTCTTTGGGTTGACATTGTCGCTTGAGTGCAGTGAGCAAAGAATCCCACACCTCGGTGATGAACACTTCTGCTTTCTCTAACGGCACTTCGGACTTGAAATCTTTAAACTTCACCGTGTATTTGTAAGCCGTGGTTCTAAATTTTCTAGAGGAGCGCTTTTCCGTCTCTCGAATGGAATAGTACTTTTCAGGGTTGACTAAGGGTGGTGAACTTGGTTTAGAGGGTTCGGATTCTGGTTCACTCATGTCCTCTTCAAAATCACTGGCATGAATTTGTGCCAAGATTTCAGCCCTGGTACGAGGCGATAGATCACGTTTCTGCCTCTTACTTTCTTCTTCTTTCTTCTCGAATGAATGGGATCGTTTCATCTTGAAAGCAAAAAGTCAAATGACTCAAGTTCAAACACCATAAACTACTTTATAGTCATAGCAGACCAGCGTATATAAAAGGGTGTGTGTCTTGTCCTTTCACTATTCATTTCACTCTCAAGCCGAGCACAACGATGGAAGAGACTAACCAGATGGAACGTTTCGTCAGAGCTTTGCGAGGGGTCATTAGAAAATTCTCTTCAGACCAGCCTACGGACTACTCTCCTTCCTTTAGAGATAAAAGTCAAGATACTTGCTATATCTGTCAGAAGAAAGGGCATTGGTCTTCAGAGTGTCCAGACCGTCAAAAAAGAAAAAAAACAGGGGATAAAAAAGACAAAAGTCAAGATACCTGTTATTATTGTAAAGAAAAAGGACATTGGTCTCCAGATTGCCCAAAAAAGAAACAAGAGGAGTCAGAAGAAAAGAGGAATTCTTCAGAAGAAGAGAGGGATTCTTCAGAGGAAGAGAGGGATTCTTCTGAGGAAGAAAGAAGACAGGTGAAGAAAAAGAAACAGGAGAAAAAAAGAAGAAGGGAAGAAAGCGAGGAGGAAGAAGAAGAGGAAAAGAGTGTGACGGTGAAGAAATTCAAAAAACAGAGAGACTAAACAAGGAGAAAAGAAGAAATCAATGAACTTTTTATTAAAGTGTTGTGTTGTGAATTGTGAATTGGATTGTAAAAAATGGAGAAAAGAATAAATGAATGATATAAGGTAAGAGTCTTTGAGTTTTGATTTTAAAATAAGAAGCTACACTCACGCACTCATACACAGACACGTACTATAAGGGTAACATGGGTGGGGTTTATTTTTTTTTTGAGTTATTGGCAAATTGAAATTGTATTTCTTTTCGAGAAATGTGGGTGGCCCTGAAAAGGGCCTTTTTTCTTCATGGTGAAAGGGTGAGTTTAAGCAATCAACTTTAACTGCCTTATGCCTTTGCCACGTCCAAGGCCTACTTCTGGACTGCGTAATGTTGATAATGATTGGGTTGAAATCACTAAGGGTGGTACGGTAGGCTTAGTCACAGGGTTGACATGTTTGGCTCGGGAAGGTCGTATTCTCTTCGGTCGTGATAAAGAAGTCTGATACATTTGTTTCAGACTTCTTAACTCTGCTAAAATGTCCAACAGTACCGTGACCGTTTGATTTTCACCCTCTTGTTTCTTTGCTGCTACTTCTTCTTGCTGTTGCTGCTGTTGTTTTTTTCTTACCTCTTCTTCTTGTTGCTGTTGCTGTAGGAGAAAAGCCTGTTCCGCTTCCTTTTGTCGTTGTATAAATTTCTCCAATTCTTCTTTTTGTCTCTGTCTAAAATTCTCCACTTGCGGTAACGAAGAAGGTAACGAAGGTTCCGGAACAAATTCTTGCGAGGAGAGAAAATCCACAAAATCCCAATTCACCTCTTCTGAAAGTAAGTCCGAGTTCCCTTGGGCAGTCTCCCCTGATGGTGCACCCCAATGGATCGTTTTCTGAGTTTCCGTCATGTTGAATCACTGTCGCATAGATTGACTGCACACAAGCGCTAGCGAATCTATATTGACTACGTGACGTCACAGACTACTCTCTTCGGATTGGATGCGAGCTGACTGAATTCTGTAACGCGTGTTCGGATTGGTGAATGAACTCAATCCGTTTCAATCCTTTCTGTCCCTATAAATAAGCGCCGTCCACTGCATTGATTCACCTATTCTCGGAGCCTCAACATGTGGACAGACGTTGAATCTTCAACCCTTGTGTCAACAATGATGTTCAGGACGGACATGCTCATGTATGTCCGATCCAAGTGGACCGTTGTCCACAGGACCAACAGCAGCCTGTGGATAAGAAGAGTCTATATAGAGAGACAAGGTTGCCTCAAGAGGACTCTGATGTATGGCCCTGCTGTAAGACGAAGTTTGAGGACAAGAAGATGTCGCAAATGCCCTTTATGTTAAGGGCATATTAACATAAACCAAAGGCCCTTTTCAGGGCCAGCCATATTTCTCGAAAAGAGATAGTCTTTGAATTGCCTACCCCTTTTTTAAAAAAAATTTAAAAAAAAATTCCCATGTTAAATTCCCCTTGTCCGTAGATTGTCCCACGATTTATTCCCATGTTAAATTCCCCTTGTCCGTAAAGTGTCCCACGATTTATTCCCATGTTAATTCCCCTTGTCCGTATATGTTCCCACGATTTTTCGCCATGTTAAATTTCCATTGTCCGTAAAGTGTCCCAGGGGTGTTTTGACTGGAATTTCCATTGTCCGTAAAGTATCCCACTTCACTACTCCTATGAGGTAGCCTGTAGCGTTTAGGTCTATAGTTCCTTGTAGAAACAAGAATTATCACTCCTGTTTTGGAAATCCTAATAAATTTTTATAAGAGCTGTTTTTGCTTGGGAATTTCATATGAGCACACGTATTTTCCAGGAAGAACAGAATGAATCATTTTGAATCCAAGTAATATGAAATAACCCCAAACAATACAACATACAACTTCCAGTGTAAGAGCCCAACTACTGAGAATATCTCCCCAAAACATAGGTTATATCGTATTCTAAAACGCAAAATGGGGGTCACGTGATCAGGTTCAAGAGCCTTGTCTAAATTATTTATTTGTTAAAGATCACATATACCCAGTGTGGCCCTGACGAAAACCAATCATTTTACTCTAAGAAATAAAATATATATAAAAATTGCTTACATCTTAAATCAGTAGTCCCAACATGACCTCAACAGCAACCAATCATTTTAAAATAAAAAATAGAACTTATTTATCTGGTTGCTACTAATTTTGAATCAAGGTCAGGATTTAGATCGACACCTGGTGTTCACTAAAACGAACAGTCAAGGTCAAACTATTTTCTGGAAAAAGTATCATCTCTAGTGAATACATTTATTTTACAATAGCATGTAATGAAGAAAAAAAATGACAAATGAACAATCAAATTGAAAGAAATATATATAAGATCAGATATAATTAAATCAATTATACATAACAAAACTGTAGAGAAATTATATAAATATAAAGAAAACATACAAATTGGGGTATTACAAGTAAGTCGGCGCTTTTACAGCCATACTAAAATCTTTTACTTAATTGTTGTAATCGAAATAATGAAATTATGTCATCTTTTCGAATTCGCTTCCCACACTGAAAGTCTTGCACCAAACTAAATTTTCCAACTCGATACTATTTTAAATCATACAGAAACACGATTGCTTCATATTGGAATAGAAGTTATATGTACTGGTGGCTGCTGAGTTATCACATCCATGGTGTATATTATGACAGAGCGGTAGATGTAGATGTAGCCAAAATGAACTGCTCTCACCCGTCTCGGAATGGAAGATTCCATTTTCTGACTTCAGATATATAAACCGACACGTATTATATATTTGGCAGGGTATGTGAAATGAAAACTCCACAAACAAGCACATTAACCAGTAATTGAAGAGCGGCATTTCTTTTATAGAACAAATCGTAGGGATGACTTCGTATCATGTCAATCGCACATTGGACAAACATACTAGATTCGTGCAAACTTGCTGATGGATGAACCACGACCAGAGGGCATACCCAGCCAGTTTCCACTAACAGGGGAACATTCTTATCAATTTCCACTTTGTAAGACGGACTTTTTTTGTTGTTTGTTTGTTGTTTAATTGCGAACACGATTACGGAACTGTATGATGATACACCACTTGAGAAATCTCGAGGGACTGTGGTTTGAATTCATTCATATTTACGCTTATTTGGAAGAGGTTTTGTTCTTCACGTTTGTTAAAATGTACAGTTTTATCTTTTATCTTACATGAATGTTTATTTTAAAGATGTTGTCTTCATAATGGTTTCTTTCGTTATATTTACATTTTTTCAAAAATAAATTTACTTAAACCGGCAGCAGAGAAGCATGATTTTGCTGACGTATCTTTAGACCCCCAAATACATGCATTTTTTATACATGGAATAATATAATTTTAATATGTCATAAGAATGCGATCTTCAGAGCATTGTCTCCTCTAATGTCATATTATGTATGTGTTCCATAGTTTACCATGTTATGGTCTCATTCTCATACTATAGCACCCTCTGGTGGTCATTTCTAGTCAATGCTTTCCTTCGTTCCGAGATAAAGTCACGTGATCACTTGAGATCGCTGGAGTTCCGAACCATACTCTAATTACTATAATAATATGGAGTTCCTATTTGAGCTCCGGTATTTGTAGTTCCAACCGCTGACCATTCAGCCCTGGAAAGAAATATCTGCGACAGTAATATATGTTAATGTGTTTACATTCAGCTGTTTAGACGTAATTATTAATATAGTGCGTTTGCATGATAAAGTTTGGTTACAGTGTATTTCTTGTTACCAGCTTGGATACACATTCCGGAGAAAACCATTCAAATGCGAAGTTTGTATTTAATGGCTGGATTTTTTTAAAAATGTGCTATGTACATGTGTAAATAACGTCGCTCTTTATTTCAGATAGCAATAATAAAACCCTTTACTGCATTTGCTGTAACAGTAAAAGTTTCATTTATTGTTTAATTGAAGCTTGTTGTAGGGGAGCAAGCAGAATTTTTCAAGGGTGGGGGTGAAATTGAGGTGGTGGGGCAAGTTCCCCTCTCCCGCCTTGCCCCAACATACCCACATGGCATGTTGAAAGACATGGTATGATGACGCAAGACCTTGTGTAATGGCTATAAAACATCAGACATGGCAGATGGGCCAGTCATGACTAAATGTGATATCCTCGTTAAAGAAAGCTTATAATAATAATAATAATAATAATAATAATAATAATAATAATAATAATTATTATTATTATTATTATTATTATTACACAATTTTGTATATGTTACGGCCTGGTTGTAAAGGTATACACACTACATATTATCGCGTGTATGTGCATGACCTCAGTATTGTTGTTGTTGTTGTTGTTGTTTTAGGGTTTAACGCCATTTTTCAGCATACGATAGGCTATACATGGCGGCCAGTATTAATGGTGGAGGAAGAACCCGGCAAAACCCAGGAAAGAACCACGGACCCACGAGAAGCTACTGGCAAGCTTTCTCACATACCCACATTGGTTGAATCCGAGACTCGAACCTACGCAGATAGAGGTGAAATGGCAGTGATCCGTAACGGAAAGCGCTTTAGACCACTCGGCCACTCGGAGCTCCCGATGTGCTTTTGTACTTATATGACGTGGAAACCTCTTTATATGATGTGCTTTTCTCCTTATATGATGTGCGAAGTTCTTTATATGACGTGCTTTCGTCATTTGATCTGCAAATTTCTCTATATGCGGCACTTTCGTCCTTATATGATGTGCAACTTCCTTATATGCGGTGCTTTAGTCATTATATGATGTGCTAACTTCTTTATATGGGGTGCTTTCGTGACGGAAACCTTAGATTCGTAGAACAGCCCGACAGCGGTGTGTGTGTGTGTGTGTGTGTGTGTGTGTGTGCTATTCATTGAAAATTAACTTCCTGCTCGTAATCAAAGAGATTAATATGAAACATAAAATGTAATATGTTTGGATTACACCTTTTAATGGCTGCCATGTTGATTTTAAGTGACTTACAGTAAATTTTATGTCGTGTGATTGATGTAATTAATACATTTTACAGGAGATACTTACTCAAACAATAGACAATACCAACACGTAAAGTCAATGTTGAGCTCAAACAGTAGACAATATCAACACGTAAAGTCAATTTTTAGCTCAAACATAAGACAATACCAACACGTAAAGTCAATTTTTAGCTCAAACAATAGACAATAACAACACGTAAAGACAATGACTAGCTCAAACAATAGACAATACAAACACGTAAAGTCAGTGTTTAGTTCAAACAATAGAAAATACCAACACGTAAAGTCAATTTTTAGCTCAAACAATAGACAATACCAACACGTATAGTCAATGTATAGCTCAAACAATAGACAATAACAACACGTAAAGTCAATGTTTAGCTCAAACAGTAGACAATACAAACGCGTAAAGTCAATGTTTAGCTCAAACAATAGACAATACCAACACGTAAAGTCAATGTTTAGCTCAAACAGTATACAATATCAACACGTAAAGTCAATTTTTAGCTCAAACATAAGAAATACCAACACGTAAAGTCAATTTTTAGCTCAAACAATAGACAATACCAACACGTAAAGTCAATGTATAGCTCAAACAATAGACAATATCAACAAGTAAAGTCAATGTTTAGCTCAAACAATAGAAAATACCCACACGTATAGTCAATGTATAGCTCAAACAATAGACTATACCAACACGTGTAGTCAATGTCTAGCTCAAACAATAGACAATACCAACACGTAAAGTCAATGTTTAGCTCAAACAGTATACAATATCAACACGTAAAGTCAATTTTTAGCTCAAACATAAGACAATACCAACACGTAAAGTCAATTTTTAGCTCAAACAATAGACAATAACAACACGTAAAGTCAATGACTAGCTCAAACAATAGACAATATCAACAAGTAAAGTCAATGTTTAGCTCAAACAATAGAAAATACCCACACGTATAGTCAATGTATAGCTCAAACAATAGACTATACCAACACGTGTAGTCAATGTCTAGCTCAAACAATAGACAATACCAACACGTAAAGTCAATGTTTAGCTCAAACAGTATACAATATCAACACGTAAAGTCAATTTTTAGCTCAAACATAAGACAATACCAACACGTAAAGTCAATTTTTAGCTCAAACAATAGACAATAACAACACGTAAAGTCAATGACTAGCTCAAACAATAGACAATACAAACACGTAAAGTCAGTGTTTAGTTCAAACAATAGAAAATACCAACACGTAAAGTCAATTTTTAGCTCAAACAATAGACAATACCAACACGTATAGTCAATGTATAGCTCAAACAATAGACAATAACAACACGTAAAGTCAATGTTTAGCTCAAACAGTAGACAATACAAACGCGTAAAGTCAATGTTTAGCTCAAACAATAGACAATACCAACACGTAAAGTCAATGTTTAGCTCAAACAGTATACAATATCAACACGTAAAGTCAATTTTTAGCTCAAACATAAGAAATACCAACACGTAAAGTCAATTTTTAGCTCAAACAATAGACAATACCAACACGTAAAGTCAATGTCTAGCTCAAACAATAGACAATATCAACAAGTAAAGTCAATGTTTAGCTCAAACAATAGAAAATACCCACACGTAAAGTCAATTTTTAGCTCAAACAATAGACAATACCAACACGTATAGTCAATGTATAGCTCAAACAATAGACTATACCAACACGTGTAGTCAATGTCTAGCTCAAACAATAGACAATACCAACACGTAAAGTCAATGTTTAGCTCAAACAATAGACAATACCAACACGTAAAGTCAATGTTTAGCTCAAACAGTATACAATATCAACACGTAAAGTCAATTTTTAGCTCAAACAATAGACAATACCAACACGTAAAGTCAATGTCTAGCTCAAACACTAGACAATACCAACAATTAAAGTCAATTTTTAGCTCAAACAATAGACAATACCAACACGTATAGTCAATGTCTAGGTCAAACAACAGACAATACCAACACGTGAAGTCAATGTCTAGCTCAAACAATAGACAATATCAACACGTGTAGTCAATGTCTCGCTCAAACAATAGACAATACCAACACGTAAAGTCAATGTTTAGCTCAAACAATAGACATTACCAACACGTAAAGTCAATGTTTAGCTCAAACAATAGACATTACCAATACGCAAAGTCAATGTTTATCTCAAACAATAGACAATACCAACACGTAAAGTCAATGTTTAGCTCAAACAATAGACTATATCAGCACGTAAAGTCAACGTTTAGCTCAAACAATAGACAATACCAACACGTATAGTCAATGTTTATCTCAAACAATAGACAATCCCAACACGTAAAGTCAATGTTTAGCTCAAACAATAGCCAATGCCAACACGTAAAGTCAATTTTTAGCTCAAACAATAGACAATACCAAACACGTGTAGTCAATGTATAGCTCAAACAATAGACAATACCAACACATAAAGTCAATGTTTAGCTCAAACAATAGACAATACCAACACGTAAAGTCAATGTATAGCTCAAACAATAGACAATGCCAACACGTAAAGTCAATGTTTAGCTCAAACAATAGACAATATCAACACGTAAAGTCAATTTTTAGCTCAAGCAATAGACAATACCAACACGTGTAGTCAATGTCTAGCTCAAACAATAGACAATACCAACACGTAAAGTCAATGTTTAGCTCAAACAATAGAAAATGCCAACACGTAAAGTCAATTTTTAGCTCAAACAATAGACACTACCAACACGTATAGTCAATATCTAGCTCAAACAATAGACAATACCAACACGTAAAGTCAATGTCTAGCTCAAACAATAGACAATACCAACACGTAAAGTCAATGTCTAGCTCAAACAATAGACAATATCAACACGTAAAGTCAACGTTTAGTTCAAATAATAGACAATACCAACACGTATAGTCAATGTTTAGCTCAAACAATAGACAATCCCAACACGTATAGTCAATATCTAGCTCAAACAATAGACAATACCAACACGTATAGTCAATATCTAGCTCAAACAATAGACATTACCAATACGCAAAGTCAATGTTTAGCTCAAACAATAGACATTACCAATACGCAAAGTCAATGTTTAGCTCAAACAATAGACAATATCAACACGTAAAGTCAACGTTTAGTTCAAACAATAGACAATACCAACACATATAGTCAATGTTTATCTCAAACAATAGACAATCCCAACACGTAAAGTCAATGTTTAGCTCAAACAATAGACAATACCAACACGTATAGTCAATATTTAGCTCAAACAATAGACATTATCAACACGTAAAGTCAATGTTTAGCTCAAACAATAGACATCACCAATACGCAAAGTCAATGTTTAGCTCAAACAATAGACAATACCAACATGTAAAGTCAATGTTTAGCTCAAACAATAGACACTACCAACACGTATAGTCAATATCTAGCTCAAACAATAGACAATCCCAACACGTAAAGTCAATGTTTAACTCAAGCAATAGACATTACCAACACGTAAAGTCAATGTTTAGCTTCGCTTTACTTCTTCATCAGACTGAATTCAGATTGTTGTTTGTCATTAAATGCAATGAGAATATCTACATTTCTTCAGTAGATGTAAGGAAAGTTTTCGTGAGTAAAGTGGAATCATTGTTTTGTCACGATTGGCCCAAAATTATATAAAACGTTAGGATCTTCACTTTATCGATGGAATAGTGCAGCTGTTAATCCCACTGGCATAAAACAGAGAAAATCCATGAAAATGTAAGATGTTAGCTTTGAAAATACATAATAAAAATAAATGTTACGCGTTTCGAGTAGATATAAGGAAGTATTATGCAGATAATTATTAAACTTATAATATTTTATTGCCGAACCCATTGCACTGGAACTGAACATTTTATAATTTTATGAATTAACATATAAAAGTATGATACAAATTAAAATGCATATTACATTCTATAGTTGTTATTGGTCCTTTATGTATTTATCATATTAGTAAAGCAAATCACAATGCTGGTAGTGTTTTTAGTTTTTAATAATTAAATTCCATTTATAAATTGTGACGATATTGAAAACGTTGTACTGCAATATTTCACGTATGATGTCAGTGACCGACGTGGAAACGTTTTGTATTGTCATGAGGTTCGTAACATATGTCTTTGTATCTACTCTAAAAACGTAGACATCCCCTACATTCTGATAATACCCTACCAGTTTCATTTAATTACTACGAAATGAAACCTTCGCTGTGTACTCTTTGATTCAAGGATGTTTATTTGAACCCCATAAATAAAACAACATCGATATAATATGTATACATGTGAATGAAGAAATACATTAGTCAATGTCTCAAAACAAGGTTAGCAAGTAAATATACAGTTCAAGGGGGCCTTTTAAATCCACGTTACACTAACCACATTGACGTACTACCTCCATGCCGTGGGGCTTGCGGTAGTAGCTAATTATAGAAAAATATCATATTCCATACATTTTTTTACAGCCATTAAATGAAAACGATATGAAGATACTAATTATGATGATCATCATCATGATCATCTTCATCATCATCTTCATCATCATCATCATCACTGGCAGATTTTGCCTGATCTTTGTCTCGAGCTCCGGTCAGATTTTCGTAGTCGTAGACCTCAAGGACTTTGTGTAATAGTTTACTGTCCACAGTAATACCATATTCGACTAACACTTAGCCTGCTGCTTTCATTAGTTAGATGACAGAGAGCATCATCTTTACTGGGGTACATTCTCAACAACAGTGAGACGGTTTGATTTTGGACACCTGCCTTTCAGCTAATTGATCACGAGCTCCAGGTTTTGATCTGCCATTATAAATAGCTCTTTCCTATATCCCATCAGCTAAAGCAATCTTCAGACTGTTCCTATATGCCTCCTCATAAATTGTCAATGCATTGCTTTTCCGTCAATTTTCCATGTTCTTGTCCTGTGCTACGTCTGATGGTAATAATGTTTTCTTTCATCATGATGGGAAGACCCTCTTTCAGACCTAATCGAACAAAATTTGTCATGTTTTTTTCTCCTGTCTTATATGCACTTCGTAGGTTCCTTTTACGATCTCAACAGGCCTCTTCTTCTCCTCACAACCACAATCACCAGCATCGTGGACGTCAGTATTTTCGTTCTCGTCTTTTCCTCTTTTCTTTATATAGAATGATCTGTGTCAGTAAAGATGATAACAGAAATGTGAACGGATTGTGGATTCAATGATAAAAATTCGGTTGTCTCTATAATAATTATTTAGATGTACCTCAAGAAGAAGAAGAAGAAGAAGAAGAAGAAGAAGATGATGATGATGATGATGATGATGATGATGAAGATTAAGAAAAAGATGACGAACACACAAAGAGGAAGGAGGAACAGAAGGAGAAGGTCAGAAGAAGACAACAAGAAATAACTATAATTTTATTACGTGTTGCATCATCAAATAAAGTGAATGTGTTCGTTAATGAGAGACAACGGTCTCTAAGGGCGTAGCAAAACTGCATAAAATCATTACCGATATTTATGCTGACTTTGATGAATTCGTCAACAGCTCGTAAATCATATGATGACAATCATACAAGGGATACAAGCCACTTTATATGCAAATCAAGTTAAATGACAGCGGGGGAAACAATTTATCACACAACATACTAATACTAAATGCTCTTCCATTTTTGAGTGTATGGGTTATTCTTGAAATATATAATTTGATGCTGTAATTCTATGTTTAGCGAGTTTTTAGTACGTGTTAGTTTTTCTCCTGAATGTGTTTAGATTGATATATGTTATTCATTTATCAGCACTCTGCTACTAAACATCATCCGTGGTGGTATATTTAATATTTGTTTTCATCTTAAATCAAATTTGTATCAATGTCCTTTGAAATGAGTCATTTCAACGAAATGTAGACGCAATTTAGGCATAATGTGTTATGCATCAAAAGTATTTAAAACAAATTCTGACAGAATATTCAGGTCTTGGGGCTTATACGGCATTGTCCCAGAGAGAGCAGTATCAAGAGTCCCCCAAAGTCAACATCATGAAGAGCCTCTAAAAAATAACAGAATGAAGAGTCCTCACTGAAAACAGTATATAGTCCCCATAGAGAACTGGACGAAGAGTCCCTAAAGAAAGTATGATAACGGGTCTGCTAAGTGAAGAGTATGTAGAGTCACTAAAGATAACATTATCAAGAGTCCCCAAAGTGAAAATTATGAAGAATCGTCATAGTGAACGCAACGAGGAATCCCCAAAGAGAATGGATTATTAAATCAAAATTTAACACCAACAAAAAATAATTTATATGACATCTGCATGACTCGGACCTTTATATAAATATTCGACTCGAGCAAGCTTACGATTCTTAATAAACGTACACGCACCCTTTGAATAAACAGTTTTGTCCTCATTGTAAGATTCTCAAAATTGCGCTTTCTGAGAAATAGTTATCTTGGTATATACGGTATCCTCAAGGAAAAGTTAACGGCTTTTGAGAATTTTTTTTTCATGAATGAAGTTAAATTTATAAAGGGAAGGTTTATTTTTGTTGTGTGTTGTTGGTTTAGGTTAAATGCAGTTTTTCGAAGTATGATTGACTATATAGGACCAGAGGCGGCGTTATGTCTAGACTAGACCAATGTGCATTACGTGCGGCCTGTTTCAGCGTTTCCAATTTACCGAGAATATAGCTTGACGAATTCATAAGGATGACGTTAGGCCTGAAGCGCGGGGCCCCCTCAAGAGCGGGGCCTGGGGCGGTTGCCCCACTTGCCATCCCCAAACGCCGTTACTCTATAGGACAGCCAGTAAAACTGGTGGAGGAAGAACCCTGGGAAACCCCGGTCAGACTCCCAGACACACGGGAAGGTACTGGCAAGCTTATCACATAACCACATTAGCCGAACCCCAGACTCGAACCCACGGGGACAGAGGTGAGAAAGCAGTGATCGTAAAGGCGAGCTCTTTAGACAACTCGGCCGCCAGATGCCCGTGTGTGTGTGTGTGTGTGTGTAGGAACGGACAAACATATTGATTAATTGCCTCAACAATACAAGTTACGACTAATCTCTAGTGACGTATTTCTCTAATGAAATTGACTTCATTGTTAACGTTGAATGACGGGAAATGATTTATTACTCAGTTAATGTAATATTGTAAGAAAGATATACAATGTATTATATAAGTGACAACTGACTTTGGAGTTTTGCTCTTACGCTTCAGAATAATGTCGATGTGAAATTTATGGGGCTATAAATGTCGCCTAAATTATATTCGAACGACCATCGTAAGAGTCTCTTAAGTTACATCCATTCATCTTAAATGGCTGCATGTAAATAACTATCAAAAACGAGTACGACATGGTTGGTATAAATACGAATATAGATACTTAATGGCGAAATATTTTTAAATAAGGATATAGTTTTCATATATGAAAACTATATCCTTATTTAAAAATATCAGATTTCCCATCATGACTTGCGACGCTTGATTTTGTATGCCTTAAAACGTTATGCCTACATTAACAAAATGACTACGTTTTGAGCAGAATTAAATAGTATAAACTGTTTTCCATTTCAAACATGGAAATTAATATCTCATAAACAAAATTTGACCAGACGCCGTTCGCGTCTTTCTTGAGGTTGCTTTTCTTAGCTCCTTGACAGCAACGATTAACCCGTTGTTATGCATTGCTGAACCGGACATGCATTGTTTTAAGAAAAGGTTAAATAGTTTACAAAATTTTTAAAAAAAAATGTAATTTACTGCGGCAGATTAGATCAACCCAATCCTACCGTTTTCTTAAGTCATGCATATTTGTATGATGAGCCTATGAGAGTGAGGTGAATTTACGAAAAGGAGAATGCGGGTGAATGTGCTGTACCTGAGAGTGAGTTTAATCATTCGAACTTCCATTCTGGAGCAAGTTTGGTACATAGTGAAGAAAACAGTTTTCTTATATATATATATATATATATATATATATATATATATATATATATATATATATATATATATATATATATATATATATAATTTCATTAGACTTGTGATTGTAATTGCATTATTTTGTAAATGCATCGAACAATTCCACTGATCAAACAAAACCACGTGATCAGACCGAGCTACGTTTATTTCTCTATAAACTGTACGAAGAATTATTTAATACAAACGTATGTAAGTCATGAGCAAAGTAACCAATGTGAACACTGAAACATAAGGATACGCACTGCATGCCTTTAACGACAAATAAAAATGTTGGTGGGTTTATATTTTATTCTGTTAACTGATTAAATTGATTATGACAGAATAATCAAATGACCCGGTTTTTTTTCTTTCTTTCTAAAAATAAATCATTGGGAAGGGTGTAGATTTGATATAAATCTGGAAAAATATATTTCATGTACGCTAGGTCAAAGTCTGTTGTGCCACCAGTATTCTGTATGGAATTGTTGTCGGAACGGCCAGATTTGACATATTCGATAAATTTCATACATGGAGACATTGAAGACACTGACTCAACAGTACCTGATGTCCATTATGAAGTGAATAATAGTTCACAAGCTGAATTATCAAACCTTCCGAACAAACCAGCTAAAATTTAGTCACTTGCCAGTTTAACACCAGAATGAACACAAATTAAAACGAACAAAATCTGTCAAAGGGCAAGGATGCCCATGAATATAAACGAGTTAAACCTCTAGAAGAGTAACATCTCTTATGAATATCCATATTTCAGAGTTGGGAAACTCAAACTCTTACATGAATAACATTGGGGGCAACGTCACTTTCCCTGTGGCTGGTTACAAATGAAATTAAAACTATATGTAAAATGGATACAGGGATTGGAAAGAAGTGGATTCATTATAACAACTGGACACATATTCCTACAATGTAAGACGCCTCCTTGAAAGTTACGATGTGTGAGTTGGGCGGGTGGCATATAGACCCGCCCTTCGTAACCGTCAGGGTCGATGTCTTAGATTGTTTGACTATTGGACCCACATCACTATAAACGTTTACCGATAGTCTTAATTTCATTTGTAAATATTCCCTGTAGGTAGCCTAGCCAGCTAATGATCAAGACGAAAATAGATTTAAAGATATGAAAATTGGTTACTCACGATCCTGGAATATAATAAATCGGCTAAGTCGCATTAAATTCATGAATAAAAGCATCAGATCCAGGCGTCATTAGAATATCCAACAAAATTACACATCTTTTACTCTATTTTTTGAGCTTCTACTCAGAGCACATGTGCTAGTTTATATACAAAATATTAAGACCATGCTATGTTATGTTCAAAGATCGCCTACCATTGGTGGAATTATTTGGGTTGATGTTGGTGTAGAAATCATGTTTTTGAAAGAGAATCCTCTGTTCTATAAATAGCTACGTAGCTAAAGCCGTCAAGAAGAATTCTCACGCTTAAATAAGGGTCTAAAACTGATATAAATATGTTAATAAAGCAAATTAAAATAAAAGTATTCATAAAATTCTAAAGAAATGCAACTATAAAATTTTTATGATGTTTTGTTCTGCTTTTATCTTAGTATGAACTGTCAGTTGCCAACTTTCACAGCTTTCACTTTTTCCACGGCTAAGAGATCGACATTTATGATATCAGAGTATTAATATGAAGTTACTGTTTCAAGTGAAACATTGCCAGAGGTGAAATGTATGTCAGGTATTTTTTGACGTTTATGTTTTAGCGTTGAAATGTCAGATGGTGTAGTTACATAAAACTGTAGTCCTAGTCTTATTATCTGATACATTCCGAAATTTTATATTGTCGAGGTATCGCTATACAATTCGAGGTGACTTCCGCTGATTAGCTCATTTGAAAGTGTACATCATTATCATCACATATTAGGAGGGGGCTGATTTATACATGCATACATACATACATACATACATACATACATACATACATACATACATACAGACAGACAGACAAATATTGGGGCCATTCGGATTCTCGCACTTTTATTTGCTGATACCGCAACAATCTCACCATTTATAGTCAGGCGAGGAAAAGACTAATTTTGCCTATTTAAGGAAGGATTCATGTTACGAAACTAATATTCACATGGGAAAAGGTACACTAAAAACTGGAGAACGGTAAGAGTTTCCCCGCAAGTCAGGTCATCCAATATTTTTTATGCGAGTTCAAGATTCAAACATATGTCTTTACCGTAAACCTCTTATTAAGCATTCTTTGCTACATGTATGTATGTACTTCTGCAATGTACAAACATCACATATAACTTTTTATTCCTGTCTCAGTTTAGAAAATTTATCAAAAACATTTAATTCCGTGTAAAGATTGGTTGAAATTCGTAGTAGATTGTAATCACTTTTTATTACTAAACGATCTTTCGCAGTGCAGAATTAAAGATTCAAACAAAATTGTCTTTGTGTCATGTCTTAAATCCATGTGTTTACTTGATACGTGTCACTTTCATCATCATTTTTGTTTTTTATTCTTACATGCAGTGAAGAAAAGGTTATTTAAAATAATAAATGCATCTCAAATTCACGAAGTAATTCTGGTTCCCAAATTAACAAATGTTGTAGAAAATATATCATAATGTAGTCTGCAAACTTTGATGAATGTATACCCACACCCATGTAATATAATTAAAACAGTTGACATGAACAAAACGACTAAATATTATCACGAGTCAAGAATAATGAAACACCTTTCTGACAGGTGATAACATGCAGGAACACGTAGAAAATACATTAAACAGCGACTCCTCTTCTTCACTGGCGGCTACAAGATGAAAGATACAAAAGTTAATCTTCACATAAATAGCAGGTGCGTTGACAGTATTTTATTAAAAATATCGAAAACTAGCAATATTTTTTCTTGTAATGCGGAAAATCTGATCTAGCCGAAACGTTAAGGTTGGATATGTGAGCATGCCAGCAAGTCAGGAAAGAACGACAACTTCCACTGAATCAGCGTGGTGTGAGAAATTTAAAACGTATGTATGCACGTGAGAAAACTAATTAGATGGCAAGAAAATTAGAGTCAGGAAATTATGTTGTTAATATAAAGACACTTTATAACATTTGTCCATCCCAGTAAGCTCAAGTGATCAACGTCTGTGTTAAATCGCGATTTGGAAAAGAAGGGTACACTTCGAGGCTACTAAACGGTTTAGTTGATGTAGATGTAAGCAAGGTGGTATGGCGAGAGGTGTCACTCAACACTTGCAAATTTTGCATTGCCCTTTTATTTCCATTGGTTTTGACCAGAATTTTCTTTCACAGTTGTATCATTTCAATCCATTTTGGTAAAAACGAAATTGAAAATACATGTAAAGCTACATCTTTTGTTTTTAAATTTAACGAGGGCATGTTTCTTATTGATCGTGAAATTGCTCATTATCCCAACATCAAAGGAAAAAGTCAAGAAAGTAGACCTTGATCTTATGTACCTAAACTTATTTTATTTTTTACTAGGCTCTAGTAAGACATGTGATTATCACACCGAGGTCAAATACGAATTAACGTCAGATGATTTTACGATTGCATGCAAGCCTAATAATAATTCCTTTCCTGATTTGTGAACGATGTACGAGTTTCCTTAAACTGCACACGAACGCATAATCGGAGGGCTTCGAAAAACTGTACAATAGTATACACCATCCCATTGTCATACACTATAGATAAAGATTCCCGCTGCAATATTATTAAACTACAGTAGGTCATGTTTCGAGTCCCAACATTTTGAAAATTAATTTTCATCTTCACTTCCATGCTATAAATAATACCACGTTTGACTTGAAAAACAACAAAACAACGATTCCATTATCAGTTACAAAGAATCCAAACCATTCACACAAATCAGCCTTGGATGTAACAAGGATGCCCTAGTGGGCCGAGTGGTCTAAATAGCTCACCTTTACACATCACACACACACACACACACACACACACACACACACACTACCCCCCACCACCCCCACACACATCGCAAATCCATCCGAAATCTATATTTCGGTACAATAGTCATTTGCATCTGGTAGTTTTAACGGACTGGGCAAATCGAAATATATTAAGCTAAGGCAAATTCTAATGCTGCTTTCACCAATCGATTTCAAGTAGTCATCATCTGTTTCATTGCCAGGTCATTTCCAGTCATCCTCTTCTCTTTCATCACCAGGTCGTTTCCAGTTGTGATCATCTGTTGCGTCACTTCATAGTTGCCAGTTAATATATTCAACCCTGCAGCAAGATATTACTCACCGCCTTGTGTTTCCATGCACATATCGTTCCCAACAGGAGAAAGAGAGTAAAAAATATGTAAGTGTGTGTGTGTGTGTGTGTGTGTGTGTGTGTGTGTGTCGGAGACTTATTTAATCCATCGTATGAAGTGTGGAATATGACATTACATTGGTAGGTTGGAATTTCTGGGCTGGAAAGAGGCATTGCCGAGTTCATTGAAACAACATCTGATCCCATGTATGGAATATCCCTAGCCGGCATTACCTGGTGTGATGGTTTAATTATTCACCAGGAATGGCGTTGGACAAAGAAAACTGAGTATCATAGCCATCTTCAGAAATTGATAGCTTTATCTATTTTTGCAATATTTATGCCATTAGAAAAGCATACAAAATGTTGGTTTACAACATAACGTTTGATGAGAACAAAATAAGTATTTACAGACTGAACTGTCCAGATTATTTGTTCATTGCTGGAAACGCATGAAATTTAGTAGACCTTGATGAAGTCATACCAATAGTGACGCTTTCCACAGTATCAATGAGTCTTTCACGTGCGAAACGACCAGAACGTCATCTGTCTCTTCCGTAGAATCTTAATACTACCTGGGATGAAAAAGGCGGTCAATTTGAGCTAACCTCGCAGCATTGGTTGCTATTACGTTATGCAAACTTTGATGACGTCACGACCACTATATCATATGTATAGGTTACTGTATTTGTATGGGAAAATATGAATGAGTTGTTCGGATCTAAATACTGCACGAACTTGGGAGTGCAGTATATCAATCCGACAAATGCAATATGCTTTTTATTATACTCTCATTTTCTTATTCTACCTAAGGCTTAATTATATTAACAAAATACACTACAAGAAACAAAGTTACCGAATCTATGCCGTATTCCAAACTAAATACACACGCGCAGATTCATCATTACACAACAACAACATTATTACTGCGCACATAACTCCGTCCAGATAAATTTTAACTTAGTCGCGCACTCAACATAATTTTCGAAAGAAAATGGCGTGTCTACTTAAAATTGAAATCTGGTGTCATATTGTGAATGAATGCGCATTGCGACAACTTTTCCATTTGATCTGGAATGAATAGATGTTGGTAATTTTTTTTCGATTCAACGAAATTTCGTGATTATGGACTGGATTTATATGTGACCATTCCACATGAAATACATCGGATTGAAGAAGCTAAGGAGAAGCGTGTTGACATCTGCAAATGTGTTTCTGTTTATGTCATTGAATGTTTGAAATCATAATGTGGGAAAAATATGAAGTCTTTCAATTGCTATTATATAAAAAAACGCTATGGAATTTAATGCTTATTTCATTCTGAGTGCAGTAAGGAGGATATAATTGCACTTATATTTGTAATTACAGTACAATTTCGAAATGTGTGATAAGATTGAGAACCTATGACATGGTTCATGTAATTCGGATTTGCAGAACTAAGAAAGTACATTTTTAGGAAATTCAGAATGTAAAACTGTAAGTATATTTGTTTTGCCATTCTTATTACCAGGTAAAGAAGACAGTTTATCCATTGTCACTTGTGTGTTATTTTTAAGGACCTTTCTGACGTCATCTGTATTGCTACCCTAAATCCGAAACATTGTATCAAAAAGGTTAACGCGGAATGTGCCAAAACAGCTGGCATGTGGCAGTCCACAAAACATCAACAAATTTAATCAACCAAAACGTGAGGAGCCGAAAAATTCCAAGAAGCAATGTACGAACTGTGATTCAAAAGAAAATAATGTTTCCAGGTATCCATTTTTGTCTTGTTTTTTATTTCTTTCTTGTTGTTTTTCTACACAGGTAGTGATAAGTAATGAATTCAGTCCTGGCCTTTTGCTTGAAAATGACTGACAAGTAACCTTTCTTTCGTTTCGTCACCGCACTCTGAGCCAAGGGAGCCTCGATGTGATGGATCTCTAGAGTCATCAATGGAGGAGAGGAATGATCACGCAAATCTTTTTATACCACTGATGCAACACGGCTTCTTCCGAGGAGAGACTCCAAGCTTCGTCCAGATATTCGTCCAACTTTTCTTCTTGACTCAGCATCAGACGTTTATCTTGTTGAATTTGACTTGGATGATCGGTTTGATATCATCGAGTTATTTCTTGATCAGTTCCGTAATTTTTCTGCCAGGTGTTTGGCAAAACAGAAGACTAAATGTTGTTCTTGTTCTGGCCATCTGGACTACATGACTATGTCCTTTTCGTCTTTGTCTTGGGATTCTTCTTCCACGGTATCCGCCCATTCTATTTCCATAGATTTTCCACTGTTGAAAGAGGGATAACAGTCTACCATAGCTTCTAATAGTCTAGAACGACTTCTCGAAAACTGTTGATTTCTATGATAGTATCAAAATCGGCATACAGGATGACGTTCACCGTGTTGTTTACGGGTATTGGCTTTGCAAACTAAAGTTCCACACGAATCTGTCCTGATTTTATAGGGTGGAATATCCCTCGTCGCTTCCTTGGTCTGGGGTGAAATCAAAGACATACAAAGAGTAACCTTCTGCACCATCCTCGTACATAATACCATGACTAATGTTGGTTCCTAACTGTCCCGTGGCTTCGTACAGGCACAAGTACGATCTCAAGTAATTCTTCTCGTCACTAAAGTCAGGTTCGAAAGGTCTGGTACACAAGGTTTAGCCATCTCGACTGACTTCGATCTTGGACGCATTGTAGGGCTGAAACTCAAAAGGATTTTCCTCGAAGGCTCCATTGAAATCTGTATTTTTGACGATACCAATGCTCAAACGTTTGGGGATCGGCCCTTGGAAGAGATGATCTTCGATCATGGATTTACATCCAGCTGGAATTGTGAACGTTTTCACTAACACGCGTCGTATCGGATACTTGGCGGTCGTTCTGATCAAAGTGTGACTGATGTCGTTTCCCACTTAAGGTAACACTTCCACGCATCGTACGTAGAGTCTTGTTTTTGGATGATGGTTTTGTAATAGGTAGACTCAGCTTTCAAATAGAAAGCGGCACTACTACGATTCAGCCTCATGCGAACATCAAAACCGTTCAGCAAATACTTCTCCTGCAACCACATGTCTAAATACAAACGATCCATCAGTTCTAAATTTTATTGTAGAATCACTCTGATCGCAAGGGACAGCATCGCACTCCACTTGAGAATCACGGACCTTGAGTGATGTCTGTTTAAAAGGATTCATCTTTCTCGCTTGGTCTTGGTACTTACAATTAACTATCGGTCTTGGACGTTGTCTCTTTTTATATGCTGACTAATAGCAATGTGACCATACGGTAAAGTGAAGTGGTTGGGAAGCCACACTCGCTTCAGGTACACGATTTGATACAGTTTTTCCAAAGACCGACTGACGACTTGGTGATTTGGCAAACGTGGTCACTCTAAAATTTCCATCCTGTCCAGATTGCGAGGCTTCTTTCAAATACGCCAAAGTTCACCACTCGCCTGTCCGATAATCCTTTCAATTTACATTCCATGTGCACTTTTCCTTGTTTGTCCCGGTATTCGTAGCCTTGATGTTTAGGACCACGACTAGCACAACTTAGAATCTTGTCGTCCGGGTGTTCGTCTGTCTAGGCTCCTAAGCGGTCTCTTTCGATGCCAGGGTGACGTCGACCCAGGCGATCGATGCAGATGCAACTGTCCATGTCAAAGTACATGACGCAATCACCTAACAGTTCTAAAGCTTTTAAGCGAGCATGGGCTCTCACGTAAGCCGCAATGATGACATTTCCAAATTCGTCAGCTTCTACAAAGTCCAGCTCTTCTTCGTAATTGATTAGGATCAAGTCCTCACGAACGACTTCCACGTGTTTCATGTATTTAGTTTTGTCGTGAATCATCTTGAAGTACCGGGAAGGTTCTGTCAAATAGTCTGTCTTGGGTAAACACGGTCGTTGTGCCATTTTGCCCCACAAGCAATTTAACATCACTTTGGCAAACGATAGCCTTCCTTATTTTTATCGAGATGGTCAAAGGTAAAGCCTTCTTGCTCGCAATCTTACTATGAATTTCATTTGGTCTTCGGGAGTGTGGCACCACGAATAATGGCCGCTGTCTTCTTGTTTCAGTTTCAAAAAGGCACCCACGTAGTCTGCGAAAATACCTTCCTGAGTCTCGTCGCCCTTGTTGTATTTTTGTGTTTTTTGAAAGTGGTAAAATTCGTACACTTCTAACAGTTGGTATCCCAGGTCCAGAGCTTTGAACAATTTCATGCTGACCCACGTTTCCGTCAATTGGCGTTTTCCTGGGTATGCTGGCAAGGTAGGTCTTGGTTACATGTTTCGGCACAAGTACGGCACAAGAGAAACATTAATTTTCCTTGGCAATCGTCTGGTAAAACGGGATGGAACAAGTCCGTGGGAGGCAAGACTTTGCACTTGATCAGTCCTTTTTATTGTCGAACGTTGTCCAGGTCCATGTGTTCCGTTAGCAATTGTGCGTGCCCTGCATGAGCGCGACAAGGATACAGCGAACACACGTTCAAGTTTTTGATTTCTTCTCCTTTTTGGTTGTCGGCTTTGTACAACAAACACGTGGTATTTGTCCTTCCTCCGTACAAACTGTCTAGCGGATTCAGTGGGTCCACCAACTTGTAACTTTCCACGATGCGTTTAAACTCAGGATCGGTTTTCAAACGGTGAACGCACTCATGTTTCCACATTTCCACCACTTGGCATCCTTGCTATTCTTACTTCAAGCGCCTCTGACAAGTGGCCTCGTACAAGTCTTCCATGTCCGTTGTAAAAACTGATTTTTAGTGTCACGTTCAGGGTAACAGAGGGGACATCCGTGAAATAAGCAACCGTTAAACTCGTACACGATCTTGGGGTTTTCTAAGTCCCAACCATCCGCTAAACACGTACCAATGGTTCTTTCGCCTCCTCCGCTGCGGGAATGTTGCATCCATTTGTCTTCCTTGTCGCAAGTAATGTAGCCAGCGTAGGGCTTTGACCGAATACTAACGTTTGACAAAGTTGGTCGTTTGAGGGCTGATGACAGTCAGGGTGTTTTCGAGCATGAGTCATTGGCGGTTCACTAAGGAACACGCTTTGGCAATGGTGAGGCTTCTTTCAAAGGATCTATCCCTCCATGAACTGTTCTCTATATTTTCCACATCAACGCCTTAAAATGTCCACGTCAGAACGAGAATACTTTAACATTTCTTCCTGAAAGTCCAAGGGGTACGAGGCGTGAGCCTGGTACCAAGCGTAGAAAGCTTGGTACGCATGTTGTCGGGTTCGTATTCGTGAGGATCAGGGAAATGGAGTAGAACGACATGCTGATTGGCTTCGGTATTGAAAAAGTGAGGAAAATAGCTTTTTACCATTTCTGTCATTTCATACGTTTTAGGCATTCGACTCAAAGGCATGGCCAAGTAGCTCATCGAATCTTTAAACTGTACCTGTCCCACTTGCATGGAAATGATTTTGGCTTCGTTCAGAGTGACTTTCGGACGTTCGTTACATTGTTCCGTATAGTATCTTAGAAGTACATATCCACAGTATCGCGAGAAATTGTGGGTCATCACCGTGGCATGGCGATGATAATCTCCGTAACGTTCGATGTCCTCTTGGCTCCATGTCTCGTCAATGGCATTTAAAATAGATCGGGCGAAATCGGCCAGCGTGTTTGGTCGTCGAAAGATTTTTTCACGTCCTCCAGGAATTTTGCTGAAGTGAAGGCAATTACTAAAGATAGGTTCTTGGATGCAAATCTCGCACGCACGATGAGCCACGCAGAAATTATGACTGTGAAAACCATTCTCTTGCATGCATTCGAAATCGAAAAAGATGAAATTGCCTTTCTTCTGGTTATTGTCTTCATCTTGATGTTTGGAATTGTAATTTTGAATGTAGCATTCGTGCTTCAAGTCCACAATTTGGCGACAAATGTGACATCGTTTCTTTCCTCGACAAATGTGTCACTTAGTATTATTGATACGCATGCCTTGTCCACACGTAGGGCACACTCTCAGGAGTTGACAAGCACTTTTCTGCTATGAAACTTGTGTCTTCAGATGTTGTTGGTAACAAGTCGGGCTGACAATAGTTCGTTGGCGAGCAGGGCAATGCAATCGTTCTTGTCCTTCGTCCAGACAGGGTTGATAGACCAAACATCACTCACAATTCGATCCACAATGCTTGTGTTGCTCTCGATTGTTATAGCCATAGTCACATTTCTCACAGTAGAAACCGTATCCCAGGAATCCAGTGATATTGGTGCTGACATCGAAATGTTCATCGTGATAATAGACGTGAATGCATTTTCCGTCTTTGAAATCTTTCCATTGAAACAATAGAGGTCCGCATACTTCGTAAGCTATGACATGTTGCAATTTTTGCATTCGAGGTATGCCACATAGTGTGTCTTTGGATTGCCCTACTTGCTGTAACAGGAGTTCTGCTTGTCTTTGTTGTTTGGCTCTGTTCGATTTTCGAATGTTCTCGTAGGTTCTTTTTCATTCTGCCATGTCGTTCTTGTCGGCATACATTCGTCCCATCACGATGGCACGTACTAATCACATCTGGTCTTGAGTGTTGTTAATCTGAACGAGGTTTATATTGGTGCTGGAAGTTCGTCCACCAATAACATTTTTCTGCGTTATCCGGTCAATTTGGGGAGAGAAACTTGGGTCATGAACAGTGTCGCTTTTCCATCGGTGATATGAAACTTATCGAAAGATTGTTGCATGTGTCGAATCATGTCGATGACTTTCGAAGTTGTCAATTCAGCTGAGCTGCTACACTCGATCCAAACGGGGGATTTCCGACTGGCGTGATGAATGGAAAATCTCAAGCGATCGTCTGCTTTCCCCAGCGGTACGTTGGACTTGAAATCTTAAAACTTCACCGTGTAAGTGTCAGCCGTCGTTCTAAAGTTTCTACAGGAGCGCTTTTTCGTCTCTTAAATGTGATAGTACTTTTCAGAGTTTACTAATGGTGGTGATTTTTGGTGGTGTGTAGACTCTCTGGGTCTGGAATCTGGCTATCTCGTGTCATCTTCAAAATCACTGGCATGAGGCAAGACTTCAGCTATTGTACGAGGTGCTAATCATGTTTCTGACTCTTACTTTCTTCTCCCATCTCCACGACATGATGCGATCGTTTCTTCTTGACAGCGAAAAGTCAAATGGCCACATTTTAAACGCCATGGGTCACTTTATATCCATGTCAGACCAGCTTATATATAAAGGATGTGTGTCTCTCCTTTCAATATTCATTTCACTCTCAAACTGAGCAGAACGATGGAAGAGCCCACACAGAACGAACTTCTGATAAAACATTTACATGGTTCATAAGAAATTTTTCTTCATACAAGCAGACGCACTACTCACCCTCCTTTCGAGATAAAAGTCAAGATACTTGTCATATCTGTAAGAAGAAAGGGCATTGCACTGCAGAGTGTCCAGACCGTCAACAAAGCAAGACAGGTGTCAGAAGATAAAAACTTCAAGAAACATGTTATCATTGTCAAGAGAAAGGACATTTGTCTTCAGAATGTCATAAGAAACAGCATGAGCAAGAGGAAGAGAGGGGTTCCGAACAGGAAGATCAGGTACCCTCCCCCAAGGAAGAACTCAGACACGTCCAGAAAGAGGAAACAGAGAAGAAAGGAAAACGAGCAGAACGTGAGAAAGAAGAGGAGGAAAAACCTGTAAAAGTAAAGAAATTAAAAAAACAGAGAGTGAACAAAGACACAGAAGAAGTCAATGAACTTTTTAAGGTGTTTTGTTGTGTTGTGAATTGGATTGTACAATTTGTACCAAAATAGACCAGACAGAAAACGTAAGTGTCTCTTGGTTTTGATTTTTTAGAATATGGATCTACACTCACACACTCACTCCTCACACAGTACATTATGGGCACAAAAGGGATTTTGAGTTTTAATTGATTTTGGCAATTGAAATGCTATCTCTTTTCAAGAGAAGTAGATGGCCCTCAAAAAGGACCTTTGGGTCTTTGTTTGTTGAAAAATAAACTCAGTAACGGGGCGCATTCGGCTTTAACTACTTTAAGCATTTGCCACGACCAAGACCTACTTCTGGACTGGCTCCTGTCGGCGATGATTTGGTAGAAATTAGTAGAGGTGTGTATCTCAGGAGTAGTAACAGGGTTGGGATGTTTGGCTCGGGAATGTCTTTTTCTCTTGGATCGTAATATTGAAGTCCCTCAGGAAGGTCTTTTTCTCTTGGGTCGTAATACTGAAGTCTGATACATTTGTTTCAGGCTCCTTAACTCTGCTAAAATGTCTAAGAGTACCGTTACCGTTTGGCTTTCAACATTCTCCTTCTCTCCGAGACCTTGTTTCTACTCTGCTGATTCTTCCTGTCGTTTCCTTCTTGCATCGTCTTCTTCTCGCTATTGTGTTGAAGGAGAAAACTTGTTTTGCTTATTTCTGCTGCTTTAAAAATTTATCCAATTCTTCTTTCTGTCTTTGTTTAAAACCCTCGACCTGTGATAAAAAAAGGAGAAGGTAGCGAAAGTGCTGGTAGCGGAACAAAGTTTTGAGAAGAAAAAAGAAAATCACTAAATCCCATTTAAAATCGACCTCTTCTGGAAGTAGGTCTGTGTTGACTTTGGTAGCCGCTGCTATGCCATCGCTTCTCGTAACCACGGCCGGTGCACCCCAATTCAATGTCTTCTTATGTCCCGTCATGTTTGAAAACTCTGTCGCATGGATTGACTACGCACATACGCTAGCGCACCCATGAAGCGACTGTCACGTCCGAAACCACTTTCTTCAGATTTGGAAGACAGGCTCCGCCCTGTGACTGTATTTTGTAACGCGTGTTTGGATTGATGAAGAAAACTCAATCGATCCGCTCTTTCACTATAAATAATCCCGTCTATTTCATTCCCTTCACCTGTTCTCGTCACAAAATGTGGACTAACGTTGAATTGTCTACACTCGTATCGTCGATGCTGTTCCGTACTGACTTACCCATATATATGAAATCGCCATGGACAATTATCCGGATCACGGATACAAGTGTTTGGAAAAGAAGATATTATTTGGAGAGACAAGGATGTTTGAAAAGAGACATTATCTACGGACCAGACGTCAGAAGAAGCTTGAGTAAGAGAAAAAGACCTATGCGTTGACCTCTTTGTTAACGGAATGATGTTAACAAAAAAAACAAAGGCCCCTTTTAAGGCCACTCATATGCCTCGAAAAGATTTGCTTTTTGCCTAAAAATGTTTTTATTTGGTTGTATAATTGTTTATGTTATATATGCTGTCTGTTGTATGTGTTATCTATGTCTCTGTCCCGCCAGCCCTGTTCCCGCCAAGCGTTCTATGTTTTTTTCGCCGCATTTTGGTCGATTGAGGTCAGCTCCTTGCTACATTGTTGCTAATAGTCAGTACCGTGACGTCACCACACCCGTTTGGTTCCTATTGTTCCTAGATATTCCCAATATGTTGTCCCTCTATAGTCCCACCCTTGTTAAAATTCCACATGTTAAATTCCCATTGTCCCCAAATCGTACCTGGACCTATTTGACTGGGATTTCCATTTTCCCCAAGTTGTCCCCTGTTACTACTTCCAATGGACAACTCACGTCATCGTGTTAAGTAGCGCACGAAAGGGCTAATGTTGGTACACTCTGCACCTGATTTGTCTTATTGCCGTCAATTTTGTGAGGTTCATGTTATTCCGTTTCCTACAGATTGTCATTAACACTAGAGAAAAATAATCGTACAGACCAACCTGATATACAATAGAATGCCTGTTCACAGATTCGAAAACGGTAGTACTGACAAGTCATCGACGTTTCATTCAAACAGTTGTAATGCTACCTTTAAAAAAGAAACATGTCTGGTATCATTTGACGAAATACACAACACATTAGATGAATTATTTCGTCTCTCTGAGTGGCATCAATTTTTGACTGCCTGGTTCATTGACTATACCAGATAGTTTGGATGTTAACATGCGCAGATTTTCATTTGTAAAGAAACAATGCATCCTGCAAAGAAACTACTACCTTAGGAGAGCAACCAATCATATCTGCAAAAAGCATGGATCAAACCCGCCACAGCAACAGCGTGAAATAAGCAGCAAATCAAATTATGACCAAGGCAGTTTCAATCAGTCCTAACTGTAATGAAATCTAATTAACATTACTATAAAGCATTTGAACTGTCTGCTGAGTTAGGAAGCAAAATTCATATCTTGGCTATGAATATATGTATCCTAAGGCAGACAATGAATGAAAGATAATTGTTTAAGACACGTGTCGAATAGATGGATCAAACACAGACCAAAGTAGTCTCAAGCAACAACTAACCTGCGCTATCTAATTAACTGTAATATTAAAAGCACTTGAGTTGTCTGTTGAGACTGCCAACACTGCAGGACTTTGAATTCTGAGTTAGACTAAAAATGAAATATGACTGAACAAAAATTCCACTCCGAGGTGTTGGTTCCTTTGATTGTAAATCTCATGCCGGGCATTGTGAAACATTTACTTCATGTATCATGATGACATAAGATAAATATAGATGACAGTCAATTACACAGGCCACACAACCAAGTAATGTAGGTAAATAATTTAATTACTTGTAACATTTGTATTCCAGGTATTCTTAATAAGTTTATTAACTACACCTATTTTACCTGTTATATCTGTGTCATTCGGAATGACGTTTCTCTGGCGTTCTTGCTGCAAAAATATTAAAGTCATATGAACACAAATATTGTGCGTCTTGAACGGCAGTAATAAATTCAGCAGAAAGTATCAAATAATGTAGGTTTATGCCTAAAATTAATGTTACTAGCAAATGTCATTTCACGTTTTTAAATAAATTTTCGAGATAAATAAAAAAAAAGCATTTTCAATTTTATGTCCGGGTCTAAAGGCAGATAAAATACTTCGGTTATTTGAAAAGTTCTGGATATTTTGTTAAAACATTTTGTTTCTTTGAACCTGACGATAAATATAAGACTATTGCGAAACAAAATAATGTTCTATACAGTGACGTACAGCTGCACGTACACCCTGAAACTGCGTGTGAGGAAACATAGGTAAATCGGTTATTTAAAAATGCCGAAGAAAGAGAATAACGAAAGCAAAAGAGCATAGAGCATACTGTAAAACGGGACACTCTTAGGTTTTTCTCCGACTGATATCACGGCCGATTTGGACAAAGTAAATAGATGTAATTCTCTGTCAAATCCTACAATTATGAGGTGGGTTCATCGTTTAAAAACCGCTACGAATCTATGGAAGATGACCCACGTTCTGGAAGACCTTTGTCTGCGATTGTTGAGCAGAACGTGATTACTGCAAACTACAGAGATGATCGATACACATTGGAATATATTTTTTATTATCACGGGCATTAATTCGGTTATAATGTTTTCAATATATTGAAGAAACATTTGAAGCTCAGATAGGTTTGTGCAAGCTGGGTCTAGCGTTTGTTGACGGCTGATCAAACACGGGTTGAAATGGCCAAACAGCTCCTGGCCAAATATCAAAAGAGTTGAAACGGCCAAACAGTTACTGGCCAAATAGCAAAAGAGTAATCAGAGGTATTTGAATAGATTGTCACTGGTGATAAAACATGAATTCGCTCCTTCGAACCCAAAGAAAAGAAAAGAAAAAGAAAATTCGTATCGGAGAAAACAGCGGAAACCACAAATCGCTCGACATAGGTGAACTGTCAAAACATTTTATACGCATTTTTGTCGATGTCAAAGGTAACGCCTCCAAGTATTACCAAAAGTCTTGGAACATAACCGAGCAATTAGTTCGCGAACCGGTACACGAGACATCCAAACTCCATGGCATAAATTCAGATTTCATGGCAGACTTCCTGGATGAATACTAGACACATCCTCCACGTAGCCCTGATTTAGTTCCACATGCTTTCCGGCTGAATATCATTATCAAAAATTCAGGGCCGGTGGGGAGATGGGGGCAGGCCATTGGATAGCTGCTATGCGATTCGAAGTACAGTTTTTCAGCGTATGAAAGTAAATATGAAATGGCATTTAATAATATAAAACTTCACAAATCAGACTGAGAACGTGTGTACAGGTGAACGGCGAGTACATTATTGGGCGGCACTGATGTATTGTTTACTAATGAAGAACATATTTGTAGAGACCACCTTTATTTACAACTTATTAAATACCCCTCTTGTCATGTACTGTGTAAACAATACAAGTATGAAGCATAGCAATTTGTATAGTATTATCTACTGCCGCAGGCATAAATAATCAAAAAGGGAGGAAGAGGATTATAATTGTTGACAGTATTAACATCAATGAAATGCGGTGGGTGGGTCTTTTTGGTTTTACTTTATATATATGCATTGAATGTGATATACTTGCAGACATATAGCAATAAAATGTATATAGTACATGAACATAATACCAGTCTACCTAGCACGGTTAAGTCAAATGTACGGATATAGAGTGGTAATTAAAACACTCGTTACTTGTGCAAATGTCCAGGACCAGATTGGTTCCATGACATTTATTTGTATTATATACAGTACTTCTGTCTACCACGCCTCCCAGATTATTGCTTATCATAAATTGGAATTTTGAACACAGGTGGCCACAATGAACATTTGACTTTTAAGATGACTCTGCGCGTAGGCGTTTTTTAAATTTTTTGGGCGAGCCGGGATCTTATGAATCTTTGAATTCAGCCAATCAAACGTAACATTAAATGAATGAAAAGAGTAAACTCTGTTGTGATTCGCTGTCTCAAAATCTCAAACTCGGGCGTTTTATGATTCCCTGCTTTGGAGCAGATGCCTTCTTTGATTGATCTAGATTCCATGGCATTTCTTGCTCAAAGATAAACAAGAACAGATTAACATAAATTCCAAGTTTATCACGACTAATTTAGTATTTATGTTTGATGTTTGAAATGACACCAAATTATTATGAGAATAGGAATTTAAATTAACAAGTATTTGTTTATTAAAGTAAGTAGGTGCGAACAGCTGGAGAGATAAATGGATGTGTGGCTGGATGCATAGGATCGATTTATTTATCTGTCGGTCTGTCCGTCTTTTATGTAGAAAGTCACTGACGATACATTTATCTGATTATTATTAGTGTTCTGTGATACATTAACATTCTGGTTTGTTACATAGACTTGGGTTTATCCCAACGAGGCATAGCTGCCTTATGATACTAGTGGTTCTCCTAAGCATATTCAGGAATAACAAACGCAGACACATTCTGTGCCTGTAATTCTTTCAGTCACTCTAAGGGTCAATGAAATAGCTTCCATTAATGCACTATTATACTTCATTAGGTATAAAAGTAGGAAAATGGACACTATTTACGAAACCGCATCAATTTGTCCTCACCTTAAACGACAAGCTTTCCTTTCAACCAGCCAGCCATCTTCCTCTACCCATTCTTCCATATAGCCAATCATCCCTATACATACCCCTTCATCGACTGGGGCTTTTACTGCCAAATTTCTTGTGGTACAGTCATTCCTAACCTACAGTGATGTGGGAGTGGGGGGAAAGTTTGGGGGCTGGGATGGGATGGATTGGTTGGTTTTCCACCGTAAACAATAAAGAATCAACTATTTAAATTTCTACACTGAAATGTGCGTTTTGTTTGCAGGCGATCTTAAGACGCATTGCTACAAGTTCCAGTATTTTCTCAGAATGTTATCAATGACAGACCCATTAAGAGTCTCAGTGATATTTATATGTTACTTTTGCATGAAAAATGGGGGAGTGTAACCGAGTCAATGATGCTCAGTATGTGATCAACGAAACCTTGGGCTAAATAATTTACTACACATTTAATATACCGAATCCGCGACACCTGTGATCCGGATCTAATACCTTGAGCGGATATCCAATCAGCGACCATTCTAATTGATATCTAAAGCGTGGGTTCATATGTTATTGTTTGTTAACGGAAGGGAGAAGAAGTAAATACCGATAATTAAACACTACTAAATACCTGCCAACCATCCATCAAACTGATACATATCGTCTGGTGACGATAACAATATTGCATATTTGGCACTTTTGAACATTTCAATCGTACAAAACATTCCCAGCCTGGACATAAAAGTAATAGAATGGAAAATCTGAACACGATTCTATTACCATCCATATACATTCATACATCCACGCTTTATAATAGCAAAACTTGGGACACAGGTTTAATTTCATAGACTAGAAACACATGGTTCCGTTCCTTGTTTTCTTAAATGCGTTAAAATGATAAAAATATAAACCCCGTCTATTCTGGGTCCAAACAGTTTCATGCTGTTAAAATTGCACATTTGAATGAGTGCACGGAGATTGACTCGTACGATACTTTTTTTATATAATTAATCCTGGACACCGAATAGTATCAATAAAAATTCTTCTTCGCTTGTTAAATTTCGACATCGGTCTGTTTGTCTCTCTATAGGTTGTAAAACTGCTTCCTACATTGATAATTGTTACATTTGACAACGGTTTGACATGAAGGAAGAATGATTTAGCAATTTTCTGTTAGAAAAAAATCAGAGCAAAAACATTCTTTAAGCACGCTCTTGTAGTAGAGTATTCTTAAGGAGTCAGCTGTTTAACCTAAATGTTAATTAACGCCTTTAATTTTATAATAAAAAGTAGATTTTTTAATATTGTAAATGGAAATATTAATGAGAGTCGTAACATTGTTTCTGTTTGTTTGATCTATTAGTTTTTGGGTTTGATTAACCCAACGGCAGATTGAATTAATTTCAACCGGAAGTTTTGCTTGCCTAAGAAAATGATCATTATTTTAAACACATGTATGTGTGTGTGTGTGTGTGTGTGTTGGTGGGGGTGTTGGTGGGTGTTTGTGGGGGTAGGGATGCTTACAACATCTTGCATGATATTGCTTTGCTAGAATTCGTGAATTTCTACTGGTAATTGAACATTTAAAGACTAATTCTTAGTAATTTAGTAAATATTAAGACTTTTTTGAAAAATGTGACTGTCAACGGGTTTATAGAAACCATTGCTACTATATCTTTCTCAGGCAAAATTCTTATACCGTGCGTTATCAATCTCTTCATTCTCAAAATCATCTCTCTCTCTCTCTCTCTCTCTCTCTCTCTCTCTCTCTCTCTCTGCTTTTGTACAATAAATAGTTTCAAAATGTAAAGGAAGCACACGCTTTGAATAAATATTTGTTGTGGCTTTGTGAGACGGAATTTAATTTAATTTAATTTAATTTAATTTAGTTTAATCATACACGCACTTCATGATAAAATAAAACAAACTAAGCGCCTAGAGGGTTGAATTTTATTTGTGCATAATCTTTCGTAGGGGATAGAGTGATTGAGAATAAAACTAAATTTGCTTCGTACTTTTCAAGGCACGGGAAACATGCAAGGTTTTCAAATTAATTTCACTTCCTTTGGCGAAGATAGTATAATTTTGTTCAAGGTCAGTCTTATTCACAATTTTCAAGGTCAGTCTTATTCACAATTAGACTGGGGTTTTCTGTTGGATTGATTCACATAGATAAAGTGTGTATATACAAATAGGGGTTTGATAAACAAATTACTCATTATGACTGAGGTCAGTCTGTAGGGATCCATTTGTGATCAGAGTCGACAGTTGTGTTGCTGAAATCAAATATCATTAAGAGGAATTATTTATTTAAAATGTTCATTGGAATTACTAAAGAACTCATTGACCTTTTAATTATTACTTTACTTTGGACTTTTGTGAACTCATTCAAAAGCATTCTGGATTGCATCATTGTGTTAAATAAAAACATTTAAGACTATTGGAATTCATTTGGACCATTATACAGTTTTGAACTTGTGATAGAAAATTTAAGATTATTTGCAATTTAATTTACAATATTAGTAGTGTCCCTTGGATTTTCACATTGTATTGTCGGGAAATAAATTGCTTGTTCATTTACTGAAATTAATGTTTTCATTTTCTTTCTTTTACATGCTTTATGATGTAACGCAATACCATATATTACAACTATTCCTCAATATATTGCCATTCATTCTCTCTCTCTCTCTCTCTCTCTCTCTCTCTCTCTCTCTCTGTCTCTCTCGTCTGTGATACCAATATTATGTCTTTACAATACAATGTCAATATTTTGGATTTGTGTACTGTATCTACATAATATTCTCGTCGTCCGTCAGATCCCCTCTCAATAGCAGAGCACCCTCTATACTCCTCGTGGCATCGAAATCGAACACGCTCGGATAATTTCAAAAACGAAGCACTTGTGTGTGTGTGTGTGTGTGTGTGTGTGTGTGTGTGTGTGTGTGAAGCACTTCTGAATTACTACAATAGCCTCCATTGCGCGCACACACACACACACACACACACACACACACACACACTATAATTATTATGCATGTAGGCGCAATGATTTACAGAAACATTTTCATTTTGTTCTCCTGAAATATTTTTCCAATAATTGAAACTGCAATCTATTCGAACCACCTCTGCTATTTTTACGAGTGGATTGCCCGATGCTTCATCAAGAAGCTGCCAAAAAAATGTAGTTCCATCAAGAGCAACTTGTGTGTCAGATCTTGTTCTCAGAAAAAAAAAATGGCCTAAATGGCAGCTAATGTCATTTATCGACATGAATTCGACATTTAGGTAGCTGCTTTTGTTTCTTAAAGTAAAAGAGTACTTCCTAATTGAACCTCCTTGCTTAACAAAAAAGATTGACTACAATAGCAGAATGATTTATGATGTAAGGAGAACAATATGCTCGACAATGTGCTTTTTTATCGAAGTAAAACTACAGTGTGGGCGAAGATACGTTTATTTTTTTTTTTATTGATAATAGCATGCCCCATGTTTTGCTTCCAGTGTATGCCTAATTAAAGGGGAATGGGGTTTTTGTGGAGCAAGCCGTTCGCGGTATACAACAGTTTTGAACTAAAATGGGCTGATATAAAATAAAAAAATAATGTGTTTCTAATAATCGATATTAATCATTCCTGCGACATCTTCTCAAGTTAGAAATATATTGTACAGTGCTGTGCATATCAATCGGACGCTTTACAGATTTAGCTGGATAAACATCGATTTGTGGAACTTTTCATTTCAGAAAGCATCTTAAATTAGGGGCGATACGTTAGCGAAATAGAGTTTTCAAGCAGACTTTGTTACATTTATCCAGCGATCTTAACAGTTTTAGCAGATCAAGCAGGAAAAAAGACATACGGATACATCAAGCTGCACACTATTCTATGTGCTAAATTCCAGAGGATCACTGACCAGTTAGTACCAAATGGTAATGGACTGAACTACTACCAATTAGCAAAAGGAAGTCATAGTGACCTATTTTACCACCTCAAGTGATCACATACACTTTTGTATATACAAACATGAGATTTGATGAGTGTGTTCACATTTGAAACCACGAAAGATATAAGGTATATTATGTAGGTATAAGTGACCTACATGTGTTTTCATGATACATTGTATTTATATTTTTTCTGGTGGGGGGAGATTTAGATGTATCTAAGTTTCTTGGACACTGTTATATGTATGGTCATGAAACTTGATACGAATATTCACCTCTGTTACTTATGTCTTTATTATAGATACCTACATGTGTAGTTTTCAGCTTTTTTTTAAGGACATATTAATATTATTTTCTTTGATATCTGGTTTCACTACGCACATATATATTTATTCCCATCACAATTTGTAATCGAGTTTTGTATGAGTTATATATACGTGTGTGTGTGTGTGTGTGTGTGTGTGTGTGTTAAGGACACACGGTACTAATGGTATGGAAAGATGGGAACCAGCCTGGAAATGGGTGAACATAAAATAGAGTATATATGGGTTAGGCTGACCAGGATTGGTTAATAATGTAAGTTATGTTGTAGAAAAAAAATCTTTTGAGAGCTTATCCTAGCTGTAAGTGAAAAAAAATAGAGACATTGTTTTATTGATGGAATTTCAGTCCTTTAACAGTCTTGAGTTTGGAACACTCATTACTAAAATTAGCACCTGACCCTTTGGTGCGGAATTGAAAGCACATGTTTCCAACACATGCAGGTCCAGAAAATGCCGCGGTTCATATCCTTTCCTCTACACAGAAGCTGACATCCATGTTTCATCTATACTGGTAAAAATAGGTTTGATCGTGAGCACTCAAAAATTTGAAGTTATTGAATTTTTAATATCATAGTGTTTGCATATGTTACTATGGGAACTGAATTAGTACCTTGAGTCCTTAACTGGACCAGTCGCAGGATCTATTAACAAAGGGAGGTTATCTGTGTAAATTTATATTCTATCTTCTCGATTTACATCCCTTGCTTAAAGATTGTCTTTAAGCCGCATACAATAACACATGGTTATCTTTCTTTAAACCTCTGCACCATTCTATCTTTCAACAGACTACAGGTAACAAGAACAATTAATTATAATTTTATATAGCGTAGTATTAAAACAAAGCTGATAAATTGTCAGTAAAACTTGCAAATCTGTGTTAAAGTTTAAGCGGAAGTGTTATAATATTGTTTGTAAAGCAACAGTTTGGGGGATGTTGAAGGTTAGATGACTCAGTGGTGTTCAAACTCAACCATTAAGTACTAAAGAATGTTTACATGTATTTATGTACAAATTGGAAGAATACGAAATGTTTGTATTTTCGTGTGACCGAGTGACTCCTCGAAATGTATAGTAAAAGGATATATGTTGGTATCATCCGCAGCAGCTGAAGCAATATCATCACCATCGTTGTCGTTAAGATCTCATATACATCACCATTATAATCGTCCTCGTTGTCGTCGTCGCAGTAATAGTAGAAAAAAACGATTATTCCTGTCGTAACAGCAGCAGCAACAAAACAACAACAAAAACAACAACAAAAATAAGAATTATTATTATTATTATTATTATTATTATTATTATTATTTTAGTATTATTATTATTAAGAACAACACGTTTTTCTCTTTTCCTGACATGAAACCGTAAACCACGCATGTTTCTTTCATTGTACATTTTAATAGGACTGCTTCCTGGCGTAGCCAAATCTTTTGTTTCAGTTGAACGGTTTTCAAAAATAGAAAACTGAGCATTGTGCTGGAAGAGAAATGAAGACAAAGACAGAGGAAATAAGAGCTGGGGTGAGATAGTGCTTTTCTTTGAATACCTTAGAGTGACATACGCTCTGTAATTAGTGTTGATCGGGGTCTGTACCAATAATTCCTGGATGGTACTTCATATGTGCTGATTTCAAAGTGACGTGGCTATAGTTATAATTAGCGTACACACATCTACTGATGCAGATATATATTTCATTTGTATACTTTAGAAAAATATAAATACAGATCTCAGTATAGCATCCCCCTTCCCTTCTCAAAACTACGCGTTATTGAATGTCACCCAGTAAGGAGAGGTAACAAAGAGTGGCAAGCGATAGGGTTCGTGTAGATACCATTGCTAACAACATAGCGACGTAGGACACCATGTTGGAATCCAATAAACTACGGCAGAAATGACTGAAATTTGTATTTAAATTCAGAAAATTTCGGATAAGAAGGTAGGTAAGAATGAGGCACACCATCCATGAAAGAGTATCAATTTCTTGGCAATGTATTGTATTAACTTAGTTATAAGAAAATCGTCTAAATTTTTATCCCTGTGAGGTATCTAAATAATTGGCATCCAGCCCATTAAAGTTTGTCTTTTCTATCCATAAAATATTAATTTATTTCACAGTGTAAAATTATATTTATGGTTTATAGCAATATAATTCACAGTCTATTTTAGCTGTATCCTATCCTTTTTGCATCATCTTAAAATTATCCTTCATTCAAACAAACTTCTAAATGCATGAATATGAATCAGAAACTAACTTTGACCACAGAGTTACCCTTCATAAACTTCTAAATACATGAATATAAAAAAGAACTAACGCTGAATGCCCATAATTTATTTTAATGCAGAATCAATTTTAATGTGAATAATTTTGTATGTGTTGTTATTGTATTGCTGGTGTTCTTGATGCTGATGACGATGGCGATGATACTGATGACTTGATATCGTGGCCAAAAGTGACATCTCCTCTACGCGTTTCTGCTGTTGTACGAACTTCCACAGCACGCATGCGCGTTTGTTTCAGATTTAGTGGCATTTTATGTGAACTGGGGAAAACCTGCTAAGGGGCTACTGTTCTTCCAAACCCACTTATCGTACCCTCCCACTTCATTGTTTCAAGCGTTTCTTTGAGTTTATCAATTGCACAATTACAATAATGATTCACGTGCCGTGTATATACAGCCGGAAATCCCCTTAGTTAAAGTCTACTACTAACATTCATCTTAGAGATCATCATCGCCGCCGCCGCCATAGTCATCGTCGACGTTGTCGTCATCGTCATCATCATCATCATCATCATCCGTATTTGATAAAGCATATTTAGAGTTACATCATAGTCAAAAGCAAAGATAATTTAAAGAGTATGAACTGTTTCAGCAGCAGGGTTGACCCAGTGAATAATCTGTAAGGGAAGGGGGGGGGGGGCAGAGGCATTAATAGAGTGGACAGTATAAATAAATGCGAGAAAGAAATTAATTTTGAGTCCATTCTTTTTCTCGATCGAAAAGTTTTCCGAGAGATGAAGTATATATCTTGACACCAAAGTCAGCAAGCCACCATGTTGAATGTGGAAGATTTGAAGGACGAATTCCTGATATGTGAGGTGTGTCAGGAGGAATTCGACGAGGAATTTCACACTCCGCGCGTGCTACCATGTCTGCACACCTTCTGTCACAAATGTCTGGAGGGACTCGTTCGAGACTGGACAGTCGTCTGTCCTACATGTCGCATCAAGCATACGGTGCCGGGGGACAACATCAAGAACTTTCCCAAGGAGAATACTAGACGTAGTCTACGAGACTTTGTCCGTTTGAAAAGAAAATCTCACCAGATCCACTGCAAAGATTGTCCCGACAGTGGTATCGCGGCGTACTTTTGCAAAGAATGTCAGGCATTCATGTGCGCAGAATGCACTCATGCGCATCTCAGGAACTTTATGTCAAGGAACCACCAGATTGCTAACTTTGAACAGCTAAGGAAATATGGCTTGGAAACTTTTCAGCGCCAGCTCACGTGCTCCATCGCTGGTCACGATGGTCAGACTTTGATGTATTTCTGCGCAGGGAAGAACTGCCAGAAGCCGCTCTGCAAGATGTGTACCGTTCTGGACCACGATGAAACGAAAGGCCACGTTATCAGGAAGATCCAAGATGTGTATGATGAACAAAGACAGATAGTCAGCGAATTGATGAAGAAAGTTGAGGACAAAATTGCCTTTGCTAAGAACGTGATGCAAGAGACTGAAACGGAGATAGGTAATCTGGAGAACAAAGAGGACATGCTGAAAAGAGAAATAGATATTGAACTGGATGCTGGTGTCAAGATGCTAGAAATTCGTAGACGAGAATTGAAGGACAATTTAACAACTCGTGTCAGGGAAAAGAAGTCTGTACTTCAGAAGCAAACAGACTATCTAAGATATTATCTATCACTAATGACAAGTGCTCGAGAATTTTCCTCACACAGCATTATACATAGTATGCCAGCGGAATTCGTTCAGCTCACGAGAACCATTAGCGATCGTCTTGCTGAATTAAGACACGCTCATTTAGATGCTTGTCCTTTAGAAAATTCTTATATTGCTTTCGATAAGATACAGATGGGACAGGAATTTAAATCCTACGTTCTGGACATGGGTAAAATTCGATCCACTGCAATCTTTCCACCGAAGACATTGGTCGAACCACTCGAAGCTCCTCTAGGTCAGGAGACGGAAGTTTTGAAAGTATTTTTATATGACGCCAAGGGTCGACCTCAAAAGGACAGTTTTGACGCCATTGTTGTTGAGATAAAGGATTCAAAAGGCAACATAGTGATATGTCAAGTTCAGGATGCCAAGACCGTCGATGGTTGCTATAAGGTCATCTGCAAGCCAACGATTCATGGGACACACAGAGCCAAAATCCGGGTACTTGGGAGGTCTGTAAACGAGGAGGGATTCCGATTCACAGTTAGAGCTCCTGGTAACATATTAATGTATATGTATAAGTGAAGCTGGGTTTGTCACGAGGGAGAATGTGGTACGATGGTAAAGGTAGCGTGTGTCAATACAGGAATACACCAACACGTTTAACAGGTGCAAGAATAATAGCACTGGTTGTGGGAATTACAGGCATTTGCCATTATCATATACACATGTGAGTGTTGCCTTTTGAATTAAATGCACTTGATAGATCTCACTGAAACCAATGCATCGGCAGTGTAACCCCCGTTTTTTTATAACACTCTTTTTGTGTGCAGTTACAAGTCTCCATGGTTTAAACTCACATTTTGGGGAACGTATATGAAATAAATTTTACAGTTTGGTGATTGCGGTTCCAAGGATCATTTTACCATTTTAACCGATTAAGATTATTAAGTTAATTGTTATATCTAATTAATGTTCTGGCGTGTATATCGACTAATGCTTCATAAGGCAAATTTATTAATAAAATTAACTATATATTTATTTTATATGCAAATATACTCTTTAAATTGTATAGTCCTGTGAAAAAACAGGATTTGACCAATGTTACCATAACATTATGTCCACTGCATTAATTTGCTGTTGTAGGGTTTAACGCCATTTTTCAGCACACGATAGGCTATACATGGCGGCCAGTATTAATGGTGGAGGAAGAACCCGGGAAAACCACGGAAAGAACCACCGACCCTCGAGAAGCTACTGGCAAGCTTTCTCACATACCCACATTGGCCGAATCCGAGACTCGAACCTACGCAGACAGAGGTGAGATGGCAGTGATCCGTAACGGATAGCGCTTTAGACCACTCGGCCACTCGGGGCCCCACCCACTGCATTAATAAGAATGTGCTTGCTACATATTTAAGAATGGAGCGGTTGGTGTAATTTGGGAAATCGGGTATGAATTTTGAAGATTTGTAAAGGTATGATACAATATTTTTGGCAAAATTCTATTTTGTGCTAGACTTACAAGTCTCGTGATGGCAGAATAAGTTTCTTAAGACAGTAAAATCTGTATGCTACCTGATTAAAAATTACACCCACCCCACTCCCATCTTCAAGTCGTTCTCTTAACTGGTTTCCTGTGTTGCGTGACCAAAAAAATGTACACGCAGGCTAGCTGAGGTTATTTTTGATTGTTTACATTAATTAACATGATATATTACAGCTGTAAACTCAATTAAGAATGTTAACATTCTACGTGTAACAAATATAACAATTATTTAGAATGTCATATCTATTATTTTCAGCTGATTTTCAATTAACATGTTAAACTTATATTTTATCAAAATTGCTTTTGCAAGATAAACTGTTTCACAAAGGTAGGTTTTAAATAAGAAGTCACAAAATGTACTTATGATATTTACTATATAAAAAAAATGCGGCTTTGTTTTTCAGGCGAAATCGATAAGCGATTCGGGGATATCCTGTGTAAGTATCAATGGCTGCAATCGATCAAGGTTTCGTACATTTTCTATTAATTTCATACATATTCAACGTCAGATGTGATGTTCCGTGTATTATGAGTGTGGGTGGGTTGGGTTTCTAAGATCATCTAGTATTTATTAACATTCAATCATTTCTATGTAGATTTGCAAAATATATAATCTTGTCTAGCCGGCATGATTGGAGTCAGATGTGAACTCGGATTGTACATTGAATTTAAAAAACACACATACATTGACTAATGCAGAACCAAGATCATAAACAGTATCCAGTATCTAGTGGCACGCTCCTCGATACCGGTATTGAAGAAGAAACATCCATCCCACCCACCCTATCCCGTGGGTTAATATTACAGCACCGATGCAGTTTTCGGATCACACCCATCATTGATCTGATGATTATAAAAGAAGCATGCATGTGTGAACCCGAAATACCTGGTTACTTATTATTTCTCGATAGACAAGTAATATAGAAGCAGTAACTCAGTTCTAAAAAAACTATGAAAATAATATTAGCATACTAATCAGTATTACAGAGATGCTGCTGTCGGGATGATATTTAAAAAAGTCCCACCTTGTCGTTCAAAATAAGGAGGAATAGAAAATATTTACATAACAACACTTAAAAATCAGTCTCTCTTTCTTCCTGCTCCATTTTGTTAAGGCTCACTTGAAATCACGAGGTCCCCTAAGCTGTATAAGGATTAATCTGTTAATTGAATCTGAGCTTAATGTTTCTTGTCTGTGTATGAATATTAATTTTTGTTGCGAACCCCCTGTCGTGGTCTGTTGTCTGAGGAAGCATATGCATAGCTATGTTTAGCCAGCTTGTTCTTTATGGTTGCTATGTACAGTTCTCCACGGCCCACTTATATTATTTATAGGATGTCTCTCCTTCAGAATAAATTTTTACATTAACATGAACTCTGCCAAAATTTTACTTTCTTGAATCAAGGTTTTGCTGATTACTATGATGGATTTCGTTTCTGTTCCATAATGCTGTATTAGTGTAAGTCCATCCATGACACGGGCGGTATGGTTAGAAATGGGTATTTTGATGAAATAATTACATTTATTCTTATCTAATAAATTCTTCTTTTATATTCTTATTTCTTCAGATTATCTTAACCCCTAAGGTGGTGATAAGTTTTGTAGAGCAACATTCCGACTTTTGAGGGGTAGCAGATAAATTAATGTTGTAAATTGTGCAGGTTACATTTTTATATGGGAGAATTAGAAGTAAATTACTGGAATTCTCGCGCATAAGCGCTTTCCAAGTGCAAGAATCTGCTCAAAGTTTGCGCCATTTGCCCTCTTTTCGAGCGTCTTTTGCCATTCCAGAATTCAAAGTATTAATGACTCCAACTTTTTATGTTTTTGATCAATGGCACTGTGTGTGCTTTATAACAGTGCTACTAATCTCATGAAATTTTATCGCAAACAAACTATGTCATATACAAACATTACATCGAGTCACGGGAAAGAACACGACATTCATTGACTTGAAGATATAGTCTGTCTCAACATGTCACTTTAGGAAATTAATAGTAGCAAATGATATTCGTGAATATTTAAAAATAAGGGAACGCGTAAATGTTCACTTACGTGAGGCGGATATGTTTATCAAACTGAGTAGTATACGATTAATTGGTGTTTAATAATGTTTGTTTCAAATACTTTTAAAGAATTTTAGCACGTTTGCCTCTTTACTGTGAAGGACTTCATTTTTACATCCCACGTATTTTTTGTGTGCAAATTTTAGTAAATCTTTTGTTAAATTTAACTTTTAAGTTGCTGTATGTGGCCAGGATTGTGTTCATATGCCGTTAACCCTATACATACATACATACATACATACATACATACATACATTGTAGAAAAGATACCATATTGCCCTTTCACGGACCGTAAGAGCCTCGTGGTTATATAATCAAACAGACTATAGGAGTGACGCGCCGTGTAAATGATGGCTATTTTTGAGGGTGTCGGTAATGTGATAGAATTATAGTTTGTTTGCGGAATAATAACTCTAGTTTCAGCAGCTTCAACAAAATTTTCGCAAATTTAACCGTTGTGATAATTTGCAAAATTTGCATGCTCGTGGTACTTGTTTGATTGACAACGTTTTAACATAACCCGTTATTATTCCAGGTGTCGGATTTGTGTTTGACAATGAGACTGTTCACATCGAGCGATCCATATCCAACGATGGCAAAGTTATGAGGTCCGATGTTGAGACGCTGCGGAGGATGGCGGGTCTTAGAACAAGGACTTTCCGTGCAATTGCTAGAGGTGATTTTTACTTGCCAGCTGTTAGCGTTGCTATTTGGTAGCGAAAATAAGGAAACTTGATACGCGTAGATAAGAAAGAAAAAAAAACTAAACTAGATTTATTCCCTCTTTACCTTTATTTTCTATTTACTTTACTTTGCGTGGCACATGCCTTTAAAAATACTACTTTTTTGAACATCCATAAATATTTTTTATGTATGGATTAATGATCATCGCTATGTGATGATGATGATGATGATGATGATGATGATGATGATGATGATAATGATGATGATGATGGGTTATTACTATATAGATGTAACATAGGATGTGATTTACATCTGAAGTGGATCATTCTATAGGGGTGAGCTTTATCACGAAGTTTGGTTCATAATTCTTTTTTATAGAAAACTTTGTTTCCTTTCTTTGAATTTAAACAGTCATGATTTTTCCTTCCAATAATATTTAGGTCGGCGGAGATTTCCATGGGAACTGGAAAATTCTATTAAAGAAAGGCAACAAAAGGAGAAAGATGAAAAGCATGAGAAAGATAAAGAAAACATAAGGGAGGTCAAACGATTTCCTGCCAAGAGCAAGAAACAAGAACCAGTCCGAGTTGAATCTGCTGGGGCACTGGAAGATAGGGAGAAAATCCAGGATCAGCTTCGGACCCAGGACGAGAAGGCCATAGTTGCATTCACAGAAAAAAAGGAGAAGACGTTCTGGTCCAAGAAATTGAAGAAATACACGGGATGCATAGGCAGCAAGTCGTTTAAAGCCCCTGGAAAGTTTTATTGGGAAGTGCACGTGCACTACCGAATCCACGTGACCTTACTTAGGAATGCTCTTCTTTTTGAGATCGGGATAGGCCGCCTAGAGTCCGCTCACACCAGCTTCTACGTAGGTAGCCAAACCTTTGCCTGGTCCTTCTCTGGCGAGCGGTGCGGAGATCACAAGCAGGTAGATTTGTTTAAATTTTATGAGTTTTTAAAATTAAAAATTCACTGCATTAATGTAAAACTGACGTGTCCTTCAACGGTTTATTATGTCGTGATACCTAATGATTGAAGAAGTTTTCTAATGAAAAGTGCTAAGATGTATAGTTTTCCAGCCAAAGTTTATGGCGGAAGATATGACTGGCAATGATTTTAGTACATATTACTATTTCTGAGAAAGTGTTCACAACTGTTTAAAACTCTCCGCCTCTACATACTGAATATAGGTTAAACACTCACGAAACTGTTACTTGGTATTCCATTCACCCAACCCCACCCACTTCTCTGTTTACGTCGATGAATCATCAGCATTAAATGTTTTTATCCTGCATTTTAAATGAAATAGAGAAATTAGGTTTCGCCTTGCTGTCTGCTAGCATTTAAAACTATTGTGGAATAAATTAAATTTAAGCATTTAAAACAATGATCATGGATTATATGACAGTTTTCCAAATTCATTCTTTTCAATAGAGCTGTAAAAAAAATTTCAGGTCTGCCACAAGTTCCGCCATCGAAGAGTGATGTTTAACCACCAACCTATCACCCAAGATACGGCTGGTTCTCACCATACCGCCATATATGGTTTCTTACTTGACATGGACAAGCGAGAATGGACTGTTATAGACAGACATTCTGGAAAGATCCTGCATGTGTTCACCAACATCGACACCACAGAGCCGCTTTGGCCCGTATTTGGTACGTACAATCCGTACTCTGTACACGTGGAGCTGACTTTGAGGTCAGGAAGGGAGATAACCAGTCTACCTGATACAATTAGACCGGTAAGTGCATTTGAATTTGTAATTATTTTTCAGTCTGGAATTTGTTTAGCTTATACATATCGAAACTGAAAAGAGACAAAGAAATACATACCAACAAAATTTAGTTTGCTTTTATTTTATATTGTTTATGCGTTTCAGTTTAAAGCTGGGTTGGTGGCGCATTGAAAACTTTTGGGCCATGTAAAACTGATTTCGACGGTCTTGACTCACCCTACTCTACTACTGAAAAGGCACCTGATTGGCCCAAATGATACACTCAGATATTGGTGCGGCACTAAATTATGCCTGTGTGGGCTGGGCTTGTGAAGTTTTTCTTGCAACTAAGAAGGTGTTAATCGCAACTCGGTGCAGTATCAAATTATTACGTGGACATTTTTATGCAAACCAAGAAGACCTTTATGTTAGCATGCATATTTACCAGACCACGTGATGTCAATATACACCGTAATCGGAAATTTGAAGAAGTCTTATTTATCATCATTATGAATAGATTTGATTCACAGAATCTACATCAGAAAAATCCTGTTATACATCCAAGATGCAACTTGTGATAGCAACTAACTTGTCCAATTACAGGACTCACACAACTATTTTAAATGAACATATATATGCTATCATATAAAATATTTCAGCTAACTTTTCCAACTAATTATAGTCTCACGCAACTATTTAAAATCACTGTATGCTATCATATGAAATAGTTTAACTAACTTGCTCAATTAATTACAGATCTCACCCAACAATTTAAGATCACTATATATTAAAATATTTCAAAATAAAAATTAGAAGAAAAAATGTTTAACAAATTCTTTCCTTACCTAAGTTAAGAGAATTGTCATAGATACATAACATGGCAAAGAAGAATAATATAGTCTGTATAGTTCTTAAATGCAAGTATAACCTCTTGAAATGATCTACCGTCAAAATGCATGTAGGCCGATTTCTTGAATTGCCTTTTTAAATTTTACTTTTAAAATCCGTCTCCATCACTTTAATAGCCTGTCCATATACCAAATACAGGCATGTCCGTCTATCCTTCTGTCCGGCACTCGTTAATGCAACTAGATCATATAAAAGTGTGCACACGGACAAATCACTTTGTTCCTACAAGTCTTGTTAGAGTTATTACCCTTTTGTGCGGATCAATATATAATACGATCTCATTAGCGCAAATAGCCATGCAGTTGGTCATGGATTACCATAAAATTTTAAATATTAAGATCAGAAACTGAAGAGGCGCGTATCAAAATTCACTTTGCTGGTGTTTTTATCTTTTATTTTCAAGTTATTACCACCTTTGTCTTGTAGCAGTGCACGACACAGTCTCATTAGAGCAAATTAGTCAAGAAGTTTTTGATAGATTCCGATAATGGTTGTAAGCTGCGCATATGGATAGGCGAATTTGCTCGGGCATTATATTAGAGTTATTGCTTTTATTTATGACACCATAGCATTTGAGCCACAAGCGCCTCCGTTGTTTTTTGTTTTAATTTTTTTTCATGGATTTACATGAAACTTTCGAAATATTGTGGTCATCATCTATCATAGAGGAACGTTTTTGCTGCTGCCATTTTTGTTCGAGTTATTGGTCTTTTTATTTTCTAACTTAATATCACAAATGTTTTTAGCGCAACTATAGTATAGTCCGGCAGTTTTTGTGGACTGTCATGAAACTTCTTAAATATTACGGCCATCACAAGAAGATGCACAAATCGACTGGTCACTTTGCTCCCAAAATTGTTATGAATTATTTCCCTTTCTGTTTTGTAGCTTAAATGCTGTGCACGACATTATCTCTTTAGCGCAACTAATTCCGCAGTTTGCCCTGTGTTTGTTCTATGGATTACTGTCAAACCTTTTTACATAGTATGATAACAGACGGACGGTCGGATTGACGGATATCTTAAAATATTACGCTCCACATTATATATGATATATCAAAATGAAAAATAGAGTAAAATATAGAAAACTTTCTTTAAACAACAACATATTTACCTGGTTTTATCCAATTCGGCTTAATACTCACTTTAGATTAAAGCATTTCTATCATTCTATGGAGAGAGAGAGAGAGAGAGAGAGTAACAAATAAAAAATGAAAGACATCAAAGAAGCACAATTTGTCATAAACATTACATTTTAGCTAATTTTGACCGTCATCTTTTTTCTTTACAGGCTAGTGCTTCGTCCAAAACCAAGGCTTCTGTCCATAAAAGAAAACAGTCCAAGTCAACGAACTTTCTAGAAGACGTCAAGTACAAGGATTAGTTTAAGAAAGCTTTACTTCATGTGAACAAACATATTATACAGTCTCATGATAGCTTATAATCATGTATAACCCGATTTTTTGCATGTTGGCCTCAGGATTCATGGTAATACCTAACCAATGTTATATGACTAACAAGGTATACAACAAAGGCATTATATTTATGGCGGACAAAACATTAAATGTGAAGTAGATATACATGTACAAAATGTGTACTAAAACTGTTATTACACTTACACGTATTCAATAACTGAGTCATGGCTAAATGTGTTTATTTATTATATTATTTATCATTCAAAATGTTCTAAAGTGCTTTAGTTTAAAATTAAATATTGTTTAGAAAGATTATAGATAATACAGATCTATTGGACTAAGTACTGAAATGCAGAAATGCAAATATTGACTAAGGATTTGTCCAGATAATGGCTCTTGAAGTAAGAAAGAAAGAATAATAGGACATTTAAAAAGCAGATTATAAAATAAATTATATGCACAGGTGTGGATAAAATCTCCAAACATTATGCACACATATGCATGGGAAAGTTGGAATGCAGGTCCCATTTTCAAAGAACATCTCAATCTACTTATAAAAATTGAGATTTTTAAACGATCTTTATCGTTATATGTATGTGTATGTGTGTATATATATATATATATATATATATATATATATATATATATATATATATATATATATATATGTGTGTGTGTATATATGTATATATATGTGTGTGTATGTGTATATATATATATATATATATATATATATATATATATATATATATATATATATATATATATATATATATATAGTAAGACTTATGCTGAAATGTACGTACCTGTGCATTGAATATTGTTCATATTTGTATGTTTCCCAGTATAGTCACACATAGTCATTCATGTCAAATATGTACGAATGAGTGTGGGACGATACATGGTTATGTGCATGGTCTTCTATTTTTTTTTTAACATAGCCGATTACAAAAATTGAGGACCACATGGCAGACGGGTCAGCCATGACCAAATGTGTTATCCTCGTTAAAGATAGTTTATTATTATTATTATTATTATTATTGTACGGTTTACAAAAAAAAGAAGTTTTTTTTTCACTGAACATTTAGCAGTTGTAAATGTTGAATTTTAGAAGTTTTTCAGCTCTCTTTCTCAGGATTAAAAAAGATATCTAGATGTCCTAATTAAAATCTCTGTTGTCTTTCCGGCTCTTATTTCTACCTCTGACTAGAAGATCATCACTGTCAAAAAGATGAAAAGTGAGAAATGTTGTTTTGAGTTTAGTGACATTTTTCAGCGCATGATATACACTATATAGCAACCAATATATCTGATGGAGGAAAAACCTAGGAAAACCCACTGGAAGCCACTGGCAAATTTTCTCACATACCCACATTGGCCAAGCCCAAGACTTGAACCTACGCTGATATGGGTAGTGATCAGTGATCTGTAAGGGCGAGCGACTTAGACCACATGGCCGACCAGGGCCCAGGTAAGAAAAGTAAAATCTCAATTTGAGCGAAAAATGGGGGAGTATTTTGTGAAAAGGGGTCAGATCCTTAAAGTTTTTAACATATGCCCATGCTGCAAACATGATCTTAATACTTAGAAAATGTATGTATTTAGTATGTATGTATTTACGTATTAGCATCTAATGGCAGGTCAGCACAATGAAGGATCTATGGTGCTGATTAAATGTCAAGTTCTGCTGCTGTAACTATAAAGTAGTACACAAAAGCACTTAGTCTTCAGAAAGACAATCCTTTGCAAAAAAAGCACTACAAGATAAAAGAAAAGAGGTAATGATATTAAAAGTGCAGATAATGTATATGTAATTAAGGAAAAAATGTTAAAATATGTAAAATGTATATGAAATAATAAAGGTAATTTTTTAAAATAAAATCCTTAAAAATAAGGTTAAAATTTGCACACAAAAATGCTTTCCTTAAAAATGTTCTCTATGATACATCATCAGCCTCAACTGAATTCGTGTGAAAAAGAACTGTCTCACAGTGTGGAGTCAATACACTAAACAAGAATGTGCTCCAATGTCAGTTGACGCTAGTAGAATATGAACTCCCGTCAAAGTTCACCCTTCAAATGGTATACACGAGTCAGGTGTGCGTGTCCTATATGCGAGGGACTTTATATTTTCTCATCCTGCCATTTGTTCTGTTCGAGGGACTCCACTCTCAAACGATAGGTTTGATTTTATAAAACTTTGGTAAATGACACATTTTAATAATGATTATAAGATTTAAAACTTCTTTGAAATAGGTGATAGTTAATGAAAGCAAGCAGTTAGCTGTTGGTACATTTTAAAGAACTAGAAGTAGGTGTACATGGAAAAGGAATGCCCATCAGGGTTCCTGAGAAGCTGACCTACATGCAGAACTTAACTAGGATGAAAGTGTGATGGTTGATTTAATGGATGGATCAACATACACTCTATGTCCCAACGACATATGAGGAATTACAAAAAGCAATATATATATATATATATATATATATATATATATATATATATATATATATATATATATATATGCATGATATTCATGTCCAAATTCTATTACAAAATGATACTTGTATGTTTATTATAAACCAATCTTTATTTATTTGCCATGTTTCAGTTACATAAAAACGATTGTTATATATATATCTTATTTTGAGAACTCTGATACACACAAATATTATTATTTTTTTTAAATTGATCAATAAACGTCTGAACAATTATAACACATAATGGTAAACATTAATAATAGCAACAGGAATTTACTAAAGACTGTCTTTACATTATGTCTCACTACTGCACTTTGTTATGCATGGGAAACTAAGCAATACATGTATGAATGCTTGTATATAAATGTTTAAATTAATTATTCTACATTTGAAATATTGTCATAAAATTATTCAAGTTGACAGGGTCTTTACCAGCAGGGTTTCATGTATGACCAGATAATATTTGATTTTGCATCATGTGCCTCGCCACTGCACTGTGTTATGCATCTGAGGGTTGCATATGCACACATGACGGTGTAAGTGTACATACTTTTTCAATTGATTATTAAATATATATAGAAAGTGACACATTTCTTTTCACGTCCACAGGGTTTTAAATAAAAGCATTTTAGTTATGACCATAAAATGCATACCTTTATATCAGATATCTCTTTATGGCATGTTGTCAGGGTTGTAAGGCTGGAATATACATACATGCACATGAATGTGTCAGTGCATATTAATCAATTATATTTTTAAAATTGGGTATTAAATGTTTGCAAAATTGTCATATATATATATATATATAATACTAAAAATCTAATATGCCCATATACTGTACTTACAAAGATGTTTCTGTTTCTTAAACAAGAAATCAGTAGCATATTCATGCTTTATTTCTTCGATGCAAAATATAAAAGAGAGCTTGCAGGATTAAAGTATAAATATATTAATGATTTTCTGTTGAATTAACACATTTTTATATATATAGGTCTGTGTGTGTGCAAGAGTGAAGTGAAAGTAAAAAAAGACATGCACTTGAAACTATTTTATTTCCTCCTGTATAATATATATCTCACTGTAGCAAAGATATAAACCACCCAAAAGGACACCATATAATTCACTGGCAGGTTAGGGTCAATTCTTTTTGCAGCTGGTAATGTATTATACATGAGTAAATATGGTAGGTACTTGCTGTGATATATTTAATGTCTGTATTCACTTATAACCAAAGTCCAACTGCACAGACCCCGATCTACTGTTGCATAAGGTACTGACAGATCTGGATGCATCTATGCAGTCAGACTTGACTTACAAGTGTATATATTTTTTAAATTAAACTTTCAGCTTTTCGGAATGAAACTAATTAAGAAATGTTCTTTATACATAACTGTATTCCAACAATAAACAAAACGCTGTCATTATGGAAATATACTTTTGTTTTTTGATTCTATACAAACCCAATTGGCTAAATGATCTACATGTACCTGCTAATGATGTGTGTTTCACGAAAACAAGGGATTTTGTTGACCATGACTAATTTCTTGGTATTATATGTTATTTTGTTTATTCACTAGAAAGAAAGACAGAGCAAGGAAGAAAAGACCAAACAAACAACAAACAGATAATATGTATAAAAGTTTATTTATTTTGCGGTTAGAAAATGTGAGTAAAAATAAGTGCATGCTTAGGAATATTTAAAAAAACATGGACAAAAGATCACAATACAGATGGAATCAGTCCAATGAATAAATATGTATTCAAATAATGCTTGATGTATAAAAGTGTACTGATGCTTCATTCATTTAAAGTATCTGACATCTTAAATTTCCAGATTTTAATAACTTAATGAACATGTAAAAGTGGTACATTAAAAAAAAAAAAACTTTATGCAGTCACCGGATGCAATCATGACTACTTTATATTAAGTAACACGTGATAACCAAAATCATCAACCCATTTGAAAAATAGAGAAATCTCTGCCTACTCAATACTTCTTTAAATCATGTGTTTTTCTTTTAGAACAATTTTCCAATTACCGTAAAAAAAAAGATTCATTAATATATAATGAACAGCTGAATTTGTAAATGATTATCTGAAATTCTATTTAGTCGAGTCGGTTGGGCAAGCTCTCTTCTACCCAGCCTATCATATAACAATTCATACCTAGCTGGCAATTAAATTAGCTTATGGTCCATTGGAATCTCTGTTATGCGATAGTTGCGGTAAGGATGCCATCCCCGACCAATGGGTAAATTAAGAGTAGGGAGCATCACACAGCAACCCAAAGAACACAGGATCAGATAAATCCATTTCATTATTAACATCATAATCAATTGAGAATATGCTTATTATAACTACATCAATTCTGTCAGCAAAAGTCAGGAATATGCTTTGAAGCCTTAAATATTACATGTGATTAAGGTACTATGTAAACACGACTCTATCATCATTTAATTTGAGAAACAAAGGTTATATATTGGTAGATATAATATTGCCCTTGCCTGATGAATTGTCAAAAAGAGAACCAAACTGATAAATCGATCTTTCATTCTGCAGGTTTATTTGTGCTCTTTAATGCAGACAACAAATGAAGATTAAGGAAGCTTACATTATTTGAACAACATAGAGAGAGAATTGATCCATTAGATTCAATAAACCTGTTTGCCAATCTTTTGCATTTGTCATTACTTTCAAATCTGGTGGATCCTCAAGGGACAAGTGCGGAAAGTATGTGTTTAATATGGACATATCAACTTTGATTTTATTTTGTACCCTATTAAACACGGTACCAGGTAGGATCAAAATTATCACTCTCTCTTTCACTGTTACAGTATCTTTCATTTTTATTCTTGTGATGGTACTTCTGATACCCTGGTAGTTGCCTCCCTTAAAATCAATGATCTCTATGAAAGGAGATCTGTTAAGGAACAAATGTCTTGGAGGCATGTAAGTACTGGAAAACAAGAAATGATATGAAACATTGCTGTGGTTTTCTTTTGCAAGGGAATGTACTTCATTATGAAAATCTTCCTGCATATCTGTAATGCATGGAACTATACTCCCTTGATGCAAAATACCATAGAATATTGATAAAACAAAATTAAAACTAAGCCAAAATACAAAAAGAAATTTGCTAAATGTTTTTTTTCCTACATATTGCACAGCATGCAAAATAACTAATGGTAACAATGGTACAAGAAATCTTGGCTCTTGGTGAGGAAAAATGGAGAAAAATAACACAGGAACTAGCACAAATAGATCAAATGGTACCTGCGAAGACTGATGAACTGGTGCTGTTCTAGTAAAGACATACTTTACTCTTAAGAATAACATTGATAAAATATAATAAACTAACGGACCAAACAAAAGTGGCAGGTTGACAACTAAGTGTAAATAAAATGGATGTAAACCATGCTTGGCAAGATTATCTCCCTTTACATTGTACAAAATAAAATTCCTTGGGGTTATTACAAACGATGCTAAAATTTCATTAAAACACTGATATTTGTTTGAATGTATAAATAAACAATCATTGATATCATATATAAGAGACTCAAAAGTGAATTTTCCATAATAAACAGAGTCTAGGGTGCAAAGAATACAGAATGTAACAAAGGTTGCAAATCCAATTACAGATATAACTTTTGAAACTGCAATTAATTTTGCTGATGCTGGATCAGTTTTTGAAATATATACCTTAAACAGGTACCATAAAAGAGGAAAAAATGCAAAGATTAGAAAGGTAGGCCTGTTGAAGAACCCAACCATTGTAAGAAAGCCGATCAAAAAAAGTCTCGCATATGATGGATAAACATAACTATTTAGAGCAGAAATGTCATCACCACTTGCTAGTTCCTTGCCTTTACTATTTTCCTTTCTAGTTTTCCCTTCAAAAGACACCTTTTGGTCATGTTTGCAAGTAAAATTTGTTGATGTCAATATCACATACATAAGTGAAGTAAAGAGCAAAGTTTCAATTGAATTTGTAAAAGTTCTGCACTGGTATGTCAACATCACATAGGAGCTGCCAAGAAACAACAGTGATAATTTCATACTTCCAGTGATCTTTTTCGCGATTATGTACACAAAGAAGTCAATCCCAAGACTTAACACAGCCATCACCAGACGTGGATATCTGAGAACTTGAGATGCAGTCAAAGATGGTGCTGGTGAAGCCAATGATGCATTTAAATATTTTAATGCATGGAAGACTGGTCCATACAAGGCATAGGGCATTATGGGGCTTCTTATTGGTGCTGTAATATTAAACTCCCATGCCCTGTAGGCAGAAACATCTAGAACGTCACCTGTCAAAGTAAGTAAGATATTTATCAATCAACCATTAACAGTCCTTCTAATCAGTGTTGTAACAATACAGTGTTTGCATATAGAAAATATCTATATTTTGTGACAGCTAATTATTTTATGAGATCTGGAAGCATCCTATATGTGGTGGTATAATAAATACCATAATTATTATAAGCTCATTTTTGTCTCCGTTAACTTTACATTGTCAGAATCATGCAATATTTTACGATATTGCACACATTCATATTGCACTCACATGTACAACATGTGTGCCCAATAGTGTATTAACAACTACTTTGTAAACAAATCATGTACACTCGTGTAGCAGACACTTTACATTTTGGTTGATTAAATTTTTATCTGAATGAACTAAAGCAGATGTTTCATGGACTGCCATATAACCGATGCTAAGCAATATTCCATGTTAACTTTTTTTAATACAATGTTTTGGATTTAGGCTAGCGATAGACATCAGAGATGTCATAAAATTGCTAGGTCCCTACAAATAATATGCAAGTGACAATGCATAAATATATCTTCTTTAGCTGGTAATAAGAATGGAAAAAATATAATTACAGTTTTACATCCTGAATTTCCTCGATATATACTTTCTTAGCTCTGCAAATCTGAATTACAAGAGCCATGTCATAGGTTCTAAAGCTTGATTACACATTTTAAAATTGCACTGTAATTCTGACTACCTTACTGCACTGAAAATGAAATGAACATTATATTCTATAGCATATTTTTGATAATTACAATTGAAAAACTTCATATTTCTCCCAATCATGATTCCAAACATTCAATGACAGAACAGAAACACACTTGCAGATGTCAACACGCTGCTCTCTCACTGCTGAAATCTGATGTACTTCATGCAGAACTGGCACAGATAAATCCAGTCCATAATCATGAAATTTCGTAGAATCAAAAAAAAAATACAAAAATCTATTCAATCCAGACCAAATGGAAAAGTTGTTGCAATGTGCATTCATTCACAGTATGACTCTAAATTTCAATTTTCAGTAGACCAAACCCCATTTTCTTTTTAAAGTGATGTCTAGTACATGACTAAGTTCAAATTTATCTGGGTGGAGTTATGTGTGCATTAATAATGTTGTTGTTGTGTACTGATGAATTTGCGCTTGTGTATTTAGTTTGGAACATGACACAAATTCAGTTAGTTTGTTTCTTGGAGTGCATTTTTGTTTATATAATTAAGCCTTAGGTAGAATAAGAAAAAGAGGATATAATAAACAGGTTACTGCATTTGTATGTGAAAATATGAACTTGTTTTGTCGGATGGATATACTTCACTCCCAAGGTTGTGTAGTATATCCATCAAAAAAAACTCTTTCATATCTTCCCATATAAATGCAGTAACCTATAATTATTGTACGAGATCTGGAACCAGCCCATGTGTAGTTTTGTAATACATATCATATTTAAAAGTACGAAAATCACTGTTTGGCTGAAAATAACTATATGAAATAATGTTAACAAATTTGTCAGAGTAAGCCTTAGTAGGCTTGAATTTAAAACCTGTTTAATTTTATCACTGCCACCATCGAGGTTTCACTGGTTGTAGACTGGAAGATTTCACCTGGTTGGAATTTTAGAGAGGGTACTTAACAAATAAATTTCTGTCAAAAATAGGCAAGCAACATATCATTTTCACTGTTTAAACAATTTCCTCACTTCGTGTAAGCATGAATTGCAGATTGTACCAGAAACATCTAGTAATTCAGCTAAATACAAATGTTAGGACTGGTCAGCCTGGTGTCAGGATAATGTGACTAGGTGGGACATCGTGCTACATGTTTGTGGCATGATGCCCCAGTGCTAGACATCACTATTAACTGCCACACTGCAGACATCATAGCAATATGCCTTAAAAATTGTTAAAGCTATGTTAAAAGTCCAAATCAGACACGCACACACATGAATGTTATGGTCTACAGGAACTGAATTAGTTGTCTGTTCCCATATTTTATCACCACTCCCATACTGCAGTTTATATGAGATTTAAAAAATTCATTGGCAAGTAATTTAGGACAAATTTGTAAAAAACTAGCCATAATATTTAAAATTTTAAAGAAAAAGATAATAAGTTAAATAGTTAGATCAGTCAATAAATATTTCAAACAAATGCAAAACTGGTGGACTATTCTTAAGCTATAGAAAGAGTTTTCCATACCAATCATGGACAAAATTTTGTAAAATATTGTACAAGTCTCATCATCATCAAACTATATAAGACAATGTTACGGTGAAACTTCACAGCAATCTGGTTCAAATTTGAACAAATATATGAACATGCACATGTTCACAAACCAGTTGAACGTCTATGGTTGTTGTTGTTGTTGTTGTAGGGTTTAATGCCATTTTTCAGCACATGATAGGCTATACATGGCAGCCAGTATTAATGGTGGAGGAAGAACCTGGGAAAAACCCCAGAAAGAACCACCGACCCACGAGAAGCTACTGGCAAGCTTTCTCACATACCCACGTTGGCTGAATCCGAGACTCAAACCCACGCAGACAGAGGTGAGATGGCACTGATCTGTAACAGAGAGCGCTTTAGACCACTCGTCCACTCGGGACCCCTGAACGTCTATGGAATTGATCAAAGGAGATAATGCTTTGTCATGGAACATAACACTGTCATTAAAACTTTGAGAATCATACTCATTTGAGAGGCTTCTGTTGTATGGTACATTAAGCTGAATCAAAGGGATGAATATAAATTGCAAGATGTTGATCATCATGTTATCTTTTATGGTATAACGGTACCAATTGCGCAAGTCCAGGTGGGCGGAGCTTAAGGTGCATGGAACATTGTATTCAGAATTAAAGAACAACACTAGCTGTGATTGGTGCATTATGTAAGAGTTGTACTTTCTGTTTGGCTTAAAAAAATGTTGAGCCTCTTGGCAACATGTGAGTTTGTGTTAATTTCTATCTAGATCATATTTTGTATTTTTTATGATTTTTTTTAAAATATGGTACACATGGCTGAAAATGTGCTTGTTGTGACTAGATAACTCTTACCCCTGTCTAGTTCCAGTAGAGTTATCTCTCTTAAATGCAATGGAGTACCTGGTTATGTCATTGTCAAATTGACAATCTAGCATTGTTCTATATGGCAGCGTGTGACATGCATGCCCAAGTAGGACAGAAAGTATATTTATTTCACAGAACATTAGCATTGAGGTATATGGAAAAACAATTGGTACCGTGATACCTTATAGTCAAAAGCAAATGGCAATATCACTATAAATGCATGTAATCTGAATTATAAATGTCTGATGTCTTATCTTCTCTTTATTTCTTAACTGAGAATTGATTTTAAAAAATCATAATATATTTTGAGACAAAATATTTAAGCAAATACCATTGTAAGCATTTTCTACTGAAAGGATTGTAAGTTGAGAACTACACAGAAGCAGTCACTATATATCAAGGGAAGTAAGTACCCTGATGTTAATGATTTTCTCATATCATTGGAAGCTGAGTTATGTCCCTTGATACAGCTTGGCCAGCTGAAAGCATTAACACCAACAGAAATAAAGTGCCTTACTTTTAGAAACACACAAAAAAAAAAACAATCAAATTGAATATGGTTATTTTCAACACAAGTTTTATTAAATCATAAATATTTTCACTGGATAATCTATGTGCACTTTTAATCTACTAAAGTATTGGCAGCCTTAAAAATCATCTGTGTGGCATATTTGTGTAGAGAGAAGTCACATAAAGTGTAATGAAAAAAAGATTTGTATGACACATTCAGAAGTGATTTCAACTTACTAAAGAAATCCCAAATGTTTCTGACACGAGGGAGGATACTTGCATTAAAGCAGGTTGTAAAATATTGACATTTGTCTGTTTGCAAGTTGCACCCAAAAACCATAGCAGACCTGCCAACACCAACAAGACCTTCTCAGTAATGCAATTGATTTTTCTTTCCATTAAGTTGGCCTATTTTCAGTAAGGTGAAACAAAATATCATGTACTGCTATTGTCAAGCTGGAAAGCAGGTATTTAAAAGTCCAGAAGGGTAATTCAAGACTGACACAGTTGATGTTGTTGTTCTAGGGTTTAATGCCATTTTTCAGCACAAGATTGGCTATACATGGCGGCCAGGATAACTGGTGGAGGAAGAACCTTGGAAAACCCAGGGAAAAACCACTGACCCAAGAGAAGCTACTGGCAGGCTTTCCCACATACCCACGCTAGCTGAGCCTTGGACTCGAACCCACGCAGACAGAGGTGAGATGGCAGTGATCCAGAACGGTGAGCGCTTTAGACCACTCAGCCACTCGGGACCCCCAAGGCTGATACAGCGACATTAAATATTGTGTTCGTCTAAAAAGTTTGCAAAGTATACTTGGACTTTAATTACTTCCAGTACTGTTTCACAAACTGTAGTTCCAATGCTTACGGAGCACCATGGCTTCTTGCAAACTTTAAACTCCAGGTAATCCTTAAAAAAATATAATTTCATGTGGGCCATGGCAATCATTATTCCTGCCAAAAGAGGCACTCAAATCAACACATGATGTCCACTGAATGTAACTGCTGCCTTTCCTTCTTCTTTTCCACCAAGAATCTGAATAATTCTTTTTATTTTTCTATACTATTAAAATTTTTTAAGAGGTTAAATGTCCATTTCATCCTGAAAATTAATTGCTTGTTGGGTGCCATTTTTAGAGAATAAGCCACAGCTTGATCATGCAGACATTTTGCATCACAAAATTCATGCTGCCAAAAGTACATGAAGTACTCCTGAAAAATTAGTCTGGTTTACTGTCAACTCCACTGAATATGAAAACCAGATCCGAATAAAAAACAGACAAGCACATATCTGGATTTTACCACAAACAATCATATTTCCATAATTTATGAATTTATTGTTCAAGTCCAAATTTTAAGAGTCATTTCTGTAAGACATGGAAAATTTTTAATGGTTGGCCTGTCTACTATAGGTCTAACAGAGTACCCTAAAGGTGGTATTAATCATATACCTTATGTGTCTTGAGTAGAAATGTACAACTGTGGGGTATGTATTGTTTGTGAGAAAATGTCAAATAAATCATATATAAAGCAACTGCTTCTGGATATTACACTGATATACTGACTTACTTAAATTATAGTTTCCCATTACTCTAGGCATGGTATCAATTTCCAGAGTGCAGGGTGGATAAGTGATTTTTAAAGACTAATTTTGCAAATTAACAGATGAAACCATATCACGGGCCATATTTTGCCCATTCCTACCACAGAAGAATTATCTAAAATGTTGTGCAGTATGTTTTATCATTCTATGATCTTTCCCCTTTATTTATTATGACTATAGTGCTAGATTTGTCAGCTTTATACTTAACAATGATCCTTTCATCTTGTGACAATTCACATCAAGAAATGTAAGTAAAGTGTGTGCTTGTAGGACTACTGTTTAAAACTTCCGGCAAAATAGCGTTTTCTTGTGGGGCTGTTATTAAACACTTCTTGCATAATGGTATGTTTTGTGGGATTGCTTTTTAAAACTTTTGACATAATACCGTGTTTTTGTGGGACTGCTATTTAACACTTATGGCATAATGGTGTTTTGTGGGACTGCTATTTAAAACTTATGGCATAGAAGTGTGTTCTTGTGGGACTCCTATTTAACGCTTCTAGCATAATGGTGTGTTTTGTTGGATTACTACTTAATAATTCAGGCATAATAATATTCTTTTGGTACAGCTATTAAAAACTTCTGGCATAATAGTGTGTTCTTGTGGGTACTGATACTTAACGCTTCTGGCATAATGGTGTGTTTTGTGGGACTGCTATTTAAAACTTCTGGCATAATAGCATGTTTTTGTGGGACTGCTTTGTAAAACTTCTAGTTTTACAATTTTAATCTAAATGTTGAAGTAAATATTGTGGCACTCTAAGGAGTAAACGAGGATACTTTCAACATCCTATCTTTTAACCGATGGTCTATGAAAAGATTCCTTCAATCTTAATCATCTTGTATATTACAAAATATCTTCCGCTAATTATTGGTTTATGATAAGATTTTATCCTGTCATAATAAAAAAAAACCTAACCCACTGAAATATAATTCTTACTATTGTTACTGACACAACGGTAGACAAAATGTATTGCACTTAGAGGGATTTCAACCCTTGTAAGTCAAAAACTGTCAAAATCTTATCAAACTCAATTGAGACCTTGTTGAAGGGAAACTTTACAGTAAATTTGGTTGAAATTAAACAATGACAAAAAAAACTCACTGATACAGTATTTACAAGCCAGTGGAAAGTCTAAGTCCATCAAGGGGTGTAACTCTATTTGATTAAAACCATATGATCATAAAACCTATGCAAATTTAATCATTGTTCAAGTCATCAAAGAGTTTGTTAAAAAGAGGTTTTACAGCAAATCTGACTGAAGTCAAGCCAAACATTGTAAATGGGTAGCATTCACAACCCAGTGGAATGCCTTTTCTATTTGGATCAAAAACATTGTAAATGGGTAGCATTCACAACCCAGTGGAATGCCTTTTCTATTTGGATCAAAAACATTGTAAATGGGTAGTATTTACAACCCAGTGGAATGCCTTTTCTATCTGGATCAAAAACATTGTAAATGGGTAGTATTTACAACCCAGTGGAATGCCTTTTCTATTTGGATCAAAAACATTGTAAATGGGTAGCATTCACAACCCAGTGGAATGCCTTTTCTATTTGGATCAAAAACATTGTAAATGGGTAGCATTCACAACCCAGTGGAATGCCTTTTCTATTTGGATCAAAAACATTGTAAATGGGTAGCATTCACAACCCAGTGGAATGCCTTTTCTATTTGGATCAAAAACATTGTAAATGGGTAGCATTCACAACCCAGTGGAATGCCTTTTCTATTTGGATCAAAAACATTGTAAATGGGTAGCATTCACAACCCAGTGGAATGCCTTTTCTATTCGGATCAAAAACATTGTAAATGGGTAGCATTCACAACCCAGTGGAATGCCTTTTCTATTTGGATCAAAAACATTGTAAATGGGTAGCATTCACAACCCAGTGGAATGCCTTTTCTATTTGGATCAAAAACATTGTAAATGGGTAGCATTCACAACCCAGTGGAATGCCTTTTCTATTCGGATCAAAAACATTGTAAATGGGTAGCATTCACAACCCAGTGGAATGCCTTTTCTATTCGGATCAAAAACATTGTAAATGGGTAGCATTCACAACCCAGTGGAATGCCTTTTCTATTTGGATCAAAAACATTGTAAATGGGTAGCATTCACAACCCAGTGGAATGCCTTTTCTATTTGGATCAAAAACATTCTCAGACTCCTACTATCAAACTCACTCCTTGTTGAAACAACACTTCAAAACAGATCTGACTGAAATGAAACAAAAAACCTGAATGTTGCAGTGCTACAAGCCTATATGGTTAAATTTTAATCCTCGGTGAATGTATCTAACAATGGATGTAAATGCTGTGGTGTTCATAAGCTGTAGAGAATACAATTCTAATTTGATCAAAGACAGTCACTCTTGGTAATACCTACCAGCCAAAATTCCTAATCATCTAACACATATAAAGTCTTTGTTGGAATGAAACTTCACAGAACATTTGGTTGAAATGGAGTAACAAGAATATTGTGAATGGCACATTATACATCTGCCCTGTGTTTATTACCCTCTACTAATCAACAGGTTCCTCTCCTTAAATGCAGGCCCTCCAAAACTTTAGTTAAACTACTTTATTATGCAAAAGCTGTTTTCTTCTTTCTCTCAGTGATCTTGACCTTAGATCCCAAAATCAATAGGCATCTTTCTTACCCAACATGTAAGTCATCCACAAACACTGGTGAAAGTACATGGATGAAAACTTGTGCAGAAACCATTTTCTTCTTTCAGTCAATGTGACCATTATATTTTTTAATTTTCACCCCAAACTATATGCTTCTTCCTTACCCAAAGTGTAATCCATCCACAATTTATGTTGTAGGATGCAGAAGCCATTTTTCATCTTTCAGACTGACAGTGAGTTTTGACAATCTGACTCCAAAATAAAACAAACTTTTCCTTTATCCCAAGTGAAAGTTATTGACAATTTAACTCCAAAATATACAAACGTTTCCTTTAACCCAAGTGAAAGCTATTGACAAAACTTGGTCCAGACAAATGTGTAGAGCTCATTACTTCACAAAAAACATTTTTCTCTTTTCAATCACAATGACCATGAAACTTCATCTCTTGACCCCAAGTACAAGCCATTCACAAAACTTTGGGATGTATAACTAATGTTAATGTATGAAAACAATTTTTCCTCCTTTAGTCAGTGACCCTGACCTTTGATCTTTTGACCCTAACTTTGATAGGATTCTTCCTAACCTAAAGGCAGGACATTCACAAAGTTTGGTAACTATTGATGATGGAAACCATGAGTTATTGTGCAGATACCAAATAGGTAACAGCTATGTGGATAACAGAGAGACATAATCATAAAGTGTACTCAAGCCTGTACTCAGACTGACTGATGGATGTGAGCTGTTTCTAAATCACCCTGCCTAAGTGGCAGTGAAAAAAATACCCCCACCCCACTGATTTAGAAAACCTGTATGTTCAATTTAAAATCTTAAAATCTAGGACCATAAAGTGCATGTTCTTGAAGCTAGGATTCTCACTTCTGTGCAACTATTCAATGGATACAAACCTGCCACTATCTCTACGGTTTGAAAGAACTCATCCGGGTGAATATAGCCATTCTGTGGGAGGTAACACCATCCAATTCTGACAGCCACAAGTAAACCCCAAATTAGCAGCTCCATCAGATCGCATTCAAAGTTCCAAGCAAGTCATGTGCTGAAACCAGACAAAATTACAACTTATCCAAAGAAATAATGCATGAATATCATAAGATCATCATAAAACTGTAATGAATCTTCATTCATTGTTATGTTTTACATAATCTGTACCTCAAAAATAGTATCAAAACCTGAAAATAAATATTATTCTAATTCCCCTAAAAGACCAGTTCAAAGTGGGTGTTATGTGCAGTTTTTTCTACCTCAAATTGTTTCAAATATCAGAACTGCAAAAAGCCAATCTTTTGTTTCAAAAAGATTCCTTTTAAGCAATGTGTTATTTTATAAACTTAATGATTAATGTAAATTATGTTAAGTGTGGTGTGATGTGATTTGGATTTTTAACGTTACTTTAACAATTTTTCAGTCATATCGCTCTGATGTCTGCAATGTGGCAGTTTATAGTGGTGTCTAGCACTGGGGCATCATGCCGCAGACATGTAGCATGATGTCCCACCCAATCATAGTATCCTGACACCAGGTCAACCAGTCCTAATACTAACCTCTTAATGCTGAGCACCAAGCGAGGCAGTTGTTAGTACCCTTTTTGTAAGTCTTTGGTATGACTCGGCCGGGGATCAAACCAACGACCTCCCACATCCGAGGTGAATGCTCTAACCACCAGACCACCGGAGCAGTTGTAAATTAAGTAGTACGATTGTTGTTTGCTTAGATCAAATATTTTCAAGAAAACCTGGGTAAGACTCTTTCCTTGCTATTTTCTGATGAATATTTTTATGCTGTATAACCCCCAATCAATGGACCCAAGTGGGCCTTGTCACTCATTAGGATGACCTAGCGTGATCAGTGGTGCAATATATGTCATTAAGTTTTCACTGCCTGTTTGATGATGACATCACTACTGATTCAAAGTTTTCTGTAACAGAAGCAAACATAGCTTGTGATGGATTTTCTGGTTGATATATTGGAGAAGGTATTACCAATATTTCTGAGTAAGAAAATTAAATTTTTTGTCCAGATTGTAAAATATTAACTACTTGCAAAAAAAGAAACCAGTCTTTAATGAAGGAAAACAGACTTTTCTGACAATTGTGCATGTGTGATCTGGATTTCTGAAGTAGCTTTAAAAAAATTTCAGTCATACTGCTATGATGTCTGCAGTGTGGCAGTTTATAGTGGTGTCTAGTAATGGGGCATCAAACCACAGACATGTAGCATGATGTCCCACCCAGTCACAGTATCCTGACACCAGGTCGACCTGTCCTAATACTAACCTCTTAATGCTGAGCGCAAAGTGAGGCAGCTGGATTATTTTTAATTAATAAGTCTTTGGTATGACTTGGCTGGGTAGCAAACTCTGAAAACAAAAAATACACACATCATATATTTCAGGACTGAAAAGAAAGTATAATCTTGCATTTGTAATCCCCCAATGCTTGCAATATTGTGCTCATCTAATGAGAAACAGAACCTGGGTGTTCTGCCTGTCCATAGTCCCTACTTCAGAGCCTCTCCCAAGATTGTTAACTTACAATGTTACAAATGTGTTATTAATTTCTTATTTTTCCTTACACTTGTGCATGTGTTTAATGTTGAATACAAAAAATAGTGTTCTTTTAAAAGTTATGTCCCCTTTTTGGTGATTACACAACATCTACTTGCTATGACTTCAAATATGCACTGCAAAATCTATACACAATTACATAATATTTATTTTAATCCATAAGGTGTACTCTTTTACTAATTTTAAAGCTCGTTTCATTCAAATTTATGAATCTTTTAATTTTATAATAATCTGTCGTAAAAAATGTTTCAACAAGTGGAATAACTCCATATAATCTCAAACCTGTGATTCAAATGGTTGTTATTACAGGCAGAATCATTGCCTTCCTTTGCAAATTGGCATGTCAGGTGGTTGTTATGGGTTTAACATTTTTGAGTACATGATGGGCCATAAATGGCAACCAGTATTTTTGGTGCAGGAAGAATCTGGGAAAACACCTGGAAGAACCAAAAACCAATGGGAAACAAAAACCAATGGGAAGCTACTGGCAAGCTTTCTCCTACACCCACATTGATCATGTGCAGTTGTGAAATGCCAGTGACCTGTAAATTTGAGTGTCTCTGACCACTTGACCACATGGTACTCAGAAAATTGGCAAGTAATAATAAGTACCATACCAATGTTATAATGTAGTATGTACTATATTATATGGCTACAATGTAAAACTACTTAGTTCTTTCCCTAACAGTTGGTAGACCACAGATTTTGCTGCCTGTTTTGCCATCACTTGCCAGCTGATTCATGTGCACATAATGGCCTGTAAGAATCACTTCATTAAGAAAAGAAAAAAATCCCAAAAGAAAATCAAAACTGCAAATTTTTACATCTTTGATTTCAAATGTTTGAAGGACAGCCTGCCTTCCAGGGAACTTGCTGATTGCATTTGTTTGCCTGTTAACAGTTTTTTTTAGATGAGCAACCTCTTTGAAAAATTAGGAAGTGTTAAAATAAGTTCAAAATGAGGGACAGAAGGAGATCTATATATATGCTAGAAGAAAACTAAACTACACTATATACACACTGAGAACAATTATGTAAGTGCATACAATTTTAGGTAGTGTACCTTTGTCCATAAATTGCTTCCCATTCTCAATGATACGACTAGCAGGTGGCAAACACCACCCTGAATAAACATGTAAGGAGTTCAATAGCTTAACTGATCACATGCAAGGATACCTAATTAATAAGTACACATGTTACTCAACTGAATCCATCCAAGATCTCAATGGGCTTATATGCAAATGTCTAAACACCATCTGATCATAATACAGCCACTCATATGCTATACTGAGATAACTTTAAACATCAAGTCTGGTGAAGTGTTGACTGTGCAGGGCCATATCATAAGCTCACTTGGCCTTTGCCCGATGAGCTAAAAGACCACATTGTTGCGCCTATAAGCTAGTGTGGTAGGGAAATTTTCTGTTGCTATGTCCCTCAAAAGTCATAATAAGGAAGTCGAATCAAGGGGTACACAGGGGTCAAGGTTTGGGGCACATGTATTAAAGAATTATTGGAAACCAGATTTCCCATGCTTAATGTACAATATTCAAACCTCAAGTTTTGTCATCAACAGTGTGTCCTTCAATCATCTTCATTCAATATAAGTTCCCAATCATAAACAGGGCCTGAAATTTCCACTCGTCCAATTGAATGAGTGCCATTTTAAAGCAGATTCAATATAATGAACTGCATACATGTAACATGACTAAAACATGCAGAACAAGTCACTTGATATGCTGGACTTGCAACCAACTGAAACTTATTTGACTGGTCGATGAAGAACTCAGGAAACCCTAAAAAGACCCACTGACCCACAGAAAGCTTTCTCATGAGATAACTTTGTACAACACACAATTAAGGAATTTCTACTGGATGCTGATCAGATGAGATGCACATTGTCATAGAGATGGAGGAACTGTAAAACACTGGATTGTAAAAACAAGCATGTAATCATACCTCCTGTAATGCTGTACTATTCTCACAAATGAAAATTTTAATTATGATTGTCTAATCTAAAGGTATTGTATCATGGAAAATCTCCATGCTTTTTATTACATATCCATCCCACTCCCATATCTTGTCTCACGTGTTATAACCCCAAACCATTACATATATATTTCCATTACCATTTAAGTTTAGAGTGGCATCAAAAAAATATTTATAAAATGTCATTGTAAATGAAATTGTATATATATCTGGTCTTTGATACCCTCATAAGGACTCCTGGGAGAGGCCCAAATATGTACCCTTTAAGCATTTGGTTATCACACTGGCAACCTACACACCAAAACTGGTGAAATTTCACCAAGCAGTAGGCATAGTCAGATGAACATAGGAAGGGTATCACAATATAACCTGCTAAAATGTGGAATAACAAAAAATGGCAGTGAGGACCTGCATGTGGCGTCCAAAATCAAAGCACTGCTGTTAAACATGTGACCAAAACATAAGGTTAAAAGGGTGAGCACATTTCAAACAATGAATAATCTTGGCTTTATTCATAATAATTTATCTTAAGTATGAAAAAAGCCATCAACAGATTTAGGAAATACTAGAAAATGAAAAACTTCAAAAATAACTTAGTGTAAATTTTCTGTGACTTTGAGCCCAAAATCATATGGGCAAGAATGCATTTGAAGATTCATAATGATTCAGCCCAAGTTTGAGGAAAATCCATCAAGCAGTTAGGAAATAAACTGGACATAAAAAATATACTCTAACCAGAACAATAATACAAATTTTCTATGACTGTGACCTTGACCAAGTCTCTCCAGTTTTTACACCTTCATGCATATTAGATGGCACAACAACATCACCTGTTGAATATTCAAAAGCCTTGCTGCCAATATGCCTCTTGCCAGAGTGCATCATATTCTATCAACTGGGTTTTGGTGATAAAGTTGTGCAAATATTTCTTCTATATTTGGTAACCTCCCCTGTATCTGATGATGGTGGACTGACATCATTAAAATGCAACACTAAACAGGCATTTGAGTCAGGTTGCTTTCCATTAGATCGGGTTGAATTCTGACACTTAACATTACTTTGAGGAAATTATTCAAAGTCAAATTTTCTGCAGCAGCAGCTTTATTTGATAGTTGTTTGGCGTCATCTGTACAAACTTAAGAACCAATGCAATGGTGCTTTCTGTCAAATTTGGTCAAATTCTGTTGGTGGATTTTGAGAAGTCATTTTAAGGATTGTCTATTTTTTTAGTAACGGTGGCCATCTTTAATGGTGAATCAGCATCATGTCAATAAATGAGAAAGCACTTCATGCCATGTTTTTGTCAAATTTTGTCCAATTCCCATGAGCATTTTTAAAAAAAATTTAAAGTTTGAATTTTGTATACCTTTTTTATTGCAGATCAGCATCATTTATGTAAATCTTAAACACTTTTTTAACAGAACTATTTCTCTCAAATTTGGTCAAATTCTGTGAATAGGTTTTTGAGAAAATGTTGGAAGATTTTCTCTTTATAGCAACTACTCCCATATCTGGGAGGATTGGGATAATTTTAACATATAATAATGAACTTCAAGCAGGATACTTTCTTTAAAAATGTGGTCAAATTCTGTTGAGAAACTTTCGGGAAAAAGTTGTTTAAAGGTTTATCTATTTTTAGTAATGGCAACCATATTTGATATTTCACCAGTATAAAAAAAAACTCTGTTAAAAAATGTCTCAGTGAACTTGATACCAAGAAAGCTACAGGACTTGATCAGATTGGTCCATGAGTGATTAAATCTTCTGCCTCGACTATTGTAGATAGCATAACATTCATAATCAATTTAAGTATTGCAGCCTCATCTGTCCCCAAAATATGGAAAATTGCAGAAGTAATTCCTATTAAAATTCTGGTTCTACGGATGATGCTGATAACTACCAACCAATCTCAAAGTACAAAACTTGTCAAATTTGATTGAAAAACATGTCCATGACTTGTTCATGTCATATTTAACCAAACACTTGCTGTTACACCCTAATCAATCAGGCTTTAGACAGAAACATTCCTGTGAGACTGCCTTAATCTCCGTAACTGATAAATGGCTTCAAGCACTTGACCAAGATAGAATAGTAGGATCTGTATTTGTAGATTTCAAGAAAGCTTTTGATATGGTGGATCATGAAATCCTTTTGAAGATACTGAAAATCTACCAGTGCGATGAAAGAACAATAAGATGGTTTACTTCTTACTTAAGTGAGAGAACACAACATGTTTACATAAATAATGTTCTGTCTGAACCTAGAACAATTAGATATGGAGTACCACAAGGCTCAATGCTAGGTCTGTTACTATTTTTTTTAAATTTATTAATGATCTACCACTTTTAATAAGAGACTCAATATCATCTACAGATCTCTATGCAGACGACACAACATCGTCAGACATCCAAAACACAAAGCATGAACTCGAAATTTCTTTACAGAATGCCATAAACAAACTGGAAAACTGGTGCACATGCAATAGCATGGTGGTAAATACTGGTAAAACTAAAATGTTACTTATCTCAACACGGCTTAAAAGGACAAATCTTGATAGTGATGAAGTATGTCAGACATGGAAGGATAAAAATTTGCAAATGGTCTGTCATGATAGACTACTTGGTGTTATAGTAGATAATAACCTATCATGGACTGAACATATCAAACATATCAGTAAAAAAAGTCAATTCAAGTTTATGGCTTCTCAGTAGGATAAGACATTTTCTCCCTGAGAGGCACAGAAAACTATTTTATAACAGTTACATACAACCCTATTTAGTCTACTGTAATACAGTATGGGGTAATTCAAATGATAACAATGTAGCAAAGCTGGCACATCTTCAAAACAAGAGCACTAGGGCTAATATCAATCCAGAAAGACAGCAAGGAAAATTTAGCTGGTAAGTTAAAAATATTACATATTAAAGACTGATTCTGTTTGAGAAAAGCCAAATTAATGTACAGGATATTCCATAATAGTGCTCCTGAATATTTACAATCACTATTCCAGTATAGGTTCCCTGGCAATACTCCCCACCTGCGATCCATGTTGACCAAACATTATAAAATTCCCAAACCAATTATTCCAGTATTCCAGTTGAGATTAGAATTTATTACTAAATAAAGAAAATAAATAAATAAATAAAAAAATAGCAAATAAAAAAAATAGTAATAAAAAAATATTTAAAAAAATAAATAAAAAAATATATATAAAAATGTATCTTGATATAATCTTGACAAATGTTAAATAGGTTATCAGAACTCAATTTATATAATAAAAATATGGTGTGCATAACGCTTACTATCAAGTATTTTATAAATAATTATTCATATTTATTGAGAATTAATCTATAAATTCACTTTCATTTTTAAAGAATTAGTAAACTTATTTTTGTGATATTAGATTATACTTTAACCAATTAAGTTTTTCTGCAAAGTAAAATAATATGAAAATATTCTTATCTAATTGTAAACAGGGGACATAATTCAGAAAAAAAGAAAAAAAGAATGAATGAATGACATAGTGTTTTTAAAAATTAGACCTTTTCGATATACCGTATTAAGATGGTGAATCCAATAGGTTTCCTTTAGCAGACGTTCGATTTCAGAATCAGCTTTAACAATAGGTTGGAAGGAGAAATCTTGCAATGTATGGGAAATTTTGTTAAAATGTGCGGCAACACGAGACGAAAATGATTGATCGATATAATTTTTTATATCTGGTCTATGTTGGTTCATATGTTTAGATATTTGTTGACTGGTTTGTCCAACATATTGGATGCCACATTTTTTGCATGTTATCAATCAAATAACAATTGATGTTGCACAATTAATATCACAACACATATTAAAAGTTTATTTTGTATTATTACTATTGAAAGAAGTATTTTCATTAATAAATGAACAGTGTGAACATCTAGGTCTATTACATTTAGTTGATGATCCTATTTTATATGATGACTTTTCTAATTTGGAATTAGTTAGGATTAACTGAGATTAGAAATACCCACTCTATTTCCTTCTTCCAAACCCAATATATCCAATGGCTTCAGAGATGCAGCTACAAATAAATAAATTCCTTTGTATGAGGACCTCAAGATAGATTAGTTCTTAGCTAGTTGTGTTACCCTTTTTAAATAAGGTCATTCTTATTATTATTATTATTATTATTATAGTGGAAGGGTAATTATCTTACAAAATATAAGGAGCTTTGTATCAGGATGTTTCCTGCCAAATTTGGTCAAATTATGTGGAGCAGTTATTTGACAAGAAGTTGAAAACACATACCAAATGATTGCTGGCCTTATGGCCAAGTGAGCTAATGAAACCTGAACCGATAACCAAAAGTACTTTTTTCTGGGACTAAGATCTTAACCTCAACATACTGCAAAAGAGGCAGGTAAACATAAAGCTGAATGAACTGTCTCACCTTCAGAATGATTAATGCCAAGCATGATGAGAACTTATCAGAAAGTTTTAGGAAATATACGCACATGAAAATAAAATGTTAATGATGAGGCTGACATAATTGTTACTGTTGCAGGAAAAGAAACTGTTCCATCTTGCTTTCCTACAAACAGGGCCTAGACAAAACTTGGGCAAAATTAGAAGAGGTGACACTTTATTTTAGATTCATACTGTTGTGAATAAAACAACACCATATGGAAGCCAAACTTTGATAGGTCAAACTCAAAGGCAATCAGCTGAAACAAACTTTAGGTTGAGTGAGTGATGTTTTAATCTTCATGGGCTAAAATACTGATGCCTCATGTGATAACAATGAGTTTTTGTTGATTACTGATGATCCATTCATTGCACTATACACAGACCATTTGCTACCATGACGGAAACAGAACCAAACTTGATAAACAGATAGAATGGATGAAAGTATAAATAATTGAAAATATATATAAAATAAATGCTGCTTCATTACCGTTGAGTATTTGGCAGTCATATTTAAGTTCGGATATTTCAGAGGTAGTGAGAGCTTCAGCTTCCAGTACATTCAGTAACTTGTTTTGGACTAAAATTTTTAAAACTGAGCCCACATTTTTCTATGTAGTGGAAACCCCACTTTACTAAGAAAACATGGCATCAGACTTCATTTTTGAAATAATAAGTATCCGTCAATATTTGTGAATAATGTTCCAACATCGTTCCAGTATGTGATAAAGACAGTCCAGCCAATCTTGTTATTGAAAATTCAAGATGTATGATTTTATGTGAGTGGAACTGTAAGAGATGTAAACTTATTTCAAATTCATTTACTGAACAGTCCTGTTTCAATGGTATCTAGTATGGGAACACACAACAGCTGGATTAGGCAGACTCGGCAGGTGCAACCTTCAAATAAATAAAAAGCCATACAAAACATAACTTTAATAAAATAACCTGAAATAAACAGAAAAATAAAAAGTTCAAACTGCTCATTGTAACAAGTCTTAAAAAGCTCTAAAGCATAATTGCAGTCGAGACAGGTATATTATTTTTGATAATTTAAATAACAGGCATGAAAAACAAGGACATATTGCTTTAAAGGTGACAATTAGCTTTAAATCTCTCACACTGAGGAGGAGTCTGCCATCCTTTCATTTTTCTAAGGGTTGATTTTCAATTGTTAGGGGACAGTATTTATGAGAACAGTACTGTTTATACCAGTAGAAGATTACAAGTCAAGTCAACTACAAACTGCACAGTCCCAGACATGCCATCACATAATGTACTGGCATTAACAAACTTCACCTCCTGATGTTTCAGTTTCCTGGAAACATTAAGATATATTGTGATTTCTAGCAATCATTAGCTCATACTGTGATTTCCTGGAAACATTACTTTATATCGTGTTTTCTTGGAAGCATTAAGGTATATGGTGTTTTCTTTTGAAACATTGAGTTATATTGTGATTTCCTGTGCAATATCCTCAGAATAGTCCACTGTTAGAACACCAGAATCAATGGTGGATTGCAAAAGTGATGTATCTGACTGTCTCTCTGTTTCTTGTTCTGATATGCCTGAAATTATTCTGTCACCAGACTTTGTTATTATGGTACTGTCCCTGAGCTTCTTTGCTTTCTTCTCTTTCTGCCTCATACAACGCTTTTGCGCTAGTGTATTGCTCGGTTCATCACAGGAATTGCTATATGGTTCTGAATCCGAATTTCCTTTATTTTCTTCTTTACTTTTATCAGACTCTTCACGAGACTGGTTGCTTTCTTCAGAATCGGTGGATGATGCATCAAATGTGGAACAACCTGCAGACAGATGAATGGGATAGATGTCAGCTTTTCTAAATGAAGACTGGAGATTGATGGGTGAAAAAGCATGTAGGTAGGCTTTGCAGGCCATAGTACCAACATTCATTTTTGTGATCTTGACTGATGGAAACCGATGGAGAAACTCATGACATTCTGTGTTGTATATCTGTTGAAAAGGACCAAAACAGTCATGGTCAAGAGGTTGTACAATACGGACAGGTAAAAGGTACAGAATGACTTTGTACTGCTTCATTGCCCAGTTAATTACTGATGAAGATACATGTAGTTTGTGTCCACTATACAGAAGCAAAATGGCTTGACCACTGTCTCTGCTATGAACATAACAAAGAAAATGTTTCTTCAGATAGTTTTGAAAGACTTGATCATTTGGCAACCCATTCTCTGTTACTACACCACCAGAACCTGTGCTGCAACCAGAAAGTAAATCCTTCTTCATCCTGTAACCACGGAATATGAAATATGGTGGGATCATTGTTCCCAAGGCATTGCCACCACAAATAACAGTAGCTACTGCTGATGATAATGAAGAGGTTGCTGGTATACTAGTGCAAGTCCTGCAGCTGCTAACATCAAGTGAAACATGCTCTGTTTGTAAAACCCTCTCATCAAAATTATAGATATGATGCGGTTTGTCTAGAAGATTGTATTTTCTGAGTATTTGGTCGAGGTCTCTATATGACTTTTTTGACATAACATCCTTCATCTTAAATGAAGTTTAGCTCATCTTCTTAGAATCTGATCCTGACTTGCTTATAAAATCTAACCCAGGCCACCGTTGTGTGAAACTTCTATACCATTTCAATGAGAATGGGTGGTCCCGGTCTTTTTTATGAAGACTGACTGCATATTCTGTTGCCAATCTAAGAAATTCTGCTCGAGTACATTTGTTCCCTGCCTTTAACATTAATTTTAAACGCTCAACAAAGATGGCTTCTTCTTCTCATGAAAGTAATGGTGGAGGCCCCGATGAAACAGTCTCAACAGAAACTTCACCTGACACTCTTTGTCTAAGAGTCGTTTCTGGTACTTTGAACTTTAATGCAGCCCTATATGTAGGCATTTTCTGTTCCTTAACAGCTTTGTATGCACTGAGCATAGCTGTCTGAGAATATCTCCTGTACTTCGATGACACTTTCTCTGGACAGGCCTAAAACCATAAAAAATATCATAAAAAATATGTATGTATGTGTCATGAAGGGTAAAAATGGTGTCTAATGAAAATTTAAACAACAGTCCCTCAAAGGGACTGATATTCTACTGACCAAAAAGAATTTCCAGGAATTCACCATAAGAACATTTCTTCCTTTTAACTGCTGAGTGATGAATTTGTCTCATATTTTTTTAGCAATAGCAATAGTTTTAAATACACTATCTGGCAGCTTTATTAGACTTCATACCATCCATTCAGGAGAAGTAGCCATAACAGGATTTTCAAGATGGCCATACTGGATGTCCAAGCATCAACATTTTCAATTAGGACCAAACAAACAATGGGATAAAGCTGTCTATAAAGTTCCATGCCAATCAATGATGTAGTTTATTCAAATCAGTAATAACAAACTGATGATGTGTTACAGGTAATGTATTTGTGTTGATTATCATTGAAATCAAGATCTTAAAGGAAATTACAAAGTAACTGTAAATTTCTAACACATTTCCATTAGCAGAACATACCATCATTTTGTTCAGTGATACCACTATGTACCTAAGTATCATTTAAATTAGCATTATTCCTGTCGATTTTATTTCTTTAAAATTTCATGCTAGAAATAGTTTTAATCTGAAGAATCGTTTCAGACTATTAACTACTAGGACCAGACTCGAGCTTAAAGCTGTATTACTTTTTGTTTTATTCCAATAAATAAATAAAGTGTAAACTAGTAGATAATATATGTCTCACGCTCAGCCAACGTGTGAGAAAGCTTGACATTAGCTCCCCGTGGGTTGGTGGTTCTTCCTCCACCAAATATACTGGCCGCCCAGTATAGAATATCATGTGGAAAAATATTGTTAAATAACGTCAACAAAATATATACATGTACCGCAATTGTTCTGTGCAGATTTCTACCTAAGGTTTAACCTACTTTTAAGCTTCTGACCAAAAAACATTAGGCTGTCACATTTACATGTCAATGGTCAGACATACACAGAAACATAAACATCATGCCACATGAACAAGATAAAACAACTAATTGTTCATCAACATAAACACACTAATGTTTCCTAAAAAGGATATAAAGATTTTATCTTAAATCATCTATATATATACATGCACCTCTCCCTCGATAACTCACACTATAAGCGAGGCATGAGTTACCAAGGAACCTCAAAAAACTGAAAAAGACACGCTTTGAGATCGAGAAAAACGTGGGGGTGGGGGGGCTACAGGGAACTGGGCTATTTATTGACTAAATCCTCATTTTACAATCACGTCAATAATAATTTTTAATAATGTGCTTTTTCTAATGAAGTTGTTCATTATTCTGTTTAAACATATGAAAGATAGTTCCAACTGGTTTCAACAACCATCACATGTACGCATAAAAATCTGTGTATTACATCACTGCTTTTTGTTTTCTTGATGAGTCTGGTTCCCGTATCTGCCAAAGTGGGAGTCCCCAGAGCAGGGAACTAGGCTAACTGTTGATACACCACAAAACAAGATTCCTTTTTTTGTCAAAAACATGACACATTTATTTCACGAGACAATCATCTATGTTGAAACTCAATTTTTGTATTGCTCAATTAACACAACACTGATGTCGTGAATCGTTTAATTGGAATTAATAACGAAACTTCATATCATCCTTGAGGATATCCCTAAGTACCAGTTCAAGAATTCTCTGAAACTCGCTTACCCCCAATGGTCTGTATAGATCTGTGAAATCAAGCTCTTTATTTTATGAAGTATTCATTTCGTTTGGCTGCCTTGTGATCTTTGATCACAGTTATGAAAGAGTCAGTTAAATTAAGGTAGTTTATGTTACATACACAATAACATTTATAAGTGTTTGATTGATCAATGAAGTGGTAAATCTTAAGTTTGTAGGATTTTCATGCCTTTTAACTTTTCTTCTATTCCACCTCCTTTATTTGATCCAAAAGACATAATTAACATGATAATACAAACGAGGCCAGCTTTTAATTCAGTGCAAAAATATAACAAATACTTCCACAAGTCAGCTATGAAAACAGGGTCGACACTTAATTAGGTTCTCAAAGAAACGCTAGCAAACATAGCTGTTACGGTAGATTGACGCATTTTACGCTTAATTACAAGAGAACACATTGCATTTATGATGATTACACTTAAAATGAGCTAAAAAATAGAACCAGAATACAAATTTCAATTGACAAAAAAAAATGATTTAATTTGTATTTATTTATTAAAGTACTGCCTCCACTCAGTGACTTTTTCATTGATTGAAATTTCATTACGGATTGTTAATTATGGTGTACTAGGAATGTCGTTTGGAAAGAAAATGTGAAAAATTTCATGACCTATTTTTAAATTTGATATTTCATAGTGTTAATTAAAATTTCCTGGTCCTATATACAGTTTTCAACAATAAAATGAACGATACATCGAAGTTTAGGTTACCAATTTTGATTGCGATTTTCTTCAAGTTTAACAAATAAGGATCAATTTTGGGGTTATTTACTAGTTTAAAAAATGGGATCCACACCTGACCAAACATTATAAGTAGGTTTGCAAGTTATCAGGGCACGAGTTATCAAGGGAGTGGTGTATATATATATATATATATATATATATATATATATATATATACACACACACACACACGGCAACACACTCAAAAATGCTGACCAAGCAACCATATTTTCAGAGTTGGTTACAAAGAGACAACCATGTCTTTTCGCCCCCACCCCTGTTTACTTATTTATTTACTGGCTTAATGATGTTTTTTCTTTGCAAATATCAATCAACTGTACTGTAACGGAAAGATTACAGATTACAGTCCTCACCCTCCTTGATTTGTCTGCAGCATTTGACACAATAGACCATGATATATTACTTCACCGTCTCCAGCATGTATTTGGCATTTATGATACAGCCTTACTGTGGTTCAAATCCTACTTGGTCAACAGGACACAAGTTGTATCTGCAAATGGAATACACTCCAGCCCAGTTGACCTATGTTGTGGTGTTCCACAGGGGTCTGTTCTTGGACCTGTTCTCTTCATTTTGTACACTCTATTGCTCTCAAGTGCCATAGAGCATCATCCAGTGTCTCAATAATTGTATGTTGATGACACCCAAATATACAAATCTAGCCACCCAACTGAAGTTGATGCTACCATCCAAGGTGTAGAGAGGTGCATTTCTGATGTGAAATCAATGATGACATGTAACACGCTGCAGATGAATGATGATAAATATCAAGATACAAAATGATTAATTTGAAGCTTTACCCCCCCACTTAAATGGTCTCTCTCTAATAAAGACTTGGCTTCACCCAATATTTAGCAGAAATCAAGGCAATGACAACTGTAAACACATAAAATGCTAACATCAGAAGATGATGTAAATTTCAGCTTGGGAAAGGTGCAGAATAATAATAATAATAATAACAACAAATAATGCTAATTGATTATTATTATTATTGTTATTATTATTTAGCATATTTTGACAGCTAATTACAGTTTTGATTTTCAAAAATTTAATTATAATTCTCTTTATCTCGAATTTCGAACATGACGTCTGTCCCATCTCAAAATTCTGCTGTGACAGCCTGACCTAACCTCAGCTCTGTCCCAAGCATTAGTCAGTTCCTGGTGATACAGTCCTCACTAGAAGTTTGTTCTTGCCTTGGGGTGATGTAGTCCTACAATGTAAGACATATCACATGTTGGTTTTGTTTTAGTGTTATGTCTTACTATCCAAATAACGGCCTTGTATAGCATGTTAAAATGTTGTTGACATTGGATAGAATAATCAATGTTTCAGGAACATCGCACACACTTGGCAGCCTATATTGACAGTCTTCCACTAACTTATGTGTAATTAATATACTTACTGTGCTGTCCATATCCTGGCAGGATGAAAATAAGATACTAGCAAATGGACGCACTTTCACGTTCCGTTTACATACATTTGTTGCAATGTGAAGGTAGTTGAGGTATGCTGAAGTAAGTTCAAGTAGGTTCATGTTGGGGATATGTTTTTTGAATGAAACGAACCATTGCTTACAGTTCCAATAGGCATAATATATTTTTATTTGTTTCATTATAGAATAATATTTCAACTTAACCCGATTTAGTCATTTTCGACTTTCATCGCTTTCCAGCCAATTCAAATGTAGGCCAACAAAGCTTGAAAACAGGTCCATTTCTTTTCTGAGAATCTGAATTTATTAGAGAAAAGACATCAAAGTAAAGTCCGACTAAAACAATATGACTTTACTTTGTAGAAAAACATCATTATTTTAGTTATGTGAAATATTCCTGAAAATTTTACTTTCGTAATGATGTTAGTCGACATAAAAACATGCTACACAGCGCCGTTAGTTAGGCTGTAATACCTTGACACCTACAACATAAATATCAGCGTCAAGGTATTACATGAAGGACATGGGGTGATGCTACTTCCTACTCAAGTTGCAAACTGTGTGGACTGGAAAAATGTGCACAGCATCCATAAAGATCTGTTACAAAATAACAGAAAATAAAAACCCATCTGAAGCAGGGTATAGTATTGTTACTGTCAATAACCACCCCACTGCAGCCCAACTTAATAGGGGCTCGCTACAAATGAAATTAAGAGTAACGACTAACGGATAGTGAACTGTGGGGAGGGTCTAAACCTGTAGAAAAATATTGTCCAACTGTTGTTTATTTCTTTATTATTTGTTTGCATTACCTGTTAAGCCTAGTCCTACAATGTAAGACATAGCACATGTTATTGTTGTTTTAGTGCTATGCCCACAACATAAATATCAGCGTCGAGGTCTTACATGAGGGACTAGTTAAGCCCCTGTGATTACTGTGTATTTAAGACTACAGATTTTACCCACCTGTTTTGTCCGCATATCCTCAATATTCGATATCATGAAAATGCAAATATATGGAGAATAACATTGGAATTACACGCGATAAATATTTCCGCAACTCATCCACGCATGCGTCGAGTGTTTTTGCACGGAAACGGGTTACTCGTCAAAATGGGCCACCAGACTTAGGTAGAAAATGTCACGGCCACCGTTTGGTCAAATGTAATATCCAAAACTAATTGAAACTTAAAACTAAATGCAAATAAAAACTATTTTAAGGCATACCACAAACTTTGACAAATGCAACTGAAGGGAATGAGTAAATAATTACTAGACCACTGTCCAAAATTTCACAGATCGAATTTTTATTTTATTTCTTTTTCGTAAAGAGCTATGAATCAAGGGAGGCTACTCAGTAAACAGTGTTTAAAGTCAAATTGAAATACCTTAATAGTGGTAAATTATAAAACCAAAAGTTCACAAGAATTTAATTGTTACTTTGAAAGTGGACGCGAGTGAAATATTGAATGAAACAGTTTGCATTGTCATTCCCATTTATGAAATCAATCAAATAAAATATTATACTCTTCACGTTGATTGCGCTATCATCCAATTGCAATATCGTCGGGCATTTCTGCGCACCTAAGGATTCCGTCTCTAATATTGAAGCAAAACGTATACCAAATTCGACCGATTGACGAAAATAAACTAAAGCAATGCTTACCATTTGAAAAGAGACAATTGTCACCAGAATATTCTGTTCAAAATAATATTAATTTTGGACACAAGGGATACTACCCCCGTGTTTTCCCCGAGTAGCGATATGTCGGCCTATTCTGCGCTTTGAAAAGATGTAATGTTTATCCATCGGGCTATAGAAATGAAATATATTACTTTGGACTGTTTCTGTCAGCAGTTCAGTCGAGTAATTAGTCAGGTGTATGGTTAGTTTTTACAAAAATTCAACGTAAAAATGCCAATAAATGGCAAGAGATATTAAGCGAACTAAACCGATCTTGTAAAAAAGTTAGTAAAGTTCAACATTTAAAAAACCCCAGCTATTATGTGGAAGAAAAACAATAATGAATATGATGCAATGTGTTTACAACGTCTTGTTGATGGGTGAAATGTTACTACATAATTTAGAAACAGACTATATGCCGGGGAATTTCTTGAGAATGTATAGCGGCAAGTTGACACGTTGGGTACCAGGCGATTTTGTACGTGTGGGACAACTTCTTGCAAAACTGGAAACTTGGATTAAAATGCAGTATTGTTTTATGGTACACATTTCCATGATTGATATAATGTATTTATTTGTATGATTCTAAAAGATGCATAGTAAATCGGATTTTCCAGATTACATGTTCAAGAAGGTCATGGACTGGGTCTACATGTTGCCATTTAGAAATCACATTTTCATGTGTATTTCCAGTCAAAATGTGGGATATTTTTGTATACTTTATGAATATCACTTTTCTTAATTAAAGTGCGATCGTTCTTTCTTGATACAAAATGGATTTTTGAACCAAATAACACGCGATCCAATGTTTACAGAAATGACGTATCGTTGCGCAGAATTACCCGACGCGCAGAATTTGCCGACATGGTGGTAATTATGCAATCTCATATGTGCATTTCACGTTTATGATTTATGTCAACACCCTTGGAAAGTAAACTGTGGTTGTAATGATCTATGTCTTGTTAAACTAACTATTTCAAGTTTTGGGATTATGTACCATACTGGCAAAACAGGCTAGACAAGTCATTCAACAAAATTTCTTGTTTGTTCTTTCTTAGAGGAAACCTTATTAATAATTGCTCACAGAATGGACCAACAGGAAATGTTGTTGAATGACAAGTGAATGCACAAATGAAATTGCATGACCATACATGTAACAGTGTCTAGGAAACTGAACTACAAGTGATAGAGTGATCAGTCTATATATCTAACTACACTATATCTGAAGCTCTATTTCGCTAAAATATGAGTACAATTAAATATACAGGAAATTTATATCCTTGTAAAAGCACAATTTTCTAATCCGTAAAATACATGTAAAACACATGGTTGTTGTTGGTATGGGTTTGACGCCAACTGTCAGTACATTATGGGCTATACATAGCGGCTAGTATAGTCGGTAAATATCTCTCGAAAACCCCGGAAAAACCACGGGAAGCTACTGGCAAGCTTTCTCACAAACCCACACTGGCCGAGCCCGAGACTCGAACCCATGCATGCATAAGTGAGATGTCTATGATTTATAAAGACTTGCGCCTTTAAGCAATCAGCCGGGAAAATAGGACTTGTATAGATTATCGAAGTTAAAATTTCAGATATTGGCAGAATGATGATGCCACTCTCGAGTTCTACATAGCGCACTGGAACTGTGTAAACATCATGGAACAACTATGGATGTAACTGTAGGGGCTGATGATCCTCCCCTCTTACAGAGCAGACGCTTTCTCCCTACAAAATGAGCGTGAATCAACTAGCACGTTTCCTGTTTTCTAGATAGTAAGTTTTCTTTACATTTAGATGGTTAACATTATGCCCCGGAAACGCTTTAAACGCAAGGGTATTCGCCCCACTAGGTCTCTAATAGAGGTGTGCATACCACAGACCTCTTACCTACTTGTGTACCCCACCCCATCACCCAAATTCCACCCCACACACAACGATATTTCTGGATCAGATCCGGATGGAAACATGAATGTGACGAATGCCTACAATATCAGATGAAACGCAGCCGTCTAATAAAAGTATCTTTTCAAAAGGGGATTGTACAGATGCAATTAGATCAATCTAGAAGACGGAGAGATAAAACATCTGATAGAAAAACACATACGTCATAGCTAGACGCTTCCAACCTCCGCAAAATGGTTAAAAGTAAGCTGGCTTCAGAAGCAGGGGTTTTGAGGTGTTAAGACTCTATGGCCAAAAACAAAGCAGTAGAAAGAAGCAAAACTACCCAGTTTGTAAAACTTAGCAAATAACTATAAAAGCATAGTTATAAATGAAAGTGTGAGAAGAACTTACAGCATTATGATGTGAATCCAAAATAATCCTGATAAAGTTTTATTCAAGTCCAAAGGAATGAAAAGCTCAGTATAAATTTCAAGACCGGAAATCTATTGGTCCGCCAAGAATCGTGACGTTGTCAAAATGGCGTCCACCAGAAACACTTTAAACAATCCACAATAGTTCCAAAATAATATTATAGTGCAAAACATTTGCATTTTCTACTTCTACTGATCAGTCCAATAACTAATTTTTTCGCTTGAATAATATCTGATTGCAATATACAACAGAAACACAAGAAACTAGAACGAGCCCAAAATATGAATTAATCTAATTGCTCTTTCGTCTCCTTATATGCACCTTCGATTGCCACTATATTTCAAAACATACCCCTACGTGATACATCACCCGAATCAATTTATTTCGAAAATGCCTAGTCGTGTGCCCTAGCGTAAACAATGGGAAATTACATCATTCTTAAAGAGCCGTCGAAACCTCACCAGCCAATGTGAAATTTCCTTGAGTCCTCAAACAAGTCTTATTATTAGTAATAGTCAACACATACGCAAGTATCTATTTATAGATCCTATGTAATAATACGCTCTTTATGTCCCTAAAACAGACGTTTGTCACGTAGGGATGTCTAATTAAAGTTATTGGGAAATTACTAAAATTTTCAGCCATGAAATAAAATTACAAAATCAGATAAAATCGTGTACCAGAAGTTTAAAAAATATAGATATAAATAGTTGGAGGCTCTAAACGGGTAACTACGAACACGGGGTTACTAATAGTCTAGCGGATACTTCGCTGAACATATTTCCTATTGATGTCCGCAGCAGCTTTAAATCGTAATGACATTTGTACACGCACGAGTGACGGAAGAACTAGTACGTATTCAATATGATAGATAGTGGATTTCTACATTTTTTTTAGAGGACATAAGGACATATTTCACGACTGAAGTGTAACCATTATATTGTTATGAGTGAAGAAGCCTATATTGACAATGCAAAATGTTTCCACTAGAGGAGCGAACAATTTCCTTTTCATATTCTCAAAAGACCTTCCATTTTCTTCGTTTTATGTTTAAAGGCAAAAGCCTTTGCTTTGCATCAAGTTATTTCTCCACTCGGAGTTAATGCGATCAAGAGCTGCATTGCTAACATCGATAAAAAAAGTTTTGAGTTTTACAATAATTTTACTACAAGGGTTGTACATTTAATGCTTCAAATTGAATTTTGTCAAATTACTGAAAGATTTCTTGCAAAAACGAAGAGTTTTATTTTCGTTAACGAGTTTTATTTTCGTAACGAGTTTTATTTTTGTTAACGACGAAATCTAGAAGACGGAGAGAAAAAAAAAACATCAGATAGAACAACACATACGTCTTACGCGGATAAATAAAGCAATTATATAAGAGAACAATCCAACTGACTCATGAGCTGCTCATTATTAAACAACATATTTAATGATTGCGAGTTTTCATGTGAGGAGTTTGAATTATTATTACAATATATTTTACAAGATCGAAATTTCTAGCGTGTCAAACTTCAATGTTTAGAGATAAGCCTGAGAGCAAAGTGTTATATTGACTCCATCATCATCACAATACATTTGTGATACAGAGTATACACGGCAACCTTTAACAGCGTTTGAACATGAGTCTGTGCTTTTCGTCCAATTAATTGTGACGGAGAGCTGCCGAAAGTCATGTGAACTCGATCCGATTCCGACATCATTGCTGCTTGAGTGCTTAGTTTCAATATTGTCTTTACAAATCGATATTAACAATACATATCTCTCATCAGAGGAATTCCCATCACTTGTATAAAAACTGCCAGTGTTAAGCCTCTGTTGAAGAAACCGACACTTGACCCGAATGATTTAAAGAACTACCGACCTGTTTCTAACCTTTCATTCCTTTCCAAAATCTTAGAAAAGTTCTTCTATCCCAATTTTATATCTCATCTGAATTTAAATAGTCTTATTTGCAATTTACACTCTACATATCGCCGTTGCCATAATACTGAAACCGACATTCCAATAATACAAAATGACATTCTCTTTCCTTTGGAAAGTGGAGAGATTACAGTTCTCTCTGACCTTGACTTGCCACAGGCATCTGACACAATAAACCATAATATATTACTTCACCGTCTCCAGCATGTATTTGGTGTGGACAATACAGGCTTATTATGGTTCAAATACTACTTAGTAAACAGGACACAAATTGTGTCTTTAAATGGAAAACATTTTTCAGCCCAGTTGATCTACGTTTTGGTGTTCCATAAGGCTCGGTTCTTGGCCCCGTTTTCTTTATTATATGCACTTAGCTGCCCTCTAGTGTCATAGATCGACATCCGGTGTCTCACCATCTGTATGCGGACGACACTCAGATATACAGATGCAGCGACCCTGCTGTAGCTGAGGCCACCATTCTAGGTGTAGAGAGGTGCATCTCCGATGTGAAGTCATGGATGACATGCAACAAGATGAATGATGATAAAACTGAAGCCATCCTGATCACCACGCAAAGACTTTCTCATTCACATCATTTGCCTCAAAAAATCAGTATCAGCAATGCTAAAATAAAATTTACAGTCAGTAATAAAGTTAGGTGTTACTCTCGATAGTACGCTCTTTTTACCAGACATGCATTGAGCATATGCAAGTTTGCATATCTGGAGCTGAGACACATCAACTGCATTCACAATTTTATTTTAGATCATCCACTAAAACACTTATGTGTTCTTTAGTATTTTACCATGAGAATACAGGTGTCGGAAGAGGAGCGTAAGTTTCTAGGTGGTGTATATCCATGGGTGAGGTCTGGTAATAATATTGGTTTGGAGCCAGTTATCGAAATATAGCATAGTGAAAATATTTAGCTTTCGATTCTGGATCTAACGGATAACAAGTGAAGGTTTCAGGACGGGGGGTGTGTGCTCAGTTCTTCGTACACTCGCATTTTCCATTTTCATTGTACCCATTGTTAAAACGAACAACGTTCGGTTGCTAACCAAGGCTCAGGTATGCGGAACGAATTGTCCATCGATCTTAGACACAAGGACACCGTATCTGCCCTTAAGACTGCTTTTTAAACTCACATATTTCCACTACAAGAACAGATTTATAACCCTAATAATGTTTACCTGCATAATTATTGTCAGCATGTTTTTGTTATGTAATTGCGTCGTGTTTGTTTTGTAATTTTGTCGTTGCGTATGTTTTTATAGGTTATCTAATATTGTAAAGTGTTTTGATGAGTAAGCAAAACTCATGTCTCTTTAAATCCAACCAATGGGGTATGGGGCAGTGGGTGAGAGGAATGGGCCTGGATTGGTTTACACAATTAGCTGTGGTACAATTTAAATTTTATTGAATTTTTAAGTCAATTTGCTGCTATACTACTACTATTACTACTACTACTACTACTACTACCACTACTACTACTACATTCATCCCACTGAATCCTCCAAGATGGATGTCAAATCCAGATCTGTTGCGACTATGCAAAATATTTGCTAGTGATACAATTACAGCAATCTACGATGCTGGTAACGACAATAAATGTGGTGGTGACGTTGATGATGATGATAATGACGATGGTGGGTTGGGGTAACTGACAACTTGTACTATGAAGATATCTAAATTTGATCAAACGTCCGAGTGTTTTGTAATTTTCTTCAACAACGCTGCCCATAAAAGCCTTCGCTGTTAAATTCCATCTCGAATCTCTTTGAAACAACGATTTGTTTACGAAATGCAAGTCGGGTAACATAAAGTCCACAGGTTGGCAACCAATACCCATGGGTTTGGCGAGGATGGTAAACAAGAGTTTCAAGCGGGCCTGATATCGCTAACCTAGTTTACACAACTTAACGATTCGACAATTTCGCGAGGCAGGCTTACATATTATTGCAAGAACATATCCTATGTCAGATCTCTCCTGCAACAGTAGTCGCAAGCTCAGCCAATCAGATACAAGGTGACCTTAATATCATGCACGGACTCCGCACACTTTCGAATCTGCCCAAGATCTTGATGATATAAGCCCATGTTCCAGTTCTGATCATAATCGGATCCGAATGATAACTTCCAGAGTGGCTATGAGTCAAGCCACGCAAGATCACGCCATAAATACATATTTTTTCTCTGCATTTCCAAGCATAAAAATTTGTCACAACGATGCATACAGATGTATCATAACTATCAAAGTAATATTTAAAAGAAATAGTTGACGACCGCTGAAAGTTTATGCCAAACGAGTTTTAAAAATTCGCGACAATACAAATAACCTCATCAGTACTGTAAACACATATAATATACAATAAGTAAGGTTATTCCGTGATAATGTTCTATTGTGCTGTCACAAAATTGTATTGGTATTTTAGTGATAAAACGCCAAACTCCTGTGCTTATATTAAAATTATTAACCTTACAACAGCGCATCCAAATAACATTTTCTAATGTATTAATCCAAGAACATTATTGAGCACTCCGTAATTCCAGTGAACAATATTGTAATAAAAAAAAATCCACCCAAATTAACACTGAATACAACAATAAAAGTGATTCTGCTTCAGATGTTTAGTGTAGAATGCCTAATTTTTAAAGCAGACAACATTATATAAAAAGTCAAGACACAATAAACGAACCAGGATGTAGGACAGTTTCCTCTATAAACACTCAAAATTGTCACCAAGTTTAGGAATTTCCAAATGAAAAACTATGTCCTAGACTCAGAGTCAACTTAGTATGTTTACCTCCAAATACAATGATAGGAATATTTAATCTATACTCGTAGATAAATATTAGACATGTATTATGTTGTTTACAAAATATATGATACTGGTCAGGTAGACCTTGAACTTGATTTTGGGCAAGTTTAAGTACGAAATACAGATGTACATGACATATAATCGTTCAGAAAAACCAACAAAAATATAAATTAAACACACATAAAATGTATTATGCAAGAATAAATCTAAACATTTTTAGTTCTATATCACATCAACTGTACTACACGCATATATACAACTAAACAACACTCTTTCTATCAACATTCATCCATCCTCGTTTACATACATACATACATACATACATACATACATACATACATACATACATGCATACATACATACAAACATGCATAAATAGATACATACATACATACATACATACGTACGTACGTAGTACATACATACATACATGCATGAATACATACATACAAACAAACATGCATAAATAGATACATACATACATACACACATACATACATACATACATACATACATACATACATACATACGTACGTACATATACACATACATACATACATACATACATACATACATCCATAAATACATACATACATATGTACGTACATATGTACATACACATATAGATACATACATACATACATACATACATACATACATACATACATACATACGTACATGCATACATACGTACGTACATGCATACATACATACACATACATACATCCATCCATACACACATACACACACATACATACACACATCCATCCATCCATACACACATCCATCCATCCATACACACATAAACACACATGCATACACACATCCATCCATCCATCCATACACACATAAACACACACACATACACACACACACATACATACATACATACATACATACATACATACATACATACATACATACATACATTCAAAAATAATAGAAATCTATGAAATGGCAAATAAATCAGGCAAATAAAAAAATGAAAAATAATTTATTTCATTTATTTATAATGTATTAATAATTATAGTTCTATGAATATGATAATATTCAGGCCCTGTCCATAATACGAACAAAATTTCATTACAAACTGTCGTAAGATGCAGGACTTTGTTGCACTCCAAAAACAGCGTCAATTTATTAAATATTGCATTAAGCTCCAAGTTAAGAACTAAAACATTTGCAGTTGTGGTAGCAGGAGGTAATTTGTTTCTTTTCACATCTTCAGGTGATGACCATAACATTTACCAATTAGCATGGTGATCCATTAAAGAAAAAGGTGAAACTAGTTGCATTCACAAGATTTGGTCAAGTCCTGTGGTAAATAACTCTTAAAATGTGCAGGAGGTAACTGACACGAGGACATAACTGACATAAGTTGGCTTGGTTGAGTCTTTATATCACATATTGTTTGAGGGATGCTTCATTTATGCATTTTGTTTTAAACAACATACCAATATCGCAATACATAAATACACTTTAACCTGGATGAATGTACAGCATAGTCATTGCAATATTTTAAGGTATTAAATCTCATGTATTGTAACTATAAAAAACTTTTTCAATCATTCCTTATTTATATGGAAATTTTAATTTCTTCTGAAAACAAAAACATATGTGTTAAATCACAATAATGAATTATCTCATTAACAATAGTAGCTTCACAGTACCCAAAATCTCTTCTCTGTGTCCATTTCAATTTAGTGGACATTTTTTGCTAAGCTGATAAATCTGAAGCATACATATGTAAATATGCTACAGATTTATTAGCTTAGTTTTTAAATCACCTGGATCTGTGCATGATTTTTTGCATGCTTAAGAATTCTGGTGTGAGTGCACACATGGAGAAACATGGAAATGAATGGCTTGTTGGAGATTCAGGATACCCACATTGATCCTGACCAATGACTCCCATATTGAAACCAAGGTTAGTGGTAGAACAGATGTATAATGATGTCCACTCAAAACCAAGAGTTGCTGTGGAGTGGGCATTTTGAGCATGCAAATCAAGATTTAGGTAAAGGTTAATGAGTGCAACTATATTTTTAACTGCTGTTATGAAATACATAAAATAATATCACCATTTTCAGAAAGTAAGCACTGAATTCAATTTCACTAATAAATTTCGTACTGGAAATTTGTATAGTGTTCATTTTCAAAATTAGAAGAAGAAAAAATATTAAAACAGACCTGTGCAATCAAGGGTTACCTTTTTTACTATCAGCATTTTCACTTTTCATTTTAATATTTTACGTACAAGCCTTGTCATATTATGCAATAAATGAGTAAAAGGTCAAGGTAACCATCTACATATGCATGTATTGTTACAGTAAAGGAGATATAAATGACAGGAATTACCTAAAATTCCCCAAATTTTTTTTTAACAATTTAATTTAAAACTAAAGCAAGACAGACATAAGCCTATTAAAATACAACATATGCGGTTCCAAAATTTAATTGAATTTAATTGGAGGGACACTTGGTCATGATGTATCATTACCATTAAGCATGGTGATATAAATGGTAAATTGCCTCAGTTTTACATATGTGATTGCATAGATATTAACCAAGGTACAAAACACCTCACCAGACAGTAAAATCTACATACTTCAACCTCTCCCCTTTTATGTTAACAGTTGCCATATCTGAAAGTGTGTTTAATATCCCACTAAAATAACTATGAGGTTTACAAAAGTGTGTTTAATATCCCATTTAAGTAACTTTTAGGTTTACAAAAGTGTTTCTAATACCCCACCAAAACAAATATGATGTTTACAAAAGTGTGTTTAATATCCTACTAAAGTAACTATGAGGTTTACAAAAGTGTTTAATATCCCACTAAAGTAATTATGATGTTTACAAAAGTGTTTTTAATATCCCACTAAAGTAACTATGAGGTTTACAAAAGTGCGTTTAATATCCCACCAAAGTAATTATTAGGTTTACAAAAGGTATTCATATTGCTTGCTATCTACAAATAGAACCACAACTTGGCATTTATAATAATATTAATTGTAGATACATATGCGGAAGCACTGTGTGGCCCTTGTTCTCTACTGGACTCAAGGTACTAATTCAATTTTCCATAATAAAGCTTGCAAACACCATGCTATTATAATTCAAAAACAATAAAGTTCTAAATGCTCATCATTAGACCTAAATTTATCAGTATATTCACATTAAAGAGTCTGATGCTAATTTGAGTAATGTGTTTTCCAAACTTAAATCTGTAAATGGACTGAAATTCCACCAATAAAACAATGTCTGATTCTTTTCATTAACAGCTATGATAAACTCACAAAAGATTCTCTTTACTCAGTTATAAATTTCATTCTAAACCAATCTTGGCCAGCCAAACCCATATCTACTATATTTTATCACCACCCCTTTCTAGACTGGTTTCCCATTTTTCGAAGTCATGAGTACCGTGAGTCCTATAATTCCAGCAAATTATGTTACTAAAGATTTCTATCAGTAGATTCATTTGAAAATAGCTGTAACTAAATGATGTTTTATAATACATTCTATTATTTTTGCCAAAATATTGTGCATGTTCTAATTACATGGTACAAGTCTTTCAAGTACTAGTAACTCATTCTGATTGAACAGTGTCAAGTGAAATTTTGTTTTCTTTTTATTCATATGAATTTAAAGGTTTGTTTATGAGTAGTAAATGGGGATAGATTAGCGACAATGGGAATTAGCATTACAGAGACCCCTGGGTCAGATTAGCGACAATGGAAATTTAACATGGCGAAAAATCGTGGGTCAGATTAGCGACAAGGGAAATTAACATGGGAATAAATCGTGGGTCACTCTAGCGACAAGGGGAATTTAACATGGAACTATAGTGTGGGTCTGTCTAGCGACAAGGGGAAATTAACATGGGAATAGAGTTTGGGTTTGTCTAGGGACAAGGGGAATTGAATATGGGATTTTTTTTTTTAAATTTAAATTTAAATTTAAATTTAAATTTAAATTTAAAAAAAGGGTAGGCAATGGAAAGGCTCTCTCTTTTCGAGAAATATGGCTGGCCCTGAAAAGGGCCTTTGGGTTTATGTTAATGTATTCATTAACATAAATGGTACCGCATTGGTCTTCTTCTTGTCCTTAGGCTACGTCTCACTGTTGCTCCGTAAATCAGCACTCTTTTCAGGCATCCTTGTCTTTCAACGTAGATCCTACGTATCCACAGGCTGGTGTTTGTCCTGTGGACAACGGTCCACTTGGATCGGACATACATGAGCATGTCCGTCCGGAATATCATGGAAGACACAAGCGTAGAAGATTGCACATCGGTCCACATCTTGAAGCGACGAGAACAAGTGAATCAATGCAGTGAACTACGCTTATTTATAGGTACAGGAAGGATTGAAACGGATTGAATTCATTCACCAATCCGAACACGCGTTACAAAATTCAGTCAGCTCGCATCCAATCCGAAGAGAGCAGTCTGTGACGTCACGTGGTCTATATAGATTCGTTAGCGCTTGTGTGCAGTCAATCTATGCGACAGTGATTCAACATGACGGAAACTCAGAGAACGATCCATTGGGGTGCACCAGCAGGGGAGACTGCCCAAGGGAACCCGGACTTACTTTCAGAAGAGGTACATTGGGATTTTGTGGATTTTCTTACCTCGCAAGAATTTGTTCCGGAACCTTCGTTACCTTCTTCATTACCGCAAGTGGAGAATTTTAGACAGAGACAGAAAGAAGAATTGGAGAAATTTATGCAACGACAAAAGGAAGCGGAACAAGCTTTTCACCTACAGCAACAGCAACAGCAACAAGAAGAGGTAAGAAAAAAACAACAGCAACAACAGCAAGAAGAAGTAGCAGCAAAGAAACAAGAGGGTGAAAATCAAACGGCTACGGTACTGTTGGACATTTTAGCGGAGTTAAGAAGTCTGAAACAAATGTATCAGACTTCTTTATCACGACCGAAGAGAATACGACCTTCCCGAGCTAAACACGCCAACCCTGTGACTAAGCCTGTCGTACCACCCTTAGTGATTTCAACCCAATCATCAGAAGTAGGCCTTGGCCGTGGCAAAGGCATAAGGCAGTTAAAGTTGATTGGTTAAACTCACCCCTACACCAAAATAAAAAGGCCCTTTTCAGGGCCACCCACATTTCTCGAAAAGAAATACAATTTCAATTTGCCAATAACTCAAAAATAAACCCCACCCATTTTACCCTTATAGTACGTGTCTGTGTATGAGTGCGTGAGTGTAGCTTCTTATTTTAAAATCAAAACTCAAAGACACTTACCTTATATCATTCATGTATTCTTTTATCCATTTTTTTACAATCCAATTCACAATTCACCACAGAACACTTTAATTAAAAGTTCATTGACTTCTTCTTTCTCCTTGTTTAGTCTCTCTGTTTTTTGAATTTCTTCACCGTTTTTTCCTCATTTTCTTCCCTTCTTCTTTTCTTCTCCTGTTTCTTTGCTTCTTTTAAATAGAATTGTCTTCTTTCTTCCTCTTCTTCCTCTGAAGAATCCCTCTCTTCTTTCGAAGAATCCCTCTCTTCTTCCGAAGAATCCCTCTCTTCTTCTGAAGAATCCTTCTTTTCTTCTGACTCCTCTTGTTTCTTTTTTGGGCAATCTGGAGACCAATGTCCTTTTTCTTGACAATAATAACAGGTATCTTGACTTTTGTCTTTTTTAGCCCCTGTTTTTTTTTTCTTTTTTGACGGTCTGGACACTCTGAAGACCAATGCCCTTTCTTCTGACAGATATAGCAAGTATCTTGACTTTTATCTCGAAAGGAAGGAGAGTAGTCCGTCGGCTGGTCTGAAGAGAATTTTCTAATGACCCCTCGCAAAGCTCTGACGAAACGTTCCATCTGGGTAGTCTCTTCCATTGTTGTGCTCGGCTTGAGAGTGAAATGAATAGTGAAAGGACAAGACACACACCCTTTTTATATACGCTGGTTTGCCATGACTATAAATTAGTCTATGGTGTTTGAACTTGAGTCATTTGACGTTTTGCACTCAAGATGAAACGATCCTATTCATTTGAGAAGAAAGAAGAAGAAAGTAAGAGGCAGAAACGTGATCTATCGCCTCGTACCAGGGCTGAAATCTTGGCACAAATTCATGCCAGTGATTTTGAAGAGGACATGAGTGAACCAGAATTTGAAACCTCTAAACCAAGTTCACCACCCTTAGTCAATCCTGAAAAATACTATTCCATTCGAGAGACGGAAAAGCGCTCCTCTAGAAAATTAAGAACCACGGCTTACACCTACACGGTGAAGTTTAAAGATTTCAAGTCCGACGTACCCTTGGAGAAAGCAGAAGGGTTTATCACCGAGATGTGGGATTCTTTGCTCACCGCACTCAAGCGACAATGTCAACCCAAAGAAGACGATCGCTTGACACTATCCATAGATCACGACGGTTTGAAATCCCCTGTTTGGATCGAGTTTAGCAGACCCGCAGAACTAACCCCTTCCAAAGTCATGGACAAGATTCAACACGTACAACAATCTAATGACCAGTTTGACATCACCGATGGTAAAGCCACACTGAAAATGGCCCACGTCTCTCCTCCTCAAGGAACTGGATGCAAAAAGATGTTATTGGTGGACGACCTTCGCAACACCAAAAAGAGTCTCGTCCGAATTAACAACCCTCAAGACCAGATGTGTTTAGCCCGTGCCATCGTGGTGGGACGAACCTATGCCAACAAGAACGACACGGTAGAATGGAAAAGAACCTGGAAAACTATTCAACGATGCGATCGAGCCAAACAACGAAACGAAGCAGAACTCCTGTTACGACAAGCCGGACTGTCCAAAGACACACCCTGTGGCATTCCTGAGATGCAAAAATTGCAAGATGCCCTAGCTCCACGTTACACCTTGAAAGTGCACCCTCAAGAAATGCGTGGAACTCTGTTGTTTCGAGGCCAAGATTTTAAGGACGGAAAATACATTCATGTCTATCATCACGATGACCATTTCGATACCATTACCAGTATCACTGGATTCCTGGGATACGGTTATTATTGTGAGAAATGTGACTATGGTTATAACAATCGAGAGCAACACAAGCATTGTGGAATGAAATGCCCAGGATGTTTGGCCTCTCCACCCTGTCTGAGCGAAGGACCAGTGCCTTGTTCGACTTGTTTGCGCACGTTTGTCAGTCCTACCTGTTACCAACAACATCTGAAGACGCAAGGTTCACAGCAGAAATGTGCTTGTCAACTCTTGAGATTGTGCCCTACGTGTAGACAAGGCAAACGTACCAATAGTACCAAGGCACACGTATGTTCAGGAAAAAAAAAGTCACATTTGTCATCACATCGTGGACTTGGAACACCAATGCTACGTGCAAAAATACCAACCCCCACCAGAGAAAGAGGACGGTCACAAGAAGAAAGGCAATTTCATCTTTTTCGATTTCGAATGCATGCAAGAGACCGGCATTCACATTCCTAATTTTTGCGTGGCTCATCGAGCGTGCGAGAAGTGCATTCAAGAACCTATCTTCAGTCATTGCCCTCACTGCAGCAAGATTCCTGGAGGACGTGAAAAAATCTTTCGGGGACCGAACACGTTAGCCGATTTTGCCCAATGGGTCTTAGACCCCATCGACAAGACGTGGAGGCAAGAGGACATCGAACGTTACGGAGATTGTCATCGTCATGCCACGGTGATGGCTCACAATTTCTCCGGATACGATGGACAGTTTCTTTTGAGATACTATACGGAACAAGGCACCGAACGTCCTAAAGTGACTTTGAACGGAGCCAAAATCATTTTCATGCAAGTGGGACAAGTACAGATCCGATGAGTTACTTGGCCATGCCTTTGAGCCGAATGCCTAAAACGTTTGGAATGACAGAAATGGCTAAAGGGTACTTTCCACACTTTTTCAATACGTAAGCCAATCAACATGCCGTTCTACCCCATTTGCCTGAGGCTCACTATTACGACCCCGACAACATGCGTACCGAACAACGAGAAGCTTTCTACGCTTGGTACCAGGCTCACGCCTCGGACCCTTTCGACTTTCAGGAAGAAATGCTAAAGTATTTTCGTTCCGACGTGGACATTTTACGACGTTGCTGTGGAAAATTTCGAGAACTGTTCATGGAACACGGAGGGTTCGATCCTTTGAAAGAAGCTTGCACCATTGCCATAGCGTGTTCCTTAGTGTACCGCCAACGATTCATGCCTGAAAACACCGTGGCTGTCATCAGTCCTCAAACGACCCACTTTGTCAAACGTCAATACTCGGTCAAAGCCCTACGCTGGTTACATTACTTGTGCGACAAGGAAGACAAATGGAATCAGCATGCCCGCAACGGAGGAGGCGAAAAGACCATCGGAACGTATTCGGTCGATGGCTGGGACTTAGAAAACCCCAAGATCGTGTACGAGTTTAACGGTTGCTTATTTCACGGATGTCCCGTCTGTTACCCTGACCGTGACACTAAAAATCAGTTTTTGCAACGAACCATGGAAGACTTGTACCAGGACACTTGTCAGCGACGCCTAAAGTTAGAACAGCAAGGATACCAAGTGGTGGAAATGTGGGAACACGAGTACGATCACCGTTTGAAAACCGATCCCGAGTTTAAACGCCTCGTGGAGAGTTACCAGTTCATGGACCCGCTGAACCCGAGGGATAGTTTGTACGGAGGAAGGACCAATGCCACCTGTTTGCTGTACCAAGCCGACGAAGAGAAAGGAGAAGAAATCAAATACTTGGACGTGTGTTCGCTGTATCCCTACGTGTGCAAATATTGTCGCTTTCTTGTAGGGCACCCGCAATTGTTCACGGAACACATCGACCTGAAAAACATTCGACAATACGACGGCTTGATCAAGTGTAAAGTTTTGCCTCCAACGAACCTATACCATCCCGTCTTATCTCACCATTGTCAAGGCAAACTGATGTTTCCATTGTGCCGTACTTGTGCCGAAACGTGCAACCAGGACCAACCTTGCCATCACAGCCAGGAAGAACGTGCCTTGACAGGAACCTGGGTCAGCGTGGAATTGTTCAAAGCTCTGGACATGGGATACCAACTGTTAGAAGTGTACGAAATTTGCCACTTTCCCAAGACACAACAGTACCACAAGGGTGACCCTACTCAGAAAGGCATTTTCGCCGACTACGTGGATGCCTTTTTGAAACTGAAACAAGAAGCCAGCGGCTATCCTTCCTGGTGTCACACTCCCGAAGACCAAATACAATTCAAAGAGAAATACTACGAACAAGAAGGCATCTCTTTAGAGCACATCGAAAAAAACGAAGGCAGGCGATCGTTTGCCAAAGTGATGTTAAATTGCTTGTGGGGTAAAATGGCACAACGACCGTGTTTACCCAAGACGGAATATTTGACAGAACCTTCCCGCTACTTCCAGATGATTCACGACAAAACCAAATACATGAAACACGTGGACGTCGTTCGAGAGGATTTGATCTTGGTCAATTACGAAGAAGATCTGGACTTTGTACAAGACGACCCTTTTGGAAATGTCATCATTGCGGCTTACGTGACAGCTCATGCTCGCTTAAAATTGTACGAAGCTTTAGAACTGTTAGAAGAACGCGTCCTGTACTTTGACACGGACAGTTGCATTTACATCCATCACCCGATTCAACAGCACCCTGACATCGAAGGAGACCGTTTAGGAGCCTGGACAGACGAGCATCCCGACGACAAGATTCTAAGTTTCGTCAGTGGTGGTCCCAAACATTACGGCTACGAATACCGGGACAAACAAGGAGAAGTGCACACGACGTGCAAAGTGAAAGGACTGACTCTGAATCATCGTACCAGTCGAGTGGTCAACTTTGGGGTATTGAAAGAAGCCTTGCAATCGGGAGAGGATGGAAACTTTAAAGTGACCACTTATCAACCGAACAAGATTGTACGTTTACCCACTCACCACATCGTCAGTCGACCCTTGGAAAAAGTCTATCAAATTGTATACCAGAAGCGAGTGCGACTTCCCAATCACTTCACCTTACCGTACGGTCACGTCGGTATTGGTCTGTATATAAAAAGGAACCCTAGGCAAGATCGATAGTTCATTGTTCATTGAAGAAACTTACCATGTCGTTGACGAAGAAGAAACCAGATTGGTTTGGCTTGGACCCAAGAGGTGGCCCAGTATGCACGAGAGTTATTCAAGGAAAAAAGTTACTTTTCAACCCGTGTTAGTGACGGTGCCAGAAGAACCCGTCACCCAGGACGGGACTGTCGTGGACAGGCCTGAAAGACCCTTTCGGGAGGACACTTGTGTGACCTTACCCCCTACTATAGAACTGGTTAGAACTTTACCCAAAACATGTTGTACAGACACTTGTGTTTATTGCACGTTCATGGTTATCATGTGCCTTTTATTCTTGTACTTAAGCCTTTGGCTTTTATGTATTTTTGTCTTTCGTATTCATGTTTGAAAAAAACATTCAATAAACGTGTTCTGAAAAAGTATATAAACTCTTGTCTTGTTTGTTTTTCGTGTCACAAGTGACATTTCTCACACCATGGCTACCTCTGCTGTCTCTGCTCCCTCTTCCTCTACTGTCAAAGTCATCGACGAACACTTAGATCGTGCCAGTTGGGAGGCTTTGTTTCTTCGCCATCCCTGTAACATGCTCATTGCTGGACCTAGCGGTTCAGGCAAAGCCGAATTCGTCAAACGTTTGATCGAACATAAACATCATTTGATCGATCGACCCCCTCAACGAATCGTGTGGTGTTACAAAGAGTGGCAATCGGCGTACAGCCTCTTGCGAGAAAGTCAAGGCGATTCCATCGTGTTTGTGGAAGGCATTCCTAAAGAAGACGATGGCATCGTCTCTGACTCCCGTCTAACCCATTTGGTCATTTTTGACGACATGTTAGGAGAAGACGAAGAAGAAATTAAACTGTGGTTCACGCGCAAAGGGCATCACCGTAATGCCAGTGTCGTTTACATCACCCAAAATTTGTTTCAACAAAGTAAAGCCCATCGCACCATCAGTCTCAATGCGCATTACGTGGTCTTGTTTAAAAGCCCTCGAGATAAATCGCAAGTGCAAGTCTTAGCCAAACAGTTAGGAACGCCTTGGCTGACTCAGGCGTACGACGATGCCACTCAAACTCCACACGCCTATTTACTCGTCGATTTGAAACCTACGACCCCCGAGGATTTGCGATTTCGTACCCACTTGTTTCACCACTGGTGCCAAGACGGAGGGCCTGTCCTGTACACGTCTCCGTCCTCGACTTCATTTCACTCCCCATAAAAAAATCTATAAAAACCTCAGACCCTTTTTCGTCTGTCTCACTCTCAGTGCGAAAATGACGTCCCTTCAGTCGCATCTTCCCGTCAAACTGATTCGTGCCTTGTATGGCATCAGTCGAGAAAAAGATCCACAAACACGAGCTCGTGTCTTAGAAGCTAGTCTCAAAGAAGTCTTACGATGGTTCACGGTGACGGTACGTCAATTACTCCAAGGAATCATTCAGATTCCTCATCAAACCAAACGCTTTTTCGATCGAAACAAAGTCGCTTTGGTCCAACTGGCCGATCCCCGCATCGACACTCAAACCAAAAAACAAATCATTTTGAAACCTGGAGGGAGTGGTACTCTAGGAGGGGTCATCATTCGCTCACTCTTAAGATGGGATCCTAATGCCCCCAAAGTTATACCCAAGACAAAAGTCCAACGAAGCCCCAAGAAGAAAAAGACCAGGTCCCCAAGGAGAACTTCTCCAGTGGCAGGACCCTCCTCTGACCAGACACCACCCCGGAAAAAGAAAAGAAGCCCCCAGAAAAAGAAAAGTCCACAGAAAACTAGTCGCAAGAGAGGCACTTCGGCCAGGACGCACCCTTACACTCGCAAACCACGACCTGCCACAGCGGTGACTGCGTCTCCGGAAGCTTCACGTTTGTCCACTTCTCTGTTAATGACACCCAGAACTGAAGAGTACTTGGAAACGTTGATCACACCAAGAACTTCTCCGTTGATGACCCCCAAAAGAACTTCCTCAGTGGCAGGACCTTCCAATTTAGTGGCAGTGGCTGCTGCTCACAAAGTACCTTCTCCCAAAATCAAAGTTCAAGAAAGATCGGGCATGTTACAAAGTTTACTGGATTTGTCCAAGCAAGAACTGGCTCGATTTAGTCCTTTACGTACCCCTGCACGACGTGTCATGCCTGTCCTCAAACTAATACGACGTAAAGACAATCAGTGGCGACGCGTTCCAGTATAAAAAATGCCTGTGACCGAGTCGGGTATCAGTGTTTTTTGGTGCTCCTGAAGACTCAAAGATGTCACCCTCCAGAAAACCCCAAGGAAAGAAAAGGAAAGGACTGCCACCACGTTTAGCCAAACATGGGGACATGTTATCTGTCCTGTCCAAAGCTTCTCCACCCCTACGAAAAAAACTCATTCAAACAGCCTCCAAAGAGGTCATCGATACCGTGTGCGAATGTTGTTTGAACGTTTTTAAAGGCACGATCCCTTTGTCCAAACACCAGAAACAATGCTTAGGCAAACATCGTCACGTTCTTCGCCAAATGGTTCAAAAGAAAATTCCCATTCGTCAAAAAAAGAAGATGTTAGTGCAACGTGGAGGTATTTTACCTCTCTTGTTAGGCCCCATACTGAAAGGAGTCTTGGGAACCATGTTGGGAGGACTGGTGGGAGCAAGATAAAAAGGCCTCGGAAGTTCCAAGATCTCAGAATCGACCCCTGACAACCCGATGGAAGGACGAAAACTAGCTTTAGTGCCTTACAAACGATGGATGGAATACCATCGGTGGCAAGAACAACACACCCCGCATTTACCTCCCAATCCCCATTTGAGCGAGATGTCCCAGTTACAACACGAATTGCAGTCCTTGATGGATCGCCAAGATTTGTCCGAAACAGAAAAATCGCAAAAGTACGGTCAACTCTTGCAACGACTGCAACTCTTTCACCAGAAAGCTTTAGACGAAACAGCTCTACCCACTCTGAAAGATTTTAAGACCTTGATGAAAAGTCCAGCACCATCACCAGTACCACTACCAGTACCAGTGACCAAGACAGAAAAAGGAAAAGAAGAAGAAGAAGAAGGGTTTCAAACTAACAACACCTACCTCCAGAATTGGATGGATTAAAAAGATGATGGCCACCCCTTCTTCATCACAAGAGAAAAAGAAAGTGAAGACATAAGTGAAGACAGAAGTGAAACAAGAACCGATATCCCCCGCTCAGACATCCTCCTCCTCTTCAACACCTATTGCCGGTCGCACACGCAAAGCATTGCAATCCAAGAAAATACCCCAAGAGAAAAAGAGTAGCATCCTCCAAGAGTGGGTGCCTTATTAACACACTAACCAACACAAAAAATGGAAAAAGTCTTAGCCAGCATTTACTACGATCCCTCCCATCCTGCAGGTTACGCAGGAGTTCAAAAATTGTATCGTGCTGCCAAAACGCGACTGAAAAGTCTCCGTTTACCTCAAGTGCAACGATGGTTACAAGAACAAGCTACCTACACTTTTCACAAACCCATTCGACGCAAGTTTGCCAGAAGTCGCACCCGAGTGGAAGGCATCGATCATCAATGGCAAGCCGATTTAGCCGATGTCTCTCATTTGGCCAGCTACAATCGTGGCTACAAATATTTGTTTTGTGTCATCGACGTTTTTTCCAAATTTGCTTGGGTCGTACCCTTGACTTCCAAATCGAGCAGCGAGTTAGTGCGAGCCCTGCAACGAGTGCTGAAACAAAGCGGTCGTCACCCTCTTCGATGGCAACGGACAAAGGCACCGAATTTCTGAACCAAGATTTCCAAAAAGAATTAAAGAAACGTGACATTCATTTTTTTACCACCGAGAATCCCGAAACCAAAGCCAACATCGTGGAACGTTTTCAACGCACTTTGAAAGAACGCATGTGGAAATATTTTACGCATCACCACACTCTGAAGTACATCGACATCTTACAGCACCTGGTGCAAGCGTACAACCAATCTTACCATCGAAGCATTGGACGTGCCCCGCAAGACGTGACTCCCGACAACGAAGTGTTGGTGTTTGAGCGCCTGTTTGGTACGTCCCCGACGAGGGCTGTCCCCAAGAAAAGTGGAGAGTTGGCCGTAGGAGATTGGGTGCGCATTGGCAAAACCAAACGCACTTTCGACAAAGGTTACTTACCTAACTGGACGACCGAATTGTTTCGCGTCACTGGACGAGTGCATGGCCGTCATCCTGCCGTCTATAAATTGGAAGACATGAACGGAGAAGTGCTCAAAGGAACGTTTTATTTGCCCGAGTTACAACGTGTCACCAAAAAAGAAGACGACGTGTACGACATCGAAAGCATTCTCGAACGCAGAACCCGTAAAGTGGGCAAACGACGTGTCAAAGAAGTCAAAGTACGTTGGAAAGGATATCCACCCAGTTTTGATTCTTGGATCGACGCTTCGCAAGTCATCGACTATAAAAAGAAGTGACCATCATGCCTTTTCACACAGACGCAGCTACGTCGACCACTCCTCCTTCCCCTAGTTCTTCTGTGCAAGATTTACAAAAACAACCCTTGTGGGTGTGATGTGGAGAACGTGTGCCTAAAACGCAAATCGTCTTTTTCTGCCAAATCTTCGTGGTGTATTGTGTCATCGGGGCAGCCATCGCCAATTTGAGTTTGCAACAAGGAGACAAACAATTGTGGACCATTTTATTGAGCAGTTGCATCGGTTACCTGCTTCCTAATCCCTCCCTGAAATTCACCTCGAACGGGAACCCCGGGAACCTTGTGTCCAGTGCCAGTGCCAGTCACCACTCCAACCACAACCAGAACCCCATTTTGGGCGGAGGCACGCCTCTGACGTCCACTAACCCCTCGGACAGCCACAGAACTCTGGACTTATGAGTCACCAAAACCAATTTTACTTAACCTTACCCAGTGACAGTTCCATGGAGGTGTTTCCCAAGAACACGTTGTGCTGTTACACGGCCAAATTACCTCAAGCCATCCCCTTAGATCACGAAGCCCATTGGGAAGTGGCTTTAGTAGAAATGATTCACCCGACCCAAGTCCTCAATGTCCTTCCCAATCAAAATTTTTTTGATGTGGAAGTTCATGACGAGCAAATACAACAGTGGATGGATAGCAATGTCAAATATGACAAGAAAACCCGTACACAAAAGTACACCACCTATCACTTGTTCATTCCCCAGGCTATTATTTTAGTGGTCAACATTTGGTCAGCACCATAACCTCCAGGTTTAATGTCGTGTTTCTGAAAGCTTTGGAGCATGTTAACAAAAGTGTCACCATGGAGTACCACAAAGCAGCTCGTCGCTTCTTGATGAAATTTGAACGGAGTAAAATCCTGTCCATTTTATTTTGTCCTGAATTGTTTGACATGTTGGGCGGAGACATGGACATGAGAAAGACCATGATGAAGAAAAACGAATTACCCATCGTTTACGACAACGAGTCTTTTAGCAAGTTATTTCGTGCCCCGGTAGAACTGAACCAAGGACTGAATTTGATGTTTGTGTATTCCGATGTGGTGAAGTACAACGCGGTGGGACACACCTCCGTACCGTTACTGCGTGTCATTCCTTTCAAAGTAGATTCTGCCACGAACGCTGACGAGGAAGGTGGAAACACTTACCACGTCCACCGCGAATTTGTCCATCCTCACTATTTGCCGGTCAGTAAGTCGTATTTGGACACGGTCAACATGCTATAAAAGGAGATCTGGGACAAAATATTCCATTCACCAAAGGAAAAGTCACGGTGAAACTCCATTTTCGAAAACGGTTCTCTCACGACTCTTAAGTCATGTATCCAGTGTACCGAGGGGTTGCTCGACAGCGAGGACACGGCTTAGGAGATATGTTAAAATCGGCCTTTCGTTCGGTGGCCCCGATGTTGAAACCGATGGTGACACGCGGATTGCACGCCTTGAAAGATGCGGCACTGACGCAAGGCAAAGAATTTCTCCAAAATGTCATAATCGACAAACAAAACCCTAAAGAAGCCTTCATGAGGGCAGGCAAAAATGTCTTGCTGCAAACGGGCAAAGACATTTTAGGCCAACGAGAAACACCTATAAATGCCCTGCACGCTACCGAGTCAGGCATTCAGCAAGGACAAGGCAGAAAGAGACGACGAAGAAAACACCCTTTCACCAGACTTCAAGCGAGAAAGGCCAAGAAAAGAAGAACCGTTCGAGACTTAGAGGTTTTCGATTATTGAGAAAAGAGACAAAAAATTGATGCACCGAGAATCTTGCGCTTGTTCCAAGACGGAACTGGATCTGTTTGCCATGCCCCCCACCATGATGACGATGCAAGAATCGCAGTGGGTGGAATTTCACCCCGTCTCCTCACTGACCGATTCCGCTCCCATCGAGTTTGAAATCAAAGGACAGCTCGAAGATTACATCGATCTGAATAGCAGTTTCTTGTACCTGAAAGTCAAAATTCTAGATAAGACTGGAGGTGCTATAGACGATGAAGCAGTAGCTCCCGTCAACAATTTCATGCATTCCTTGTTCAGTGGAGTGGACTTGTACTTGAATAACAAACTGGTCAGTAGCAGCATGGATACTTACCCTTATCGTGCCTACCTGGAAAATCTCTTGACGTACGGAATAGATGCCAAGAACACTCATCTCAATGCCTGTGTGGTATGGGAAGCTGACGAACCTACCAAGTTTGAAATATTGGAAACTGATGAAAAGAAAGACAACAATGATGGATTTGTAGAACGAAGAAAGAGAATCACGGGAGCCGACACAAGTTTAGAACTAATGGATCGTTTGCATTTGGACATGTGGTTGCAAGAAAAGTATTTGCTGAACGGGGTGGATGTCCGCCTGAGACTGAATCGTAGCAGTGCCGCTTTCCATTTGATGGCTGATAGTGACGGTTACAAAACCAAAATCCTAGAAGCCAGACTCTACGTACGCCGTGTGGAAGTGTTACCTAAAGTGGGAAACGACATCAGTCAGACGTTGAGCAGAACGACTGCCAAGTATCCCATACGACGCGTGGAAGTGAAAACCTTCACCATTCCCAAGGGACAGCGATCCATGATCGAAGATCATCTGTTCCAAGGACAGTTACCCAAACGTTTGATCGTTGGTATCGTCGAGAATACAGCCTTCAACGGAGCTGCCGAAAAAAATCCTTTCTACTTTCAACACTTTGGCGTGTCCAAAATCGAAGTCAGTCGCGATGGCAAGACCTTGTGTACCCGACCTTTCGAACCTGACTTTACCAAGAAGAATTACTTGAGATCGTACTTGTCCCTGTACGAAGCCACCGGACAGTTAGGAACCAATACCAGTCACGGTATTACGTACGAGGATTATGCAGGAGGCTACGCTTTGTGGGCTTTCGATTTCACTCCAGACCAAGGCAGCGACGAGGGACATTTCCACCCTATAAAATCCGGCCAGATTCGTGTGGAAATTCAGTTTAAAGACCGAGACCCTGATGAAACGGTGAATGTCATCCTGTATGCAGAATTCGATAATACCATAGAAATCAACAGTTTGAGAGAAGTCATCCTAGATTACTAGAAACCATGGAAGACTGTTATCCCTCTTTACCTAGTGGAGAAACTTTAAAGATGGAATGTGAGGAGACTGTGGAAAAAATGTTGTGTTTTGAAAAAAAAAATTGTTTGATGTTATGATGTTGGATTATTGTTAAAAATGTTAGAGTTGTTGTTTAGTGTTAAGTGATTTTTGAATAAAAAATGTTGTGTTTTGAAAAAAAATTGTTTGATGTTATCATGTTGGATTATTGTTAAAAATGTTAGAGTTGTTGTTTAGTGTTAAGTGATTTTTGAATAAAAAATGTTGTGTTTTGAAAAAAATGCCTTTGTGGTTTGTTTAGCTATAAGAATGTTGGATTGATGCTCTTTCATTTCTTACTATCCCTCGCATGACACTCACTGAACGTTGCGGCTCGAAAACCGTGTGGGGGATGTTTTCCTTCACGTCCGCGCTTTGACTTTAAGAACCGGGGTTGTTTCCAGTCTAACCATCCATTGTCGACTCATCCTCCTAAGAAGATGTGTTCCAAACTAGCTAAACTCAACGAAGCCTACGTGAATTTGCATAGGGTCAGACACAGTCTGATACCGAAGCCAGAAGAAATAGAGAATGTGAGAATGTTAAAAATCACTGAAGACCTGATAGAAGATCTCTTCAGAGAAGAAATGAACAGGGAGAAAGAAGAATGGACGGAGAAGTACAGACTTCAGAAACAGCAGAGAGAGCAGCAACAGCAGCAGCAGGAACCTGAACCTGACAGAGGCTTTGTCAATTGTCGGATCGACACCAAAGAGTTCTTCTTCTCTTTTCGAAGAAGCAGGCCTATCGCCAGAAAGTCTATCCTCAGAGGACATCGCATTCTTAGAAACTAAAACAAGAATGCCATAGCAAACAAAAAAAAAACAGCCCTTTTCAGGGCTACCCAATACTCTAGAAAAGAAATAACGATCGATTTGCCAGTGTGTAGGTAGAGTAGTGTGAAAATAAACACTAACTCTTTTTTAAAAATGTGAGAGTATGTGTTTGTGTGTTTGTGTTTGTAAGTGCTTAAGTAAGTTGGTATGGATAGTAGATTAAAATGATGTCTTTTTTTTTGGTGTTTGAGGTGTAAATTTGGGGTTAGATTGGATTGCTTTGAGTATGTGGATAGTCTATTGAAGTGATTTATAAAAAAATTTAAAATAGTGATGAGTAGCATAAAAAAGTGAGTGTTTCTTTTAGGTCCGCGCGTTGTTGTTTTTTGGTTATGATCTAGGTAAGATCAATTTTATGTTTTTAGGGGGATGTTTTCCATCACGTCCGCGCTTTCACTATAAATTGAAACTCGCTGGGCAGTCTAGCTACCCTTGTTGATTGTTCAACACAAGAATGAATAGCAGAATAAGCAAACTTCTTGAACTCCAGATACATCTGGAATATGTCAGGCGCCTGTTAAATGAACTGGCCGCGGAGGCTATAGTAGAAGAGGAAAGAATGAAGAACGAAGAGGAGGAGAGAAGACAGAGGGAAGAGGAGGAAAAGAAACTAGAAGAGAGGATGTCGTACAATATTCCCGAGACAGAGGATTGGGGTGTTGAACCGAATCATCCTCCCTCTGCGCTCCCCAGAAGAAAGGTGAAAGGAGACTGGGGAAGAAGATGCGTGTGTGGCGCCAGGCCAGGAAGGTGCAACCATTAGATAGGTGCATCTGGAGTTCAAAAAAACAGCCCTTTTAAGGGCTACCCAATACTCTAGAAAAGAAATAACTATCGATTTGCCAATGTGTGTGTGTGTGTAGGTAGAGTAGTGTGATTATAAACACTAACTCTTTTTTCATAGTGCGAGGGTATGTATGTGTGTGTTTGTGTTTGTAACTGCTCACGTACGATTGTGTGGATAGTAGATTATGGATTTTGTTTATTGTTTCTTAGCGTATGTGGAGAGTATAGTTTGGGTTTTGTAACCGCTCACGTACGATTGTGTGGATAGTAGATTATGGATTTTGTTTATTGTTTCTTAGCGTATGTGGAGAGTATAGTTTGGGTTTTGTAACCGCTCACGTAAGATTGTGTGGATAGTAGATTATGGATTTTGTTTATTGTTTCTTAGCGTATGTGGAGAGTATAGTTTGGGTTTTGTAACCGCTCACGTACGATTGTGTGGATAGTAGATTATGGATTTTGTTTATTGTTTCTTAGCGTATGTGCAGAGTATAGTTTGGGTTTTATTATATGAAATGAGAAAAGTAGGGGGATGTTTTCCTTCACGTCCGCGCTTTCACTATAAGAACCCACAGTATTCGTCGTTCAAACCATTCTACAAAGAAGATGGCTTCTAACCAAATGGACAAAATACAAACATTGTAAGACGTTTTAGACAACTTAGGAATGATGGAACAGATGTTAATAAGACTCGTTGAAGACCATTATTCCTATAGTCCCCATCGTGTAAAGATGGAAATTAATAACTTAAAAAAGGTAAAGGACAAGATTAGTGGTGTCATGAAAGAGATAAAGGAGGAGAAGGAGGATGAAGAGGAAAGAATAAGAATAAGCAAATGGAACGAAAAAATTGAAAAAGAAGAAGAAAATGAGAAGAGGAAGAAAGAAGAGGAGGAAGAGAAGAAGAAAGAAGAGCAGGAGAAAAAAAAGAAAGAGAAGAAGAGAAAGAGTGTAGGAGATAAAATAAGAACTTGGTGGAGAAAAAGAAGAAATTAGAAGCAGAAGAAGAAGAAGAAGAAGAAAACCCAAAGGCCCTTTTCAGGGCCAGCCATATTTCTCGAAAAGAGATAGCCTTTCCATTGCCTACCCTTATTTAAATTTAAATTTAAATTTAAATTTAAAAAACTTTTTAAAAAAAAAAAAATCCCAAAAGCCCAAACTCTATTCCCCATGTTAATTTCCCCTTGTCGCTAGACAGACCCACACTATAGTTCCATGTTAAATTCCCCTTGTCGCTAGAGTGACCCACGATTTATTCCCATGTTAATTTCCCTTGTCGCTAATCTGACCCACGATTTTTCGCCATGTTAAATTTCCATTGTCGCTAATCTGACCCAGGGGTCTCTGTAATGCTAATTCCCATTGTCGCTAATCTATCCCCATTTACTACTTTTATGGCATTGATAGGTGGATCAACAAAACATGAGGGCACCTACCCTTCCAGCCCCAAAAATGTGTGCCGATTATCAGAGCTGTCTTCAAACTGCACAACAAAATGACCATTCATGGAAAGTTTCCTATAAACTATGATAGTGATGACAATGAAGAGAATGATAACAAAGCGATATTTGATGATATTGTCAGTGATAGGGGAAACAATTGTCAGAAGCTACTTGGACAAATCTGAAACATTTTTTTTTTATGAACTACTTGCCAGGCAATATTTAGTATAATAATGATAAATTTTTCATAATATTTCAGTGGTTGTGTTTTGAGAAATTCAAAAATGTGCCTATTACTAGGTTAATAAGGACCAATAGAAAATAAAATTTATAAATTCTACACACAATTACACTTTATAATACACCACAGTTGTAGAAAGAAAGCACTGGATTCCTGTGGTCTAATTATATCTTACACAAAATACTTTTTTGGGGGGAATGGGACACAGAAATATAATGTTGTGTCATCATGCTTTTGTTTTTCAGTTAGCACATTTTTTCAAGAATTTCTAATTTTTCTCTTTGTAAGGGCAATTTCACCTCTTCAGTCTCCATTAATATGCTATGGTATGTACATTTGTTGTGTGGGTATCTGCACATGGAGCTAAATAATTTGATTGGAACAGTAATTATTGATGAGAAATAATTTGATATTGATTGGAAAAGCAATTATTGATGAGAAATAATTTGTTATTGATTGGAACAGTAATTATTGAGTAAAAATATTTTGATATTGATTGGAAAAGTAATTATTGAGGAGAAATAATTTCAGAAGAAAACTAATAGGCCTAAAAAGATATTAATTCAAAATTATATTAACTGAAAAATCAGTCAAAGCACAAACATTATGTATATAATTTACACTAGCATAAATTATCTTAGTTACAATGCTTTTAAAAACTGAAAAAGTTATTGTTCTAGCTGTATATAGAATAAACTTTTATTTTGCTGTTATCAATATATTGCTTACTGCATTCACTTTTCCGCTGTTCTAACTAAGATATTACATTTATATATTCATTGTTGTTATAAACATCTTTCTACTCGTATTCTTTTGTCCGCAGTTTTCTCTGTACTTGATGTGGTCTGGTAACCAAAAGGCTTTTAATAGTTTGTCGTAATTTCTTCTATTAGGCATTGAATTTCCACATCAGACCATTTTTTTAGACCACGAATCTAACTGAGCACTAGTGTTGTCTGTGCACATGTATGCGTCGTCTGTAAAGCCGTCAGTCGTTCCGGATGCTCATATCAATAAGGACACCTTTATTGTCTTCTGTTGCTGAAAAGTCAAATAAATAGACCTACGGCAGGTGCGCAAGTTGCAAAAATGTATGTATCCGATTTATGTATACGTTCGAGAAAAAATCACTTACGTGCGTAACTTTTTGCTTCGTGCGTAAGTTACGTCAGTGTTACTGAAACAATCCCCTAGGATCCTTAATATCCTCTGCTCAAGACACGCCACTGGACACGTGTGATGTAGCCATGTGATATTGCTAAGTTGCTGTGTAGAATTTAAATTGGCATGGTATGCTTGCACATTATCTCAAGAGTACTTGATGGCAGTGTAACGACAGTTTAAACATTTGATTTAAAACAACAAAGCAATTAAACACAAGAATAAAAGCAATAAAACTAATACCTAAACGCACACGCACGCTCAGAAACCCGTATGCAAATGTTGATCTAAGCGTTGCATTGTTTTCTATTGTTTTTTCTTCTTTCTGATTGTCATTTTTGTTTTTAAGTGAAGTGTTGATAAATGCGACCTTAACACCATAAATCTACATGTGCATGGCAATATACTGATTTTGGCAACATCCACGAAACAAACTATGTCAAAGACGTTGCTTCCTCGAGGTTTTCTTTTTTCGGAGTTTTCTTTCTGGCTTTTCGTCTATTATCCACAACCGGTAACATAATTCCAACACAAGCACCAGTCAGAAGAAGAGCCGACACAAGATGAAACGTCGAAACATATGAACCAGTAGCATCTCGTAGGGTTCCTGAAATATAACATGATGAATTAAGGTACATAGAAACGTGTGCCTATCTAGTCTCAATGGGTGGAAGAAATATCGGATATGTGGATGAATGGAAGGATGGATGAATGGATAGATTTAAACCAAAATAATAAGAAGCAGACAGAATGGTAGAACACCTTCATCTCAACACCGGGTAAAACAACTGTCTAGCCCAAGCTGACATGAGAGGTTTGATATTATTTAATCGGTTAACACTACTTCTGAAGTGCTATAACGTACAGTGCTTTGATATTTATGTCTAGTCTCTCTGTGTAAGGATATATGACCCAGAGTATGTATATACGCACTATTGATTTAGTTGGCATTACATGCTAAGGGAGGCAACTCGTGAAATCCAAAAAGAAGTCGCTAGGACAAAGCACTAAAACATCTGTTCGATCTGCCAAAGTGTAGATAGGGTTATCATATCGGAACCATCGCTAGGGAAGATGTAGACTATAACGCTTCGGCAGGTCTAAGACTACGGTGTTTGCATTAAATAAAACAAATAGTGTATATTATACTTCTCCGTGATTACTTTGGAGTACGCATTTCACATGATATCCCAGTTAAAGCGATTCGCGTAAAAATCACTGTTCAGAGACATTTGGGACTATGGCATTTACTAAAATATATTTTATTTGCTAAATTATGCAATAAAGGTCGGGCTACAAGTTTTGCAAAGTATATAAGCCCTTCCTCGAACAAATATAGTTGTACAAATTAATAAAACTAGACAAGCTGCAGAAAGAAAGATGTGACGATAATTAAAGGAGAAAGATTCGAAAAAAGGAAAACTAAAGATATTCAGGACATGTTAGTAATGTTGTTATTAAGCTTTGGAAATAATAGAATTTAGTATATAATGCATCTACGTCAACTATCAATTGATCACTATACAGTCTGAGAAAAGAATATCACATTACATTTATAATCTATGAATGAAATATTAGTTTCAAAGCCTCGTATCCATACTGTAATTTCGCGAAAAAAAAGTTTTAAAATATTACAATTTTGGTTTAAGTGAAGCAAATAATAGAATGTCTGTGGAGATAAGAACGAAATGTCGTTAAGACTAAGTAATATATCTGGTTTTGAACTCTGTACTGAATACAAATCCAAATCTAATAATTTGAACCTTCTGCTTCTACCCCACAGTTGCATGAATGATTATCTATCAGTTGATTGTAATAATGATCGTTTTTCAGGTCGCTACCTCGATTTCTGATCCTAGAATGAATAACAGAGTATTTGTGATCAGCAGATCAAAGGAACGCCATTGTTTTGCTGGGAAATATTTATTTTAAACCTGAAAAATAGCTTTCCGTTTTGACATTTTCATGTAGAGTGTTCCATGTGAGAATACAAGAGTTCGGGAAAGATTTTCTTCGGGCTCCAAGGCTGACATTTATCTCGAAAGTTTTGTCAATTATCTAAATTATACCGTGACGTTCTTCCTACCAAAGGTAGAAGCAGTTAATCTAAAACATTCCATGAAAGTACTGAGTTTGTGAGAGTTTATTCTTTCTGTGTGTGTGTGGGGGGGGGGGACAGCTGCATTCCTTATAAATCTTGCAAATAGGGACACTTCTGGTTAGACAGGTAACTATAATAACAGCCATTAATTGGCCTCTTAATCAGAGTCTGATATTAAATATCCACCTCAACGGGGTTCGAACCCGCGACCTCCAGCATCCGAAGCGGACGCTCTAATCACTTGGTCACCGGAGCGGTCTAAGGAATTTGTATCTAAGGATTTCCTCCTCAGCTTGTATTTGAATAATCTAAATATTTAGCAAGTTAGAGTATATATTCTATATGTAGACTCTGAGTGCATGTATTACAGGGTGTAAAGCCCAGCTATTTATGATTTTCAACAAAAGTAAGTGGTTCGTTTTGAAACTTCAATTTAGGAAAGAATAGGTAATAATTTTTGCTAAAACACACAACTGGCACTGAGTATATCGGGGACATGTTTCATGCATCTTGAAGCGTAAGATAGAACTGTGGCAGGTAGAAAGTCACGTGATAATACGTAGGTCATCAGCAATATCATTGGTATATGTAAGAAACAATGACGGTCCTGGAACTGAACCTTGCAGCATGCCTGCTGAAAACAGAATGAGTTATAGATTCTGTGGTTTGACAACGATAGTTTGTGTTCTATCTGCAAGATAATTGGTGAAGCAATCTATCAGATTTGATAACTGTTTCCTAGCATTTAAAGTTATGGATAAGATCTTTATGCCAGACGCAGTTGAATGCAGTCGACACGTATCCAAATATTACACACCTGGTCTCCATTATCAAGTGCTTCACAAATGCTATGATACATATCTATCATTTGGTACACTGCTTAGTGATTTCGAAGAAAGCCCGATTGATATTTGTAAATAAAATCATTTTCATGCAAGCAATTGCATTCGCGTTTGAAAATGACCCTTTCCATGATTTTGTCTGCAGAGTTATGCAATGAAAAGAGTATGTAATTGGTGGGATTACATTTTTTTACTATGTTTCTTGTCTATTGGTAATACTACCGCTTTTTGTTCAAGGAACGAGGAACATTTCCTCATTAAGAGATCTGTTTAGTAAAATTCAAATGGTCTTATAATTGCTGGTGCTGTACCCTCAAGAAGATTGTGGCTTATCTCATCAGAACCACATGCTTTATTTAGAGGAATTACACTAATAACGACCAGAATATCCTGTCGACTTGTTACAATGCTTGTCAGTTTGTTAATTTTGTACGAAGTGAAGTTTCGGAAGAGCTACGATGGTATCATTAAATTTTTAAACGGATGTTAAAAAGAATTTAAGCACACCGTCTTCTCTAAATCGAAAATTCAATGTTTATAGTGCCGTCATATTGCGTATTAGTATCGTGTCGTCTTGTACGTATTAGTATCGTGCTGTCGTATTGCTTAAGGTATCGTGCCTTCGTATTGCCTATTAGTATCGTGCCGTCATATTGCATATTAGTCCTAGAATATTATAAGGTAATACTTGAATTGGCTTTGAAGGTGTCCAAACTTGTGTAACCTTAAAAAATTCCTTTGCAAATTTGCTTTGACCCTTTACTTTATTTCTAATTTTCTTTTAATCTTTAGCCCAGTCTCCTGATTTATTTGTTCTAATTGCTTTCTTTCTTAACCGATTTATGTTTCTAGTTTTCTCCATAGGACGCTATCATACGAATCTTAATGAGAAGGCCGAAAAGTTGCAAGCCTTGTAGAAATGCATCTGTCCGCAATATTACTATAATTTTGTATCCAATCAATTTTTTTAATTAAAGTGTTAAGCTTTTGAACCTATTTAGAAAGACCCACCTTCCGTTTAAAATAAGAATTACATTTTTTTTATCGTAGTCTGGTTATTAAATAAATTGCCCAATACTCGCGTACTGACACATTAGTATAAATAATTCTCGAATTTTAATTTCCATATTAGATGATACAAAAGCAGGGTAGAGAAGGGATGGTGAGTGGATGACTGCTTTGGTAGGTTCTTTTATCAAGCTTTTAAACTTGTTTAGTACAGTAATATCCCTACGTGTTTTCAACTGGAATTAGGCATGTCATCATTAAGGTCACATAACACGATTCAGTTTCAGAAGTACTGAGGGCTCATTCTATGCAAATATTGAAGAAAAAGAAGGAAAAAAACACGTTCCGCTGGAGATCGATACACCTACTAGTAAATAGGATCTATTCTTTACATACATTTGAATAAAAAATATTTCATTTATTTGTACCGATATCTCTGTTACTACGCTGTTCGCATAAAAGTAAAGTAAAACGAATAGCGCACACATTAGAGTAAGTAATAATGCTCTGGGAGATCTCAGACAATGCATTTGACGAGAAATCCTCAGTAAAAAATAATAGCGTTGTCTGTAGTGCTCTGGGAGATCTGGGACTGCGATATTTGCAGTTTGGTGCGCTTTATATACAGATAAATTATTTCGTTTTCGCCAAATGATAGTTGAACACAACATCTACATCTGATTTCTTACGATCTGACATAAGGTCACATAAGTAAAGGAACAAATAAATCAATGTTCATGTCCACACTTTGGTTATTAAATCATGTACGTTGGGAAAATGATTTTAAATAAGGTCAGCAAAAGCTGCACATTGTATTTATTTCTGAGTACATATAATATCTGTTACCCAATGAAAATTGCAAATAGGTGAAAGTAGTTAATAAACTGCCACTTTAATAAACGTTGTCAGTTATATAAAAAAATTGCAAAGAATTTACAAAGTCCAAAACACTGTCACATTCATGTATTAATTACAGAGGTAAATTTGAGGTTATTCACCAGTAACGCTAGTAACAACAATGATTTGAATACATGATCAGTATGGTGTGATAACACGTGTACCTGTGCAAAAACTAACCTTGTTTTGGGACTTCTTAGTTCTACGGGCAGTTTATTAATAGTTTTACTTTTTAGAATCTATAATAATTTAATTTGGAAACTACTATCAGGTAGAATTAATAATTGCAATGTATAGTGCATGTTGTGGTCATTGGAAGTTATGTTATCTATATACACGATATAATTACCAAAATGATAGACTTAATTAAACAAAATTATTGAAAACAGTAATTAAATATTTCGCACTTATATTTTTAAAAAACGATATTTAATTATTGTTTTCAATCATTTAATTTAATTAAGTCTATCATTTTGGTAATTATATCTTGTAGCTAGGCCACATAACTTCCAATGATCACAGCACACACTATACATTGTAATTAAATCTACCTGATGGTAGCATATGCGTGTGTGTGTATTATTACTATTTTACCTTCATTATGTAAATAAAACGAATACATGAAAATTAATTTCTGAAAGTACACATTTCAAATTCTCGTGAAATTGGTTTATCGTAGATTCAAGTACAGGGCTAAATATAAAGATAGCATACTCACCGGATATAGTCATGAACAAAGCCATCGATGCTCCGTGACACAGGATGGTGAATCCCAGACCGCTGCTGTGTTTGTCATTACCTAGATAATCCACAATATTGACCGAGAATAGGGAAACGTATGTTCCACTTATAACTCCGGCGGCACAGCTTATCACAATGAAAGCCTCAAAGGATTTTACAAAGTACATAAAACTGAAGGTAATTCCCAGCAAAACAGCTGCTATGCTTATGATAGTCGAACGCCTTAAGAACTTTTTATCGGATAGAAATCCTATTACAGTCCTGAAGACTAGATCCAGAAAGCTGTAAATCATCATCAGAATTGCGATCTCTTGTTCACTTATGCCACTTTCTCTCGCTGTCGGTGGCAACAATATTTGTATTAGTCCAAAACCACTGGAAACGATGAAGGAGAAGCTGAAAAGAATAATTGCTACAGGGTTTTTCAACATTTCGAAGTCAAATATATCGGAAATGATACCACATACGAAATGACGCAATGAATGTTTGGATTGCATTTTTTCACTCTTGCACAAAGAATCATTAGACGGTGTTGATTTCGCAAAAACGGCTGAACCTGGAAGAAATTCTACACTCGGAAATACTGCCACATCTAATTTCGACATAGACTCTGCCAGTATATCCAGCACACTACCGACTTTTTCTGTTTCGGATAAAGTTCGTTTACATCTACCTTGATGCCGATGATTATAGCCCGGAATGCAGGTGTCGCTAGTATTGGATCGATCCCTTCTCATGGTTTCTATGAAATTTCCAGAGGGCTCAGGTTGCGATAGAGAACGACTGAAATGTCTATATTTCAATACGTCTATAAATTGTGACGTTTGTTTCATATTCAGCTTTTCATCTTTCTCATTGTTCGCCTCTGATAATGTTCGCATAATAATTAATCTTTCACCTTCCATTTTCGAGACACTGTTTTTGTCACCAGAAGCTTTCTGTGATATTTTGCCTCCCTTCGGTCTGATTCGTGTGTAGAACTCGGGTGGTCGAAACAGAGCAGCCGCGATAAAGCCATGGAGTATGTTTGCTGCCACTAGCAGATGAGTGCCCATGTAGCCGTAATACTCAAAAGACATTGTAATAAGGGGCGCGAAAATTAGTCCCCCAAGACTCGCACCGCTTAACGCAACGCTGTTTGCAAGTCCTCTTCTCTTCTCAAAATACTGATTGATGATCACAAGGATTGGCGGTGTCAAGCATGCGAATCCAAACCCTACATATATATATATATATATATATATATATATATATATATATATATATATATATATATATATACAGAAAGAGAGAGTGAGAGGGAGATCATATTTCTGCATGAACAATATGAATTGTTCGATACTGGTCTTTTACACTTAGATTAAAAATAAAAACATTGCAACATTGGCGTTTACTGAACTTACAATTGCGGAAAGAGAAAAACAAATAATATGAAAACTTAATTGATAATTTTTGCTGATTAATAAATAATTCTTTAATGATAGGTTTATTTATTTGCCTATCCACCTTTTACAGTAAGTAGATAATTATCCTTCGTACTTTACGTAACTTCCCATAATCTATAATCAATATCCTGCAATTTATGAGTCTTATGTTACGTGTTTAGGATCGAATAAACAGTAACAAAGGAAAGAGTGAAAACAATTAGCTTTTTGAAAAAATTTAATAATTTATTTCCCTGGAGAAGAAGAAAAACAACACTTTATAAAAATGGAGAAAAAGGAACTTACGGTTTTAAGAATCAAATCCAAAAATAATCCAAGAATAATTCATGAATTAAATTTTAGAAGTCCTAATAATGAAATGTTCCAATTAATTCAAGTTGGAGTCCCGACAAAGAATGCAAAATGGAAGGCGATGACGTGTACTGTAATCAGTATAGAGCTGTGTCGTCTACAGTTCTTTTATTTATTATTAAACATTCAAAAATATTCCGGTGTTTGAATTTCAAAATAAAATTTAAATAAATGTCTTTGTCCAAGAATTCTGTCTGAGCACTCAAATATTTACAGGAAATAGAATTATCTTTTAGAATCCAAATAATTTGAAGACAAAAATTAAATTATTACTCCAAACTAGTCACAAACAAACACGTTTCAGTGTAAAAGTCCAACTAATTAATTTCTCTGTAGACATCGGTATAAAACCTGAATACTGCGCAATTTCGAAAAACCCAGAACTGAGACACTGAGGATGTTTACATATAAAATCAGGTACTCCTAGTACGACCTTCATAAAAACCAATCATTTTACTCAGGAACAAAATAAAAATAAAAAGTAGTTTACTCGACCCTCAATCAAGGCCAGAAACTAGGTCAGAAATAGAAACAGTGTTTCTATTATTAGGTATTTATAAAAAGATTCAGGTCAAAATTCCTAGTAAACAAAATTACACTACATTGACATGTAATGAAATTAAAACTAAAAATAAAATAAAATTGACAAACAGACAATTAAATTAAAATATAAATTAAATCAAATATACATAAGTTGTCCTTAATTTTTTTTCCTGATATTTTTCTCCATCAGGCGTACCTAAGGTCAGATAGATTTTAAATAGGCGTTACACAAATTATAATTCATCCCACACTAAATACCAAGTTGTACAAGATGCATATGTTTGCTAAAAGAGTAGATGTGAAAATCTGCATTTTCAAAAATTGATTGGCGAAATCTATATATGTACAAAATTGAATGTTTAGAGCCTGGAAGTAAGGGTGTTGCCGAGTTATTAGATGATGTGTGATGGAAATATGGATCGATATGTAAAGTACAAGATATTTACAAAACAAAGATGTGACATCTTGTTGCTTAATAACGATTGTCAAAACTGAGTCAATAACATAAGTTTGAAGCGAAAAGGCAGGCAAACATTATAGAATCAAACTTACCCGTAAGAGTTCCCTGTGCTACGATAACGGTAACAATATTAGTTGCCAGGGCCATGATGACGTACGATGTAGAACACAAAACGGTGCCAATAACAATCAAGACACGGCAGCTGACAAGCTTTAGTCCAATCCTTGTCACTAGCAAAGCTGGAAAAGAAGATAAAAAAGTAAGCTTTTATACTGAGAACATAAATACCTATAAAATGTAAACACTCTGTTTAGCATGCGCTTCTACGTTGAATTGACCAATGTAGTTTGTTTGAAGTCTGAAAATTTTTGAGGGAATAAACTAGTTTTGGCTAGAAAATTGATAAGCGGGCTCTGATAAAGCAGATGAAATAAAAAGGAATCATCCAGGAATTGTAAAAAAAAATTGTGCGCCCTGCTAAACGTTCCGTACATTATATGCAGAACACAATAACAGAGTTGGCTTTTGAATGAGGTTATCTGTACATTTATTGAAGTAATTTTAACACAGACACACACACGCACGCACGCACGCACACGCACACACACACACACACACATACATATATATATATATATATATATATATATATATATATATATATATATATATATATATATATATATATATATATATATATATATATATATATATGTATGTATATCACCTTATATTGTAATAAACCCTTTTAAAATACAGATTTAATAAATAGGACATACTGTCCATGTCCTGGTTGTATGTTTGAAAGCAGTATTGTACAGTTATAAATCTTCCATAACTACTATAAGGATAACAAACAGTTTTAGTAGAGTAATCACTGACACAGTTCCTTTCAGTAATATCTTAATTCAAAGAGAGTTACATTCTGCTTGACAAAAATAATGTTTTGAAAATCATTAAGTGATATAGTTGGATATTTGCAATGTGCATGGATAAAAAAAATCATTTTTGAATACAAAATCAAAAGTTGCAAAATTTGCACGAATGAAATAATTGCAGTTTATTTTCACCTTTCTGTGTTCGGGGTGTAGTACATGCTCAACACCAGTGTGTGTTAAAATGTTTTAACTTACTATACACCAGTCAATGTCACAATGCTTTAACTTACTATACACCAGTCTTTGTCACAATGATTTAACTTACTATACACCAGTCTTTGTCACAATGATTTAACTTACTATACACCAGTCTTTGTCACAATGCTTTAACTTACTATACACCAGTCTTTGTCACAATGATTTAACTTACTATACACCAGTCTTTGTCACAATGCTTTAACTTACTATACACCAGTCTTTGTCACAATGATTTAACTTACTATACACCAGTCTTTGTCACAATGCTTTAACTTACTATACACCCGTCTTTGTCACAATGCTTTAACTTACTATACACCAGTCAATGTCACAATGATTTAACTTACTATACAACAGTCAATGTCACAATGATTTAACTTACTGTACAGCAGTCTTTGTTTCAATGTTTTAACTTACCGCGTTCACCAGTTTGTATTACAATGTTGGAACACACTGTAGTTACAGGTCGTAATGTCCAGATCTTATTCATAGATTTAACCCTGGCAGTGCTAATCAAATGTACTTGGCGTATATATATATATATATATATATATATATATATATATATATATATATATATATATATATATATATATATATATATATATATATATATATATATATCTTTTCTCATCATGATAATATATTTTCCCCCAATAATAGCAGAGTTTTGTCTATACCAGTGCGGAATTCACGAAATGAAAACAATGTACAAATTGACACAATTGTTATCAAACATTGGGAGTGGGGGGAGTGTTACACTGTTCTCCAATTAACTAACATGATTAATCATAATTGAAATAGGAGGCACAGTTTGCATCTTTCATGTATTTAAAACCATAACACCTCCATGCTTACCCAAGAAATAAATTTTTTAAAATTATTATTTCATTATAACTTCAAACATAAAGGCAGCAACTGATAACAACGGTCTTAAAACTAAAGCGTTTTTATGACTGATGCAATATCATTTTGGGTACTTAAATATGGACTTTGAAAACAAATATATTGATTCAAATAAATAAATAAATAAATAAATAAAATAATAAAAAAATGAATGAATGAATGAATAAATGAATGAGTGAGTGAGTGAGTGAGTGAATGAATGAATGAATGAATAACAAAACCACAAGTAATAAGTCAGGTATTCAGCAATCATTTTAAATAGTGTTTAAGATAATATCTGGAACAAATTATATATATAAACTAGAACATTGATTATATCTATACTACTACTACTACTAATACTACTACTACTGCTACTACTACTACTACTACTAATGATAATAATAATAATAATAATAATAATAATAATAATAATAATTATTATTATTATTATTATTATTATTATTATTATTATTATTATTATTATCAAGAACTTCTTACTGTGCATTTCTTTATATTCAAATGCTGATTACGTTCACTTATAGGCGAATATTTCTTGAGATGGTTTTTGTTGTTGTTGACAGAGACATGTTAAGCAAGATAAGAATGCTAATTCAAGATGCAGATGACATTTGTTTACCTGTTGCACGCGACGGTTACCATGAAACTAAGTGTTGTATCAAATATGGACATGTATAGAACTCAGGACAAACATGGCGGTTTACTCGTACACAGATCACTCTTTTTCAGCATGTATGGTATGAATGGAGTATCGCTGTATGTCAATACGAATTATATTTAAGTCATTTTCACACAAACGAATTCGGTAAGTTTTGCTACATTATGAGACCCTGATGTGAAAGTTCGTTGTGGAAACACACCCTGAAATAATTCACGATGTTGTGCAGAATGAAATATGGTATGATCAGATTATATATTTCCATCGTTGTGTGTCCTAATTACTCCTCCCAGACGAAAATAGGTCTTTTAAAAACTTTTGAATGTTTACTGGACTGTCATATATGTTCTTGTTATTCCTTGCATTTATTTAAATGTAAACTCTGAGATTTGTTATGTCAGCTTCTGTACTTTCACTTTATATCGCACCTCTCCGGTGGCCAAGTAGTTATAGCGTCCACCTCGGATGCGGGAGGTCGCAGGTTCCAACCTCGGCCGAGTCATACCAAAGACTTGTAAAACTGGTACTAGACAAAGAAAATGAAATACATCGGCTGGAAATAAAATCAACCACCCACACCCGGAATTAAATGGCATGTACCTTATAGCTAATGAATGTGATGTGAGCAATTTAATTGTTATTTAAGTAGTTGCCTAAACACTAACTTAAATGGGGTGATTGTACTTAAACTATAGCCGACACGCTGTAAATGACATTGTACATTTTGATAAAAATAGGAAGTGTTGACAATGAATCACACAAGTTAGTAATGATTCGAATATATATATATATATATATATATATATATATATATATATATATATATATATATATATATATATATATATATATATATATATAATATTTTGTTTTATAATATAAGTAATTTGGGTTAATGACATATTTTTTAATTTTTTAATTCAGTGGCTTGCCTGTGCTATTATGTCTACTTGATTTAATTATATCTGATTTAATATATATTTATTTTTATTTCAGTGTTTGTTTGCCATTTTTATTTTTATTCCATGCTATTGTAATTAAAATTTATTCACTATAGATGATACCTTTTTCAGAAAATAGTTTGACCTTGACTGTTCTTTTTGTAAATACCAGGTGTTGATTTAGATCCTGACCTTGATTCAAAATTAGTAGCAACCACGTAAATAAGTTCTAATTTTATTTTAAAATGATTAGTTGTTGTCGAGGTCATTATGGGACTTCGTGTTTAAGATGTAAAAAAATTGTTTTATATATTTTATTTCTTATAGTAAAATGATTGTTTTTGTCATTGACACACTGGATGTACGTGATCTTTAACAAGTACATAATTTCGACTAGGTTCTGAAATATGATCACGTGACTACCTTTTTGCATTTTAGAATACGATACAACCTTTGTTTTGGGGAGATATTCTCAGTAGTAGCTGGGCTTTTTCTTTACAATGGAATGTTTGTGTTGTGCTGTTTGGAGTTATTTCAAATTACTTCGATTCAAAAGGGTTATTTCTTTTTTCCTGGAAAATGCGTGTGCTCATGTGAGATTCTTAATCAAAGAGAGTTCTTATTTAAAAAAATTGTATTCAGATTTCCAAAACCGGAGTGATAATTCTTGTTTCTACAATGAAATGTATACTTCAGCACTATAGGTTACATCATACGTCATCGTCTTCCATCTTGGATTATTCGTCGGGACTCGAAATTGAAATCCTTAGAGCATTTTGTTATCAGGACTTCAACATTTTGATTCGCTGATTATCCTTGGATTATTTTTGGGATTTGATTCTTGAAACCGTAAGTTCATATTTGTCATTTTTTCCAGTAAAATAAATTATTCTATTTTGTCGAAGCTTGTTGTTTTCACTCTTTCTTGTGTTACTCTTTTTTTTTTATATAGCCACAACACGTGACAAATAATAATAATAATAATAATAATAATAATAATAATAATAATAATAATAATGAGGACTTTGTATAGCGCCTAATCTTTAGAAGCTCTAAGCCCTTTACAACGTTAGACAACACCTATAAGATTAAAAAACCATAATGATATGATTTCAAAAACAAACACCATGAAATTAGAAAACATTAAAAAAGAACATGCTGAGAATATTTAAGGTAGGAAACATTATTAGGTCTTTAAGTTTGTTCTTGCAGTCGAAATAAGTGAGTTTTGAGAGCCCACTTGAATGCGATCACATTGTCTTTGTGTCTAAGTTCAGTGGGCAATTCATTCTCCGTTGCTGGGCCATGGTATGCAAAAGAACGATGTCCATATGACTTTGTTTTCATAGTGGGAATAATGAGTATACGATTGTCAGAAGAGGAGCGTAAGTATCTTGCTGGTGTGTACAAATGGGTGAGGTCAGATAGGTATGTTGGACTAGAGTCCGACAGTGAAACGTAGCACAGAGAATACATTTTGTGCTTGATTCTGGATCGAATGGATAGCCAGTGTAGGGTACAGAGCAGCGGGAAGGTGTGCTCTGATCGTGGTACTCTAAGTATGATCCGAGCAGCTGTGTTTTGAACTTTTTGAAGTTTCTGGAGCAGATATTGAGATGAACCAGACAGAATTGAATTACAATAGTCCAGTCTTGAAAGTACTAATGAACACACCAGTGGCATCAACTGAAAGAGAATTGCGAATTGAGCTGATGCCTTGCATATGTTCATAACATGTTGGTGCAATGTGAGAGTACTGTCCAGAGTAACATCTAGGTTTCGTACTGATTGTGTGAATTTAATGTTGGTGTTGCTGATATTTATTGTTTGAGGTAAAGGATGTGAATGAGAAAGTCTTTGTGTTGTGATCAGAATGTCCTCAGTTTTATCATCATTCATCTGCAGCTTGTTACATGTCATTCATGATATCACATCAGAAATGCACCTCTCTACACCTTGGATGGTAGCATCAACTTCAGTTGGGTGGCTAGATTTGTATATTTGGGTGTCATCAGCGTACAATTGGCGAGACACTGGATGATGATCTATGACACTTGAGAGCGACTGAGTGTACATAATGAAGAGAACAGGACCAAGAACAGACCCCTGTGGAACACCACAACATAGATCAACTGGGCTGGAGTGTATTCCCTTTGCAGATACAATTTGTGTCCTGTTGACCAAGTAGGACTTGAACCACAGTAAGGCTGTATCATGAATAGCAAATACATGCTGGAGACGGTGAAGAAATATATTGTGGTCTATTGTGTCAAATGCTGCGGACAAATCAAGGAGGGTAAGGACTGTAATCTTTCCGCTATCCAACGTAGAGAGAATGTCATTAACTACTTTTAGAAGAGTAGTTTCAGTACTGTGGCAAGGACGATATGCATATTGTACATTGCTAAAACGACTGTTTGAATTTAGATGAGATACAAGCTGGGATAGAACAACCTTTTCTAAGATTTTTGTTATGAATGGAATATTAGAAGCTGTGCGGTATTTTTTTAAATCGTTATGGTCTAGTGCTGGTTTTTTCAGCAAAGGCTTTACAATTGCAGTTTTGAAAAATGATGAGAATTCCCCGGATGAGAGAGACGTATTAATAACATCAGTTAGTGAAGGCAATACTGGATCTAAGCACTCAAGCAGAATTGATGTTGGAATTGGATGAAGTTCACATGAACTCTTCATCAGGAGTGTACGTACGAAACCCAAAGAGACAGGTTCAAATGTTGCTAATGGTTGCCACTCTAATTCTGTATCCCAACTGTATGATGACGACGAGTCAATTGAAATTGTGGTTTCAAGCTTATCTCTAATGGTTTGTACTTTGTCACGGAAGAAATTTGCAAAGGTCATTGCTAAGTTCATGTAAACAATTAATTCGATCGAAGTACATCACACAGTAGCTTAATGGCGGTCATTCATTATCCGTTGATCAGAGGAAAACTACTCTAGAGATTCTCTAGTTGATGTGTATGTATGTGTGATTTTGATTTTTAACGTAGATTTTGAATTGTCATATCGCTACAATGTCCCACCCATGCACATTATCCTGACACCAGTCCGACCAGTCCTAACACTAACCATCTACTGCTGAGCGCCAAGCGAGGAAACTGTTATTACCATTTTTGTAAGTCTTTGGTATGACATGGCCGGGATTGGAACCCACGAATCTCTCATAACATCCCATTATTCAGCTATATTGGCATGCGTGGCACATGCCAAACATGTGAATAACTGTTCATAAATATATTTATATTTTTATTATTTAAACATAATTTGTGAAAAATACAACTATTTTGTGTGGAAAGAAATAGTTTTGGAGCAAGTTTATCATAACAAAATTAAAGAAGATAATACCATTTAATTAGAAAGAAAATACTCGCGAATTTCATTCAGTACATTCCTTGCTGATGGACTACCGAAACAAAATACCGCGATAAAACCGGTAATACCGCGCACTTTTAGCCTCTGTTGTTAATGTATTGTGTGACCAATAGCTTGTCGGTGTTAAACGGCGGTTAGCAAAACGGTCAGAGATGTGTCTCTTATACGCGTGTTTATTTGGTCAAGCGCATTAGCGTGAGCAGAAGTTTGCGACTGGTCAGTTTTCTTTATGCCCGCACGATGCCATCATCTTATCTATCTACGGTCGTTACACTTCGTTTCACGTCGTTCCTTTGAATATGTAGCTAACGAAAGAATCTGAGCCATCTAGATTGCTTGTTAAATTGTGCATATGGCGTTAGTTGGGAATGATCATTGCTGCATCCGTGGACATCGCCATAAATCACATGTAAATTGACCAATTTAGACTTTTCATACAGCATATAAATTTCGAGTCAGGGCACGTGGGCGTCATGGAAGTTACCATTATGAAAATCGAACAGGATAAATAAATGACTGGTCAATTTAATTAGCTTTTTATGGACAACTGAAACTTCATCCACCATAAAGCACTTGTTCAAGACGATGTTTTGTTTACCTCCATGTGCCCAGATTCGCTGTAAAACAATGTGGATAGACGTTGGTTGGTTGTTGTGGGGTTTAACGCCATTTTTCAGCACACGATAGGCCATATATGGCGGCCAGTATTAATGGTGGAGGAAGAACCCGGGAAAACCCCGGAAAGAACCACCGACCCACGAGAAGCTACTGGCATGCTTTCTCACATATCTACATTGGCTGAATCTGAGACTCGAACCGGCGCAGACAGAGGTGAGATGGCAGTGATCCGTAACGGCGAACGCTTTAGACCACTCGGCCACTCGGGGCCCCTATGTGGATAGACGATCTGCAACTATCGAAGGCAAAATGTCTTGTCATGTCAAATATTAGTTGCGTGTCTTTTTCATGTGTTTAATAACTGGAAATATTATCTAGTTTTCTCAGTCGTTTTACACGTAACTGAATTTCATTTCTAAATAATAAAATGTGCACTATTGTTCATGATTTAAAATTTAGTTATATTTTCTTTTAAATGACAGATTACATAACTTGCGTCGGTTGTTTCCGTCAGTAAGGAATGTACGGAGGTTTCCGAGTAATCTGGTGACGAACCTCGTGATATTAGCTGCATGTTTTCATTTTTCATGGCATTTTATAAAACAGTTATGCTTATAAGTAGTGAATTTGAAATTATATTTATTATCCTTCATCAGAAGTTTGACACATGTCACATGTGGCAACGTAGTGGCTAAATAGGATGTTGTGAAAGATATTCGGGTCAATTGCAACGTTTTGAAAACATTTTGGATTTAGAAGAAAAAAAAGTGATTTTATTTATGTACGAGCGTATTTCAATGTGTTAAGTACACATACTCCTTTGTGAAACAGCGAATCATAAGGATTTTGAGGAAAGCATCTGTTTCCGTTTAATCAATTGTCTGGCAAATTCTAAAGTACACTAAATATTGTCTCATTTGCTGAGTCAGTGTGTCTTATGTTTAGTAGATGTTTACTGGCTCTCAGTAATAAATACCTTGCCCGGGTGTTGACATACCACTCAAGGTTTCCCAGTTCATTTTATGAACATTGTAACTAGTAAGCTGTATACTTTCTTGTCAACACTTCCTATTATCAGCACAATGCCTTCGCAGGCCTTCAAATACAGCGTAAGATTAATAATCCCATTTTAGTTACATCTTTTAGATTACAACTTATAAGGCTATTAACATAAGGATAGTAAAAGCATCCAATATTAGGTAATTTCGACAGATGCTGTGATTTTCTTTCGTGCTGAGATATTGTAATTACTTTTATTTCAAGATAATCATTTCTGAAATAATGTAATGGGTATGAACGTTTTTTGTTGTTGTCATTAATCGGCGCAAGATATTTTTGCATAGCTATTGACAGACAGATTCTTTTTATTAACATGTAGTGACACACCCCTGGCCCAGAATATTAAATGGTTTGTTTGCAATATAATTGCGGTATACCGTGGTAAGTATATCGGTTTGTGATGAAATGCTGCGGTATTGCGTGGAATAACATTTTTATGGTACCCAGTTCTACTAGCTACCTACTAATATATACCGATCTTATGGTCTTCATAGCATTTCTACTTAACACATTCATGTCATCCTCTGACAGACTTGCGCATTCTACATTATCTAGTGACAATTTTAGTTTCGTTTTTTTTAACGCTGTGAAAGTTAAGTGAGTTTTTTTTGTTCATATATTTAAGGTAACTGTCCAAAGCTACCTTCTATTCTTAATGTATTGGTGCTCTACATGCTCGTTATATATGGCTGTTAGTTAATACAACAAACAAAAAAAAAAAAAGAAGAGAAAAATAAAAAGAAGAAAGATAAGGAACTGTAATACTTACATGAGACACTATACACTCCACTTTGTACGCTAATGATCAGTGATGTCATTGATGACGTGGCATTGAATCGCTCCTGCCACTGGATAAAATAGATTCCGGAGTTTTTCAACGCTCCAATAACAATTGTAAGATAAACTAAAGCTCCTAAAAACAAGGAAAAAGAAAAGAAAAAACACCTTAGTCAATGACTTTCCTGATCATAGTTAGCAAGGAGCTATAGTTTAGCTATATGCAGAGCCATTCGTCGTAAGTTTCACTTTTGTTTCAAATAAAAAAGTTCTCAGAAAACAACAACAACATGTAAATGGGATACAAAGTTTCATGTATGAACGAAACTGATCTAAAATTAGTTCATCGTCCAAATGTGAACATACTTTATCTTCACGTAGTGAGTTGGATTTTGATTGTAATATTTATTTATATTGTACGTATTTATATGTAACATTTCATGTAGTTATGTAAGTTTTTATTTGTATAATGTTTATTGCTTCATGAAATATGTGTTATTTAAGACAGACATGAATGGTTTCTAGTTTTAATGCAAAGCAATACAAACAAGTTCTTTAGTGCCGAGTCCACATTAATAAAGTTACTTGCAATGGAAATACCAAGGTAACCGACCTATGCTGATTCGATGGTAGAATTTTAACTTGCATCCTTTCAGCTGCTTGTCCGGCACGCTAACCAGTGATTCGTCGTGACTCTAGTAAATGATTTATTACTTCCGAAAACCCCCAACAAAAAGACATAAATATGTCTCCTACTTTATTGACACAAAAACTGTGTATTAACAATCTTGCAAGACTACTGAAATGTTTTAGTGAAAACAATGGGTACCTAAGAGTATCATCCATGCCCATCCTCTATCGACTGGAACTTTGTTTTTCACGGACATGTCATCAGTTTGATTTGACGGATCCTCAGTGAAAGCTGCGCCACCTTCAGAAGACGAGTTTCCGTTTTTAAGCATCTTAGCTTGTGAATCGTCCTGATCTTTCTCCATTTTCCTCTGGTACGGCCGTGCTGGTGAACGAAATTAAATAAAATGACAGTAACAACGTGTTGTTGAATATGTCGTCCTTCTTGTCCAATAAAAGAAATGAAAAGGAAGAAAAACGCAAAGTCACACATACCTTACCGTCAGGAGGTAGGACAAAGACCGACGATATGCCGATCTGTCAAATTGCGGGAATTAAGAATGTCAGTATGAGGTATTCCAAAAATGATAAACTAGCTATCAACAACAACGATGAAATAATGTGAATCAACACGTATTTGCTTCTTAGTAGCTATGGAGTTCAAAGACATTACTGCGTAATAGTTGTTGGCTATATAAAAGTCTTCATTCGGTCCCAGTAATTTACTTGATGTGGCCGCCAGTTCAAAGGGTTTGATCGGCAAATGCACAGGATATCCGAACATCGGTCATAGGATATCCCAAATATCATTATGTCAAAACTGATTTTGATTTCTATATATTAAACTGTAAAATAAACAAAGCCGAAACAAAACAAGCCAACAAATCCCGAACGAAGTAAACTTCAGAAGCTACTATGGTTATCTTACAGATGGTTTTCTTGTCTGACAGTCTATAAAGGTGTCAATGACCAAGGAAAAGCTTTGTAAAGCTCAGCTGCCCGAAGGCTATATTACTCATAGCTGGTCAAATGTACAGAGAAAGGCAACTTAATTCTTAGTGAACAATAACGCTGTAAAATTTACAGATCTGCTTCGTAGTAAATATGCGTGTTTGTTGTTCTAAAGGTTTTTTATGCATATGAGAGACAGTAATAAGTGCGATTTTTACTATCTGAGAGAGTACTATTCACCTTCTAAAAATCTAAGCATATTAAGGATGAAAACAGTGACCCATAACCGGTGTTTATAGACAATAGTTATACCGTACATTATATTAAATCATTTTGATGGATTTTTGGCATTACTGGAAGCTATGTTCGTCAAAGATATACCCCATTTGAGGTCCCTTGCAATTAATTTGTTACAGCAATGAGAGAGAGGTCACTCCAAAGGGATATAACTGAAGTAGTCATCACGTGACAATATCTTTCCACCCAAAGCAGTATACGGATTATTCATGCAAAAGTACATGATATATTTCCGGGCCATGCGATTTTGAACGCATTTGCCTAGCGCTTTTCATGCAAATGTTAGTACCATTTTACAGCGTGGTTATGAACCCTAGGAGACATTGGTTACTCTTTAAGCAGCAGGGAAGTTGAACAGACCAGTGCGTCCAGCCAAAATAAACCTTCCTACGCGAACTTTCTCCGTAGAAGCCTCAGATTTAAAAAATAACGCCTTCTACGAGAGCTAATTTTCATGCATTTCAGACTGAGTGCATCGGGTGGTCGCGCCGTGTGTGTTAGTAAATATAGCGTTCGAGACAGGAAAAATAAATGTCAGGGAATTAATTTTTTGCAACGTGGGGCTGCTTTGGCCAATTTTACGTCGCATTAAAATAATATACTTGAAAATAATATGAGTTCGAAAACTAGCACAGTTGGAGAGCCTCATTCTGCTAGATTAGCGCGAGAACAATTAGAGGCGGTAAAGAAACTTATCCCGGCAAAAGAATTATATAAGAAAAAGGTCCGAGCACACGAAGACACAGAATTTGGAATTACCGAGATATCGTCAAAATGGTTAAAGCCAGTTACCGAAACAACCGAGCGAGTCATATTTGGTGATGTGAAAGATCCAGATATCAAGAAACGCGGAATTCTTCCCATGTTGAAAGGTATCGAGGAACAATCACGAGTATTACCGGAACGATTAGCAATACTAGCACAACAACGCGGGCAACAACCAGGAGGAGGAAAACCTGCAATTGGTTTTAAAATAAGTAAAGGAAAACCTGGAGAAGGAAAACCTGGAGTAAGAAAACCTGGAGTAGGAAAAAAAGCGTTCCATCTCGAGGATTTAAGAGGAAATTTCGCCGAGGCGGGATGGGAAATAATATCACAGCCGCTCTCGACGTTGTATAGTAATATAGATCAATTTGGTCAATTTGCGGAAGATTATTTTGATGGTCGAAGAGAATATCTGACTGATGAAGGGAAAAAAAGATACGCAAACCGTAAAAATTGGTATAATATGTTATATAAAGTTTACACGGGAAAATCACAGGCGAGAGAAACGGATCCATATTACAGAAGATTTTTAACAGCCGCAAAGGAAACGCATGATTATAATGTGCAACAAGCGAAAGAAGAAAAGCAACAAACGAAAGAAGAAAAGCAACAAGCGAAAGAAAAAAGACGACAGGAGAAAGAAGAAAAGGCTAAATCTTCACGGAAAAGAAAAGCAAAATTAAAAGAAGATATTCAACCACAGGAGGAAGATATTCGACCACAAGAAGAAGATATTCAACCACAGGAATTGGAAGAAGAATTAACTGAGGAAGAAATTGCATCTCGTTTAAGAGGAAAAGTTGATTATACTAAACCCGCTAATATTTATTTGAGAGAAGACAATATCGATAAGCTCAAAGATGATGGCGAAAGATTAGATACCGCTGCGAATTATACTCCAGCGAATAAAAGATACTACTTGAAAAAAGAGTACATTGATTCGTTTGGACCAGGAACATGGCCGCAGTTAATTTATTTTGGTAGTTTGGGAAAACCGATGGATTTATTCGATATCGGATATTTAAATTTTAAAAAGGAGCTCGATGAATATCAAGAAACACTTGGAAGAAGAAGATCGTTTCCACAACATCCTAGCGGGGTACCAGGGGATCCTTATCCTAGACCAGGTACCCCACCACCACAAAATTCTAAAATAGGAAGCGGATATACCGTTTGTCCTGACAGCGTCGTCAACGACGTATCTCGCCTCGAAATATTAATAGGAGGAAAGCGAGCCGGAAACAATTCTTCTGAAATAATCAACGAGGCCTCAGATATTTGCCAGCGATTATTTCGCGGTGGCGTCATTGATTCTCACATTTACAAAGAGCTTGTTGACGAACTCATCGATTAAAACAACGCAATTGAAATAACATGATTGTTCACAAACATCAACGCAGACCTAGACAGGTCCGCATAGTTAACTCTCGATTGCCCGTATATAAATATATTCACGGTAACGGATTAGGCGACATCGTTGGAAGCCTCGTTACGCGAGTAGTCCCTAAAATCGGACCCGCAGCTAAGCAAATTGCATCAAAAGCAATAGGAAAAATTGGCGAGACTGTCATCTCTGGTATTGGTAATTTGGCCAGTAAAGGCTTCGATTTTGTCAAAGGTAAAATATCAAATTTGGTGCGTAAAAAAAAGCAGCCCGTCAAATTACCTAGCACCAGCGAAATGCCCCCCGAGGTCAGTAAAGCTATAAACGACGCAGCAAATAAAAAAATAAATGACCTAGCACAGGAAGTTGCTAACACAAATCTAGCAAAGAAAGTAGCAAACACAAGCTTCATATCGGGCAGCGGTCTTCGTTTTAGATGAATTTCTTAATAATAAATGTTCGCACAAGTGTCAAACGAAGTGTTCGACATGGACGAGCCTGTAGGTAGAGACACATCCGTGCGTGATTTCCAGTATTTCTCGTACGACACAGTGACACCAAATGCACCCAATCGCGTTGAAATTCAAGTTCACGATACAACAAGATATTTTCTCCCATCTGAGGCGTATATCGAATTTGTTGGTACACTTACAAGAGATACTAATGTCGACTACGGAGCAGATTTTAAAATTGGATTTGTCAACAATGGCATCATGGCATTATTCAAGAGCGCCACTTATATGATTGATGGAAGAGAAATCGAATCAATCACGGGCAACGCTGATGTTGCAACGACGATAATAGGTCTGGCCAGATACTCGGATGATTTTATCAGGTCAGCAGGTCCTAGTATGATGTTCGCCAAGGATAATTCTGATAACGCTGATCATGTCCAGTATATCATCAGACAACCGGTTGATCGTGCTAATCCCGCTGCTCCTGTTGCCATCGAAAATATGATAATTGACACCAATGACAATTACAACCTTGGATTTGAAACACGGAGAAAAATGTTAATTGGCGGTGCGCGAAATTTCTCCTGTGCAATTCCGTTATCTCACATTTTTGGATTTTGCAGACACTTCAGGAAAGTTATTTACGGAGCAAAACACACGATTTCTTTTGTTCGAGACGACATAGGCAATAACAGAGCCATCTGGCGAGAAGCAGGTGTGGGCGCAGGTGATCAAGGTAAGGTGGTCCTATCTAAATTTACATTGTGGATGCCAGCGATAGTTCCATCGATAATTGCGGAAGAAAAATTATTGTCATTCATGAATCAAGGTGGTAAGTCTGTTATGTCCTGGCTAACAACTACGACTGACTCTATCGACGTTAATATTAACGGAATGTTTACTTGGCGAATTGCGTCACAACAAGGTGTCTCGGCACCTAGACACATCTTTGTTGCTCTTCAAGCTGCAGATAGATATGATCAAGAACACAGTCACATGATATTCGATAATTTCGAGGCAACAAACGTGTCGTTGAGGATAAACGGGCAACAAGAACCATCCGAGGATATATCAATTAATTTTGCCAATTATTCGACGGCCCGCGCATATCATCGCTTGCTAAGTTTCATGGGTCGTGATCAAAATATCGACACCGGATTGCAAATATCACAGCTAGATTTTAATACTCGCTATCCTATCTATTATTTTTCCCTGGAACATCTCGATTTGGTAAAACAATCTGTCGTTGATATTCATTTCAAGGCCACAATTAACACAGGCGGAGCAGTAGCAAGAGCGATCGCGGTTATTCTCAGCGACAGAACAATGATCTTGGAAGGCATCAGCGGCAGAATGAGAATCATCGACGCTCCTGTCGAGAAAATGTAACTTTAAAATCGAAGATTTTTAAGATTTTCTAAATTTAGATTAAGCGATTATTAATATGCCATACGAACACGTCAGCGTAACTCTGACCCCGGGTCAGATGAAAAAACTCCAAACAGCAACAGCAAAGCGATGCGGTGTGAAATTAACCCTGAAAAATGATAAAATTCAGGGCGGTCCTAACAAACTGTCGCTAACTAGGGGTCAACGTGAACGTTTCACCAAAGCCAAATCAGCGAATTCCGGCGTTCATGTGAATCTTAGTATAGGTGCCATCAGAGACATGGTCAAAACGGGCGGAATTTTCCCTTTCCTAGCCGCTATTCCTGGATTATTATCCGGGGCTCTTCCGGCAATTGCAAAAGCGATAGGATTAGGTGCGGCCGGAGCTGTAGGCGACAAACTAGTACACAAAGTAATGGGAGGGCGATACGGTAAAAAAAATGGAAGCGGCCTTTATCTAAGACGCCCCCCATACGGATCCGGCCTAAGATTAGCACGGCCTATTCAAATTTAGATTTATTCAACGAAGCAAAGAAAAAAAAAAAAATTTTTCAGAGGCGTATTTATGCGGGATCAACTACCAGAAAAACCAAATTCCACCGAGACAGGAATAATAAATCTCGATTCAAATACTGGCCCTGGCACACATTGGGTCGCCTACGCGATTAATCCTCGCGAAGTTGTTTATTTTGACTCGTACGGACTAGCGCCACCAAAAGAATTTATCAATTACGTATCAAAGTTAAATATTCCGATTTGGTATTCGACACTTCCAACGCAGACGTTAATGGATCCACCGATATGCGGCCCAGAATCAATTGATGTCCTCGACGCAATTTTGAAAATCATCCGGTCCGTATCATAGAATCGTATTTGAATATGCCATAGATAAATATCATGGTTGATATTTACGGTAGATTTATCTACAGGAAGAAGGAAGCAGAAGTGACTGACGTCGATCTATCAAAATTCGCAACCAGGGATGATATTAATAATCTTCTATCGCTGTCAGAAGTAGATCCTGGCGAAGTTGCTATTTTTCAGAGCCGTGAAGGGAGATTACAAACAAGCAACGTCAAAATAACTGATATAATCAAGCGAGACGAATATAACGATCGTATCAATCAATTTACTAGCCTGTCAGATTCGGTATCAAAATCCATCGCTGATATCGCCGATATTATAGCGAAGTTACCCTCGAAGGCTAATATCGCGGATGTGGAAAAAAAGGACAACGAGCTATCAGCAACGTTGCTTCTAAAGGCCGATAAAACATTATACGACGATCTTCAGGACAGAGTGACAAAAAGACTTAACAGGCTAAATAACGATCTTAAAAAACTTGACGATGCCTTAGCTAAATTTAGCAAAAAATTTGAGGAAGATATAAAAACATCCAGCGATACTTCCTCCGCCGCAAACGAACTAGCAAAGAAAAAAGCCGATCAAGCATCGCATGACGATCTTAGCGATAAAGTAAGAAAAATCAACGAGGATATTACTAATATTCTCGCCGATATTACCGAAATAAATACCGTAATGAGTCAGAAAAGCGATAAAACATCGCACGACGATATCAGCGAGAAAACGAAAAAAAATCAACGAGGATATTACTAAAATCAACGAGGAAATTAACGTGATACGTGAATTGGCACGTCAAAAAGTCGATATATCGTTGTACGACGGAGAAATTCGAGATTTTAACACGAAAATTCTTGACGCAACTACAAAAATTAGCGATATTAACACAAAAATATCGTCAATGAATCTTGGAATATTGGCGCGTATTTCGATACCAGCGGAAGTAGAAACAGAAAATCTTCCCTGCCATGTACCATTTGTGGTAAAAATACAAGATGTTGAGTGGACACCTGAGAATAACACATTTAGCTTTACCTCGCCAATTACTGGCGTATATCGAGTATATATTATCTCCTTTATGACAAAATTCAATGTGGTGATAGACGATGGTTCTGATTTTCGTGAATATGATCCTGGGATTTTTATTACGACTATGTTTAAAAATAAAACGAAAACTTTTAGGCTAGAACCACTAGTTAGAACCATGATGATGGCCGATTGTCATGTAATTTTCGAATATTTATCCGGAATATATCCAATTGGTTAGATAAACTAACTAATAAATGACCGCATCGGACTACCGTTACAATCAGGCGCGTTCGTGGCAAGAATCGCTAAAAAAGCTCCTCGACGAGTATCAGGTAAAAATAAAGAAATACCAGCGCAGATTAATTGCCATCGATGTTGCTGTGTACGCGGTAAGTGCAGTAATCGCCGGTGCAGGTATAATCTTATCCGCGGTAACAACAATCGCGCCGATCATAGCAACGATAATAATCTCGTCGACAACGACAATCGCCGGTGTTCTCAATATCATCGCAAAAAAAATATCCTCATGCACAAATGAAAAATTGTCCCTGTACACGAGTAAACTATCCCAGGTCAACGAAGCGTATTCGAAATTATCATCGCTGCTTTCTGAGAGTCTCAACGACGGCGTTATATCCGATCTCGAATTTTCCGTGATGGTAAATATCTACTCTGAGATTGAACAAATGAATATCAATAATGTCGGAACTAACTCAAATCGTGACAAACACGACACCGCCGATAACAACGCTGATATCGGCAAGCTCAACCAGGCCAGAATTTAGTATCGATTTTCCAATACCAATTAGCGTCAAGGAAATTGCGCTGTCACAGTTACGCGTCTATAACAGCTGGCCCAATGTTAGATCGAAATCATTCGGTAGATTATCATCGAATAATTCGCTTGTTTTTGCCAATAAAAACCGTCCCGATGGAACTCCTGATTGGATCGTCGTTGGCATACCAACAGGCAGTTACGAAATTGAGCAAATCGACAAGGAAATAACCTATAGGATATCAAATATAACCGGCGATGCTACTCCAGGAATAAAAATATTAGCACACGAACCAACGTTGTCATCGATCATCGAAGTAAAATCGCCATATGTCGTCGATATTTACCAATCATCGATTAGGACAGTTCTAGGTTGGCCCGAAATCGCACCTCTGGCAAAACCAGAAAAATCTGATTTTATTATTCCAGGTTGGCACGAAGAAGCTCCTCCAGAGCTACCGGAGCCAAAAAAATCAGATTTTACCACCGACGAAGGATGGTACGGAGATGTTGGACACAGGATCACGATCCACAATGCCATTAATCTCATGAATAACCACAAATTTAACCTGGTGATGTTCGCTTTTACTTTTAGGGACGAAAGAATTCTCTCGTGGTTGCCTCTTCCCAAAATTCCCCCCGGTGTGAAAATCTTCGACGCTACCAATATTAACAGGATAATAGCCCCCATAGACGGTATCTTGATAAGAAGAACCATCGACGATTTTAATCAAGAACATAAAATACATTTAAATTTATTGCGGAGATTCTTTCATGAATGTATCTTAAATAAATCAGGCTCATGTAGCGAAATTATCGGACGCGTGAAGTTTTTAAATCAACTCGCGAATGATGTTGAATATTATCACGGTATGTTCATTCGGGCGATAATCGACGATATATCAATTGCCGATTATGTTCTTCCTATTAGCAAATTCGAGTTGATCAGAAATTCAGGAGAAAAACAAAAATTCATGAGAGTATTTGGATTAACCGAGGAAACGCTACCAAATTTCAAATTTCCCGATTATGATGTTGATAAAATGAGAAAATCCGTCACTGACACCATCGATGATTTATTTCCGAAATTACATGCCGCGTGGACTAAAAAAATACAATCAGAATCGATTCTCAAACACAATAATGATCCAACCGGGCAGGGACGATATATCTCGCCAGGTATCGTTAACATAACGGAAGTTATCGCGATTTATCTTCACGCGGACGTCGTTGAAGGTAGCTACAACGTGGATTCGTCTGTGTCAGAGCAGGCACAGCAGGGATTTATCTTATATTCGTTTTCACCTAGCGCCTCTCCGGGTTTTTTGATAATAAAAGAGCCAGTAAATCCGTTTTATCTGCGATGTCACAATCGATTATTATCGAAGATAAATTTCAAACTGACGGACCAGAATGGAAATTTGCTTGATATACGCGGGGAAACACTAAGTATCAACTTGCTGGTGAGATCGTAATCTTTCCGCCAAAGAAAAATGGCCAAAAAAATAAATAAAAACCAGGAAATTTTTCAAAATTAGTAAATTTCTTAAGTTTGATGGGGTAAATACCCGTCAAATTGAGTAATTTATATAATTTCGTAAATCTGTTGGGGTAAATACCCGTCAAATTGAGTAATTTGTGTAATTTTATGTTTTTGATGGGGTAAATACCCGTCAAAATTAAGAAAATTGCACAATTTCAGTAAATAAATTAATTTAGTAAATAATAAAACAAAATAATAAAAATCAGGGAAATTAAGAAATTTGTGTAATTTTATGTTTTTGATGGGGTAAATACCCGTCAAATTGAGCAATTTACATAATTTCGTGAATCTGCTGAGGTAAATACCCGTCAAATTGTGCAATTTATATAATTTCGTAAATTTGATGGGGTAAATGGTAGTCAGAAACAAGAAAATTGCACAATTTCAGTAAAATAAATTAAAAAAAATAATAAAAATTAGAATCAGAATCGAAGATTCTTAAGATTCTTAAAATTTTGTTTTTTTGTGGCAAGAATGAAAATCAAAGATTTTTAAGATTTTTCGATTTTAATTTTACTCTCATCGACCAGCTTTTTTAGCTGCCTGACACGCGAGCTGGTAATTTTTCTTGACTCGTATTCATCAGATAAACTCGATCTCACTTTTTCTACCAGCGTCGATAATTTAACGAAATCCTCGATTTGATCATCGCTGACAGTCGCAAGAGATTGGTACATCGCAATCTGGATTTTCTTTATAAATTTGTATTCTGACGGTAGCGTGTACCTGTATTCGAGTTTTCCTTGGACGATTGTCTCAAATTCGGACCGGATTTTACCTGTGTCCAAATCTGAGGATAAATTTACATTTTTATTTTTTAAATCCTCGATGGCCTCGATGATGTTATTTATATTCTCCTCGTTCATTTATATTTATATTTGCAATCTTCAATTTAATTTTAGAAAATCCTGAGATTTTTAATCGGATATTATCGGGATATAGTAAAATTCGAACCATTCGCCGAATTTGTAGGAAAACGTCGCGTTGATTATTTTTTCTGTCGCACGTTGCACCGGTGCTGGATTAATACTAAAATATCTTGCAGCGGCACTCATCGACGTGAATACAATTTCCTCGTTTGTTTCTCGATTTACTGATTTAACTGCCTTAGATGGTCGCCATACGCCACCGGTATTACCAAATTTGGAATTTTCACTCGGAGTTACCGCGCGAAGATTGAATATCTTGTTGTTAAGCTTACCTCCGTCGATGTGGTCGATAACAAGACCGACTTTTATTGGTCCGTTGAAACATTCGAATACAAACTTATGACAAAAATAACTTGCGCATCTTCGTTTTTTGTTTTTGTTGATGGTAAAAACAAGATAACCTGAATTACAAACCCTACCGATCCGATTCTTTGTTCTAATATTTCTAACGATACCATCGGACGACGCCTCGTATCCAGTGATCGTTGGATGAGACTTAAACTCGCATGTCATTGTTGTTTCTGGAATCACTGATTTCAAGTTCATTATATAATAATTATATGTCTAAATCGTTATTTGCCTTGAATCGATTAATATAATCTTCTTCACATGTTATCACCGACGAGGATCTTTTTTCATAATATCGCCGCAATTCTCGATAATTCTTTCCTCCGCAGGCCAAACACAACCGAGTTTTTCCTCGCGTGCCAACTTGACAAACTAAACATCGCTGTGGTCCTTTACTGCCACGTCGAATCGCATATATATGAGCGCCGCAATAATCGCCTCTGCAGGATTTGTAACAGAATTTTGTTGAGCCGATTAATATCCATTTGCAATGCATTATAATTTAAACATATGTCTAAAATATAATCATGGATATATTTGATCTTGATGAGGCAGAATATATTATACCTGAGGCTGATCTGGCAAAGAAAGAATTTTTCGATGACGGAGCCGTTCACACTTGGTCGACATGGAAAACAAATTCCATCGATGCCACGATGAACCTGGAACGAGCCAAGAAAATAATCGAGTACATAAAAACCGAACACAAAGAAGAGCGATTTATCTTTGGAATAAAATTTATCGCACAAATGCCCGACGATACTTGGATTATTCGAGATAAACGAGATCCAGTGCGTGGCGGTAAGAAAAACGTTATTCTCGATAAAAACTCTAAGCATGGATTGTTACTGGGAATCGATGGCCCTTATTATGCTAGGGCATATCCATCTAGTGCAGTTGTTTATGGAATTTATCGGCTAAATAACAACCCGGACGTAAAAAACCTACCTGCGATGAAAGAATCGCCAATGATAAATTACGTGGCCGAGCGTGTTATCGAGCACATGAAAAACGCCCGACGTGGATCTGGTTTAACACAATTAAGGCTAGATAAAATTAATGCGTGGGCGAAGACTGTCGCTAATGGTGCATCGGTGGACGATGTAGCTGTGTTGAGTAAAAATCTTAAATTTCCAATTACGGTGAAAACGTTATCGGGAGAAATATTATACTCGTCACCGTATAGATCCCGAGGAGCACCAATCGAGATTGTCGATCACAATTCACATGCGTGGTCGCAATCGGTAATGATATTTCCACGAGATCGTATTGTCAAATTTTATCCCGTGGAAATTCTACGGAATTTTCTGCGGAGAATAATAATTCCGATGCCATGTTTAGATTTATCAAAAAATTAAGCGCATCTGATCCAATATCGATATGGTTATTCTCGAGCGAGGAAAGATACGATCAGTTTATCCTGCCATGCGGTGATATTTACAGGGATGAAATATTACACGAGTCGATGAAAAATCTCGCGGTGAAATATTCGTCGAATCCCGATCAGTTACTGACAAATTGCTTTACAGTTCCGTCTGTGGCCGCTCATGCCGCCAGAGAGAAAAACTCGTGGAAGCCTACAAGGAACGAATTTCTCGCTGATATTCAACTTAGTTGTATCGAATACGGCCATGGCGGATTATGGAATACCAAGTACGATTTCGAAGATATGATCTCCGTTGACATGAGCGCGTGTTATCCTGGAAGTTTCCTTGGATATGGCGATTGTGCAGATTATTTTGCTAAATTCGGTCATCCTACCAGCGAGATGACAAGAGTAGCAATTAACGGACCGTTGCCTGATTTTGTCATGACCGGATTCGCTTGCGTCACGCCGTTTGAGTTTGCTGAAAATTTACATAAAATTTGTTATATTTGGTTCGGTAGGCATTTCTCCCAGCGTCGTTGGGTTCCTACGGTGTTATTGAGATATATGCTAGATTCATCGATGTTAGTGTCGTTGACAGTGAGTGAGGCGATTATATCTTACAGAAAACAGATCGAGGTGTGGCTACCGACGGATTGTGACAACGCGAAAGATATAGGAAGAAAGATAATTGGTAAATTTACTCAAGGTGGATCTGTTGATCATAAACATCGACACGCTAGATTATTTATCAACGACGCCGAGATGGATTTTATAATCGCCGATACGGTATCGCGAGGAATATTTTGTAATAGGGAGAATATTATTATTGATGGAGCAAAGTTAGGTACCGTGATTAGTTACCTTGATGGAGAATCAGCGCAATATACACATCTGCGATCGTCGATGCTCGCCTATGTAAGTATAAATTTGCTCTCGATGATAAACAAAATTTCTGATATCGCAGTAAGAGTTGCAACGGATTCATTTTATATCGATAAAAAATACCAAGATAAGCTGGAAAATTTAATCACCGATGGTAGTTCATGGGGAACGTGGAGGATAAAAAACGAGGATATCCTAGATTATTGTGAAGACGCCGATGTCGAAGATTGCAATGAATTTCATCGAGATAAATTTGAAGATTTTTCCAAAGCAGCATCTGCGTTTGACCCAATTTCACGCAGCAAATTCGTTTACCTAAATGGGCCTGGCGGTAGCGGTAAAACAACGCGAGTAATAAATTTATTTGCAAACTCCGATATGATCGTGTTGACTCCGACACATAGATTAGCGCGAGAAATAAAGCAGCGTGGCGTTAATTCGTGCACGTATCACAGTTATTTCAAATACAGCGGTGGATCATGGGACTCGGTTCGTATGGGAGACAAATATGTCAACAAGATCATAATATTTGATGAGATTTGCACAGTGAATTTAGATATTTTAAGATCGATATTAGCTTGGCTGGAAGGGAAAAATACCGCTGTGATAATGTGCGGGGATCACGGCCAACCTAATCCTATTGATGGCGAATCGCCTCACGAATGGCTCAGAAACTTCGTTGATTATTACGAGGAAATCGACGCTGATTATAGATCGACTGATATTTTGTTGACCGAGTTTAAAAAATTAATTCGATTACAACCAAACAAGATTCAATGTGACGTCATGAGGAAAATAATCGACGAAACTCCGATGAGTAATTTTCTAAATTTGTGGCGTCCTGATCATCTGATCGTTGCTAGTAGAAAAATTGTTCGTGATATTATTCAGGAAATGTTATTCAAGCTGCATTGTGAGAAATTTCCAACGCTGCAGGTACCGTTATGCTACAGGCCCACTGATACTCGACGACAAAATATTAATATTATTTTGCCATGTGGGAAGGAAAAGATTTTGGTCTTGAATGATATTATCTTTGTTGATATTAATCTCGTTAATGACGCGATAAATGCAGAAAAATCACCGTGGAAATTAGGCTACGCAACAACGATACACTCATCGCAGGGATTGACCGTAGATGGACAAGTTTGGATCATCGATGATAGAATTTCTTGGTCAAATTTGGTATATTTGGCCGTGTCGAGAGTAAGAAAATTATCTCAACTAGGACGAATTCGAGTAAATTACCTCAATGACGCTGGCGGTAATTGAGTATCTTCGGGGACTACTTGTAATTCTTCCTTGGTAAATCCGCGTTGTGGCGCTAACGAATCTAGGATATAAATCGCTGGTCTTCCTGATGATCTTGTTACGGCTGATATTTTGTGAGTTGTAACGCTCCAGGTTGGATCGGTTGCTCTTTTTCTTCCTCCTTCAGCCTCGCCTTCTTTATACAAATATCTGACTGTGACGCTACCTAGTACAGGCTGAATTGTGGAATCTCGCTTTAGGGGTATATTCGATTTTGTAATTGCAATTGCGGGTTTCATTGCTATTGTTCGAGTCGTCTCATTATTCAGCGCGTTGATTACATGAGGCAATCTTGATACCCAATCGTGAGATCGATTATTCTGAATAAATTCACGCGCGTATTGGTATCCGAATAATCGTTCTGCAAGCGTTTTATTGAATCTTTCGACGATAGCTTGATTGTGATGAACACCTACAATACCGCGTCGGATTTTAACATTATTCTTCTTCATCAATGAAGTAACCGCGCCAAGAAATTCTCGACCTGGATCAACCTGGAGAAGATTTGGCCATGTTAATGGGGATCGGGAATAAATTTCGCTAAACGCCTTAGCAATCTCCGTTGCTGTTTTATTCGATAATTGTTCTGCTTCCTTATACCTGCTGGCGATATCGACGATGGTCAGGACGTATTTATATGTGACTCCGTCGACGGTATCGTGAGGAAGAAACATCAGATCCGCTTGATGGACCTCATTAGGAACACTGACAGTGAAACTTGCGTATGGTATTTTCTTAGGCGGAGGAAGATATATTTGCCAAATTGCCTGTTTCGATAGCCACGATTCAGCGACGGATTGTTTTACTTTAGCGGCCTTGGCAAGTTTGGCAATCGCTGATTTTCCTCGCCAAAATCCTCGCGGAGAATAATATATTTGCTCCATATTATTTACCAGCACCGAATACTAATTTGCCTTTCATTGCGCCTTTTATCAACCAGGATGCCAATTTCTCTTTGAAACTTTTGTCAGGAATTGTGTTTAGTGCGTGAATTAACTTGATATCAGCGAGATGCCTTTGTTGCAAATCTCCGCTGCGATATGCGAGATCGTGATCATAACAAGCGTTATCGATAGCGTTTACTGGATCTTCATTTTGTTTTGGTTGGTTATTATCGTCGAGTCTGATATCGAGCCTCGTTCCGGGTCCACAATAATTGTATCCTGGCAGATGCTTTTCTCCGGGATATTTTGCCCAGGGAGTTCCGGGTAGATTTGACAAGGAGGCTGCGATGTCTCCTCCGGTTCTAGTTTTTTTTTACAAATCTGAACTTGCGTGTCTTGCAAACTTCGCATTCTCCTGCAATTGCGTTCCTGTTGTTGCGTGTAACGATTTCGGTTGGATTTATCGTAGCTGTGTGAGTGCGACACTTAACACAATATAGATCCATGTATTCTAGTAACATGAATGTAATTGATTTTTCAGCCACGAAGCGACGCGAGCAAATAAAACATCACGCGGTATTACCGAATTCGATTAGAATGATAATCATTGGTCCATCTGGATCTGGAAAGACGCAATTGTTATTGAATTTGATCATGCGATGGCTAAAATGGGACAAATTGTATTTGGTTGCACCATCCGTTGACGATCAACGTTGTTATCAGGTGTTAAAAGAATTTAGCGACAATACCGACGAAGGCACAATCGAATTCATCACAGACATCAATGAAGCTCCATCCGTGGAAAATTTGGACGGTGATGTTAATAATCTTATTGTATTCGACGATGTTATGCTGGACAAACAGACCAACCCGGCTAGGATATTCTCGCGTGGCAGACACAAGAACACCGATGTTATTTACGTAACAAAGAGATATACGCAGATTCCAAAGGTGATTAGGGACAATTGCAATATTTTATCGGTGTTCAATGGCGTAGACACGCACACGTTGAGAAATATCCATCAGACCTGGTGCAACGGCGACATGGATATAAATAAGTTTAAAAATTTCTTCAGCCGCGCTCAGGCAACACCGCATGGTTTCATCACGATAAATCTTCACGATCCACGCAGTCGGTATCGAATTGGTCTCGATCAAATTTATTCATGAAAAAAGCAGCCCCGCGTTGCAACAAAAAATTAACACAAAAATCTTATCCTAGAGAATTCTCCGTAATTTATTTTTCCTGTCCTTAACGCTATATTTACTAACACACACGGCGCGACCACCCGATGCACTCAGTCTGAAATGCATGAAAATTAGCTCTCGTAGTAGGCGTTATTTTTTAAATCTGAGGCTTCTACGGAGAAAGTTCGCGTAGGAAGGTTTATTTTGGCTGGACGCACTGGTCTGTTCAACTTCCCTGCTGCTCTCTTTAGGATCAAGTGACGCAGTTATAATGGCCGACGTTTGGTAAAACAATTGAAGAGGACTGTCAACAGTTGAATTACTGCCAAAACTAGTTTCAATGAAAGGGCAACACCCGAATGTGCTTTGTTTGAAAGAAAAGTACTTGCAGTGTCAGCACTGTTTTTCCCACCCAAATTTGTCACAACAAAGCTGAGGTGCAGGCAGACTGCTGACAATTTTGACAAACTTATGAGGATACATCTTGTAGTTTGTGATATAAAACACTTTGACCCGATGCCGGAGGTCACGATGTGGAAATGAAATAGAAACAGATATCTATATGAACAAAACAAAAGAGATTTTTTTCGCCAAACGACGAATTTAGGCGTGAATAGATTTACTATAGTGCAACTGTGGCAAAAAATGATCAGTGAAGGAATACTGTGAAAATACGATTTTCCTATACAGAAATTGCGTGGATATCCGTATCAAATCAAAGGGATAAACTTATGGTGTGCTGTTACCACCCGATTATGCCTATTGAGGGATTCATTTTATTTTATGAAATCCGACAAAATATAGACCGAAAACTAGCCTTCCAGATAATGCTCTCCTAATACATGTTCCTGATATAACAACACCCCATTTAAGGAATGTATGACAGTCTGCGAGGAAAAATGGGATGGTCCAACTGATCCATCCCCTCCTACGTACTATCTAGTGAAGCTTTTGAACAAATTTGTGTTAAACCAACAATACTTCATTCAATTAATGTAACAGCAAAGGACACGAAAATGGCACTTTCATATGCCATTAATTTTATAGGAAGACTCGGGGGAAAACTCCTGAGTCAGGTGCTCGAAAAACCTCTGAGCTGGGGCAGATTCATTGACGAAATAGAATGAGAATAGATCCAAACAGGTGAAAAGTTCATATACTTTTTTAATTCTCCAATAACTTTCAACTTACAAGAAAAGTTTCACCTGAATCACGAAAGAAGGTCCAAAATTGTCTTGAATACATATTGTACCCTAAAAAAGGGGAACATAGAAACTAACCTGTATTGTAAACCAACGGACTCTTGTCGGTCTGTACTCCCTACCAGTTTCCACTCTAAAGTACGTAATAGAAGAAACAAAGCTTCATTATGGTCTGTGCATTCGGACCAAACGCATATTCTCTAATCCGGCATCCTCTGAAAAGAGGCACGGGAAGCTGGGGGGGGGGGGGGGGGCTCCTTAGAAGGAGAGGAAACTGAAGGATATACACTAATGATGCTATTAACAAAACTTAACTTCTCCATAGACAAGTCCCCATGACAAATAACACCAAGTAAACGCAACAAGCGCGTCACCTAGTGGCTGCATTCCGCTCCAATGCCCCAAACTTACAGTAGATCATTCGGAAGAATTAGCACCATATCGAATCTTCCAAACGTTCGTAGGGAATATTTCAATAAAATCCAATGGTTACGTACGGTAGATCTAAAAATGTCAAGGACCATCGGTTAAGTGCCAAGGTAGAATCAGAAAAGACCACAGATTCAGGCACATAATGTTGCAAAGACAATCGGTGGATAATTCGCTAGCGTATGCGTGAGACAAAATTGTTCAAAAGTTCTCCCACAGGGGTTGGCTTTACTATCAATCAGAAGTAAGACATGGAACCAAAATGTAATCTGTCACTGAAATGCAAGATCTGTGCCACTCAAAATGCTGGCAAAACCGCTGATTTCAGAAAATGAATGAAAGAAGCATTTATCCACATTCGGAACAAAATTAACGTGAAACTAGCCAACTTGAATGGGCATTCAGTCGAGTCCAACTTGCAGAGACCGAGACAGAACGCACACAAAATGAACTATACTATGCACTGTAACTGAAAACTCAAAGGCAATTTGGCTAAATAAAATAATCTAATCTTCCCAATGTTTTATTATTATTCCTGTCAGGCAACACTACATAATTGTTGCACTAATTGACCCAAGTAAATATGCCGCACCTCTTGACATCAATTATTATTATTATTATTATTATTATTATTATTATTTAACATACCAGCTATATAGATGCGATTATTCCATCTTTAATAATTTTCTTGGAGAGTTATGCTTCCTGACGGCCACACAGGGTAAACGTACCCATACCGTTTCAAGACTATGTTTCACTTATTACTTCTTTCTTTCTTCCATCACTGAACTTTTTTGTAGATTCACCATTGTCTTTCCAACATGATGGAGTCCAGATTTTCTCTTGGCTCCTGTGTATACTGCTTGTAATGAGGATGCATTTTGTTTCTCTCACCTCTACCCCCGCCATATGATGGATCGAGTGCACTTAAAATAACTGTTATTCATTCGCCAAATATATATATATATATAAGGTTTGGTTGCATTCATCTTAATCAATGCTCACCTCCTTGCCACACACAATCCCACGATGGATCCCGTGTACTTGAAATATATATATATATATATATATATATATATATATATATATATATATATATATATATATATATATATATATATATATATATATATATAGAGAGAGAGAGAGAGAGAGAGAGAGAGAGAGAGAGGTGTAACTTCAAATATACAGCGTATTCAGAACAATGCATATATTTATAATGGATATATTATTTCACCGTGATGCATACCAGGTTAACCTTAGATACGTGTCTTGATTAAATGTGGCCACCTACCTGAAGCTTCTAATAAAGTTTGGCCTTGACCTTGCCTTTTTCATGCCTTATTAGTGCAATTTACATGCCTTATTAGTGCAATTTTTGTATTCGGCAATGACACAGTATTACACAAGCTGTAATAAGAAGCATCACTCCTAAATCTAATGAAGACAAATCTACGTTAAATGTTTTTATATACATTTGGTGATCGTGCATAGATTAATTGACTTTTCATGCCATTTACGACAGTTGGTGTGGTTGTTAGGTTTTACGCCATTTTTCAGCACAAGATAGGCTATGCATGGCGGCCAGTATAACTGGTGGAGGAAGAACCCTGGAAAACCCCGGGTAGAACCACCGACCCACGGGAAGCTACTGGCAAGCTTTCTCACGTACCAATGTTAGCCGAGCCTGAGACTCGATCCCACGCAGACAGCGGTGAGATGGCAGTGATCCGGAACGGTGAGCGCTTTAGACCACTCGGCCACTCGCTCCCGCCCCCCATTTACGATAGAGAAGACTTGTCGAACACTTTTGTATTTGCATTGCTAGATCTAACCAACGAATGAGAAATTTGCGTTCCAATGATAACGATATTGTATTTGTAAAGGAGAGAGAGAGAGAGAGAGAGAGAGAGAGAGAGAGAGAGAGTGAGAGCGTTTGCTATACTGCAACATTTATATTTCAATTAAGAAGAGAGACAAATGTAAATTCCAATTCTAGATAAGTTCGTGAATATGTTGGGTAATAAATATCAAGCTAAACATAATGTCCCAATGAATGTGACTATAAAAGAGCAGAAGTGACCGTGGTTAAAAGGACCTCATGGGTCAGGAATTGTGTACTCTTCTTGTGAGCGAGACATAGAGAGATGGAGCGAGATATTATTTTAATTAAATTTGTTTTTTTATACATAAGACAGTAGGTTATCAAAACAAATTTAAAATAAGATATGCAATATTATTAAATATGAAATAGGGGCCCCGAGTGGTCTAAAGGGCTCTCTGTTACGGATCATTGCTATCTCACTTCTGTCTGCGTGGGTTCGAGTCTAGGATTCGGCCAATAGCTTCTCGTGGGTCGGTGGTTCTTCTCGGTGTTTTCTCCGCGTTCTACCTCCACCATTAATACTGGTTGCCATACATAGCCTATCGTGTGCTGAAAAATGGCGTTAAACCCCACAAGTACAACAACAATGTAAAATGCTGAAAACCGGCTTACCTGTGAATATGCTGTTCTTGATACCTCACCTGTGCATTCCGATTCATATATAGTACTTCATTTCCATAACCCAGATAGATAAAACTTGAGGGTGCGTGCTTGATTGTAAGATATCAAGGTATTGAGCCTTGTTTGCATCATTTTCGAAAAGTGTCACGAATCGTTCATAAAAAATACAGTGTTTATGTTTTTGATCCATTCGATTACTATACAATATATTCCTTTTCTATATGTCCTGCAGAAATGTACCATCATTGTACTTACATGTTAATTGGACATTGCTAGATGTTAGAAGATGGAGATAACTTTATTAAAACGACAAGGTAATAGAAGATTAATAAAATCTTCCGAATATGCATGGGCACGACGGGAAACTTCAACTTAGTGAATAAGATTTGTGCGCCGGGTCTAAGCTTGATAATGTTTTCCCACCCACCACAAATTATATGTTTTTTAGACACCAACATCCTAAATATGGACACAAGTTCAGGGTGAAAGTGAAGTAAAATCATGTTGGGATCCCTGTAATAACTGCTTTATCGAAAAACCGGTTTGTAGTAAACTGACCATATCTACCCTAGAATTCCCCTGGGTACAAGTGGGTAAAAATAAGAATTCTCATTTCCAATATATCCCACAAATGAGCACTAGAAATGTAACAGTTTGAGCGCACCTTTATACTACTTTCACTAATTAGTATTACCGTCTCGTTTAGGGACGCCAGAACACAACGAACATAGTTTGTAGTTTTCTAAAATTTGTAGTCATGTCTATTAAAGTGATAAAAGAACGAGAATTTCTTGTACTATTTTCCAGAATATATATTACCATCTCTTGTAGAGGTACGAGAAAGTTACCAAGCAGCAACTTTGTTTCCAAGAAACAAGGAGAACACATCATGCAAACGTGTACATTTCTAAAACACAACTATCATATTTTAATCTATTAACAGGGCATTTAGGAGAACAACAATTGCCGTTTACATGGCTAAGATCTTATAGTGTGTTGTTTTGGTTTTATATGTTCTTTCCCCAGATAGTTAAACTTACCAAAGTATCATATACTTTTCTAGATTTTGTAAGAAAATAAAAGAAAGTAAATTACATTAGTATATAAATAGAAAGAACTCTATTTAATGGTTTTTCTTTTGTTTAACAAATCTCAGAATACTTTAAAGATATTTGACCCGAAAATTTTTTTTAAAATAAAGCACAGATCCATTAAAATGGTTGATATTTCAGCCCACCTCAGTTGCACATCGTACACAGTTAATTTTACTATATGTTCTCTACATTTGTTTCTAGTACTGACCATTCCACTGTGTGACAATCAATGCAAATCATATGTTACTCTAAAAATACCTTCAAAGATGACTTCACGGTGAAGTTCTTGTCAAAGGTTGACCTGCTCTTTTTTTTAGATGATTGACTGTCAACATAACAGCATGTAAACAGAACGCATATTTCACTTCCGGATCATCACCAAGGCCTTATTACTCACTGTGCACTGTCGCCAAAATACATACAGACAACAACACCCTGAGCTCATATTATCAAGAATAAACAGTTACCTTTGAATCCCTACCAAAAATGCATAAATAAAACTCTTCTATCACCACCAAAATCAGAGAGGAAAAAATGTTCTAAAAATAGACTAGAACTACATTCGTGGGTACTGAACTGGAAGTATTAATTGTGATGTAATTCCAGTTGTTGTTGTTGTTGTAGGGTTTAACGCCATTTTTCAGCACAAGATAGGCTATACATGGCGGGCAGTATAAATGGTGGAGGAAGAACCCGGGAAACCCCGGGAAAGAACCACTGACCCACGAAAAGCTACTGACAAGCTTTCTCACATAACCACATTAGCCGAATCCGAGACTCGAACTCACGCAGACAGAGGTGACATGGCAATGTACCGTGACAGTTTAGCCAACTCGGCCACTCGGGGCCCCTCCCACCTCAGTAATGACTCGTGTATTGATTTGTACGCAGTCTAGGAGAAACGTTACTGCAAAACGTTTGACCAATTAGAGGGTGAGTGTCGTTCACACGCTGCATACACTACACAATATATTTTCATGTAAACGTATGTATTTCAATTAACCTTCATGTAGTTTGGCACATTTCTAGTCACCATTTATGATCGACACCCTGTGTCGTGGAGAAAAGATAGTTTTATACTTTTCTTCCTTTTATATCTTCCTAAACTTATCGGTTATGTATTTTATGATCTGTCTTATTTTCTCTATTGTTTTTATTTTTGTTGATCTTGGTGTTATTGTTTTAAATTCACAACATGAATGAAAATAGCTTGGCGTTTATATGAATGTGGAAATTGAAACCACAATCGAAGAGAGGAGCTTGAGAGCCTGAAGGAAACAGAGTTCCAGCTACGAAATTTTGAACACGTATGCATTACGAGTGCCTTAGATCGGTGGAGGTCCTTAGCGCAAAGAATCCCCACTAAAACTATTAATGAGGATATTTGGACATCTGAAGAAAAGAAAATAGGCATTGCATACTTTAACCAGGTGTTGAGTCTGCAGTGTGTGTGTGTGTGTGCGTGTGTGTGTGTGTGTGTGTGTGTGTGTGTGTGTGTGTTTAGGATTTTTAACGTAGCTTTAAAAAAAATTCAGTCATATCGCTACGATGTATGCATTGTGGCAGTTTATAGTGATGTCTAGCACTGGGGCATTATGCCGCAGACATGTAGCATGATGTCCCACCCGGTCACATTATTCAAACGCCAGGCCGACCAATCCTAACACTTAACCTCTTAATGCTGAGTGCCAAGCGAGGCAGCTGTTAGTACCATTTTTGTAAGTCTTTGGTATGACTCGGCCGGGGATCGAACCCACGACCTCTCACATCCGAGTGCATACCAGTAAGTAAGCTAGACTCGTGTACTGAGAAATATAAAACCCCAAAACAAATAATCAAAAATCTTAATAATTTAAATAGGGATTTCTAAATCAAGCCAGCTGTTGAATGTGTGTCTTAAAAGATGCAGACATATCACCTCAATAAGTTAGATAGACTAGTACATTGGGGATTTTGAAAACAACTCACACCTTAATTCACGTTATGCTCAATCACACAGGGCGTTGTCTGTGCGTTTCTAATGCACACCAATAACCTCATTATCTAATCTAAAGTTGGTCATATACAAACAAAAATATATGCTACGGGGGTTACAAAATTAGTGAGTTGTATTTGTTGAAATAATAATAATAATAATAATAATAATAATAATAATTTTACATTCTAAGGATAATACATGTAGTCATCAATATCAGGATATTAACACAATGAATGCAACATATATGTACAAATATAACTATACTTGACAGTGTCTAACAAAATGTCCGAAGAAAATAAACATTGCAATGACATAAAGAAACGCGTGATCAAAAATTAATCTAAAACAGGCGATGTACCAAGATTATATTTTTTAACATAATGAAACTTATCATAAAATAAACTTACTCGTGTCATACTATCAGTAGATTTTTAGCAACAGAAGGAACAACATGATCTGAGTTATTTAGACGATGAACAGAATCCAATAACATTAGCATTTTACCTTAACAACACGTTAATAACTTATAGAAAAAAGGAAATTAAAATCTCTTTATAAGTTTGTTTTTGTTTGGTTCACTTTAAAATATCAACAATCTCTCTCTCTCTCTCTCTCTCTCTCTCTCTCTCTCTCTCTCTGTGCATCATATGTACTACTATCATTTTCAGTGAAGACAGTTTCATCCATCTGTCATCCTTGCTGTATATGACGACCAAAAAGTGCAATTTCTCTAAAGTCTTTGATCAAAGAGTTGTACTTTTCAAACTGATCACACACGCTGGTACTTTTCTTGTTTAGTTAGGTGAGTTGCTTTCTTTTGTACGTCCCAGGAAATTAAAAGACAACGCTTCGAAAAACATACATAAAATATCCAAGACAAGTAAATAATAGTGTTACGTGTGCCAAACATAAAGAGCTACACAGGATTTAGTATGTAATGCACCTTTAGAAACCTGCAGCTGGACATTGTACTGTCTGAAGGTCATTCTACTGTCTGAGAAAAAAATAATATATTTATATTTAGAAATTAATGAAGAAACATTACACTGGTCAACAGTGAAATCATTACTGACTTGAAAAGGCCCTAATCTGTAGTATTTTGGTGTGCCGAACACGAATATAACCGTGAAAAATTTGTATTGGCTCTCGTTTTGAAGATATTCATATACCTCATTTTCTATGTTTCACTGTGTAAATTTCTCCAGTAGGACTGCAGCAACATCCGGAATAATGATGTAACATTGCATAATACCATCATGCTCACATCATCCACAGTTGATTGCATCATTTTCTGATGCAATGCAATACTAATGCCATGCGGCTGCTGAAGTAAGTTGACGTCAGCAGTGTACTATACATGTGTAGGCCTATTATACTAATGCCAGGCGGCTGCTGAAGCTGACGTAAGCAGTGTACTATATAAAGCCCAATCAGATAGGTTCAGCATTTAAAATATTTTAGACGTTGTGCGAGACAGTTCAAGCTACTGTTACATAAAACTTATTATTTTATCCATTTACGTACAATAAAGAACAGTAATGCCTCGAAAGTGTGTTAATACCGCGGACAATTTTTGCTATATTTGTGGGGAAGTGACATTTGCCAACCAGAAGAAAAGTATCAATTCTCAAGTGAAGAAGGCATATCATCTTTACTTCGGATGCAAGGTTGGTGACCAAGACAAGCCTTGGGCTCCGCATATATGCTGTGCTACATGTACAACACAGCTTTCACAGTGGTTGAATTGCAAAAGGTCATCAATGCCGTTTGCAGTCCCAATGGTGTGGAGAGAGCCAAGCAACCACCTAAATGACTGTTACTTCTGCCTGGTTCCTCCTCTTTCCGGCGGAATAACGAAGCGAAAGAACTCGAGAATAGTCTACCCAAACATTCCGTCTGCATTGAGACCAGTTCCACATGGTGAGGGACTTCCTATTCCAGAACCTCCAGCAGAATATTCTCTTGATTCATCTGACGAAGACAAAGGTGAGTCGACCTGTTCTTCTCCTGGTCCATCAGCATGCAGTGATCCAGATTTTCACTGTGGTGCATCATCAACCCCACACAGAATAACACAGGAAGAACTAAATGACCTGATTCGTGATTTGGACTTATCAAAGAACAAGGCAGAATTGCTAGGATCAAGACTCCAACAATGGAATCTTCTAGAAGAAGATGTCACAATTACTGCATATCGAAAGCGCCACCAGCAATTGGAGCCTTTCTTCAGAAAGGAAAGTAATCTGATATTCTGTTCCGATATTGAGGGCCTCATGAATGCTTTAAAAATCACTCATGACCCACAAGAATGGAGACTATTTGTGGACTCTTCGAAACTGAGTCTCAAGGCTGTGCTTTTGCACAATGGAAACATTCTTCCATCTATTCCAGTAGCGTATGCTGTCCACATGAAAGAGACATACGATAACTTAAGGCAGCTACTGAATTCCATTGAGTATAACAAGTACAGCTGGCACCTCTGTGGTGATTTGAAGGTAGTTGCCCTTTTAATGGGACTGCAGCAAGGATATACAAAATACATGTGTTTTTTATGCGAGTGGGATAGCCGAGCAAGGGAAATGCACTACATGAGGAAGGAATGGACTCACAGGCAGAATGTAGCCATTGGAGAGAAGAATATCCAACACCCAGCTCTGGTTGAGGCTCAGAAAATCTTGCTACCACCCCTTCACATCAAACTAGGTTTGATGAAGAACTTCGTGAAAGCCATTGACCGGACTTTGCCAGCATTCCGATACCTGCATGAAAAATTCCCTCGACTCAGCGAAGCAAAGATTAAAGAGGGAGTTTTTGTGGGTCCTCAGATTCGAGAGCTTTTCAAAGATGACCGGTTCAACAACTTGCTGGAAGGTGACGCGAAACAAGCATGGAATGCTTTTCGCCTAGTTTCTACAAACTTCCTCGGAAATGTTAGGGCAGAAAACTATAAGGAACTAGTAGAAGACATGTTGATGAAGTATAAGAAACTTGGCTGCAATATGTCTCTAAAGATTCACTTCCTTCATTCCCATTTGGATTTCTTTCCTAGCAACTGTGGTATTGTTAGTGATGAACACGGCGAACGTTTTCATCAAGATATCGCAACAATGGAACAAAGATACCAGGGAAAATGGTCCACTACAATGCTGGCTGACTACTGCTGGACACTCCTCAGAGATGTTCCCGAACAGCTGTACAAGAGACAGGCGAAGAAATCTAAGATGTAGTCAATGACTTGATTTTTTATAGGTAGGCTATTACAGTTGACCTTTTACTATTGGAATGCATTTCGTTATGTAAACATTAATTTCTTGCAGATTACAAAAAAACTAGAGCCAATTTTGCAATTTGACTGTCATATTCGTGTTCAGCACATAAAAATTGATAAGAATTGACTAATTTTATTTCAGTAACATGACTTTTGTAAAAATTTGTTGTCCAGTGTTATTTACAACGGTTTGCATTCTTAATGTAGCTTTGAACGAGTATGTCGTTAAAAATAAGTATTAGGATTTGTCTTTGAACTGTGTATCGAGCGCAAAATGAAGATATACTGATATACACTTTCTGCTTCCACCCCACAGTTACATAAGTGTTGTCTATTATGTGACTGTCTGCGGTCGCTTCATTGGCTTCTGATCCTTGTATGAATAGCAGAGTTACTGCAATGACTAGAAAGATAACATAATCTCTTTCTGTTGGTTAAGGCAAATGACTCTTCATTATAGAATTCATTTTCTTATTTATATAACGACAGTGCGATTCGGCTAATGTGGGTATGTGAGAAAGCTTGCCAGTAGCTTCTCGTGGGTCGGTGGTTCTTTACGTGGTTTTCCCGGGTTCTTCCTCCACCATTAATACTGGCCGCCATACATAGCCTATCGTGTGCTGAGAAATGGCGTTAAACCCTACAACAACAACAACATCAGTAGCTCATATTTATAGTTTTTAATACATATCTATCATTGGGTTATATGCAAACAAACTCTTGTCGTCTCTTTAAGAAAGGTGTACCCTAGGAGCATCACGTTGTTGTACTTCGTAAGACTCTGCTGCTGATATGATTTGATTCATTGTTTATATATATTTCACGACCGTATTTTGATTTGGTTTGGGCTGGTTTGGTAGATACGGCACAGCAACACAAGTAAGTTATTTAGTGCCAATGTAATTGGGGATAAGTGCCTTGATTAACGACACCATCGCTGGCTCAGAGTGGGCGAACCCGTACCTTTTTGGTCTTGCGTCTGCTACCGCGGCTCCCCAACCATATAATAAATAGTCTGTGAAAAAACATATAAACCTTTAAACCAAACAAAAATGTCTAAAACATATACACTACCTTATTGCATCTGCTTCTGTTCTTGTGCACTGCACATGTTTTGATGTTTCAGTTTTATTTAAGCTTTCAGATATTTCTTGTTTTGAATTCCTATGAATGTTTATCAAGTCATTTATTTGCTTTTGATAAGCGTCGTTTTCAGGTTCTTTACTAACTTTATATTAACACTAGGTTTCGTATTTTTCGGCTGCTATTGCATTTATAACGAATTTGGAAAGTTGACAGTTTTAATTGGATAATAGCTAATTGCCAAAATGACGTGTGATATTCTATTTAGTAATTGAACATAATTGTAAATGTATTTACTTAAATAAACATGATAACTTCTAAGACATGTTCTAAATGTGGCGAAGATAATACATGACTGGGTTTCACAGATCTGTCAGTTATCGAAATCCTTGCCAAAAGATCACTCAACATGATATTATAAAGAAATCTAGCACAAGACAGTGCTCTAAAATATGACCAAACCAGATATAGTGAGAAATAATACGATATAAAATGAGAGAAGAAAAGAGAAAAGGAAAAGAAAGAAAACTGCAGTAAAAATATAAATCATTATAATAAAGGTTTTAGAAAAAGATACCATAATTATGAAAACGATTAATATTTTAAAACTGACTAAAACAGAATTTTATCGGCATTGAATCATTCATATTGATCAAGCCATACTATGTTTCTCGTCAGATGTATCTGTTCCTGAGCAAGGAAGCGTTCTCAGTGAACAACTACTGTATGCATGATAAGCAGTAATAACAGGTCTACAAAAGACAATGCGTTCGAGATAAGAGACAGAAAATCACGTGAGAAACATTGACTTATTTAAAACGGCTAACGTCATCATTGAGCAAATTATGCAAGCCACATTACCTCCGGCATGATCATATCAATGGCACACGTTGTTTCTTTGGCGCGTGTTGTGGTGTCTCTGGCACGTGTTATGTTATCTATTTGGTATGTGTTGTTATCTCTTTGGCACGCGTTGTGTTATCTCCTTGGCACGCGTTCTCTTACATGATGTTGACCAGTATTGCCTAATGTATCTTCCCATAATAAACAAAGATTACTGTAATGATGCGAATTGTGGCAAATGTTGTCAAAGCACAATGCAGCAAAAGAAAGCAAACAGCATGCATATATTAAACATTTTTCAAACTTTGCCCTTGCTAGTCCACATCATTCAGCATATCTAATTTTCTTATCAGATTTATGATATTTCACATTATTCTCAGCTGGTTATTTGAAATCAGAAGGTTTGAAAGGTGTGTCAATGCAAATAGCGGCCAGCATAGCATAACTGATAACAGGTAGGTGAATTATTACGTTCTCTTTGATGTCATGTTGTCATCCTTTATTTAAATGTGCAAACCCTCCAAGCTAATTGGAATCATTTGTCTCCTTATTGATGTTAAAGTGTACATTACTACATATCTCAGTGATATGGAAATTTTAGCAGCTTAAGATTTACAAAAACATCACGCTTTTTTAAAATTTGTTCTCTTCTATTTTATTAACTTCTTTTTAGTCCAGATTTTAGCAGATACATCTTTGTTTGTTCTATTTCTAATAGTTTATGTTCAATTTATGTTTGTCCTCTTCGACCTAAGTTAAAATGCTGCTGCTATCTTTTCAATAAACATCCAGTCTTTTACTAGATGTGACTTGTCTGTTGCTTTACTGCTTAAATAAAGTTAAAGAATTTGAAATGTAAGAATTTTTACATCTTCAAGATGACCATGATACGGTAGACACACAAGTCCAAACAGGGATTGAAAATTCTATAAATCGTTTTGCTCATTTTCTTTAAGTATCAATATATAAACACCAAGACCTCTAACTACAAAGAAATTATGCTGGAAAGATTGTTCCGAACGTCTAATTACATTGCAGGCACAGGGTTTATATATATATATATATATATATATATATATATATATATATATATATATATATATATATATATATATATATATATATATATATATATATATGTGTGTGTGTGTGTGTGTGTGTGTGTGTGTGTCTGTCTGTGTGTCTGTGTGTGTGTGTGTGTGAGAGAGAGAGAGAGAGAGAGAGATTTGGGTTTCAACGTAGCTTTAACAATTTTCAGTCATATCGCTACGATATCTGCAGTGTGACAGTTTTATGGTGATTTCTTGCACTGGGCATCATGCCGCAGATATGTAGCATGTCCCATCCAGTCATGTATCATGACACCAGGTCGACCAGTCCTAACACTAATCTCATAATGCTGAGCGCCAAGCGATAGAGCTGATAGTACCATTTTTATAAGTCTTTGGTTTGACTCGGTCGGGGCTTTAACATAATCCAGATTGTTTATATTGATATTTATGGTAAAGGATACAGTAAATCGAGGGGAAGATTTATTTAAGGATCATCCGCTTTGATTGTGTATAGCTTTTATCTCCTGTCCCAATAGACAGACAATGACGAGAATTGAGTTTTGTGACTTAAAAATCAAGGATTCAGAAAATAAATAATCCGTTTATCGGCACATTAGCACGCAAGCCCAATGACTGGTTCATACCTTCCTTCATTATTCACATATTTAAATCGAATCTGAAACTAGGGATAAAACGAATCCGTCTGCATACATCGGCTAAGAGGCGCTTCGTTGTACTATATCAGTATATTAACAGACGCCTGCCGCGTTCTACCTCGTAATGTCGTCATTCATGAGGTCCGTCTCAGCAGGTAACGAATTCATACTTTTTCCTCCTACGTGTTAGAGAAACTCTTCACATTGTGCACTAAAGCCATTGCTGACAAAGATATCAGAAAATGTAATGGAAATTTAGTATACTGCAGTTATCAAAGCGTGCGTTTTCTCCAAGTGGTATTTTACTACAAATTTACAGAGCTGTGGGAGTTGAGTTCTTCTTTCAAAGCAACGTGACACTCTGTTAGGCGTATGGAGTCATCTGATGACACAGAAAACGAGTTATGATGAGATGGTTCGTTCTATTTCCACAATATATTTCCGATATTGCGTTTGCCGGTTTAGGCATGGTACCAGTGAAGCTGAAGTGAGCGATAATTGGAATAACGGCATGTGAGCGTGATTGGGTACAACGAATATTCCACCAACAGTTTATAATAGCGTGTACATTGCAGGGCCAGATCAGGCCAATTATTGGTGGTGGGGGTCCAAAATTTCAAAAGGGTCCTGACTTTTATCGAAAGGGCACCAACGTAAAAGTTTGTTTCATTACTCAAAGTGTGTATAGTACCTAATAAAAGTGCTTAAGAATAAAACGATTGTCAAATTTCAAGCGATAAGTGCCTGTACTTTTGTGTGTGTGAGTGTGTGTGCATGTGTGCACGTTTATTTTTTATCCTGATAGATGGTTTTCAGTATCGCCGGAACCCCCAACCCCACCCCCTATCCGTCTCTGCAATGAATCATGCAATAGCAACACCAAGCACTTCAACTATAGAAGCTGTGCTCGACGTGCAGCACGAAACAAGGTAACTCGCTATTCTAAATATCATATCGTATACGAGCATTTTGGAGCTGCGTTTTACTCAATGAAGTAAAAAGAATACTTCCTTTTACAACAATCTTTTCCAGTTTCCGCACGATTGATAGCGTCCAATGTATTAGATTTTATTATTCAGGTACGGGCACTTTGACCTCTTCTTATTTCTTGAAGTAAAAAGAGCACTTCATTTTAGATCAGTCTTTCTCAGTTTAATAAAAGAAACGTTGACTCTAATGTTGTAACGGGTCCGTACAATACAAATACTAATTACGTGTGGGTATATTGAAATCATATTCACCACCAACTTATTGTAAACTTTATTTATTCCTTCTGAAACTACAACAATTCGCACAACTGATGAGATGTAATTTTATTCACAATTAAAACTGACTATAATGAAAAGGGAATGCAACGTGTCTTAGTTTATATAAGGCCTAACGACTGGAATAATATATATAACGTAGGAATAAAATAAATAACGTGGAACAAGTGTTCTAAAGAGCAACATGTGGGTAATATTATTGCACATATTATAGATTCAGAGAAAAATTAAATGGGCAGAAACCACCCTGCATTTTTCATAGTTACACAAAGTATAACCAGTCACGAATTGAGTTGATGACAAAATCACTCAGTATCATATCTAGCTCTTAGTTTAGATTTTCTGCGTGTGTGTGTGTGTGTGTGTGTGTGTGTGTGTGATGCAAATGATGTTGTTGTTGTTGTTGTTCTAGGGTTTAACGCCATTTTTCAGCACAAGATATGCTATACATGGCGGCCAGTATAACTGGTGGAGGAAGAACCCTGGAAAACCCAGGGAAGAACCACCGACCCACGAGAAGCTACTGGCAGGCTTTCCCACGTACCCACGCTAGCCGAGCCTTGGACTCGAACCCACGCAGATAGAGGTGAGATGGCAGTGATCCGGAACGGTGAGCGCTTTAGACCACTCGGCCACTCGGGGCCCCTGATGCAAATGACAAATATAGAATGATACAACATTTATGCAATTATATAACTGATACTGGACGATTTCAATAACGTTTCACAATTTTTGTTAATGTGGTCATTGTGGCCATTTTTACCCCCTCCCCTCTCTCCATTTAAGTTTTAATATTAGTTTTTGCAACACTGATGTCATGTTGAAATTTGCTAAAATATTTTGCATCCTGCAGGGTGAGGGATTATTAAGCTGATAGAACTTGAATCCAATCCCATTATTTTTTTTATGACAATAACATCTGTTTAACTTCCTACGTTAGTTAAAATTGAAGACAAAAGTTGACCATGATAAGATAATGTCGTATTACGCACGCGCGATGTAAACAGAACAGTGCACATGACAAAAATCTATTTGTATTGATGATATCATGTTTCCTTTTCCGTTATTCTGAGATATTGTTGTCACCTACTGATTTTTGCAAAAGCAGCGGTTTCAAAACAAAATGCATTATCCAGAAAGAAAATAATGATAATTTCGCTTTAAGTAAATTGTCTTATCTGATCATTGGAAGTACTTCTCAGGTTAGGCATGGATTCTATAGTATAATCGAGCATCGGATATTTTTAGAGGTTTGACTTGACAGGGGTTCGTCAAAAAGTCAAACTGGATGCTTTTATAGGTTTGGCTTGACATCAGTTCCACTATAAAACCAAACTGTGGACACCTTTAAAGCTTTGAGTTGATAGGGGTCCTCACTAAAAAGTCAATTTGTGGATATTTTATAGGTTTTACTAGACAGGGGTTTCAAAAAAACGCCAAAAATTGTAAAGAATTGTATATGTCTGACTGGGCTGGGGTTCCACGAGAAAGCCCATTTGTGGAAATATTTTAGTTTGACGGTCAACAACTAAATTAGTAGTGACACTCCAGCATAAGTTTTTGGACATGCAGCAAGATTTATTTAGTGATCATAATTACTTTGGCCACGTGCACCAGAAACTCTCGGGTGCACATGCATATCGGACTTTATTTAGGTGCGCATATATCTGGGACATCATGTAGGTGCGCATATTTATCGTGCTTCATTGAAGTGCATGTGCGAAATTCCAAATGACCGTCGATAAATCTTAACTATCGGCAAAATAAGGTCAGAGTGACAACACGCTTTCCTATTAAGGGTCATGGACTTTGATGGGTATTATTCACATTTCATCTCAGCCAGAAGGTATATGTAGATACCGAAGTGGCATACATGAAATTTGTGTGTATGTAGGTGGTGATAAGGTTTTGCATTTACAATGTAACATATCTTTTATATACTGTTTCAAATTTCATCATTGTACTTGATGTGTACATTAATTTTTGTTACTTATGTTAGTACCCATCAACGTAAATCGTGGTTGTATTAAATTGCTTTTCTTGCTAAAGTGTCTTAGCTGTTTTGGCATGATTTAAAGGCAAAGGAGGCGAGACATAACAATCCACAGACAGTCTTATCTGTTCATTCTTGATACATACTTTCAAACTATGATCAATTTGAAAAGTGAAAAATCTTTTGTTCGATTGTTTTTATGGATCTGATACATAGTGACATTCCTGTTTCATCGAGATCTATTCTTGTCCGCTTTCCTAAAGTACCAAGCTCGTTCGTGTTAGATGTTCTTGATCGCGTGACGTATTTTATAAGGTGCTGTGAACAACAACAAGACAAATATCCTTCGATTTTTTATGTAGGCACAAGGAAAGGCGAAGAGTGGGGGGTGTGGTGAGGGTGAAGTGTGGGTGATGTTATGTTGAAATTACTCTCCGTTTATGTCATATCTATTATCTTAAACATTTTTGTTACGCATGTGCACCTGTGCATATGCATAACTATACTCTATGTGGAAACACTCAACACTCAACAGCGTTAAGAATATTGCTATCGTACGGTAACTTTTCCATGGAACATATTGTGCAGCGTTGCGTTGCTGTGTAAGTAGACATGTATTTTTAAATGAGAAAATGTAGAATCTATTTTGGGGGGAAAGAAACGATAAATAATATATGGAAGGAGCACTGCTTTTTATAAGTAGCCTTTAAAAGAAGTACAAAGAAGAACTGTTAGTAATGCAGCAGTCGGGTAAGTAGCTCATTAGGTCTTGAAAACAAGATAAGTCGGCGATAATCGGATAAGTAATTAAATGGGTCGTGTAAACCAGAAAAGAAGGCGATGACTGACATCATGTTGTATTCTCTCTCTCTCTCTCTCTCTCTCTCTCTCTCTCTCTCTCTCTCTCTATATATATATATATATATATATATATATATATATATATATATATATATATATTCATTAGACTGCAGTAGTATTTTTAATTTGTTTAACATTTTTAAACGTTTTTAATTTTCTTCATAACTTTGGGCAACTCGTATTTTTAATTCGTCATTTAAAGAAGATTACATGTTTTAGCATTGCTGATACTGTTATTATTTTGTTGTTTTATTTTTTTACATCGATTTTCCAAATCTTCATTGTAATAAGGGAATATGATAGAAAGAATGGCTTCAATAGTCAGTTATCTCCCAATGAGATGGCCCAACAAGAAAAGCGGTCCATATCATTCCAATGAACTCATACTCTAATGGAATTTTGAAATAAATACCAAACTTGCTTTTATTATTGTTATTATTATTATTATTATTATTATTAAAACTGACTCAACTGTCATCAATTTCTTTTTATACGATTTTGATATTTTTTCCTTACTTGTTGAACATGTTATTCCAGTTGAATGTATGTGTGTGTGTGTGTGTGTGTGTGTGTGTGTGCGTGTGTGTATGTGCGTGTGTATGTGTGTGTTGGATTTTTAACGTAGCTTTAAAAAAATCAGTCATATCGTTGTGATGTCTGCAGTGTGGTAGTTTACAGCGAGACATGAAGCATGATGTTCCACCCAGTCACATTATCCTGACACTAGGTCAACCGGTCCTAACACTAACCTTTTAATATTGAGTGGTTAGCGAGGCAGTTGTATGTACCGTTTTTATCAGACTATAGTATTACTCGACCAGGGTTCGAGCCCGCGACATCCCATGCTCCAGCTGAATGTAATATTATGTACAAAGAATTATAATTATAATGAGTACAAAGTCCATGTTGTATTTTGAAAACAGTGACAGCCGGTATCTTCTGTTTGTCTACAAAATGATGCTCGTATCAAGAGTTCTTTTACCTTTAACGAGAAGATGTTTAATTTTATTTAGGAAAATGTTATTATAAATAAATGCAAATAGTTTAAAGTAAATATTGGAAATCATACAGTAATGATAGTTTCTGTATCAATCATTTGATGTTATGTTATCACAGATATACATCTTTCCATAATTTTGAAATTGTCTTAAATAAAAAATAATATCACGAAGTTATTTTTAAAACTCTTTGTTATAAAATTATTTTATGATACCGATGATTCAATGGCATAGCCTTTAAGAATTTGCTAAAAAACATGTTTGATGATGATTATGACGACAACGACGATGATAATGTTGATGTAGTAAATTTTATATCAATTCTACAAGTATCGTTTGCCGCTATAAAGTGCAGACGAAAAGCGAAAAATACCATAGGAAAACTCGTTCATATTAATACTGGAAATCATTTTAAAAAATCTCGAGATAGATACGACTTGACCTCTTAAAAAAATGTGTTCGACATATCTAGATCAAATAATGTTATTTAGGTAACTCCAGTGTTATACAGAATATGTGCAAAACACCTTGACAAAATATTTTATTTTAGTAAATCTTGTGCAGTAAGAATATTTCCTAAACAGCTAGATCGGACAAGATTTTATTTTGGCAACTCTAGTGTTATACGAAATGTTTCAAACACCTAGATTAAGTAACAATTTGTTTGCTAACTCTGGTGTAACTTGATCAAATGTGTCTTATTTATGACTTGGATTAATCCAGTTTAGTGTGTGTGTGTGTGTGTGTGCTTTGGACTTTTAACGTAGCTTTAACAATTTTTCAGTCATATCGCTACGATGTCTGCAATGTGGCAGTTTATAGTCATGTCTAGCACTGGGGCATCATACCACAGACATGTAGCATGATGTCTCACCCAGGCACATTATCCTGACACCAGACCGACCAGTCCTAACACTAATCTCTTAATGCTGAGCGCCAAGCGAGGCAGCTGTTAGTATCATTTTTGTAAGTATTTTTTCATGACGAGGAAAAGAGAACCGGTTATATTTTGCTCATTATAATAAAAGTTATGAAACGCGATGCAAAATTTCAAAATTGCACTGCTCAAGAATTGGAGAAGTTACAATGTAACGAATCATTTCGTGTGTTTCATTTTGAAAGGAGCACACGGTTTCTATCCTATTAAATAGTTATTTTCTGTCAGCCTTTAATAATGTTATTTCCATGGTCAGTCATTCTTTTTCGATTCGCCTGGTGAATGACAGACGCTAAAAAGGTCTATGAAGAAATAGAGACATTACGAACGAATATTATAATACGTACTATTTTGAAAGCAACCCATACCATACAACGGAAAGCTTTCCATACCATACAACGGAAAGCTTTCCATACCATACAACGGAAAGCTTTCCATACCATACAACGGAAAGCTTTCCATACCATACAACGGAAAGCTCTCCATACCATACAACGGAAAGCTTTCCATACCATACAACGGAAAGCTTTCCATACCATACAACGGAAAGCAACCCATACCATACAACAGAAAGCTTCCAATACTGTACAACAGAAAGTAATCCATACCACACAACAGAAAGCAACCCATATCATACAGCAGAAAGCAACCCGTACCATACAACAGAAAGCTTCCAATACCATACAACAGAAAGCAAGCCATACCATACAACAGAAAGCAACCCATACCATACAACATCAAAACAAGTTTCATCCAGCGCTTTATGCAGAAAGTGTCGAACACTCGGTTTAACAGTACTATCTTCTTTTGTTCCACTCATTCTACTTGAAACAAAAATTAGCTGAACTTGCATGCTTATTTTTTTTATGCTGTATGGCGAAGAATTGAACAAGCTGTAGCCTTACTAAGGACAAGAATCAACTATGTTGACTGGAAGGAAAAGTCCAGTAGCCCCTCCTCCCTATCCACCTAATAATTTGGTATAAGATCTGCATTCATTTTAAAGTGCAAATTAATTGTATTGTAATAAAGAATGCTGCTTGTTTACAGCTTAAAGATTGATGACGTAGATATTTCGTACGCTGGGTAAAGCAATAAGTAAAGAGCAGCAAGTATAGTTTTCCTTTTTTTAAATACCACTCAATACTCAAATTCACTCCTACTCCCATACTACTACTACTACTACTACTACAACCACTACTACTACTGCTACTACTATTACCAACACTACTACTACTACTGATACTACTAAATTAATGCAATTTAGAGATTTGTTGTTTTGTAGAATATTATAATCTAAGGCAAAACTTTCAAGATGGCGCGTATGCAGAGCAATTTTCACAAGTGAAAGGTCACGGAGAGAAAGAGAGAGAGAGAGAGAGAGAGAGAGAGAGAGGATAATGAAGCAACCGTATTAAAATACGTGGTTTCATTTGAAATATATGTAGGATTTTGCCATATTTATATGAGAACCAGACTGCTAGGTTAATGACCTTTGACTCCGTACATTTTTTATTAAAGGGCTTTGACCCAAATCCGAAATTTGTTTTCGCAACTGCCAATAATACAGCTTCGTAACTCATATAATGAAAATGTTTCGAATGGACCACCTTTGGACTTTATATTAGGTCCTCACCCATTGCTCTCCGTTTCACATGTACACAAGGATTTTTCGTTAGTGTTGTATAACCTTTTGGTAGTTTTGTTTATCGCTCAATAAGTACATGACCAGTTTCCAATGACGATTACTTTCAAGGAGGAGACATTGTGATAGTTTATACATGGACTGTTAAGTTCGAAACTGGATTTCTCTACGTACGAGTGTATTCGTCAGGCACACTGTCATATGTTGTACTGAAAATTCGCCTTTCATTTTTCGTTTGACAGCGTTAGAAAATCAGTCGACACTTTGGCACTTGAATAAGCTAAGAACTCTTCGCACCTTGTCTGAATTATCACTATTGATTTGACTGAGTATCTTAGAGAGCATAACTCGAATGTGTACCGAAAGCTGTCTATCCAAAGCGTTCCGATTATGGATTGATATATTTGTTTTCGCGACGTTTCGGCCAATCCTACACTCAATACAATGGTAGTAATAGTCACGGGCGATTGAATGGACCGAGCTTATTTTACGTGCGAAAAAACTCCGGCGGAAAATGTATACATTTTATGCAAACTAACAAGCTGATATCCATCCGAAGCTTGTTTTTGTGTCATAGAAAAAAGCCAAAGTGGTCCGAATGAGTAGCGTAGTGTACCTAATACAATTCCATCATACAACACGTCCATGGAATTTTATTTTATACGCGCGATGTCATAAAGAGATAAGTTTGTTGGATAAGATTGATACATGTTATCGTCCACATATTTAGCACAACAATTACAACATAGATTTATCTGTTGAAGGAAAAACAAAGAAAGAACAGATATACATATATATAATTCTTCCGTCACAGCATTTCCATTGCAAATTTTCCTAAGTACTTCTAATGACCTCATCAGATGGAGATTATTAAAACCCCGACTTATTAAAAGGATCAACACCATGGCAGACATGGGTCAATGTTGATTCTGACTCTTGAATAATTTTTCAGTAGTATCTTTACTACCCCTATTGAACTGGAGTTGAGTTGTGAAGCTTTGGGCAGTTATTCATTTAAATAATTGTAAATCATGGATGAACGTAGTGGCGAAATGAACACAGCCATACTGAATATGCTATATTGCAAAATAAGCAGTATCATTATTGATAATGCGTATGATCACATACGGCTTTAAAGACGATGTTCCCCAGCTGATCCAGCGTGCGGGAATACTCCTTGGTGTCATGCACAGTACTTGATGAAGATCCCAAGGGTCACAAAGGGTAAACGTATCACTCTAGTTTAAAATCGCCTATATACTCTGTAACGAACCAATTGTAGTAGTAATACCATTTTAAATTTTATATTTATTCCCTTACGCTCTGTTTATAAACTTGTACTGGCAAAGCAAATGCGGATGCAACTTTGAGTTATCGTCGTGTGCTTATGTCAATAGTACACCGCTCCGGTGGCCTAGTGGTTAGAGCGTCTGCCTCGGATGCGGGAGGTCGTGGGTTCGATCTCCGGCCGAGTCATACCAAAGACTTACAAAAATGGTACTAACAGCTGCCTCGCTTGGCGCTCAGCATCAAGCGGTTAGTGTTCGGACTGGTCGGCCTCGTGTCAGGATAATGTAACTGGGTGGGACATCATGCTACATGTCTGCGGCATGATGCCCCAGTGCTAGACATCACTATTAACTATCACACTGCAGACATTGTAGCGATATGACTGAAAATTGTTAAAGCTACGTTAAAAATCCAAATCACACACACACACACACACACACACACACACACACACACACACACACACACACACACGTCAATAGTAAATGCATCTTAAGCTCCGTTACGGTCTTCCATTTTAACAGAGGTACTAACATTAACACACATTCAGTCTGTGATGCTGACTTACCGATACATGAATAGTGTCCCGGCTGCAACGATAGTACTTTTCTTGCTCAAAAGATTTATTTACTTAAAATGAAACACAGTATTGATAATGAATTGTTTTTGCTAATTACATATGCAAGATTTAGAAGAAAGCATATTCCTACAAGGACAGAATAGAGGACAGTATGGACACGGCCGACAAGAGGGGAGGGCAACCAAGGATATGGCCTGGGCCCGTGCCGAACAACACTTTTCAATTTTAGAAATGAGAGACCCGGGTGTTTCTTACCACCAGGGCCCGTGATCGCTCTATACGGCCCTGAGTATGGAAGAATATGAAATAAATATTAATCAACCCAAAACAAGTCAATCAATAGACAGTGAAAATTTACAACAAAGCAGAAGAATATGAGACAAAGAAATTTGAAAGAAAAATAAAGGATGGACGCAGTGAAAGATGGACGCGGCAAACAATACATTAACAATAAAATCAACGACATTTCTAATTATTTATGTCCATAATTGACCTTATTTCCGAATAAATTACAACGCCTTTATTACGATCTAATTTGGTGAATGCTTTGTAAATTAATTGTGTATGAAATAGAACTACCCGGTACTCTAAAATTTAGTCCCCTCCCAAACATTTTAAAGTACTTATTATCGTGGAATGCAAACATTTAGCTTAATTGTTGTGGAAATAGAAAGAGGCACATAATATAGCACTCACCACAGGAAACAGAATCCATTATCTTTATAAAAATAAGAAGCAAGAACATACTTCAAGACTAGGACATTAAGTATCCGTTCTGGCGATACGCAGGGAGGACTTGACCTATATTCAGAAGGATATAAGTTCTAGTCTTGGTATTTATAGTCACGTTCCGCCTCCCCCCCCCCCCCCCTTACATTTAGTGCAATGACCATTACTGCTGATATATGGGGGGGGGGGTGCCCTCATGATCGTTTTGAGAAATGTTAGCCGAGTCTATTCAATGACAAATCGATAATACAAAGGCTGGAGATGCGGAAAGAGGAAAGAATCAGTCAGGGTCCAAAAGGCCAATTTACTAATCTGCTTAGCTCATTTGGTTCGTACATTTCTCTGTGCTCAGCCACGATAACAAGGCTTTGGGATTCCAGGCCCAAAGGTGACAGATAAGACATCTCCTTTAGAGCTACTAACAGATAGATCATGAATGACATCATCAACAGCCATATTTGTGGTATGCTGGCAGATTTACCGTTGAGTTTATATGGTATTTTAAAATTTGAAATAAATTCGTTGAAACTCAGTATACTATTAAAAATATACGGACATAAACAGAACGCAAATCAGGCTTTCTCTTAGTATCTATATTTGTAATTTATAAGTTCATTTGGCCTCAGTGTGCTATTTTCAAAAATGACAGTTTCGATGGTCGCATGTAGGAGAAACTGCCACATTGCCCATCGTCCTGATAAAATAGGGAAAATATCGTCTCCTAGTGACCTTATCGGTAAGCATCTATTTGCGTCTCGTACACGCGAAGAGTGTATAATCATGTGTAAATATTTAGAAATTACCCAGTGTGCGCGCGTGTGTGTGTGTTGTGTTGTGTGTGTGTGTGTGTGTGTGTGTGTGTGTGTCAGTTTTAATAATAATGAAACATTATATTGAACAATACTTCTTGTATTATCGGCAATAGTTCCTTTTCTTCATTGGAGTATTGCCAAAGCCAATATGTCAATCATCATGTCATGATTTTTTAATGCACACAATGTTGATCTTAATCATTATTTTCACAACAAAATGGCCGCATGGCGTTGAGAAGGACACAAGCAATGGCTTCGTTGATATTCTTCAACACGATAAGGTACATACTTATAAGATAAAATGAGAATTTGGTTTTCAATTTAGTTGTTCCAGTTCTGCTTGGTCATGGACTTTTTGCTTCCTGGCCTTTATCTTTCGGTCTACGAACGGTATAGCGAAGGAAATCGCACACGCCATCAGCAAGAAAGTACCGAGGAAATGAAACGATGACAAATAAGACCCAGATGCGTCTCGCAATGCCCCTGCAATGTAAGAAATATGTAAATTACACCATAGTTAGAAAAAATATTATTCAGATTAGATATCTAGGAAAATTGACATTATTCTTCCTAGGAATGGACGGGTAGTCGGCTCGGCCACTCGGACCCGGCCCGATTTTGGTCTACCTTTTATAAATACTTGACCCGGCCGCACTTTAAGACAAAATTTTGATCTTGCTGGGCTTGTTCACCAACCCATCTACCCGTCTTTTTGGGTGTTGGCAATACAATTTAAAAAGAAAAACAAACATACCCCTGTTTAATCACTGACAAATATGGGGGTGAGAGAAAGGTGGGAAAACTTGACAAAATGCGAGTGAATAACCTCGACCCGGCCAGGTACCCGGCAAAATTTACCAACCTGTTGATCCCTTGATGAAGATGATGATGATGATGATAATGATTATTATTATTATTATTATTATTATTATTAACATGCTTTATTAGAGATATTTTAAAAGCTTCTTCTGTCATTTTCTCCTTACTCTATCTCTCCAAACCAACTGACTTGAAATTTACTTTACTCTTGGTGGCATAACTGTGTGAAAGAAGTGTATTCGTTTTGGCAAATGCTCCGTTATTTCGTCACACGTTCAAGTATACTGAAATTTAAATGAAGTAATGAACTTATATTTTCCAAACTTTATATTTGTATAAATTATTCAGTTTATATATATATATATATATATATATATATATATATATATATATAGAGAGAGAGAGAGAGAGAGAGAGAGAGAGAGAGAGAGAGAGAGAGAGAGAGAGAAAGAGAGAGAGAGAGAGAGAGACAGAGAGAGAGAGAGATTCATCATTTCTTCAAACTTTGTAACTACTCACCAACAACCGTCAATATGACTGCCGATGCGACTCCGTGACAGAGAATTGTGAATCCAAGACAGCTGCTCAGTTTCTCTATTCCCAAATAATCAACAAGGTTTACAGCAAATAATGAGAAATATACTCCGCCAAAAGATCCGTAAACAGATGCTAGTATCACGAATGATGCAAATGATTTCACCAATGATATACTATGGGCAGCAATTCCAACAATAAAAGCTGAAATTCCAATTAATGTAGAACGCTGCAGAATGTTCTTGTCCGCCACGATTCCGAAAAGCACTCTTGACAGAAGGTCAACAAATCCCATGATTGAATATAACAAGGCGATTTTATCCTCGTCCAAACCAATTTCCCTGGCATGAGGAGCTATATAGACCGGAATCAGAGCTATTCCGCTGATTATCAGAAATGCTCGTGCCAAAATCATTAGAAATATAGGATTTCTTAATAACTCAAAGTCGAACACTCTTCTAAGCATCTTTACAACGAACGATTTGGAGGATGGAATGCAGGCTCGATCTTTCGACTTGGCGTATTTTTCTTCAATTTTCTCATGTTTATTTTCCTGGATGCTATTAACACTTAAAACAGAAGCACACAACTGTTCGGCGCTAGCCAATTGTGCAACATTTGACTTGGAAATGGAATCTATAAATTCAGAAACACCGTAAATTGGACCTGGAGAATTTAACTCCGTTACTGTTCTTGTTCTTCCCCTCTCAGTAGAAGCTCTTTTCAAACTCGGAGAGGAAGTCCCGTTTTCTTGGTATGTGTTAGATCGAGGTCGAAAAATGAGTGATACTTGCCTATCCTCACGTGATACCTGTGGTTGGCATGAAATGGCCCGCATGCAAACAGTGTTTTTTGGTGCGGTTTCCAGTTTTAGGGGCGAATTTTGACTCAATTTCTGTAAACGACTTATGTCTTTTATCGTATCCTTTTGGGAAGCGTCCATTTGACTAGAATGCGATGCTGATTCCACATCGTGTAAACTCTTGGTGATGTTTGAGCTCCGATTCGCTTTTACAGGCCTGGTATAAAATTCCAGTGGCCGAAAGAGTCCTGCTGTCACCCAACAATTGAGAAGCATAGCTGCTATTATCAGATGAGTTCCAGAATAACCAAAGTGTTCGAACAGAAGTGTGACAATGGGGGCCCACACTAACCCTCCCAGACTGGCAGCACTCACGGCAATACTATTGGCCAGCCCGCGTCTCTTCTCAAAATATTTACCAATCAACATCAGAGTAGGGGAATGAATAAAAGAAAATCCCACACCTGTAAATCAATTGAAAGAAATATACAATATATCTCACAACTGATTTATCATAACAATATTAACAAGCATATTTAGCTTCCATATTCTACACGAACGCATCTTTTTCATAATGATGGGCCTAGTACGTGCCTATTAGTGGCCTAGTGGTTAGAGCGTTCACATCTGACGCAACAGGTAGTGGGATCGAACCATGGCTGAGTCATACCAAAGACTTATAAAAATGGTACTAACAGCTGCCTCGCTAGTCGCTCAGGAATAAGCGGTTAGTGTTAGGACTGGTCGGCCTGGTGTCAGCATAATGTGACTAGGTGGGACATGATGCTACATGTCTGCGGCATGATGCCCCAGTGCAAGACATCACTATAAACTGTCTCACTGCAAACATAGTAGCCATATGACTGAAAAGTTAAAGTTACGTTAAAAACTAAATCACACATACAAACCACGTGACTTTTACATATGGTTTAATATTTTTCACACATTACTGCCTTTCTTTAGATTATATGATAAAGCTAATTAATCGTGCTTAGCAGTGTCATTATGGGCGTTTCAGACTATGTGTAAATATCTCGTCCCCCAACCCTGAAATCCATCTATATTCCTGTGTCTTCCCCACTGGAGATTACATACACGTCCAGTCATGGCTTCTAGGGGGTGCAGTTATTGGGAGACGTATTTTACCTCTTTTTATTCAGTTCACTCCACTATATAAACTAGTTCGCTACAATAAGCTCGCTGCCTACATTAACAGATCAATACAGGCATAACACAAGCCAATGATTAACTATATCAGTGAAATAATGATGCTAAGTTTTGGATTTAGTGCCATTTTTCAGCGGATGATAGGCTATACATAGCGGCCAGTATACTTGGCGGAAGAAGAACCCGGGAAAACCCTAGTAAGAACTGCTGACCCATGGGAAGCTATTGACAAGTCTTCTCACATACCCACATTGGTTGAGGTTGAGCCCGAGCTTGAACCAACGAGGACATAGGTGCGATTGGCTGTGATGGGTAAAGCGATTAAACTACTAAGCCAATAGGGTCCATTAGAGAATTACAGTTGATTATTATGTAACCCTATTAGACGCCATACAATTCGACGCATGCAATGTTATGAAAGACTTTGCGTCTGTATCTAACGTGGAATTAAATTACCAGACAAATGGTCGTTTATAACGTTACAGAAATGATTAAATGCTTAGTAACTTCAATACGTCATATCGATTTGTCCGAAAGGCTCCAAGGATGATGGTTAATTTTTTAAATATGTATCTGCAACTTTTGAAAAACTTAAATAGGTTAGAGATTATGTTCGATCAAGCACGAATGAAAACATTTAACTCCCCCGGTGCATATTTATATTGAAACAAATTGTTTTCTTACACGGCCGACTGAGAAACCACTGTGTGGATATCTGCGCAAGTTTTCTTCCGGATCGACTCAGACGATTTTAATCCAATCATAGGTGATGTTTCATTATTCAATACAGTTATGACTGAACGAAGCCGTGTCACTCTGCGATTCGAGAACGAGCTTGACGATTCATCAAAGATTCGTGCGCATACAGGAGCCAAAATAATCGTTCCTTAAGTGTACGGTTGAATTGTTCAACGATAGCTTTATCACGATGTATGCTGACATGTTCACAATACAACTGCACGTGATGTTTCGCCAATAACGCAACATCGCGTAGAGAAATTGTTTACCTGGAGCATGATCGTGTAAATGTTTTACACGCTTATGTATGGGCTCATTGAATATATTGACCTCTAAGATTACAATCTCGTCCATGAAAATGGAATTTCACGAGCTTTTTCCGACACAAATCACAACTAGGAAATTCCGCTTGGCAATTAGTATAGGCACGCCAATCGGAATTGTTGTTGGGGCCATACCGACAGTAACCTGTGTTGCTGGTGGTAACGGATAAATAATTATGCATACATTAGTGAATACGTATCTATTCAGAAATTCTCGCCGCACAAACTAGTCTCAGCACAATTTCAAGATATGCTCGATGGACGTCGAAGATAAAAAAAATATATCCATGATGGAGTTAGAAACGGTGCAGGTCATAGTGAAAAACAAACGAGATCTCTACTCACAAATAAAGTCCCCAACGAAGTGATTTTCATTTCAAACGTTGACAAGTATACAAAATGCCACAAAAAAACAATAACAAACAAGAACTCTTTCCACCATGAATTATTCCGGGGCCCCGAGTGTCCGAGAGGTCTAACGCGCTTTCCGTTACGGATCACTGCCATCTCACTTCTGTCTGCGTGGGTTCGAGTCTCGGATTCAGCCAATGTGGGTATATGAGAAAGCTTGCCAGTAGCTTCTCGTGGGTCGGTGGTTCTTCCCGGGGTTTTCCCAGGTTCTTCCTCCACCATTAATACTGGCCGCCATGTATAGCCTATCGTGTGCTGAAAAATGGCGTTAAACCCTGCAACAACAACAGCAACAACAACGAAACATTCCGGAAATAAAAAAATCTGCATGTTTCCATTCCTGCAAAAGAAGTCCAAGAATTATATGGAATCAAGTCAACCAAATTGTACAAGATGTTGAATGCTCTGAAATACCGACCAGATGTAAAACATCTTGTATCAACCAAGATGTACAGCCTGTAATTAATAGTGTTAAGTCAATAAAAACAACTGGCATTGACAAAAAGGATCTATAGCATATATATGAACATCTTCAGTCAGTAATGCTTAGATTCGATGATGTCAAAAAAAAGTATCATTGCTGGATAAAACAATATAAATAAATGGACGAGAATCTTTTAAAACTATTAAATAAGCCCCTAGTACTTGCAACGTTTTCAACAGTATTAGGACCCTTTATCTTAAAAGTTAAAGATTATTTCGTAGAAAACGATAAAAAAGAAGGCAAACATGGCAGAAGACAGTAACTGACATCGATGAAGAGACGGAGTTTGAAAAGAAGTCGTATTTGCCACAAAGAGTTGTATAATAATGGCCATGTAGAGACCACACTTACGTATTACGTCTACACAGTCCAAACACTCCTAACATGCCAAACTTGCACGTGAATGGACGCCTGCGTAAGGGGAAAGGTCACAGGAATATAGAAGGGGTTTGGGGTTGGGAGAACTGATATTGAAGTGTGGACTCAAAAGCCCATTATAATACTACTTTGTTTTACTAGTTATTATTATTATTATTATTATTATTATTTTGTCATAACACCATTTTAACACGATATGCATGGCGGCCTGCATAGTGAAATATTTGTTAAATAGTTGTATTTCCTGCATAGTGAAATAGATATTTGTTGGATAGTTGTATTTCCTGCATAGTGAAATATATATTTGTTACATAAAACGTACACGAATGAAAATCATTAGTAAATTAAAATGTTTCCCTTATATCGAAATTTGCATATGCGGAGTAAACATCACTTGATATTTATACATCAATTTAAAATGAAAATTTGAAACGACTGAAGTAAACATTTCATACAACTATGTACACACATTATATAGTTTCGTTGACTCTTGACCAGATCATACATACCAACGTAAACAATCGTTTATTCAAGGTTATGTTCTAAATGCTTGTGTTTTCTGATAATAATGCCACACGGCGGAATATATACCACATTCATTATCAAGCTTGGTCTGTTGTTCTTGTTCTTGTTGTTGTTGTTGTTTTTTTTTTTTTTTTGGCGGGGGGTCCATTCGAATTTTCACTGAGCATGTATAATTGTCGTTTAGCACATATTGCGGCTATGTTAGAAATCCATTCAGGGAGATCCGTCTTGTCCCATTCCCAAACTTTGACTTTTTTAAGCTCTTTAACCTGTACAATCTATTATTATCAAGTATGCAACATCACATACAGAAGATATGAAGTTTTAATAAAATCTGGATTGTAACAGTTGATGTCCTAGAAATTGTATACATATAAACATTAGTTATTCTTAAATGTAGTGAACGAGCGGAGGACATATTCAGCAGAGATATACAAGGGAAACAAGTAGCAACGTCCGGATTTCTCTTAAAAGTAATTCTGAGTTGTCAAGACCAAACCGTCGAAGTGAACATATCACACCACTCATGGAAATAAACTTGATCCCTATCTTTCAGTGTGATTTTTGACTAAATTTAAATAATAAACGAAGAGAATGTTCCTTATAGGGATGGTATGCATAACTTAGGCTCCGAATCTCTTATTTTATATTGAGAGGAAGGAATACAACTGTTGATGGTGGATTTACAAACGCCGTTTCTCTACATAATAAATAATTACTATAGACATTAATACAAATTTGATAAATAACCGGTGATTTTTAAATAAAAAAAAAACAACAACCTAAGGGTACATGAATATAAAAAATCTACCACCACCACCCAAAAAAGGAATTTAAAATCAGCCAGTGTAAGTCGCATTTTAACAGACGAATAGTAAGCAAATGAACATTTGAACGGCCTACGATTTTTTTAATTCTTTTTCTGGGGGGGGGGAGGGCGGTGTGCGTTCATTTTCGAATAGCTTTGTGACTGATGTACAGTCGGACAAAGCAGTAAGTGTTTAAAACTATAAGTAGTAAATGGGGATAGATTAGCGACAATGGGAATTAGCATTACAGAGACCCCTGGGTCAGATTAGCGACAATGGAAATTTAACATGGCGAAAAATCGTGGGTCAGATTAGCGACAAGGGAAATTAACATGGGAATAAATCGTGGGTCACTCTAGCGACAAGGGGAATTTAACATGGAACTATAGTGTGGGTCTGTCTAGCGACAAGGGGAAATTAACATGGGGAATAGAGTTCGGGCTTTTGGGATTTTTTTTTTAAATTTAAATTTAATTTAAATTTAAATTTAAATTTAAAAAAGGGGTAGGCAATGGAAAGGCTCTCTCTTTTCGAGAAATATGGCTGGCCCTGAAAAGGGCCTTTAGGTTTATGTTAATGTATTCATTAACATAAATGGTACCGCATTGGTCTTCTTCTTGTCCTTAGGCTACGTCTCACTGTTGGTCCGTAAATCAGCACTCTTTTCAGGCATCCTTGTCTTTCAACGTAGATCCTACGTATCCACAGGCTGGTGTTTGTCCTGTGGACAATGGTCCACTTGGATCGGACATACATGAGCATGTCCGTCCTAAACATCATGGAAGACACAAGCGTAGAAGATTGCACATCGGTCCACATCTTGAAGCGACGAGAACAAGTGAATCAATGCAGTGAACTGCGCTTATTTATAGGTACAGGAAGGATTGAAACGGATTGAATTCATTCACCAATCCGAACACGCGTTACAAAATTCAGTCAGCTCGCATCCAATCCGAAGAGAGCAGTCTGTGACGTCACGTGGTCTATATAGATTCGTTAGCGCTTGTGTGCAGTCAATCTATGCGACAGTGATTCAACATGACGGAAACTCAGAAAACGATCCATTGGGGTGCACCAGCAGGGGAGACTGCCCAAGGGAACCCGGACTTACTTTCAGAAGAGGTACATTGGGATTTTGTGGATTTTCTTACCTCGCAAGAATTTGTTCCGGAACCTTCGTTACCTTCTTCATTACCGCAAGTGGAGAATTTTAGACAGAGACAGAAAGAAGAACTGGAGAAATTTATGCAACGACAAAAGGAAGCGGAACAAGCTTTTCTCCTACAGCAACAGCAACAGCAACAAGAAGAGGTAAGAAAAAAACAACAGCAACAACAGCAAGAAGAAGTAGCAGCAAAGAAACAAGAGGGTGAAAATCAAACGGCTACGGTACTGTTGGACATTTTAGCGGAGTTAAGAAGTCTGAAACAAATGTATCAGACTTCTTTATCACGACCGAAGAGAATACGACCTTCCCGAGCTAAACACGCCAACCCTGTGACTAAGCCTGTCGTACCACCCTTAGTGATTTCAACCCAATCATCAGAAGTAGGCCTTGGCCGTGGCAAAGGCTTAAGGCAGTTAAAGTTGATTGGTTAAACTCACTCCTACACCATAAAGAAAAAAGGCCCTTTTCAGGGCCACCCACATTTCTCGAAAAGAAATACAATTTCGATTTGCCAATAACTCAAAAATAAACCCCACCCATTTTACCCTTATAGTACGTGTCTGTGTATGAGTGCTTGAGTGTAGCTTCTTATTTTAAAATCAAAACTCAAAGACACTTACCTTATATCATTCATGTATTCTTTTATCCATTTTTTACAATCCAATTCACAATTCACCACAGAACACTTTAAAAAGTTCTTACACTTCTTCTTTCTCCTTATTTAGTCTCTCTGTTTTTTCAATTTCTTCACCGTTTTTTCCTCATTTTCTTCCTTTCTTCTTTTCTTCTCCTGTTTCTTTTCCTCTTTTAAATAGAATTGTCTTCTTTCTTCCTCTTCTTCCTCTGAAGAATCCCTCTCTTCTTTCGAAGAATCCCTCTCTTCTTCTGAAGAATCCTTCTTTTCTTCTGACTCCTCTTGTTTCTTTTTTGGGCAATCTGGAGACCAATGTCCTTTTTCTTTACAATAATAACAGGTATCTTGACTTTTGTCTTTTTTAGCCCCTGTTTTTTTTTTTTGACGGTCTGGACACTCTGAAGACCAATGCCCTTTCTTCTGACAGATATAGCAAGTATCTTGACTTTTATCTCGAAAGGAAGGAGAGTAGTCCGTCGGCTGGTCTGAAGAGAATTTTCTAATGACCCCTCGCAAAGCTCTGACGAAACGTTCCATCTGGGTAGTCTCTTCCATCGTTGTGCTCGGCTTGAGAGTGAAATGAATAGTGAAAGGACAAGACACACACCCTTTTTATATACGCTGGTTTGCCAAGACTATAAATTAGTCTATGGTGTTTAAACTTGAGTCATTTGACGTTTTGCACTCAAGATGAAACGATCCCATTCATTCGAGAAGAAAGAAGAAGAAGAAGAAAGTAAGAGGCAGAAACGTGATCTATCGCCTCGTACCAGGGCTGAAATCTTGGCACAAATTCATGCCAGTGATTTTGAAGAGGACATGAGTGAACCAGAATCCGAACCCTCTAAACCAAGTTCACCACCCTTAGTCAACCCTGAAAAGTACTATTCCATTCGAGAGACGGAAAAGCGCTCCTCTAGAAAATTTAGAACCACGGCTTACAAATACACGGTGAAGTTTAAAGATTTCAAGGCCGACGTACCCTTGGAGAAAGCAGAAGGGTTCATCACCGAGATGTGGGATTCTTTGCTCACCGCACTCAAGCGACAATGTCAAGCCAAAGAAGACGATCGCTTGACACTATCCATAGATCACGACGGTTTGAAATCCCCTGTTTGGATCGAGTTTAGCAGACCCGCAGAACTAACCCCTTCCAAAGCCATGGACAAGATACAACAGGTGCAACAATCTAATGACCAGTTTGACATCACCGATGGTAAAGCCACACTGAAAATGGCCCACGTCTCTCCTCCTCAAGGAACTGGATGCAAAAAGATGTTATTGGTGGACGACCTTCGCAACACCAAAAAGAGTCTCGTCCGAATTAACAACCCTCAAGACCAGATGTGTTTAGCCCGTGCCATCGTGGTGGGACGAACCTATGCCAACAAGAACGACACGGTAGAATGGAAAAGAACCTGGAAAACTATTCAACGATGCGATCGAGCCAAACAACGAAACGAAGCAGAACTCCTGTTACAACAAGCCGGACTGTCCAAAGACACACCCTGTGGCATTCCTGAGATGCAAAAATTGCAAGATGCCCTACCTCCACGCTACACCTTGAAAGTGCACCCTCAAGAAATGCGTGGAACTCTGTTGTTTCGAGGCCAAGATTTTAAGGACGGAAAATACATTCATGTCTATCATCACGATGACCATTTCGATACCATTACCAGTATCACTGGATTCCTGGGATACGGTTATTATTGTGAGAAATGTGACTATGGTTATAACAATCGAGAGCAACACAAGCATTGTGGAATAAAATGCCCAGGATGTTTGGCCTCTCCACCCTGTCTGAGCGAAGGACCAGTGCCTTGTTCGACTTGTTTGCGCACGTTTGTCAGTCCTACCTGTTACCAACAACATCTGAAGACGCAAGGTTCACAGCAGAAATGTGCTTGTCAACTCTTGAGATTGTGCCCTACGTGTAGACAAGGCATACGTACCAATAGTACCAAGGCACACGTATGTTCAGGGAAAAAAAAATGTCACATTTGTCACCGCATCGTGGACTTGGAACACCAATGCTACGTGCAAAAATACCAACCCCCACCAGAGAAAGAGGACGGTCACAAGAAGAAAGGCAATTTCATCTTTTTCGATTTCGAATGTATGCAAGAGACCGGCATTCACATTCCTAATTTCTGCGTGGCTCATCGAGCGTGCGAGAAGTGCATTCAAGAACCTATCTTCAGTCATTGCCCTCACTGCAGCAAGATTCCCGGAGGGCGTGAAAAAATCTTTCGGGGACCAAACACGTTAGCCGATTTTGCCCAATGGGTCTTAGACCCCATCGACAAGACGTGGAGCCAAGAGGACATCGAACGTTACGGAGATTGTCATCGTCATGCCACGGTGATGGCTCACAATTTCTCCGGATACGATGGACAGTTTCTTTTGAGGTACTATGCGGAACAAGGCACCGAGCGTCCTAAAGTCACTTTGAACGGAGCCAAAATCATTTTCATGCAAGTGGGACAAGTACAGTTTAAAGATTCGATGAGTTACTTGGCCATGCCTTTGAGTCGAATGCCTAAAACGTTTGGAATGACAGAAATGGCTAAAGGGTACTTTCCACACTTTTTCAATACGGAAGCCAATCAACATGCCGTTCTACCCCATTTGCCTGAGGCTCACTATTACGACCCCGACAACATGCGTACCGAACAACGAGAAGCTTTCTACGCTTGGTACCAGGCTCATGCCTCCGACCCTTTCGACTTTCAGGAAGAAATGCTAAAGTATTGTCGTTCCGACGTGGACATTTTACGACGTTGCTGTGGAAAATTTCGAGAACTGTTCATGGAACACGGAGGGGTCGATCCTTTGAAAGAAGCTTGCACCATTGCCAAAGCGTGTTCCTTAGTGTACCGCCAACGATTCATGCCTGAAAACACCGTGGCTGTCATCAGTCCTCAAACGACCCACTATGTCAAGCGTCAATACTCTGTCAAAGCCCTACGTTGGTTACATTACTTGTGCGACAAGGAAGACAAATGGATTCAGCATGCCCGCAACGGAGGAGGCGAAAAGACCATCGGAACGTATTCGGTAGATGGCTGGGACTTAGAAAACCCCAAGATCGTGTACGAGTTTAACGGTTGCTTATCTCACGGATGTCCCGTCTGTTACCCTGACCGTGACACTAAAAATCAGTTTTTGCAACGAACCATGGAAGACTTGTACCAGGACACTTGTCAGCGACGCCTAAAGTTAGAACAGCAAGGATACCAAGTGGTGGAAATGTGGGAACACGAGTACGATCACCGTTTGAAAACCGATCCCGAGTTTAAACGCCTCGTGGAAAGTTACCAGTTCATGGACCCGCTGAACCCGAGGGATAGTTTGTACGGAGGAAGGACCAATGCCACCTGTTTGCTGTACCAAGCCGACGAAGAGAAAGGAGAAGAAATCAAATACTTGGACGTGTGTTCGCTGTATCCCTACGTGTGCAAATATTGTCGCTTTCCTGTAGGGCACCCGCAATTGTTGACGGAACACATTGACCTGAAAAACATTCGACAATACGAAGGCTTGATCAAGTGTAAAGTTTTGCCTCCCACGAACCTATACCATCCCGTCTTACCTCACCATTGTCAAGGCAAACTGATGTTTCCCTTGTGCCGTACTTGTGCCGAAACGTGCAACCAGGACCAACCTTGCCATCACAGCCAGGAAGAACGTGCCTTGACGGGAACCTGGGTCAGCGTGGAATTGTTCAAAGCTCTGGACATGGGATACCAACTGTTAGAAGTGTACGAAATTTGCCACTTTCCCAAGACACAACAGTACCACAAGGGTGACCCTACTCAGAAAGGCATTTTCGCCGACTACGTGGATGCCTTTTTGAAACTGAAACAAGAAGCCAGCGGCTATCCTTCCTGGTGTCACACTCCCGAAGACCAAATACAATTCAAAGAGAAATACTACGAACAAGAAGGCATCACTTTAGACCACATCGAGAAAAACGAAGGCAGGCGATCGTTTGCCAAAGTGATGTTAAATTGCTTGTGGGGTAAAATGGCACAACGACCGTGTTTACCCAAGACGGAATATTTGACAGAACCTTCCCGCTACTTCCAGATGATTCACGACAAAACCAAATACATGAAACACGTGGACGTCGTTCGAGAGAATTTGATCTTGGTCAATTACGAAGAAGATCTGGACTTTGTACAAGACGACCCTTTTGGAAATGTCATCATTGCGGCTTACGTGACAGCCCATGCTCGCTTAAAATTGTACGAAGCTTTAGAACTGTTAGAAGAACGCGTCCTGTACTTTGACACGGACAGTTGCATTTACATCCATCACCCGATTCAACATCACCCTAACATCGAAGGAGACCGTTTAGGAGCCTGGACAGACGAGCATCCCGACGACAAGATTCTAAGTTTCGTCAGTGGTGGTCCCAAAAATTACGGCTACGAATACCGGGACAAACAAGGAGAAGTGCACACGACGTGCAAAGTGAAAGGACTGACTCTGAATCATCGTACCAGTCGAGTGGTCAACTTTGGGGTATTGAAAGAAGCCTTGCAATCGGGAGAGGATGGAAACTTTAAAGTGACCACCTATCAACCGAACAAGATTGTACGTTTACCCACTCACCACATCGTCAGTCGACCCTTGGAAAAAGTCTATCAAATTGTATACCAGAAGCGAGTGCGACTTCCCAATCTATTCACCTTACCGTACGGTCACGTCGGTATTGGTCTGTATATGAAAAGGAACCCTAGGCAAGATCGATAGTTCATTGTTCATTGAAGTAACTTACCATGTCGTTGACGAAGAAGAAACCAGATTGGTTAGGAGTCAAATGTTGGACATCACCGAGACCAGGGTTTTGAGGCTTGGACACAAGAGGTGGCCTAGTATGCACGAGAGTTATTCAAGGAAAAAAGTTACTTTTCAACCTGTGTTAGTGACGGTGCCAGAAGAACCCGTCACCCAGGACAGGACTGTCGTGGACAGGCCTGAAAGACCCTTTCGGGAGGACAATTGTGTGACCTTACCCCTACTATAGAACTGGTTAGAACTTTACCCAAAACATGTTGTACAGACACATGTGTTTATTACACGTTCATGGTTATCATGTGCCTTTTATTCTTGTACTTAAGCCTTTGGCTTTTATGCATTTTTGTCTTTCGTATTTATGTTTGAAACATTCAATAAACGTGTTCTGAAAAAGTATATAAACTCTTGTCTTGTTTGTTTTTCGTGTCACAAGTGACATTTCTCACACCATGGCTACCTCTGCTGTCTCTGCTCCCTCTTCCTCTACTGTCAAAGTCATCGACGAACACTTAGATCGTGCCAGTTGGGAGGCTTTGTATCTTCGCCATCCCTTTAACATGCTCATTGCTGGACCTAGCGGTTCAGGCAAAACCGAATTCGTCAAACGTTTGATCGAACATAAACATCATTTGATCGATCGACCCCCTCAACGAATTGTGTGGTGTTACAAAGAGTGGCAATCGGCGCACAGCCTCTTGCGAGAAAGTCAAGGCGATTCCATCGTGTTTGTGGAAGGCATTCCTAAAGAAGACGACGGCATCGTCTCTGACTCCCGTCTAACCCATTTGGTCATTTTCGACGACATGTTAGGAGAAGACGAAGAAGAAATTAAACTGTGGTTCACGCGCAAAGGGCATCACCGTAATGCCAGTGTCGTTTACATCACCCAAACTTTGTTTCAACAAAGTAAAGCCCATCGCACCATCAGTCTCAATGCGCATTACGTGGTCTTGTTTAAAAGCTCCGAGATAAATCGCAAGTGCAAGTCTTAGCCAAACAGTTAGGAACGCCTTGGCTGACTCAGGCGTACGACGATGCCACTCAAACGCCACACGCCTATTTACTCGTCGATTTGAAACCTACGACTCCCGAGGATTTGCGATTTCGTACCCACTTGTTTCACCACTGGTGCCAAGACGGAGGGCCTGTCCTGTACACGTCTCCGTCCTCGACTTCATTTCACTCCCCATAAAAAAATCTATAAAAACCTCAGACCCTTTTTCGTCTGTCTCACATAGTGCGAAAATGACGTCCCTTCAGTCGCATCTTCCCGTCAAATTGATTCGTGCCTTGTATGGCATCAGTCGAGAAAAAAATCCACAAACACGAGCTCGTGTCTTAGAAGCTAGTCTCAAAGAAGTCTTACGATGGTTCACGGTGACGGCACGTCAATTACTCCAAGGAATCATTCAGATTCCTCATCAAACCAAACGCTTTTTCGATCGAAACAAAGTCGCTTTGGTCCAACTGGCCGATCCCCGCATCGACACTCAAACCAAAAAACAAATAATTTTGAAACCTGGAGGGAGCGGTACTCTAGGAGGGGTCATCATTCGCTCACTCTTAAGATGGGATCCTAATGCCCCCAAAGTTATACCCAAGACAAAAGTCCAACGAATCCCCAAGAAGAAAAAGTCCAGGTCCCCAAGGATAACTTCTCCAGTGGCAGGACCCTCCTCTGACCAGACACCACCACCACCCCGGAAAAAGAAAAGAAGCCCCCAGAAAAAGAAAAGTCCACAGAAAACTAGTCGCAAGAGAGGCACTTCGGCCAGGACGCAACCTTACACTCGCAAACCACGACCTGCCACGGCAGTGACTGCGTCTCCGGCAGCTTCACGTTTGTCCACTTCTCCGTTAATGACACCCAGAACTGAAGAGTACTTGGAGACGTTGATCACACCAAGAACTTCTCCGTTGATGACCCCCAAAAGAACTTCCCCAGTGGCAGGACCTTCCAATTTAGTGGCAGTGGCTGCTGCTCACAAAGTACCTTCTCCCAAAATCAAAGTTCAAGAAAGATCGGGCATGTTACAAAGTTTACTGGATTTGTCCAAGCAAGAACTGGCTCGATTTAGTCCGTTACGTACCCCTGCACGACGTGTCATGCCTGTCCTCAAACTAATACGACGTAAAGACAATCAGTGGCGACGCGTTCCAGTATAAAAAAGGCCTGTGACCAAGTCGGGTATCAGTGTTTTTTGGTGCTCCTGAAGACTCAAAGATGTCACCCTCCAGAAAACCCCAAGGAAAGAAAAGGAAAGGACTGCCACCACGTTTAGCCAAACATGGGGACATGTTATCTGTCCTGTCCAAAGCTTCTCCACCCCTACGAAAAAAACTCATTCAAACAGCCTCCAAAGAGGTCATCGATACCGTGTGCGAATGTTGTTTGAACGTTTTGAAAGGCACTATCCCTTTGTCCAAACACCAGAAACAATGTTTAGGCAAACATCGTCACGTTCTTCGCCAAATGGTTCAAAAGAAAATTCCCATTCGTCAAAAAAAGAAGATGTTAGTGCAACGTGGAGGTATTTTACCTCTCTTGTTAGGCCCCATACTGAAAGGAGTCTTGGGAACCATGTTGGGAGGACTGGTGGGAGCAAGATAAAAAGGCCTCGGAAGTCCCAAGATCTCAGAATTGACCCCTGACAACCCCATGGAAGGACGAAAACTAGCTTTAGTGCCTTACAAACGATGGATGGAATACCATCGGTGGCAAGAACAACACACCCCGCAATTACCTCCCAATCCCCATTTGAGTGAGATGTCCCAGTTACAACACGAATTGCAGTCCTTGATGGATCGCCAAGATTTGTCCGAAACAGAAAAATCGCAAAAGTACGGTCAACTCTTGCAACGACTGCAACTCTTTCACCAGAAAGCTTTAGACGAAACAGCTCTACCCACTCTGAAAGATTTTAAGACCTTGATGAAAAGTCCAGCACCATCACCAGTACCAGTACCAGTACCACCAGTACCCGTGACCAAGACAGAAAAAGGAGAAGAAGAGGAAGGGTTTCAAACTCCACCAGAAAAAGTACGCAAGTTAACAACACCACCTACCTCCAGAATTGGATGGATTAAAAAGATGATGGCCACCCCTTCTTCCTCACAAGAGAAAAAGAAAGTGAAGACAGAAGTGAAGACAGAAGTGAAACAAGAACCGATATCCCCCGCTCAGACATCCTTCTCCTCTTCGACACCTATTGCTGGTCGCACACGCAAAGCATTGCAATCCAAGAAAATACCCCAAGAGAAAAAGAGTAGCATCCTCCAAGAGTGGGTGTCTTATTAACACACCAACCAACACAAAAAAATGGAAAAAGTCTTAGCCAGCATTTACTACGATCCCTCCCATCCTGCAGGTTACGCAGGAGTTCAAAAATTGTATCGTGCTGCCAAAACGCAACTGAAAAGTCTCCGTTTACCTCAAGTGCAACGATGGTTACAAGAACAAGCTACCTACACTTTACACAAACCCATTCGACGCAAGTTTGCCAGAAGTCGCACCCGAGTGGAAGGCATCGATCATCAATGGCAAGCCGATTTAGCCGATGTCTCTCATTTGGCCAGCTACAATCGTGGCTACAAATATTTGTTTTGTGTCATCGACGTCTTTTCGAAATTTGCCTGGGTCGTGCCCTTGACTTCCAAATCGAGCAGCGAGTTAGTGCGAGCCCTGCAACGGGTGTTGAAACAAAGCGGTCGTCACCCTCTTCGATGGCAAACGGACAAAGGCACCGAATTTCTGAACCAAGCTTTCCAAAAAGAATTAAAGAAACGTGACATTCATTTTTTTACCACCGAGAATCCAGAAACCAAAGCCAGCATCGTGGAACGTTTTCAACGCACTTTGAAAGAACGCATGTGGAAATATTTTACGCATCACCACACTCTGAAGTACATCGACATCTTACCGCACCTGGTGCAAGCGTACAACCAATCTTACCATCGAAGCATCGGACGTGCTCCGCAAGACGTGACTCCCGACAACGAAGTGTTGGTGTTTGAGCACCTGTTTGGTACGTCCCCGACGAGGGCTGTCCCCAAGAAAAGTGGAGAGTTGGCCGTAGGAGATTGGGTGCGCATTGGCAAAACCAAACGCACTTTCGACAAAGGTTACTTACCTAACTGGACGACCGAACTGTTTCGCGTCACTGGACGAGTGCATGGCCGTCATCCTGCCGTCTATAAATTGGAAGACATGAACGGAGAAGTGCTCAAAGGAACGTTTTATTTGCCCGAGTTACAACGTGTCACCAAAAAAGAAGACGACGTGTACGACATCGAAAGCATTCTCGAACGCAGAACCCGTAAAGTGGGCAAACGACGTGTCAAAGAAGTCAAAGTACGTTGGAAAGGATATCCACCCAGTTTTGATTCTTGGATCGACGCTTCGCAAGTCATCGACTATAAAAAGAAGTGACCATCATGCCCTTTCACACACCAGACGCAGCTACGTCGACTACTCCTCCTTCACCTAGTTCTTCTGTGCAAGATTTACAAAAACAACCCTTGTGGGTGTGGTGTGGAGAACGTGTGCCTAAAACGCAAATCGTCTTTTTCTGCCAAATCTTCGTGGTGTATTGTGTCATCGGGGCAGCCATCGCCAATTTGAGTTTGCAACAAGGAGACAAACAATTGTGGACCATTTTATTGAGCAGTTGCATCGGTTACCTGCTTCCTAATCCCTCCCTGAAATTCACCTCGAACGGGAACCCCGGGAACCTTGTGTCCAGTGCCAGTGCCAGTCACCACTTCAATCACAACCAGAACCCCATTTTAGACGGAGACACGCCTCTGACGTCCAGTAACCCCTCGGACAGCCACAGAACTCTGGAATTATGAGTCACCAAAACCAATTTTACTTAACCTTACCCAGTGACAGTTCCATGGAGGTGTTTCCCAAGAACACGTTGTGCTGTTACACGGCCAAATTACCTCAAGCCATCCAGTTAGATCACGAAGCCCATTGGGAAGTGGCTTTAGTAGAAATGATTCACCCGACCCAAGTCCTCAATGTCCTTCCCAATCAAAATTTTTTGGATGTGGAAGTTCATGACGAGCAAATGCAACAGTGGATGGATAGCAATGTCAAGTATGACAAGAAAACCCGTACACAAAAGTACACCACCTATCACTTGTTCATTCCCCCAGGCTATTATTTTAGTGGTCAACATTTGGTCAGCACCATAACCTCCAGGTTTAATGTCGTGTTTCTGAAAGCTTTGGAGCATGTCAACAAAAATGTCACCATGGAGTACCACAAAGCAGCTCGTCGCTTCTTGATGAAATTTGAACGGAGTAAAATCCTGTCCATTTTATTTTGTCCTGAATTGTTTGACATGTTGGGCGGAGACATGGACATGAGAAAGACCATGATCAAGAAAAACGAATTACCCATCGTTTACGACAACGAGTCTTTTAGCAAGTTATTTCGTGCCCCGGTAGAACTGAACCAAGAACTGAATTTGATGTTCGTGTATTCCGATGTGGTGGAGTACAACGTGGTGGAACACACCTCCGTACCGTTACTGCGTGTCATTCCTTTCAAAGTGGATTCTGCCACGAACACTGACGAGGAAGGTGGAAACACTTACCACGTCCACCGCGAATTTGTCCATCCTCACTATTTGCCTGTCAGTAAGTCGTATTTGGACACGGTCAACATTGCTATAAAAGGAGATCTGGGACAAAATATTCCATTCACCAAAGGAAAAGTCACGGTGAAACTCCATTTTCGAAAACGGTTCTCTCACGACTCTTAAGTCATGTATCCAGTGTACCGAGGGGTTGCTCAACAGCGAGGACACGGCTTAGGAGATATGTTAAAATCGGCCTTTCGTTCGGTGGCCCCGGTGTTGAAACCGATGGTGACACGCGGATTGCACGCCTTGAAAGATGCGGCACTGACACAAGGCAAAGAATTTCTCCAAAATGTCATCATCGACAAACAAAACCCTAAAGAAGCCTTCATGAGGGCAGGCAAAAATGTCTTGCTGCAAACGGGCAAAGACATTTTAGGCCAACGAGAAACACCTATAAATGCCCTGCACGCTACCGAGTCAGGCATTCAGCAAGGACAAGGCAGAAAGAGACGACGAAGAAAACACCCTTTCACCAGACTTCAAGCGAGAAAGGCCAAGAAAAGAAGAACCATTCGAGACTTAGACGTTTTCGATTATTGAGAAAAGAGACAAAAAAATGATGCACCGAGAATCTTGCGCTTGTTCCAAGACGGAACTGGATCTGTTTGCCATGCCCCCCACGATGATGACGATGCAAGAATCCCAGTGGGTGGAATTTCACCCCGTCTCCTCACTGACCGATTCCGCTCCCATCGAGTTTGAAATCAAAGGACAGCCCGAAGATTACATCGATCTGAATAGCAGTTACTTGTACCTGAAAGTCAAAATTCTAGATAAGACTGGAGGTGCTATAGACGATGAAGCAGTAGCTCCCGTCAACAATTTCATGCATTCCTTGTTCAGTGGAGTGGACTTGTATTTGAATAACAAACTGGTCAGTAGCAGCATGGATACTTACCCTTATCGTGCCTACCTGGAAAATCTCTTGACGTACGGAATAGATGCCAAGAACACTCATCTCAATGCCTGTGTGGTATGGGAAGCTGACGAACCTACCAAGTTTGAAATATTGGAAACTGATGAAAAGAAAGACAACAATGATGGATTTGTAGAACGAAGAAAGAGAATCACGGGAGCCGACACAAGTTTAGAACTGATGGATCGTTTGCATTTGGACATGTGGTTGCAAGAAAAGTATTTGCTGAACGGGGTGGATGTCCGCCTGAGACTGAATCGTAGCAGTGCCGCTTTCCATTTGATGGCTGATAGTGAGGGTTACAAAACCAAAATCCTAGAAGCCAGACTCTACGTACGCCGTGTGGAAGTGTTACCTAAAGTGGGAAACGACATCAGTCAGACGTTGAGCAGAACGACCGCCAAGTATCCCATACGACGCGTGGAAGTGAAAACCTTCACCATTCCCAAGGGACAGCGATCCATGATCGAAGATCATCTGTTCCAAGGACAGTTACCCAAACGTTTGATCGTTGGTATCGTCGAGAATACAGCCTTCAACGGAGCAGCCGAAAAAAATCCTTTCTACTTTCAACACTTTGGTGTGTCCAAAATCGAAGTCAGTCGCGATGGCAAGACCTTGTGTACCCGACCTTTCGAACCTGACTTTAAAAAGAAGAATTACTTGAGATCGTACTTGTCCTTGTACGAAGCCACCGGACAGTTAGGAACCAATACCAGTCACGGTATTACGTACGAGGATTATGCAGGAGGCTACGCTTTGTGGGCTTTCGATTTCACTCCAGACCAAGGCAGCGACGAGGGACATTTCCACCCTATAAAATCCGGCCAGATTCGTGTGGAAATTCAGTTTAAAGACCGAGACCCTGATGAAACGGTGAACGTCATCCTGTATGCAGAATTCGATAATACCATAGAAATCAACAGTTTGAGAGAAGTCATCCTAGATTACTAGAAACCATGGAAGACTGTTATCCCTCTTTACCTAGTGGAGAAACTTTTAGTGTTGCATTGTTGTTAAAAAATGTTAGAGTTGTTGTTGTTTAGTGTTAAGTGATTTTTGAATAAAAAATGTTGTGTTTTGAAAAAATTGTTTGATGTTATATTGTTGGATTATTGTTAAAAATGTTAGAGTTGTTGTTTAGTGTTAAGTGATTTTTGAATAAAAAATGTTGTGTTTTGAAAAAAATGCCTTTGTCTTTTGTTTAGCTATAAGAATGTTGGATTGATGCTCTTTCATTTCTTACTATCCCTCTCATGACACTCACTGAACGTTGCGACTCAAAAACCGTGTGGGGGATGTTTTCCTTCACGTCCGCGCTTTGACTTTAAGAACCGGGGCAGTTTCCAGTCTAACCATCCATTGTCGACTCATCCTCCTAAGAAGATGTGCTCCAAACTAGCTAAACTCAACGAAGCCTACGTGAATTTGCATAGGGTCAGACACAGTCTGATACCGAAGCCAGAAGAAATAGAGAATGTGAGAATGTTAAAAATCACTGAAGACCTGATAGAAGAGCTCTTCAGAGAAGAAATGAACAGGGAAAAAGAAGAATGGACAGAGAAGTACAGACTTCAGAGACAGCAGCAACAACAACAACAAGAGCAGCAGCAGCAACCTGAAGCTGACAGAGGCTTTGTCGATTGTCGTATCGACACCAAAGAGTTCTTCTTCTCTTTCCGAAGAAGCAGACCTATCGCCAGAAAGTCTATCCTCAGAGGACATCGCATTCTTAGAAACTAAAAAGAATGCCATAGCAAACAAAAAAAACAGCCCTTTTCAGGGCTACCCAATAATCTAGAAAAGAAATAACAATCGATTTGCCAATGTGTGTAGGTAGAGTAGTGTGAAAATAAACACTAACTCTTTTTTAAAAAAATGTGAGGGTATGTTTGTGTGTTTGTGTTTGTAAGTGGTTAAGTAAGTTGGTATGGATAGTAGATTAAAATGATGTCTTTTTTTTGGTGTTTGAGGTGTAAATTTGGGGTTAGATTGGATTGCTTTGCGTATGTGGATAGTCTATTGAAGTGATTTATAAAAAATTTTAAAATAGTGATGGGTAGCATAAAAAGTGAGTGAGTGTTTCTTTTAGGTCCGCGCGTTGTTTTATGGTCATGATGTAGGTAAGATCAATTTTATGTTTTTAGGGGATGTTTTCGTTCACGTCCGCGCTTTCACTATAAATTGAAACTCGTTCGGCAGTCCAGCTACCCTTGTTGATTGATCAACACCAAAAATGAACACGAGACTGGAGAAACTGTTGGAACTTCATGTGCATCTGGAATATGCCAGGCGCATATTAAATGAACTGGCCGCGGAAGCCATTGTGGAGGAGGGAAGGATAAGAGAGGAGGAGGAAAGAAGAAACAAAGAAGAGGAGGAGAGAAGATATAAAGAAGAGGAAAGAAGATACAAAGAGGAGGAGAGAAGATGCAAAGAAGAGGAGGAGGAGGAAAAGGAGAGAAGAAGAAGAAATTTCAGAATCCCAGAGAGCGAAAATTGGGATTCTGAAGCGACATATCCTGCCTCTGCTCTCTCCCCTCAAAAGGTAAAAAGTAATTGGGGGATAAGATGTGTATGCGGCGCCAGGCCTGGAAGGTGCCACCATTAACCAGGTGTCCATGAAGTTCCAAACAAAAAAAAACAGCCCTTTTCAGGGCTACCCAATACTCTAGAAAAGAAATAACGATCGATTTGCCAATGTGTGTAGGTAGAGTAGTGTGATTATAAACACTAACTCTTTTTTAAGATAGTGTGAGGGTATGTGTTTGTGTGTTGGTGCTTGTAAGAGCTCAGGTATGTTTGTGGGAATAGTAGATTATGGGTTTCTTTATTGTTTCTTAGCGTAGGTGAAGAGTATAGTTAGGGTTCTGTAAGCGCTCACGTACGATTGTGTGGATAGTAGATTATGGATTAGTTTATTGTTCTTAGCGTATGTGTTTGTGTGTTTGTGTTTGTGTGTTTGTGTTTGTGTTTGTACCCGCTCACGTACGATTGTGTGAATAGTAGATTATGGATTTGTTTATTGTTCTTAGCGTATGTGAAGAGTATAGTTTGGGTTTTGTAAGCGCTCACGTAAGATTGTGTGGATAGTAGATTATGGATTTTGTTTATTGTTTCTTAGCGTATGTGGAGAGTATAGTTTGGGTTTTTATTATATGAAATGAAAAAGTATAGTTTGGGTTTTATTATATGAAATGAAAAAGTAGGGGGATGTTTTCCTTCACGTTCGCGCGTTGTTTGGTCATGATCTAGGTAAGATCAATTTTACGTTTTAGGGGGATGTTTTCCTTCACGTACGCGCTTTAAGTATAAGAACCCATAGTATTCGTCGTTCAAACCATTCTGCAAAGAATAAAAAAAGAAGATGGCTTCTAACCAAATGGACAAAATACAAACATTACAAGACGTTTTAGACAACTTAGGAATGATGGAGCAGATGTTGATAAGACTGGTTGAAGACCATTATTCCTATAGTCCCCATCGTGTAAAGATGGAAATTAATAACTTAAAAAAGGTAAAGGACAAGATTAGTGGTGTCATGAAAGAGATAAAGGAGGAGAAGGAGGATGAAGAGGAAAGAATAAGAATAAGCAAATGGAACGAAAAGATTGAAAAAGAAGAAGAAAATGAGAAGAGGAAGAAAGAAGAGGAGGAAGAGAAGAAGAAGAAAGAAGAGCAGGAGAAAAAGAAAGAGAAGAAGAGAAAGAATGTTGGAGATAAAATAAGAACTTGGTGGAGAAAAAGAAGAAATTAGAAGCAGAAGAAGAAAACCCAAAGGCCCTTTTCAGGGCCAGCCATATTTCTCGAAAAGAGATAGCCTTTCCATTGCCTACCCCTTTTTTAAATTTAAATTTAAATTTAAATTTAAATTTAAAAAAAAAAATCCCAAAAGCCCGAACTCTATTCCCCATGTTAATTTCCCCTTGTCGCTAGACAGACCCACACTATAGTTCCATGTTAAATTCCCCTTGTCGCTAGAGTGACCCACGATTTATTCCCATGTTAATTTCCCTTGTCGCTAATCTGACCCACGATTTTTCGCCATGTTAAATTTCCATTGTCGCTAATCTGACCCAGGGGTCTCTGTAATGCTAATTCCCATTGTCGCTAATCTATCCCCATTTACTACTACTATATAACGAAATAAGAAATAGAAACAAAATACGGCTTGCATGTATACAATTGATTGTCTTCTTAATTGCAAGTGATCCATACCGACTACAACGCCTTGGGCGAATATGACAATTTCGATCTTTTCAGCTCGTGAGTTGATGACGTATGCAATGAAAGACAGCGCTCCACCAATTATCAGACATTTTCTGCCGCTCAGATATGCGCCTCCTAGTGTCATAACCAGTAGAGCTATAGAGCAAATAAAAAAGCCAATATATAGTGAATCTATTCATTTCAATGTATCTTGACAAAGATAATACAATGCTTCGTACATTAGTAATACATCTTTAGTTATATTTTAAGTCGATATTACCGAAATATACCGACCAAGACATGAAATAATAGTTTCAGAATAAGTATAATATTCCATATCATTTAATGATAAATTTAGTTTATACATGTTATTAAACAGAACAATAAGTATCGAATTGCTGTGCAATGGGATGTGTACTTACGCTGCCAGTCTATCCACATGTACGGATTTCCGCATTATACGCATTTTTTGTCATAATTGCGGATGTACTGATGAATACTAGTAATACAAATGTGCGAATATGTTCTGGGACGAAATTTCCATTATTAAACATACCGTTTCTTCCGCACTGCTATATCTTAAATTGTTTCCTATATTTGAAAAAACGGTCAATTGGAGCAATAAGTTACAGGGACCCCCCCCCCCGCAAAAATTATATATCTCGACGTTTGATATCACTTCCACCGTACTCCCTAAAGATTTAATAAAACGCAGATATTTTACCTAAACTTAGGATAAAGCTGAAAATATTAGAAGGAAATAAACCTGTTTGGTCGCTATACCGAATTCAACGCCTCGGACGAATATGACAAATTCGAGACCGCATCGGTGGTCTAAGTGGTTAGAGCGTCCGCCTCGGATACGGGAGGTCGTTGGTTCGAACCCCGGCCAAGTCATACCAAAGATTTACACTAGCAGCTGCCTTGCTTGGCGCTCAGCCTTAAGAGATTAGTGTTAGGACTGGTGTCAGGATAATGTGACTGGTTGGGACATGATGTTACATGTCTGCGGCATGACGCTCCAGTACGATAAACTGCCACGTTGCAGGCATCTTAGCGATATGACTGAAACATTGTTAAAGCTACGTTAGAATGAAAATCACACCCACACCTACACACAATTTCCATCTTTTTAGCACGTTGGACAGGCATACGGATTACAACTGCTCTTGAGTTCGAAAATGTAAAGAACGTGAAATGGAATTTAAATAGCTCACTTTAAATAAACTTCTTTTTGTCTATATTTGTAAATAAATAAATAAAAAATAAATAAATAAACAAACAAATAAATAAAAACCAACAGGCCACACTGTGGACACCATTCTGAACAGTGGTTATTAAAGAAGTCATGGAGGAGCTTGACTTAAAACTCGTCTGGTACTGGACAAAAAATATCCCTGTAGTCTTCAATAATCCGATCACCAGGAACATTTCGATGCATGCCCCTGAAAATAAGAACCAAAGTGATCTTTAAGTAACTCTGAGCGTGGTGTTTTCGCTCACAATAGCTTTTGTCTGAAGTTTCAGGCGTAAATCACCCAAAAAAACCCAAAGACTTAATGAGGTGCAACTTTATTGGAACTGACAGCACATCCTGCCATTAAACGCATAATGATTCCAAAACTAGCAAATACTTATTGATAAATGTCTCATTGTCTTACTATTTCCGTTTAAGGACTTTACAGTAGTAGTGTTGTTAATATATTATTGCTGTAACTAAAGTTAGGCAAGTACTATTTCCCTTTTTCATTCTAGAAAGTGCTGGAAGGACGTAAGTTGAAAGAAAGACTTCGATTTTATTCTAAAAATTTACTCCTATGAAACAGCTTCGTCATTTTACTTCATTCTGATCATTTGAAAATCAATAAACCCTTGAAAGGAGGAAATCCTTTAAAATTTAATTATGTATTCATATTTACATGACTTTCAGCGGTGATTGAGTTGGCATCATAAACATACCTAAAAGTACCATCCAGCACCACAAACACACATAAAAATACCATCCAGCATTACAAACATTTCTAAAAGTACCAAATAGTATCACAAACATACCTAAATCTTCCATCCAGCATCACAAACACACCTAAAAGCACAATCCAGCATCACAAACATACCTAAAAGTACCACCCAGCTTCGCAAACACTCCTAAAAGTACGCTCCATCATCGCAAACATATCTAACGGTACTATCCAGCATCACAATCATATCTAAATATACCATCCGGCATTACAAAAAAACTTAAAAGTACGATCCGGCATCACCAACACTCCTAAAAGTACGATCCAGCAACGCAAACATAAATAAAAGTACGATCCAGCACCACAAACACTAATAAAAGTTCGATCCAGCATCGCGAACATACCTAAAATTACCACCCAGCATCACACACATACCTAAAAGTACCATCCAGCATCGCAAACATACATAAATGCATTACAAACATACCTAACAGAACCATCCAGCGTCGCAAACATACCTAAAAGCACAATCCAGTATCATCACCATACCTAAACGTACCATCCAGCATCACAAACATACCTAAAAGTACCATCCAACATCTCGAACATACGAAAAGTATCATCTAGCATCGCAAACATACCTAAGAGTACCATCCAGAATCGCAAACATTTCTAAAGAACCATCAAGTATCACAAACATACCTAAATGTACTATCTAGCATCGCAAACATACATACAAACACAATCCGGATTCATAACCATACCTAAAGGTACCAGCCAGCATCGTAAACATACCTAAGAGTACCATCCAGCATCGCAAACATACATGAAAACACAATCCAGCATCATAACCATACCTAAAAGTACCAGCCAGCATCATAACCATACCTAAAAGTACCACGCGGCATCTCAGACATACATAAAAGTACCATCAAGCATCGCATCCATGCCTACAAGTACCATCCAGCATTGCAAACATTCCTAAAGTACCATCCAGCATCAAAACATACCTAAAGGTACGATCCAGAATCGCAAACATTACCTAAAAGTACCATCCAGGCCCAGCCTCTGTCAATGGGCAATTCGTTGGTCGGTTTGTTATCGTGTATCTTTTCCATATCGGCGGAAACGTCGACATCCGCGTCAGTATGTAGGTCCCGTTCAACAGAATTTGCCTCCTTCTCTGAAGCGTCGCTGGTCATCTCTCAGTAAGTGTCTGCATTAACGTAGAAATTATTCATGTAGCTGTACACACATGCATACATGTGTACCAGCCAGCATCGTAAACATACCTAAGAGTCTAACTCTGATACCAGGACAATCTTACTTATGCTATGTCTAACTCAGACACCAAGACAATCTTACTTATGCATGACATTAACTTGGACACCAAGAATATCGTACGTATGCCAGGCATTCATTTGGACAACAATATTATCTTTGTTATGCCAGGGAATAACTTGGACACCAAGACTATCGTACTTATGCCAGGCATTCATTTGGACAACAAGAGTATTGTACTTATGCCAGGCATTCATTTGGACACCAAGAGTATTGTACTTATGCCAGGCATTAATTTGGACACCAAGAGTATTGTACTTATGCCAGGCATTAATTTGGACAATAAGTGTATTTTACTTATGCTACTGACTAACTTTGACAACAAGACTATCTTACTTATGCTAGGCATTAACTTGGGCTCCAAGACTACATTGCTTATGTCATGTATTAACTTTGACACCAAGACTGCCTAACGCATGCCAGGCATTAACTAGGACTCCAAGACTATATTGCTTATGTCATGTATTAACTTTGACACCAAGACTGCATAACGCATGCCAGGCATTAACTTGGGCTCCAAGACTACATTGCTTATGTCATGCATTAACTTTGACACCAAGACTGCATAACGCATGCCAGGCATTAACTAGGACTCCAAGACTACATTGCTTATGTCATGTATTAACTTTGACACCAAGACTGCCTAACGCATGCCAGGCATTAACTAGGACTCCAAGACTACATTGCTTATGTCACGTATTAACTTTGACACCAAGACTGCCTAACGCATGCCAGGCATTAACTAGGACTCCAAGACTACATTGCTTATGTCATGTATTAACTTTGACACCAAGACTGCATAACGCATGCCAGGCATTAACTTGGGCTCCAAGACTACATTGCTTATGTCATGCATTAACTTTGACACCAAGACTGCCTAACGCATGCCAGGCATTAACTAGGACTCCAAGACTACATTGCTTATGTCATGTATTAACTTTGACACCAAGACTGCATAACGCATGCCAGGCATTAACTAGGACTCCAAGACTACATTGCTTATGTCATGTATTAACTTTGACACCAAGACTGCATAACGCATGCCAGGCATTAACTTGGGCTCCAAGATTACATTGCTTACGTCATGTATTAACTTTGATACCAAGACTGCATAACGCATGCCAGGCATTAACTAGGACTCCAAGACTACATTGCTTATGTCATGTATTAACTTTGATACCAAGACTGCATAACGCATGCCAGGCATTAACTAGGACTCCAAGACTACATTGCTTATGTCATGTATTAACTTTGACACCAAGACGGCCTAACTTATGCTAGGCATTAACTAGGATTCCAAGAATACATTGCTATGTCATGTATTAACTTAGACACCAAGACTGTCTCACTTATGCTTGGCATCTTGACACCAAGATTATCTTATTTATGCCAAGAATTAATTTTGACACCAAGACTATCTTACTTAGGTCAGGCACACCAGGACTATCTTACTTATCTCATTTTACTGAAGTCAGGCATTGAGTACTTATGTCAACCATTAACTTGGAAACCAGGACTACCTTAGTTATGCCAGTCATTATCTTGGACAACACTACTATTTCACTTGTGCTCGGCATTACCTTGGACACCAAGACTATCTTTATTCTGCCAGGCATTAACTTGGACACCTATACTATCTTACTTATATTAGGCACTAACCTGGACACAATATTTATTTTTACAAAATCCATCTCGGATTAAGCGTTTTCTGGAAATAGTTGTATTGTATAAACTTACTGGAACTTTCAGCGCATGTGACCTTTCAGGACCCGGCCGAATCATAAATGTGAGGCTTGTCAGCTTTAGCAAAAATATGAACTCAGTAAATACGTTATTTTCTGTTTAGGCCTTATTGCTTGATGTTGAATGCAAGTCTATCTTTACCGCTCTGAAAATCGCGAGGGGAAATAGGAGAAAATATGTTAATGATTTTCTTAGAGAATGTAATAATTGTTGATCGACTCAGTTATTACTATACTACCTTCAATGCGAAAGGTTTCAAAGAAATACATGATGAACTAACGTATTATTCATTCATTTAAAGCTACCATGGTCATGATCACGCCCTTTAGTAGGCACGAATACAGCACTGAATCGAATATTGCACCCTTACTGGTAGACAAAACATCAGGTTATCCGTAGGCGCAGTAAGTCATATGTCATTTTCGGTCGGCCAGTGAGAGGGCAGCATTCCATTTAACTCGTTGCACTTGCTCATTACGCACTACAGACATCGTAGCGATATGACTGAAAAGTTGTTAAAGCTAATTGAAAAAATCCCAAATCACACACACACACACACATAAATGCCCAAGTTAAACATCGGTACCAGATTTATTATACTATTCTAGGCTTGGCTTGAAATAGCAGCGTTGAGTCTTAAATATGTCGCGCTAGAAGGTTGAGAAGTGTACTCCCTTGTAGCTTCTTATAGCGCATGTATGTTATCTAGGTAAGCAACGGTACGATCCACTGTGGTCAGGATAATACCTGACAAGTATCTATGAACAGCCGTCCTACAACAGCGACACATGATTGTATTTTAATGATATCGTTGAGCATGAGAGTACGCTTGTTTCCCCCTGCGACTATAACGATTGTGCCTTTCTGACTGATTAGAGTGTCCACCTCGGATGCGAGTGGTCGCGGGTTCGAACCCCGGCTGAGTCATATCAAAGACTTTTAAAAATGGTACCAACAGCTGCCTCTATTGGCGCTCAGCATTCAGAGGCTAGTGTTAGGACTGGTCGGTCTGGTGTCAGGATAATGTGACTGGGTGGGACATCATGATACACGTCTGCGGCAAGATGCTGCAGTGCTAGACATCACTATAAACTGTCAAACTGCAGACATGGTAGCGATATGACTGATTTTTTTTTAAAGATACGTTACAAATCTAAATCACACACACACACACACACACACCTTTCTGACTGCATATTATCAGTAGCATGGGCGCCTGTACATAGAGGCAGGGGGGGGGGGGCTGCACCCCATAAGCAGGCTTTAACATTTAAACAGGTTTTGCTCTAAATCCGTAAAAAATTAATTGTTGTTCACCACATGGTTGAACACCTCACCCCACCCGAAAATAATTATGCGGGCGCTCCGATACAATAGGTACATGTATTGGTACAGTAATTACAATAATGAGCTACACACTAAACATAATATATTTCACGGTAAATGAATTAATGATGCAATAAATTCATTATGTTTTAGAACCATAAGTGTATATTTTGTTGAAATCAAGTACATTGGGGATTTTACCAATAACTATGCTGTATATCACAGGAACATTTAGCACTCGCAAAACTGTAAGATTTTGCAATCCCAGCTTTCATTGTTCACAAATGACTCTTATATTGAAAGAATGCAAGCGTTGAATTCGAATCCTACCGTTTACAATAAATCTTCGAGAAAACTGTCTGCAAAATAACTTTTGAAAAGAAAGAGAGAAAGAAAGATAGAAAAAGTAGAAAGAAAGAAAGAAAAGTAGAATTTATGACATTGTACAAGATGCTTCTGTCTGTATGTAATAATGCAGCTAACTATAACGGTATTATATCATGTCCCTGTGTATAATGTATGGTCTATGGATTAAATTCCAGGATAAAGTGTGCGCGAGTATGTATTATATTCAAAGAGGGGTGATGTATCCGATTTTTTTTCTTCTTCGGCCACGCAAGTCTGTCAGAATAACATTTCTCTCTTGCTGATGATGATAACTGCACAACTAGGTTTCAGCAGAAAAAGCAACGCACACGTTAAGATCTGTATGGCTCAAACCCAAGGCTGTCGAATTCAAAGGCGATATAAAAAAAATAATAAAATAAAACATAACCCAAAAAAATGTGCATATTTAAAAAGCCTTGCGTACTACACAGAATCTGTACATTTTATAATTATTTTTCGAGACGACATTTGTTTTTGGACTAATATTGGACATGCAGACTGATGTGTCTTCGTTTTAAATTCTTACCAATTTTTACATAAAAATGCGTGCGCAGAATTGTTGGACGAGGTGTATCAATGATGCCGTATCGATGTGTATTAATTCGGCAGTATCGACTAGCATGTGCCAATAGCGACTTTCGCGCTTCTCCGGTGTTTTGTTGTACCTATCTCTTTTCCGAGCTGCACGCACGAACTAATGGACTCAAGGTACTAATTCAGTTCCCAAAGTAAACCTGAACAAACACCAAGATATTAAAAATTCAATAACTTTTTGAGTGCTCATGATCAAACCTATATTTATCAGTATAGATGAAACCTGGATGTCAGCTTCTGTGTTGAGGAAAGGATAAGCCGCGGCATTTTCTGGACCTGCATGTGTTTGAAACATGTGCTGTCAATTCCGCACCAAAGAGTCAGGTGCTAATTTTAGTAATGAGTATTCCGAACTCAAGACTGTTAACGGACCGAAATTCCATCAATAAAACAATGTCTATATTTTCTTCACTTACACCTAGGATAAGCTCTCAACAGATTATTTTTCCTAAAACATAACTTACATTATTAACCGGTTCTGGTCAGCCAAACCCTTATACATTCAATCTTATATTCACCCATTTTCAGGCTGGTTCCCATTTTTTCCATATGATTAGTACCATGTGAATGTTGTATTCCGCATCGTGTTTATATTGAAAGCACGTAATCACAGTCAGCTTCCCAACCTTTCTGAATAATACAACACCTTCGTTTACGGAGAATATTTAACAGACACATTTTCTGTCCTTATGATAATTATTTGATTCCTTTATACCTCACAAGCTCGAACTATACCTAATTACCTTGTTCCGTCCAAGCAAAACATGTAATTTAGAAAATATGCAGTCAACAACGGCATAGTGTATTGCTATTTTTAGAAGACCGCATCAGACTAATGTGCGTGAATGGAGCGTTCTCTCGCGCAAGAAAAACAAAATACATATGAAACTATCGGACACACTGGAAATCAAACTGAGACCAAGCCCCGGCGACTAATTGTTTTGTAGTATAAAAATGTCCCGTAAGTGACTTATGTATATATATATATATATATATATATATATATATATATATATATATATATATATATATATATATATATATATATATATATATATATATGTGTGTGTGTTTGTGTGTGTGTGTGTGTGTGTTTGCCGAATATTTAATAATAATGCAGTCTGAATTGTCATTAGTCTGCAATTTGTTAACATTCATATTTAAGCAACATTTTAAATGTCGAAGCTTTAAATACATTTTGTGAAAAAATAATTTACATTATTGTCATTGTTATTATTATTATTATTATTATTATTATTATAGAAGACATACATATATACTAACATGTAGAATCAAGTAATGAATAAAATATTAAGAGGGCTAAAACAATTTAAATAGAACAAATGATGAGTAAGTAAAACAGAAACGATTTATATTTAAAATAATGGCTGATATTTTTATCATAATTTGTTTAACTTAGAAAATTTAATCAGATGTTGAATGATAGTAATAATAATAATAAAAATAATAGTAATAATTATAATAATAATGATAATCCCTGCATTCCCTTTTCTTTGTAAATGTTAGACAAATTGTTTACATCATCAATGCCATCTAAATATGAATTGAACAAGCTTGTAGTGTCAAGACACCAATATTCAGACAAACGTTTAGACTCTACATTCACGGTGTTCTGATCTTCTCTCTGTGATTTCATCTCCAACATATTTAATCTGCAGCCTTTAAAACGGTAGGTATCTATATCATATATATGTACCGCCTTTTTTTTGTATTTACCTGACCGAGAGTCCGCATCATATTCGGAGCACATCGTCATGTAGGTGTCAGTCTGCACCGTTAAAAGAAAAAAACACCAATTATTGTACTCGACGTTGACGATTCTATTTTTCTAAATTTATGAATCTTTCCCAGACGGATCACTTGTTTGAAATTTGCTAGATAGGAAGGGATTAAATAAGTCTGTGCTATGCTGTAATTGTGCCTTGTACTAACTTTCCTATATTGAGGGTTGGGTTCGATCAGATCCCAACCATAGACCAACAAGTAGGTCTCCGCTTATTATTTATTCCCCTGACATTACTGGTAGCAAAGACCAAGGCTGTCGTTCCGTATTCCATACTGAAGATTTTAGCTGTTTCAGCCTCCCATCATTTCTGACTAACGGACGCTCGCTGGTAATTAATACATTTATTTCTACTGATATTGGTATGCGGATGGTAAGAAAAATCACAGGAGTCTGACGTTTTATCAATAAAGTACTGCGAAATCTGACAACATGAAATCACCTTGTCGGTTATATAAATGAAAATCCATCTCATTTTGACCCATTGAATTCAATCTTTCAGAACACTTACTTTTTTAGTATGCCCTGTCAGAACAGAACACCTCGGCATACAGTAACTAATGACCTTTTGTTAAATTGCTGATGCATGATTGGAAAACAACATCACTCCAAGAATAAAATAACGCATGGATACGTTCTTATGAGGGCTATACCAATAGGAACTGACCAATGATTAGGATGGAGCTGCGGTTAGGTCCGGCTGTCACGGCAGAAATTTGAGAGAGAGAGAGAGATATTTAGAAAAATGAAGGCTGTAATGAGATAGTAAAATATGCTAAATAATAATAATAATACATACATACATACATACATACATACATACATACATACATACATACATACATACATACATACATACATACATTGAAATGAATTTGCTATAATTTTCTTCCTATGGTCAAATTTGTTTGGATAATTTTTTTTTTATGTGGGACATGTAAATGTCGTATTCTTTATGATATATTCTGCTCTGAACTGCTGAAATACGCTTGGTTCATCCCCGGGATTTCTCTTAAGAGCTCATCATCCTTCAGTAATCTGAGAAATGCTTTAATATTTATTTTCCTGAAGAACGATGAGCTCTTAAGATAAATCCCAAAGGAGTACCATACGGATTTCACCGGTATCATAAGAAATGAGATATTTACTTATCAATCCCCCACCAACAAAATTAACCAATGATCACATAAATTTGACAAGAAAATTATAGCAAATTCATATCGATGTATGTATATATGTATATCCCTGCATGCATTTATATATATATATATATATATATATATATATATATATATATATATATATATATATATATATATATATATATATATATATATATATATTCTCGTATATTGATGTGTATCGTTGTAAACAATATTTGATAATGTTCAGATCTGGTTAGAAGTTAAGAATTAACATGTATGTGTTAATTGTGCGTGTATGTATTTACATATGCATGTGTGTATGTGTGTATGTCTGCTCTTCAATAATACCATTGTAGATAGTATTTAATTTCACCGAAAATTCTATTAATAACGATAATAAATTATTATTATTATTATTATTATTATTATTATTATTATTATTTAGCATATTTTGTTATCTCATTAAAGCTTTCATCGTTATAAAATGTATTTATCTTCGTTATAAAATGTATTTATCTTCTCTCTCTCTCTCTCTCTCTCTCTCTCTCTCTCTCTCTCTCATCCCCACCACAGATTATACATTCGCAACGAAGGGAGAAGTTTTCCTGCTCGAGAAATAAGTCGTACTGCCATGTCCTAATAAATTGTATTTATTCATAACAAGAAAATCAATGATGCACAATAGGGAGATTTCTCAAACTACACTTCAGGATCAAAGCAAACCAACGCCTAACCCCTCTCCTGGTTTTGCAAATATTAATACCAGAAAAATAAGTAATGTATACGCTCTATATTCTTACATAAAACTGCAGCAATGTTGGACTAGAGATATCAATGTGGCCATTGATACAAAAATGAAAAATATGAAGAAAAAAATAATCCCCAACTTGTATGTAATAATTAAACTTTTGCAGTATGATAGTCCCTTTTGTCCACATACCGTTATTCAATTTTTCTATAATAGAAGACAGTCTTGACAAAATGTTTGTAATAATTTAGTATTTGGAGCGTATATTCCAAAAATCATTCAGGCACAAAAGCAACAGAAAGTAGCTATAAAAAGTGTTCTCAAATGAATTTCCCCATGTGCTGAGGGCCGTAGAGAGCGATCACGGGCCCTAGTGTAAGAAACACTCGGGCCTCTCCTAGTTCTTGTTGAAACAAAATTTTCTTTTATTAAATTAAAAAGCGTTGTTCAGCTCAGGCCCTTCCGGGCTCGGGCCCTGGGGATATATCCCCAGTTTCCCCCTCTTGATGGCCCTGCTGATATTTAGAAAAAAGGTTTATTATTTGACATTTGTTAAGTAAAATTACAAGACACTTTATACTTTCATGAATTTATAATCATTAATTGCTTATGGCGATGGAACCCGAGACCATGAGGGTGCTACTTCGATTCCCAATACCGTATTGTCTTGTGCAAAGCACTTGACTACACCTGCCTCGGCGCGATATAATCTTCAAAGCGTTGCTGTGCCAAAACACCCAAAAGCACACTTGAATTGCTAACTTGATAAAGATATATTTATTTCATACTAAACCGGCCATTTCAGAACCGCTCCGGTGGCCTAGTGGTTAGAGCGTCTGCCTCGGATGCGGGAGGTCGTGGGTTCGACTTGCAAAAATGTTACTAACAGCTGCCTCGTTTATCGCTCAGCATTAAGATGTTAGTGTTAGGACTGGTTGGCCTGGTATCAGGATAATGTGACTGGGTTGGACATCATGCTACATGTCTGCGGCATAACGCCCCAGTGCTAGACATCACTATAAACTGTCACGCTGCAGACATTGTAGCGATATGACTGAAACATTGTTAAAGCTACGTTAAAAATCCACACACACACACACACTGGCAATTTCGAGTAAGCCGTGAAATACTAGCAATTGACAGTAACACTTTGGAAGGCCCAATTCCCACGAACTTCCCATAATGAGAAATTACGTAAAACCTATAAAAGGAAAGGTTAACACTAAAGGTTTGTTTGGGATTGGCGTCTTTGATAAACATGGGTATGGTCATACTAGTTCGGATGTTTTACATATTTATATTATGTTACGCGTAGCTGTATTAAAACATTCCCACTAACGTATTCGCTACTCTTTTAATATTCATGAATACCTTAAGAACTATAGTTAATAGACACATTCCACTTATAAGATCTGTTGCACTTTCGTCTGCTCTTACATTTAAAGATCTGTTAAGAAACTCGCTCATCCGTATTACCTACCTTGAAGTTAATTGCAAATGTTCCACATTTACGTAATGCCACGACTCCCGTATTTGTGATAGCTCATCCTTGGACTACAATTTACCTAAGGATCGCCCACCAGCTATTTATAATCGTGGTATTTATCTGACGCAACGCGAAGCAATATAAGGCGAGGAGGTAATATTTTATTAACTGAAGGCTGTAAAAACTGAGAAATATACATTTATGATAACCATGTTGCACATAAAAGATGGGAAACACATAATCGGATTAGATAGACCTTTTGTTGTGGGCGGTGCTGCATCTTTCAGAAACGGGGTTAGGGTCTGTTTACGTCCACCATCGGAGTAGTACTCTCTCTCTCTCTCTCTCTCTCTCTCACACACACACGCACACACACACACAATAGTTTCACTTTTTAGAGATATACTTCTCACAAATTCGTAGCTTTTACAAAGAACCCTCAACGGGTTGTAAATAACGTAATGTCAGACGACGCCTTTGTTTACACCGAACATTTTCATGCGAGATGACGTCTACATTTGTTCCCATGTGGCGACTTGGACTCTCTTAAGGTTTATGTTCCCATTTGTTGATTCATTTTGTATTTAGGTCACAAGTCTTTAAGTGAGAATGTCAGACCCTTTATACTGCAATTAGTTTTAACTGATAGCAGTACCTGAATTGTGATAATTACACACAGGTTAAAATAATTACGTGCCACCAGAACAAAAACATGTTCGTATTTTCCAAAGACAATCATTTTCATTTTTCGGGGATTCCAAGAGAAAAGGTAGTTTCGGAATATAAAATATCAAAATTAACCTCCAAAATATAAAATTAAAGATACTGCAAGAGCTACCGGTACAAAAATGATTAAAAACATTCATTAAGAAGGGTATAACATATATCTTAACACATCGATTGTTAGATGATCCTATAAGCTTTTGTTCACATCTTTCAAGCACAGATCCGAGAATATGGTTGGGATTGTCTTAAAGATGTAGGAAAGAGGTCTGTAGGTTTTGGCGTGGGTTGGTGGGGTTGACGCCATTTTTTCTGCACATGACAGGCTACTCGTTGGTCTGATTTGTTTTCGTTGCGAGGGTTTTGTTTTATATAAAGAATAATGATTAGGTAGCTACTTTTCAAAAGAAATGACCCAGGCCAACGACCATATTTGTTGCAATGAAAGAAAAAACGTTTACAAGAAATTCAAAAGCTTCTCTCATACGTATCAAGAAAGTTGATACTGAAAAACAGGAATGGCCAACGTTTTTGTATGCAAAGTACTTTAAAGTGAGTTCATCCCAACTAAACAAGAATATGAGCCCGTGTTTGTGACAAAAAACCTCCGTGGTTTTGTTTTTAATATAATTATATTATATATATATAGTTCTGGATACAGTTTTATATATTTTATCAAGTAGATATAACGATAGAATTTTTGAAGACCACCACCCCCCCACCCACACAACGAAACAGCTGCGTGGTACGGGTTACGGTTGAGGAGCAGATATACCCAAACACACTGTGGGCAACATACGTTAAAGATTGTTCAGCACACGCAATCCAGTTACTGAGAATGTGTTTCTCACCCAAACAAATACCAACAGAAGTGACAAATACAATAAACCTGTCAATCGACTGCATATATAAAATTACAGTTTAAAACTATCTGATACATATTAACCAAACAGTGATTCCGATGTGTTTGTTTTAACAGACGTTCCATTTCCGAATTAACATTATCAAATGAAAAATATCTTGTAAATTATGGAAGCCGTCATTAGAGTGTTGGATACGTGAGATTAAAAGCAGGGGTGAATAAGTTTATTTATTTATTCATGTCAAATATATGTCTTTTCATGTGTTCAGATAACGATGACGGATTTCTCCAACATATTTATTTTTACAAGTTTTCCAACGAATACTATTAGACGCTTCTAGAGTTTGTATTATAACGCATCTCAAGCGCTTCTTTGGTTTTACTGCTACCGAAACAAGCATTTTGATTAATGAAGGAACAGAGGGCACATATGGGTTTATTATAAATAAATAGTTGATGAACCATCACTTTTAAACATTCAGCAACATTAACTTATTTAGTACTGAAATATACTTTAGGTGTAAAATCTGATGTAAAAGTCAACAAGCCCTTCTCTCAAGTTATATTTTTATACTTAAAAGGCATACTTATATTTCATCTTCTCCTCCTGTCTATGTACACATGTTAAGTTCTTCCATTAGTAGTATAAGGGGTGAGATTAGCGACAATGGGAATTAGCATTAAAAACACCCCCTGGGTAAGATTAGCGACAATGGAAATTTAACATTAACCACCCTGGGTAAGATTAGCGACAATGGAAATTTAACATGGGCAAAAAACCCTGGGTAAGATTAGCGACAATGGAATTTAACATTGGAGAAAGGAAAAAAAAAGGAAATATTGAGATTAGCGACAAAGGCATTCGAACAATGGAAAAAAAAAATATCGATTCTAGGGACAAAGGCAATTGAACATGGGGAATAGAGTTTGGGTCTGTCTAGGGACAAGGGGAATTGAACATGGGAATAGAGTTTGGGTTTGTCTAGGGACAAAGGGGAATTGAACATGTTAGAAAAAAAAAAAATACTTTAGGGACAAGGGGAATTGAACATGGGATTTTTTTTTTTTTTAAATTTTTATAAAGGGGTAGGCAATCGAAAGGCTATCTCTTTTCGAGAAATGTGGGTGGCCCTGAAAAGGGCCTTTGGATTTATGTTAATATTAATATTAACATAGACGGCATCTGTCACATCTTCTTCTTCTTAAACTCCTTCTAACTGCAGGTCCATACACAAGTACCCTCTTGAGGCATCCTTGTCTTTCTATGTAAACTCTTCTCATCCATAGACTAGTATCTGTCCTATCAACAACAGTCCACTTGGACCGGACATACATGAGCATGTCCGTCCTAAACATCATTGAAGACACAAGGCTGGATGATTCAACTGTGGTCCACATCGTGAGGCGACGAGAACAGGTGAATCAATGCAGTGAACTGCGCTTATTTATAGGTACAGGAAGGATTGAAACGGATTGAGTTCATTCACCAATCCGAACACGCGTTACAAAATTCAGTCAGTCCGCATCCAATCCGAAGAGAGCAGTCTGTGACGTCATGTGGTCTATATAGATTCGCTAGCGCCTGTGTGCTGTCAATCTATGCGACAGTGATTCAACATGACGGAAACTCAGAAAACGATCCATTGGGGTGCACCAGCAGTGGAGACCGCCCAAGGGAACCCGGACTTACTTTCAGAAGAGGTACATTGGGATTTTGTGGATTTTCTTACCTCGCAAGAATTTGTTCCGGAACCTTCGTCTCATTCTTCATTACCGCAAGTGGAGAATTTTAGACAGAGACAGAAAGAAGAATTGGAGAAATTTACGCAACGACAAAAGGAAGCGGAACAAGCTTTTCTCCTACAGCAACAGCAATAGCAACAAGAAGAGGTAAGAAAAAAACAACAACAAGAAGAAGTAGCAGCAAAAGAAACAAGAGGGTGAAAATCAAACGGCTACGGTACTGTTGGACATTTTAGCGGAGTTAAGAAGTCTGAAACAAATGTATCAGACTTCTTTATCACGACCGAAGAGAATACGACCTTCCCGAGCTAAACACGCCAACCCTGTGACTAAGCCTATCGTACCACCCTTAGTGATTTCAACCCAATCATCATCATCAGAAGTAGGCCTCGGCCGTGGCAAAGGCTTAAGACAGTTAAAGTTGATTGCTTAAACTCACCCCTACACCAAAAAAGGCCCTTTTCAGGGCCACCCACTTCTCTCGAAAAGAGATAGCCTTTCAATTTGCCAATAACTCAAAAATCAACAAAAAAAACCATTTTACCCTTATAGTACATGTCTGTGTATGAGTGCGTGAGTGTAGCTTCTTATTTTAAAATCAAAACTCAAAGACACTTACCTTATATAATTAATGTATTCTTTTCTCCATAGTTACAATCCAATTCACAATTCACAACAGAACACTTTATAAATTACATTCACTTCTTCTGTTTCTTTTTTTACTCTCTCTTTTTTTTCAATTTCTTCACCGTCACAGTCTTTTCCTCCTCTTCCTCCTCACTTTCTTCCCTTCTTCTTTTCTTCACCTGGCTGATTTCTTCCTCTGAAGAATCTCTCTCTTCTTCTGAAGAATCACTCTTTTCTTCCGACTCCTCTTGTTTCTTTTTTGGGCAATCTGGAGACCAATGTCCTTTTTCTTGACAATAATAACAGGTATCTTGACTTTTGTCTTTTCTAGCCCCTGTTTTTGTTCTTTTTTGACGGTCTGGACACTCTGAAGACCAATGCCCTTTCTTCTGACAGATATAGCAAGTATCTTGACTTTTATCTCGAAAGGAAGGAGAGTAGTCCGTCGGCTGGTCTGAAGAGAATTTTCTAATGACCCCTCGCAAAGCTCTGATGAAACGTTCCATCTGGGTAGTCTCTTCCATCGTTGTGCTCGGTTTGAGAGTAAAATGAATAGTGAAAGGACAAGACACACACCCTTTTTATATACGCTGGTTTGCCATGACTATAAATTAGTCTATGGTGTTTAAACTTGAGTCATTTGACGTTTTTCACTCAAGATGAAACGATCCTATTCATTCGAGAAGAAAGAAGAAGAAGAAAGTAAGAGGCAGAAACGTGATCTATCGCCTCGTACCAGAGCTGAAGTCTTGGCACAAATTCATGCCAGTGATTTTGAAGAGGACATGAGTGAACCAGAATCCGAACCCTCTAAACAAAGTTCACCACTCTCAGTCAACCCTGAAAAATACTATTCCATTCGAGAGACGGAAAAGCGCTCCTCTAGAAAATTTAGAACCACGGCTTACAAATACACAGTGAAGTTTAAAGATTTCAAGTCCGACGTACCATTGGAGAAAGCAGAAGGGTTTATCACCGAGATGTGGGATTCTTTGCTCACCGCACTCAAGCGACAATGTCAACCCAAAGAAGACGATCGCTTGACACTATCCATAGATCACGACAGCTTGAAATCCCCTGTTTGGATCGAGTTTAGCAGACCCGCAGAACTAACCCCTTCCAAAGTCATGGACAAGATTCAACACGTACAACAATCTAATGACCAGTTTGACATCACCGATGGTAAAGCCACACTGAAAATGGCCCACGTCTCTCCTCCTCAAGGGACCGGACAACGCAATAAGGTGTTATTGGTGAACGACCTTCGCAACACCAAAAAGAGTCTCGTCCAAATTCACAATTCTCAAGACCAGATGTGTTTAGCCCGAGCCATCGTGGTGGGACGAACCTATGCCAACAAGAACGACACGGTAGAATGGAAAAGAGCCTGGAAAACTATTCAACGATCCGACCGAGCCAAACAACGAAACGAAGCAGAACTCCTGTTACAACAAGCCGGACTGTCCAAAGACACACCCTGTGGCATTCCTGAGATGCAGAAATTGCAAGATGTCCTAGCTCCACTCTACACCTTGAAAGTGCACCCTCAAGAAATGCGCGCACCTCTGTTGTTTCGAGGGAAAGACTTTAAGGACGGAAAATACATTCATGTCTATTATCACGATGACCATTTCGATACCATTACCACTATCACTGGATTCCTGGGATACAGTTATTACTGTGAGAAATGTGACTATGGCTATAACAATCGAGAGCAACACAAACATTGCGGATGGAAATGCCCAGGATGTTTGGCCTCTCCACCCTGTCTGAGCGAAGGACAAGAAAGAGTACAATGTCCTGCTTGTCTGCGCACGTTTGTCAGCCCTGCCTGTTACCAACAACATCTGAAGACGCAAGGTTCACAGCAGAAATGTGCTTGTCAACTGCTGAGATTGTGCCCTACGTGTCGACAAGGCCTACGTACCAATAATACCAAGGCACACGTATGTTCAGGAAAGAAAAAATGTCACATTTGTCACCACATCGTGGACTTGGAACACCAATGCTACGTGCAAAAATACCAACCCCCACCAGAGAAAGAGGACGGTCACAAGAAGAAAGGCAATTTCATCTTTTTCGATTTCGAATGCACGCAAGAGACTGGCATTCACATTCCTAATTTCTGCGTGGCTCATCGTGCGAGAAGTGCATTCAAGAACCTATCTTCAGTCATTGCCCTCACTGCAGCAAGATTCCCGGAGGGCGTGAAAAAATCTTTCGAGGACCGAACACGTTAGCCGATTTGCCCAATGGGTCTTAGATCCCATCAACAAGACGTGGAGCCAAGAGGACATCAAACGTTACGGGGATTGTCATCGTCATGCCACGGTGATGGCTCACAATTTCTCTGGATACGATGGACAGTTTCTTTTGAGGTACTATACGGAACATGGCACCGAACGTCCTAAAGTCACTTTGAACGGAGCCAGAATCATTTTCATGCAAGTGGGACAAGTGCAGTTTAAAGATTCGATGAGTTACTTGGCCATGCCTTTGAGTCGAATGCCTAAAATGTTTGGAATGACAGAAATGGCTAAAGGTTATTTTCCTCACTTTTTCAATACGGAAGCCAATCAACACGCCGTTCTACTCCATTTGCCTGAGGCTCACTATTACGACCCCGACAACATGCGTGCCGAACAACGAGAAGCTTTCTACGCTTGGTACCAGACTCACGCCTCGGACCCTTTCGACTTTCAGGAAGAAATGCTAAAGTATTGTCGTTCTGACGTGGACATTTTACGGCGTTGCTGTGGAAAATTTCGAGAACTGTTCATGGAACACGGAGGGGTCGATCCTTTGAAAGAAGCTTGCACCATTGCCAAAGCGTGTTCCTTAGTGTATCGACAACGATTCATGCCTGAAAACACCGTGGCTGTCATCAGTCCTCAAACGACCCACTATGTCAAACGTCAATACTCGGTCAAAGCCCTACGTTGGTTACATTACTTGTGCGACAAGGAAGACAAATGGATTCAGCATGCCCGCAACGGAGGAGGCGAAAAGACCATCGGAACGTATTCGGTCGATGGCTGGGACTTAGAAAACCCCAAGATCATGTACGAGTTTAACGGTTGCTTATTTCACGGATGTCCCGTCTGTTACCCTGATCGTAGCACTAAAAATCAGTTTTTACAACGAACCATGGAAGACTTGTATGAGGCCACTTGTCAGCGACGCCTAAAGTTAGAACAGCAAGGATACCAAGTGGTGGAAATGTGGGAACACGAGTACGATCACCGTATGAAAACGGATCCCGAGTTTAAACGTGCCGTGGAAAGTTACAAGCTGATGGACCCCCTAAACCCGAGGGATAGTTTGTACGGAGGAAGGACCAATGCCACCTGTTTGCTGTACCAAGCCGACGAAGAGAAAGGAGAAGAAATCAAATACTTGGACGTGTGTTCGCTGTATCCTTACGTGTGCAAATATTGTCCCTTTCCTGCAGGGCACCCACAATTGTTCACGGAACACATCGACCTGAAAAACATTCGACAATACGAAGGCTTGATCAAGTGTAAAGTTTTGCCTCCCACGAACCTATACCATCCCGTCTTACCTCACCATTGTCAAGGCAAACTGATGTTTCCATTGTGCCGTACTTCTGCCGAAACGTGCAACCAAGACCAACCTTGTCAGCACACCCAGGAAGAACGTGCCTTGACGGGAACCTGGATCAGCGTAGAATTGTTCAAAGCTCTGGACATGGGATACCAACTGTTAGAAGTGTACGAAATTTGCCACTTTCCCAAGACACAACAATACCACAAGGGTGACTCCAGTCAGAAAGGCATTTTCGCCGACTACGTGGATGCCTATTTGAAACTGAAGCAAGAAGCCAGCGGTTATCCTTCCTGGTGTCACACTTCCGAAGACGAAAAAACATTCAAAGAGAAATACTATGAACAAGAAGGCATCTCTTTAGACCACATCGAGAAAAACGAAGGCAGGCGGTCGTTTGCCAAAGTGATGTTAAATTGCTTGTGTGGGTAAAATGGCACAACGACCGTGTTTACCCAAGACGGAATATTTGACAGAACCTTCCCGCTACTTTCAGATGATTCACGACAAAACCAAATACATGAAACACGTGGACGTCGTTCGCAAGGATTTGATCTTGGTCAATTACGAAGAAGATCTGGACTTTGTACAAGACGACCCTTTTGGAAATGTCATCATTGCGGCTTACGTGACAGCTCATGCTCGCTTAAAATTGTACGAAGCTTTAGAACTGTTAGGGGAACGTGTCCTGTACTTTGACACGGACAGTTGCATTTACATCCATCAACCGAGTCAACAGCACCCTGACATAGAAGGAGACCGTTTAGGAGCCTGGACAGACGAACATCCCGACGACAAGATTCTAAGTTGCGTCAGTGGTGGTCCCAAAAATTACGGCTACGAATACCGGGACCCACAAGGAGAATTGCACACGACGTGTAAAGTGAAAGGATTGACTCTGAATTATCGTACCAGTCGTGTGGTGAACTTTGGGGTATTGAAAGAAGCCTTGCAATCGGGAGAGGATGCAAACTTTAAAGTGACCACCTATCAACCGAACAAAATTGTACGTTTACCCACTCACCACATAGTCAGTCGACCCTTGGAAAAAGTCTATCAAATCGTGTACCAGAAGCGAGTGCGACTTCCCAATCATTTCACCTTACCGTATGGACACGTCGGTATTGGTCTGTATATAAAAAGAAACCCTAGGCAAGATCGATAGTTCATTGTAACTACCAAGACCGAGCGAACAAGATGAATACTTTCAGAGAAACACAAAACAAGTTTAGACAGGCTCAATTCAAGTGTGGGGCTTCTGAAGTGGAATGCGATTGTGAGCCTTGCGACTTTTCAACCTGTGTTAGTGACGGTGCCAGAAGAACCCGTCACCCAGGACGGGACTGTCGTGGACAGGCCTGAAAGACCCTTTCGGGAGGACACTTGTGTGACCTTACCCCCCTACTATAGAACTGGTTAGAACATTACCCAAAACATGTTGTACAGACATTGGTGTTTATTCCTCGTTAATGTTTATCATGTGCCTTTTATCCTTGTACTTAAGCCTTTGGCCTTTATGTATTTTTGTCTTTCGTATTCATGTTTGAAACATTCAATAAACGTGTTCTGAAAAAAAGTATATAAACTCTTGTCTTGTTTGTTTTCGTGTCACAAGTGACATTTCTCACACTATTGCTACATCTGCTGTCTCTGCTCCCTCTTCCTCCACTGTCAAAGTCATCGACGAACACTTAGATCGTGCCAGTTGGGAGGCTTTGTATCTTCGCCATCCCTTTAACATGCTCATTGCTGGACCTAGCGGTTCAGGCAAAACCGAATTCGTCAAACGTTTGATCGAACATAAACATCATCTGATCGATCGGCCACCTCAACGGATCGTGTGGTGTTACAAAGAGTGGCAATCGGCGTACAGCCTCTTGCGAGAAAGTCAAGGCGATTCCATCGTGTTTGTGGAAGGCATTCCTAAAGAAGACGACGGCATCGTCTCTGACTCCCGTCTAACCCATTAGGTCATTTTTGGCGACATGTTAGGAGAAGACGAAGAAGAAATTAAACTGTGGTTCACGCGCAAAGGGCATCACCGTAATGCCAGTGTCGTTTACATCACCCAAAATTTGTTTCAACAAAGTAAAGCCCATCGCACCATCAGTCTCAATGCGCATTACGTGGTCTTGTTTAAAAGCCCTCGAGATAAATCGCAAGTGCAAGTCTTAGCCAAACAGTTAGGAACGCCTTGGCTGACTCAGGCGTACGACGATGCCACTCAAACTCCACACGCCTATTTACTCGTCGATTTGAAACCTACGACCCCCGAGGATTTGCGATTTCGTACCCACTTGTTTCACCACTGGTGCCAAGACGGAGGGCCTGTCCTGTACACGTCTCCGTCCTCGACTTAATTTCACTCCACAAAAAAAATCTATAAAAACCTCAGACCCTTTTCGTCTGTCTCACACAGCGTCAACATGACGTCCCTTCAGTCGCATCTTCCCGTCAAATTGATTCGTGCCTTGTATGGCATCAGTGGAGAAAAAGATCCACAAATACGAGCTCGTGTCTTAGAAGCTAGTCTCAAAGAAGTCTTACGATGGTTCACGGTGACGGCACGTCAATTACTCCAAGGAATCATTCAGATTCCTCACCAAACCAAACGCTTTTTCGATCGAAACAAAGTCGCTTTGGTCCAACTGGCCGATCCCCGCATCGACACTCAAACCAAAAAACAAATCATTTTGAAACCTGGAGGGAGCGGTACTCTAGGAGGGGTCATCATTCGCTCTCTCTTAAGATGGGATCCTAATGCCCCCAAACTTCTCCCCAAGAAAAAAGTCCAACGAAGCCCCAAGAAAAAGAAAAAGACCAGGTCCCCAAGAAGAACTTCTCCAGTGGCGGGACCCTCCTCTGACCAGACACCACCCCAGAAAAAGAAAAGAAGCCCCCAGAAAAAGAAACAGAGAAAAAGTCCCCAGAAAAAGAAAAGTCCACAGAAGAAAACTAGTCGCAAGAGAGGCACTTCGGCCAGGACGCAACTTTACACTCGCAAACCACGACCTGCCACGGCGGTGACCGCATCTCCGGCAGCCTCACGTTCATCCACTTCTCCGTTGATGACACCAAGAACTGAAGAGTACTTGGAGACGTTGATCACACCAAGAACTTCTCCGTTGATGACCCCAAAAATTACTTCCCCAGTGGTAGGACCCTCCAATTTAGTGGCAGTGGCTGCTGCTCACAAAGTACCTTCTCCCAAAATCAAAGTCCAAGAAAGATCGGGCATGTTACAAAGTTTACTGGATTTGTCCAAGCAAGAACTGGCTCGATTTAGTCCGTTAGGTACCCCTGCACGACGTGTCATGCCTGTCCTCAAATTGATACGACGTAAAGACAATCAGTGGCGACGCGTTCCAGTATAAAAAAGGTGTGTGACCAAGTATGGTATCAGTGTTTTTTGGTGCTCCTGAAGACTCAAAGATGTCACCCTCCAGAAAACCCCAAGGAAAGAAAAGAAAAGGACTACCACCACGTTTAATCAAACATGGGGACATGCTATCTGTCCTGTCCAAAGCTTCTCCACCTCTACGAAAAAAACTCATTCAATCGGCCTCCAAAGAGGTCATCGATACCGTGTGCGAATGTTGTTTGAACGTCTTGAAAGGCACGATCCCTTTGTCCAAACACCAGAAACAATGCTTAAGCAAACATCGTCACGTTCTTCGCCAAATGGTTCAAAAGAAAATTCCGATTCGTCAAAAAAAGAAGATGTTGGTCCAACGTGGAGGCATTTTACCTCTCTTGTTAGGCCCCTTACTGAAAGGAGTCTTGGGAACCATGTTGGGAGGACTGGTGGGAGCAAGATAAAAAGGCTCTCGGAAGTCCCAAGATTTCAGAATCGACCCCTGACAACCCCATGGAAGGAGGAAAACTAGCTTTAGTGCCTTACAAAACGATGGATGGAATACCATCGGTGGCAAGAACAACGCACCCCGCATTTACCTCCCAATCCCCATTTGAGCGAGATGTCCCAGTTACAATACGAATTGCAGTCCTTGATGGATCGCCAAGATTTGTCCGAAACAGAAAAATCGCAAAAGTACGGTCAACTCTTGCAACGACTGCAACTCTTTCACCAGAAAGCTTTAGACGAAACAGCTCTACCCACTCTGAAAGATTTTAAGACCTTGATGAAAAGTCCAGCACCATCACCCGTACCAGTACCAGTACCAGTACCACCACTACCAGTGACCAAGACAGAAGAAGGAGAAGAAGAAGAAGGGTTTCAAACTCCACCAGAAAAAGTACGCAAGTTAACAACACCACCTACCTCCAGAATTGGATGGATTAAAAAGATGATGGCCACCCCTTCTTCATCACAAGAGAAAAAGAAAGTGAAGACAGAAGTGAAGACAGAAGTGAAACAAGAACCGATATCCCCCGCTCAGACATCCTCCTCTTCAACACCTATTGCCGGTCGCACACGCAAAGCAATGCAATCCAAGAAAATACCCCAAGAGAAAAAGAGTAGCATCATCCAAGAGTGGGTGTCTTATTAACACACCAACCAACACAAAAAATGGAAAAAGTCTTAGCCAGCATTTACTACGATCCCTCCCATCCTGCAGGTTACGCAGGAGTTCAAAAATTGTATCGTGCTGCCAAAACGCGACTGAAAAGTCTCCGTTTACCTCAAGTGCAACGATGGTTACAAGAACAAGCTACCTACACTTTACACAAACCCATTCGACGCAAGTTTGCCAGACGTCGCACCCGAGTGGAAGGCATCGATCATCAATGGCAAGCCGATTTAGCCGATGTCTCTCATTTGGCCAGCTACAATCGTGGCTACAAATATTTGTTTTGTGTCATCGACGTCTTTTCCAAATTTGCCTGGGTCGTGCCCTTGACTTCCAAATCGAGCAGCGAGTTAGTGCGAGCCCTGCAACGAGTGTTGAAACAAAGTGGCCGTCACCTTCTTCGATGTCAAACGGACAAAGGCACCGAATTTCTGAACCAAGCTTTCCAAAAAGAATTAAAGAAACGTGACATTCATTTTTTTACAACCGAGAATCCCGAAACCAAAGCAGCATCGTGTAACGTTTTCAACGCACTTTGAAAGAACGCATGTGGAAATATTTTACGCATCACCACACTCTGAAGAACATCAACATCTTACCGCACCTGGTGCAAGCGTACAACCAATCTTACCATCGAAGCATCGGACGTGCCCCGCAAGACGTGACTCCCGACAACGAAGTGTTGGTGTTTGAGCGCCTGTTTGGTACGTCCCCGACGAGGGCTGTCCCCAAGAAAAGTGGAGAGTTGGCCGTAGGAGATTGGGTGCGCATTGGCAAAACCAAATGCACTTTCGACAAAGGTTACTTACCTAACTGGACGACCGAATTGTTTCGCGTCACTGGACGAGTGCATGGCCGTCATCCTGCCGTCTATAAATTGGAAGACATGAACGGAGAAGTGCTCAAAGGAACGTTTTATTTTTCCGAGTTACAACGTGTGACCAAAAAAGAAGACGACGTGTACGACATCGAAAGCATTCTCGAACGCAGAACCCGTAAAGTGGGCAAACGACGTGTCAAAGAAGTCAAAGTACGTTGTAAAGGATATCCACCCAGTTTTGATTCTTGGATAGACGCTTCGCAAGTCATCGACTATAAAAAGAAGTGACCATCATGCCCTTTCACACAGACGCAGCTACGTCGACTACTCCTCCTTCACCTAGTTCTTCTGTGCAAGATTTGCAAAAACAACCCTTGTGGGTGTGGTGTGGAGAACGTGTGCCTAAAACGCAAATCGTCTTTTTCTGCCAAATCTTCGTGGTGTATTGTGTCATCGGGGCAGCCATCGCCAATTTGAGTTTGCAACAAGGAGACAAACAATTGTGGACCATTTTATTGAGCAGTTGCATCGGTTACCTGCTTCCCAATCCCTCCCTGAAATTCTCCTCGAACGGGAACCACGGGAACCTTGTGTCCAGTGCCAGTGCCAGTCACCACTCCAACAACAATCACAACCAGAACCTCATTTTGGGCGGAGACACGCCTCTGACGTCCAGTAACCCCTCGGACAGCCACAGAACTCTGGAATTATGAGTCACCAAAACCAATTTTACTTGACCTTACCCAGTGACAGTTCCATGGAGGTGTTCCCCAACAACACGTTGTGCTGTTACACGGCCAAATTACCTCAAGCCATCCAGTTAGATCACGAAGCCCATTGGGAAGTGGCTTTGGTAGAAATGATTCACCCTACACAAATCCAAAACATCACCGAAAAGCAAAACACTTTTGAGGTCGAAATCCTGAACCAACAATTACAAGAAGTCATGAATGACATCTGGTTTTCAGGGGACACAAGACCATCCAACAATTCATCCTTCAATATCTACACCTTGAAAATTCCGGCAGGGTTTTATTTTAGTGGTCAACATTTGGTGGACACCATTACTTCCAGGTTCGAGTTAGCTTTTGGCAAAGCCCTGAACAGAGTCAACAAAGGTGTCACCCTGGAGTTCCATAAAGTGGCTCGTCGCTTACTGATGAAATTTCAGGATACCCAAACGTTGTCCATCAGTTTTAATCGTGACTTGTTTGATATTTTAGGTGGAGACACAAAAATGGCTCCAAATTTTAAACCGAAGATCAACAGCAATACGGAATTTTACAAGTTTTTTCGATTCCCTGTAGAACTGAACCAAGGACTGAATTTGATGTTCGTGTACTCCGATGTGGTGGAGTATAACGTGGTGGGACACACCTCTGTGCCGTTACTGCGTGTCATTCCTTTCAAAGTGGATTCTGCCACGAACGCTGACGAGGAAGGTGGAAACACTTACCACGTCCACCGGGAATTTGTACATCCTCATTATTTGCCTGTCAGCAATTCGTATTTGGACACGGTCAACATTGCTATAAAAGGAGATTTGGGACAAAATATTCCATTCACCAAAGGAAAAGTCACGGTGAAACTCCATTTTCGAAAACGGTTCTCTCACGACTCGTAAGTCATGTATCCAGTGTACCGAGGGGTTGCTCGACAGCAAGGACACGGTTTAGGAGATATGTTAAAATCGGCCTTTCGTTCGGTGGCCCCAGTGTTGAAACCGATGGTGACACGCGGATTGCACGCTTTGAAAGATGCGGCACTGACGCAAGGCAAAGAATTTCTCCAAAATGTCATCATCGACAAACAAAACCCTAAAGAAGCCTTCATGAGGGCAGGCAAAAATGTCTTGCTGCAAACGGGCAAAGACCTTTTGGGCCGACGCGAAACACCTATAAATGCCCTGCACGCTACCGAGTCAGGCATTCAGCAAGGACAAGGCAGAAAGAGACGACGAAGAAAACACCCTTTCACCAAACTTCAAGCTAGAAAGGCAAAGAAAAGAAGAACCGTTCGAGACTTAGACGTTTTCGATTATTGAGACACAGCAACAAAAAAATGATGCACCGAGAGTCTTGCGCCTGTTCCAAGACGGAACTGGATCTGTTTGCCATGCCACCCACCATGATGACCATGCAAGAATCCCAATGGGTGGAATTTCATCCCGTCTCCTCATTGACCGATTCCGCTCCCATCGAGTTTGAAATCAAAGGACAGCCCGAAGATTACATCGATATGAATAGCAGTTACTTGTACTTGAAAGTCAAAGTTCAAGATAAGGATGGAAATGCTATAGACACTGAGCCAGTAGCTCCCGTCAACAATTTCATGCATTCCTTGTTTAGCGGAGTGAACTTGTACTTGAATAACAAACTAGTCAGTAGCAGCATGGATACTTACCCTTATCGAGCGTACCTGGAAAATCTCTTGACGTACGGAATAGACGTCAAGAACACTCATCTCAATGCCTGTGTGGTATGGGAAGCTGACGATGCAGGCGAATTTGAAACATTCAAAACTGATACAGCCAAAGACCACAATGCGGGATTTGTAGAACGAAGAGACAGAATCAAAGACGGACACAGTTTAGAACTGATGGATCGTTTGCATTTGGACATGTGGTTGCAAGAAAAATATTTGCTGAACGGGGTGGATGTCCGCCTGAGACTGAATCTCAGCAGTGCCGCTTTCCATTTAATAGCTGATAGTGACGATAATTACAAAACCAAAATCCAAGAAGCCAGACTCTACGCACGCCGTGTGGAAGTGTTACCTAAAGTGGGAAACGACATCAGTCAGACGTTGAGCAGAACGACCGCCAAGTATCCGATCCGACGCGTAGAAGTGAAAACCTTCACCATTCCTAGGGGACAGCGATCCATGATTGAAGATCATCTGTTCCAAGGACAGTTACCCAAACGTCTGATTGTTGGTATGGTCGAGAATACAGCCTTCAACGGAGCTATCGCTAAAAATCCTTTCTACTTTCAACACTTTGACGTGTCCAAGATCGAAGTCAGTCGCGATGGCAAGACCTTGTGTACCCGACCTTTCGAACATAACTTTGACAAGAAGAATTACTTGAGGTCGTACTTGTCGCTGTACGAAGCCACGGGACAGTTAGGAACCAACACCAGTCACGGCATTACGTACGAGGATTATGCAGGAGGCTACGCTTTGTGGGCTTTCGATTTCACTATAGACCAAGGCAGCGACGAGGGACATTTCCACCCTATAAAATCTGGCCAGATTCGTGTGGAACTTCAGTTTGCAAAGCCACTGGACGAGACAGTGAACGTCATCCTGTATGCAGAATTCGATAATACCATAGAAATCAACAGTTTGAGAGAAGTCATTCTAGATTACTCGAAGCTATGGAAGACTGTTATCCCTCTTTACCTAGTGGAGAAGCTTTGAAGATGGAATGTGAGGAGACCGTGGAAGGAGAATCCCAACACAAAGACGAAAAGGACATCGTGATCAAGTCGAGATGTCCAGAACAAGAACAGCAATTGGTCTCCTACTGTGCTACATATCTGGCAGACACAATTACGACATGGATGAAGCATGATTACTATGGATGTCAAAACATCAGTCAAGAAGAAAAATTCAACGAATATCTGGACGAAGCTTGGAGTCTGTTTAAAAAAGACGTGTTACGTTGGTGGTATAAAGACTTGCGTGAACATTTCTGTCCTCCATTAACGACTCGAGACATCCATTACAGCAAAACCCTCTTTGACAAATTCAAAGAGAAAGTCGAGATCGAAATTGATCACTTATTATCAGCAAAAGAACATTTAGTGACTTATTTTGATCGTGATTTTTCTAGAAACGATGAGAAAGTAAATCGTTGATTTTGTGACTAGTATGCTTATTTTGTTGTCTTCAGCTAGGAAACGTAGTGTCCATCCATGACTCAATGACTTGCAACAGTGGAAATCACAATTTCATTCACAACGTTGCCAACCCTGTTTACAATAGAGTGTAAATTGAAAAAAATGTTTGATGTTATATTGTTGGATTATTGTTAAAAAATGTTAGAGTTGTTGGTTAGTGTTAAGTGATTTTTGAATAAAAAATGATATGTTTTGAAAAAAATGCCTTTGTGATTTGTTTGGCTATAAGAATGTTTGATTCATGCTCTTTGACTTCTTACTATCCCTCTCATGACACTCATTGAACATTGCGACTCGAAAACCGTGGAGGGATGTTTTCCTTCACGTCCGCGCTTTGACTTTAAGAACCAGGTTGTTTCCAGTCTAACCATCCATTGTCGACTCATCCTCCTACGAAGATGTGCCCCAAACTAGCTAAGCTAAACGAAGCCTACGTGAATTTGCATAGGGTCAGACACAGTCTGATACCGAAGCCAGAAGAGATAGAGAATGTGAGAATGCTAAAAGTCACTGAAGACTTGACAGAAGAACTCTTCAGAGAAGAAGTGAACAGGGAGAAAGAAGAATGGACAGAGAAGTACAGACTTCAGAGACAGCAGCAACAACAACAACAACAACAGCAGCAGCAACAGCAGCAGGAACCTGAACCTGAGAGAGGCTTTGTCGATTGTCGTATCGACACCAAAGAGTTCTTCTTCTCTTTCCGAAGAAGCAGACCTATCGCCAGAATGTCTATCCTCAGAGGACATCGCATTCTTAGAAACTAAAAGATTGCCATAGCAAACAAACAAACAAAAAAAAAAAAAAAAAAAAAAAAAAAACAGCCCTTTTCAGGGCTACCCCAATACTCTAGAAAAGAAACAACAATCAATTTGCCAATGTGTGTACGTAGAGTAGTGTGAATATAAACACTAACTCTTTTTTATAGTGTGAGGGTATGTGTTTGTGTGTTTGTGTTTGTAATATCTCACGTACGTTGGTGTGGATAGTAGATTAAGATCATGTTTTTTTTGGCTGTTTGAGGTGTGGGGAGAGTAGATTTGGGGGGGTTGTTTGATTGGATTGCTTTGCGTATGTGAATAGTATATTGGAGTGATTAATGAAAAAAATTTTTAGAATAGGAATGGGTAGCATAAAAAAGTGAGTGAGTGTTTCTTTTAGGTCCGCGCGTTGTTTTTTGGTCATGATCTAGGTAAGATGAATTTTATGTTTTTTAGGGGGATGTTTTCCTTCACGTCCGCAGTTTTAGTATAAATTGAAACTTGTTCGGCAGTCCAGCTACCCTTGTTGATTGATCAACACCAGAATGAACACGAGACTGGCGAAACTGTTGGAACTTCATGTGCATCTGGAATATGCCAGGCGCCTGTTGAACGAACTGGCCGCGGAGGCCACTGTGGAAGAAGGAAGGATGACAGAGGAGGAGGAAAGAAGAAATAAAGAAGAGGAGGAGAGAAGATACAAAGAAGAGGAGGAAAGAAGATACAAAGAAGAGGAGAGAAGATACAAAGAAGAGGAGGAGAGAAGATACAAAGAAGAGGAGGAGGAAAAGGAGAAAAGAAGAAGAAGAAATTTCAGAATCCCAGAAACCGAAAATTGGGATTCTGAAGCCACATATCCTGCCTCTGCTCTCTCCCCCAAAAAAGTAAAAAGCAACTGGGGAACAAGATGTGTATGTGGCGCCAGGCCTGGAAGGTGCCACCATTAACCAGGTGTCCATGAAGTTCCAAAATAAACAGCCCTTTTCAGGGCTACCCAATACTCCAGAAAAGAAATAACCATCAATTTGCCAATGTGTGTGTGTGTGTGGGGGGGTAGAGTAGTGTGAATATAAACACTAACTCTTTTTTCATAGTGCGAGTGTATGTGTTTGTGTGTTTGTGTTTGTAACTGCTCACGTAAGTTTGTGTGAATAGTAGATTATGGGTTTCTTTATTGTTTCTTAGCGTATGTGAAGAGTATAGTTTGGGTTTTGTAACCGCTCACGTACGATTGTGTGGATAGTAGATTATGGATTTTGTTTATTGTTTCTTAGCGTATGTGGAGAGTATAGTTTGGGTTTTGTAACCGCTCACGTACGATTGTGTGGATAGTAGATTATGGATTTTGTTTATTGTTTCTTAGCGTATGTGGAGAGTATAGTTTGGGTTTTGTAACCGCTCACGTACGATTGTGTGGATAGTAGATTATGGATTTTGTTTATTGTTTCTTAGCGTATGTGGAGAGTATAGTTTGGGTTTTGTAACCGCTCACGTACGATTGTGTGGATAGTAGATTATGGATTTTGTTTTAATGATTTGTGTGTGTAAATAGTAGATTTGGGGTTTGTTTATTGTTGCTACACTTATGTGGATAGTATATTATATGAAATGAGAAAAGTAGGGAATGTTTTCCTTCACGTTCGCGCGTTGTTTGGTCATGATCTAGGTAAGATCAATTTTATGTCGGGGGATGTTTTCCTTCACGTCCGCGCTTTTCGTATACGAACCCACAGTATTCGTCGTTCAAACCATTCTACAAAGAAGATGGATTCGAACCACCTTGACAAAATGCAAAAATTACAAGACGTTTTAGACAATTTAGGAATAATGGAGCAGATGTTAGTGAGACTCAATGAAGACCACTATTCCTATAGTCCCCATCGACTAAAGATGGAAATTAATAACTTAAGAAAAGTAAAGGACATAATAAGTGGTGTCATGAAAGAGATAAAGGAGGAGAAGGAGGATGAAGAGGAAAGGATAAGAATACGAAAATGGAATGAAAAAATTGAAAAAGAAGAAGAAAATGAGAAGAGGAAGAAAGAAGAGGAGGAAGAGAAGAAGAAAGAAGAGGAGGAGAAAAAAAAGAAGAAAAAGAGTGTAGGAGAGAAAATAAGAAGTTGGTGGAGAAAAAGAAGAAATTAGAAGCAGAAGAAGAAGAAGAAAAACCAAAGGCCCTTTTCAGGGCCACCCATATTTCTCGAAAAGAGAATGACTTTTCAATTGCCTACCCCTTTTTTAAATTTAAATTTAAATTTAAATTTAAAAAAATTTTTTAAAAAAAATCCCATGTTCAATTCCCCTTGTCCCTAAAGTAGTTTTTTTTTTCTAACATGTTCAATTCCCCTTTGTCCCTAGACAAACCCAAACTCTATTCCCATGTTCAATTCCCCTTGTCCCTAGACAGACCCAAACTCTATTCCCCATGTTCAATTGCCTTTGTCCCTAGAATCGATATTTTTTTTTTTCCATTGTTCGAATGCCTTTGTCGCTAATCTCAATATTTCCTTTTTTTTCCTTTCTCCAATGTTAAATTCCATTGTCGCTAATGTTACCCAGGGTTTTTTGCCCATGTTAAATTTCCATTGTCGCTAATCTTACCCAGGGTGGTTAATGTTAAATTTCCATTGTCGCTAATCTTACCCAGGGGGTGTTTTTAATGCTAATTCCCATTGTCGCTAATCTCACCCCTTATACTACTTCCATTCAACTTTTTCCATCTCTGTTTTCCTTATGTAATAAGTATACACTGACAGGGCAACGTAGGTAATACTTACCTGTCTCTTCTGTAATTGAATTGTTCCTTTTACTTCTGCTTCTATTATACTCTTGTTTCTGCAGTTATACAACTTTCTCGCATGTACTACCAAAAATAAAACTTTCCTGTCCTACAGAAAACAGCGCCATCACACTGTACAGAAAATATTTTGCTCAAAATTGAAAATGCCTTTCAAAATAACCATGCAACAAAAAAATGATATACATCAAACCAAATTCCTTCCTTTTCACACATTTCGTGCACTTTGTTACATTCCGTTACTCTTGCGATCTCTCCTGGTACTTATTATGTTTTAAAATATCAACCTTATTCATCTTTTATAATAGTGTCATCTTTCTTTGTGATACGAAGGCAATTTGAATAATATTGGAACATGGCTGTTCGAAAAGTTTTCGGTCACACACGGTTCACATTTGCTCCTTAATTAGTGATTGACATTCTTATACAAAATCTCAATAATTAATTGAGAACTTAAGTACGTAGAGAACCATCTAAATTTTAATTTTAAATTTCTTCATTTTGTTTTTATATAAACTCATTTGAACACTGCACAAATATTTGACCCGCAGTGGAGGAAGAGGTCAGGAAAACCCAGGGAGGAACAACCGACCGATGGGAAGCTACTGATAAGTTTTATCACGTAAACTACTTAGGCCGAACCTGAGATTTGAACCCACGGAGACATAGGTGAGATTGCAGTGATCGGTTAAGGAGAGCGCCCTAGACCACTCAATCATACTTGCCCCCATCACACACACACACACACACACACACACACACACACACACATACTCTCGAAATGTGTCTCCTTATATCTTCATTCCTTTTTTGGTTTCAGTCTATACAGCCCATTAAATGTTTTTAAATGGAACCAGAAATAGTGAGGATATTACGGGCCTAGACTGACAAAAAGACGGATACGAGTATCATAATTATGCTTCCTCCACGATGTTTTGCTGTTGTTTTGTCCAAGGATATCATATTCGTCTCAATCTACCAGCGGCTCTTTCGTTGTGGCACAATTTCATAAAGCATAAATCAAAATTTGGTATATTAAAGGATTTTTTTATGTAATGTATCATTTTGTAAATGTCATATACTGACTTTATGCATTTCTATCCATTAAAATGATATGCTTAATTGAATTTAATCTAAACAGGAAATAGTCATACAAATGGTGTATGAACATGTTGAAAATACATGAATGTACAGACAGGCCATCTCGTTTTTACAGCAAAAGTAATTTGTGGACCTAAATCGTCTTAACATAAGTAATTAAATTTTTCGGAAAATAAGCAAGGCTGTTTTGCTAATTGTGTTTTCTCTTTCTGAGCTTAAATAGACAGAACTACCTACAGTGTGAAATTTAAAACGACAGTGGAGTTAAATGACAACAACTTTTGCCGCAGCTGTCATTTGTCTAGCATTCACACTTTAGTATGGCTAATGATGATGTCTTCGGTTACGTCATGTGACTAAACTATTAGCAGGAACATAACAAAATACGGTTGATAGGCTATCGGTATATACAATATATATGGGGAAAGTGAGTATACATGCGATATGAAATATCCTAAGGGGGCCCCGAGTGGCCGAGTGGTCTAAAGCGCTCTCCGTTACGGATCAATGCCATCTCACCTCTGTCTGCGTGGGTTCGAGTCTCGGATTCGGCTAATGTGGGTATGTGAGAAAGCCTGCCAGTAGCTTCTCGTGGGTCGGTGGTTCTTTCCGGGGTTTTCCCGGGTTCTTCCTCCACCATTAATACTGGCCGCCATGTATAGCCAATCGCGTGCTGAAAAATGGCGTTAAGCCCTACAACAACAACAAGAAATATCCTAAGCAAAAGAAAAGAAAACTTACTTGCGATGAGAAGACTCAAGAGTCCTTGCAGGAGTTATTCTTACCTATCTTTGATACTCTTTGGTGGTCCGGATATTAAATCATGCCGTATTGATCAATCCATTACAACACTGCTTTAGAACCTATATCTGCCAAAATTTGCAAGACATGTAATCTTGCAAGCTGTGTGATGTGTACGTGTTCTTACGCGAGGTACGTAGATACACTGTAGTTACAACGGCATGTGGCCAACTACGAATGTGTCAGGATGAAGATAACGAGGTTTATGTGGGACATAAAGGTTATCAAGGTTATTCAGAAGTGGAGGTTTAAAATTTAAACTTATTTTATATTCAACACAAGGGGAACCTGTATCAGTTGTTCCTATAAATGCGCAATCCTCAAGTTATTTAGTTTAAAGGCTTGTAAGCTTAATTAAACAGCTGTCAGGCATCACCTTCCCTTCTAAAGTGTGAGAAGAGCAGGGCTGATACAAAAATAAAACATGAAGAATTATTTAGAGACTTCAGTTGAAGTGACTAAGGCTACAACCAAATCCTACTGCGATAGGATTATACCGTTACTTGTTTCTAGCATATATGCTGGTCATGTGCGACCCAGTGTCAACTTAGTTGCAGACAGGCGAGGGCCGCGTAGGCTTAATGTAGTTTTAAATGTTAATCTATTTCCATTAACACCAGGCTGATTAATATCTCGTGACTTTGATTACCAATTAAATAAGTACGTTATGCTACATCGGGCATTCTGGACTGTAGAATAACATCTCACAACACTATTCTTTTAAAGTTATAATGTCCTTATCAATTTTGTTAAAGAATCACATACCATTTGGTGGCAGCAGTATGCTCCCAAAAACATTTGTGATAAGTTACGAAGGGATATAAGTGAAATTATATGAAGTATATCTTTAATTTGAAGTAAATCTTTAATTTAAACAACCCAAAAAATTGTGGATTAGGTTTTAGACAACCCTGGCCGTGGGTTTCGATGAAATTTTGGCACAGTTTTAAACTGAGGATTCAGTCTTGATGAACTTTTGCCGTGAATGTCTGTGAGATTAAAACTCCTTGTTCGTCATTGCTGTGGATTTCGGTGGAAGTCTTATTTGGACAGTTTTAGATTAAAAGTTATATTTATAACTGTGACTTCTTGAGTCAAGCGATAGTTCTGGAAGAAGATGTGGAAGATGACTTTGAAGAATACATTTATGAAAAACCCATGCGTAGTTATGAACAAAAAGCCCCAATAAATCTTGATAACATTCGGCGACGTTAACATCTATTCCTGAGAGAGAGAGGACGAATAATGGCCATCATAAATGAAAGCAACTACGAAATAAACCGGAAACACAAACATAATGACAGAAACGGAGTGAGATTTTGAATATGAAAGGAAAAAAAAGAAAGGATAAAAAATGTCCAGGTGAAATTACGAAAAGAATACTATCTTTAACTGAGATAGAAAAAGTCAGAGATCAGAGAGAGGCATTGGAAGGGAACATATCGTGTCATCATAAAATGAATGACCTAAATTACAATGTGCAGACTGGTGGACGCAAAGGAGTAGTTACTTACCACGTAACCTTATACCATAAATGGCAATGAACCGGCGAAGCGTATAGTTGATTTTCCCTGCGAAACGGACATAAAAGTAGGCCTATATTTCACTCCAGAGCTTCACCAGATAAGACGGAGTTGCGAAGAATTCACTATTGATCTCACAGACAAGTCAGAAGAAACTGACCAGTCGATACATCACGTACACACTTCAAACGAGGAACTCATCATACAAAAAGCGAACTATTCGGTGAACGCTTGAAGGTATGCTTCATCAAAAGCATTGAACTCCATCATTATCATTTTATTCATCCCCACTAGCACTGGTGAGGACAAAACTAGTTATTATCATGAGAATATATGTAGACTACCGGACTGTTAATGAGATTATTGTATTTTATACATATCCATCTCAAATACATGTATGAAATATATGAATAACTGCGGGGTGGACAACATTTAACAACATTGAAATTTTTGAAATATTACTTTCATGTTCCACTAAGTAAAGACAGTCAGAAGAAGTCGACATTCATTGCATCATTTGGCTTGTGTGAATTTAAAGTCACCCTATTCGGTATGAAAACAGCTGCTGCTACATTTTCCAGTTTGGTGGACAGAAATTTCAGCATGTGACTAACATTGGCCTCATCTGATAGCATGGTTTGAGAGGCTAAAGCAGATGAACGTAACAGTGACGCCAACCAAGGGTGAACTCAGAGCGAATGAAATATACCTCCTATGTCATAGTTGGAATGCATCAGACTAGATCCCCTAGAATAGAGAGAGCAATGATACATTCGAACCAAGCTGACTTTAGCTGACGAATGCTTAATTCTTCTAAAGAACTCATTTCCCTTAGTTATTTAAATGAATGATAAGCTGAAACGTACCCTTGTATGTTTAAAAATTAATGAAGGAATTTATCGTAGATTTGCATAAACTGTAGCTCTGTAACTACTGCTAGGTGTAGGACTGTAGGTGAACATAACTTTGTATCAGCAGGCAAAATTCGCAGAATTCTCACGATTGGCAACCTGTAGCTCCAGTTTGGTGCAACGCAGAAAGGTCGACGATAGCTTGCTGAATAGAAACGTATATCAGGAGTAAAAGAAACCATGGAAAATGGCGGAATACTTTAATTGACGTGAATAGTAGCCTGAGATCAAGAGTCAGGTGTGGAACAAAGTGTCTGGAATTTATTAACTATGTATCTTTTATGGTATCATAGACAGGGTCCGGTATCAAAACCGGTGGTAGGTGTAATGTGAGGTAATTTCGTGTCTCGGTATTATTTTGTTTTGTCTCTCCGGGCTTTTACTTTTTCCAACAGCAAGCTCGCATCAGCTACCCGTGGCAGTTTATTTCAACATTGTGGTACATCTTGCTAAAAAATAACAGTCATCCACAGCATCGAATGAGGCGGTACTTTTAGTGGAGTCAACAAACAACAGTTGAACATGCTACGAAAACTCACCTATAGAGGTGCACTGTGCCAACCGAAGATTAGGTTTCAACTTTTCGTTTTATTAGGTACAGATTTACCTGTACGTTATTTCGCAACACTAATAGCGAATGGACTTTATTGCAAATATAAACATTTTCTGCTGATAAAAAAGTGGAAATTTATAACCGACCCATTCGATTTGGAATTTAAAACCCGTTTTGAACAACATACAAACAAGGCACATGAGAAATTACTTTTGGTTTATGTTTATCTTTATGTGATAAAGCACAGCCACTGTTTTTTTATGTAGTGAAACATTACATTTCCGTCAAAACTAAACGCTTTCTGTTTAATCTTACGATTGTTAATCATTCTGAACACACGTATAGATACGATCAGCGACAAACATGCATATAGAACTAGAAATTCCACCCAACTCGTATATATCACACGTTTCTGACTGATACGCACACGAGGTTATTTGAGACCCGTTGAACACACTGATCAAAGGAACAGCTGAGGTGACCGTATTCTCAATCTAGACATGCTTGTTTTGCTAAGTTAGGGATTGTATTAGTTCCAACGTAGACTTGCTGTCATAGTTACAGCAATATATCTATTTAAGTAGCGTGCATTTCTTTCAAGAAGACAAATTATTTTATAACCTACTTTTGCTTATCCTCGTCCTTTCATGACACCCTTACCTACAACTGAACAGGTGAGATATAAGTAGCCGAATGAATTGTAAGCCAGATTAGCTGTAACAGTGTTTATGACCGGGTTAAATATTCCCAGTGATATGAAGCTTATCATTTGCTTTGCCAAGTATCATCCATTCCCTTTTGATACGCACATGAGGGCTCTTAGCTCCCGAGATTGAAGGGACAGCATTGATTTCAAGGCTTAATGGGTTAAAAGAGATTTATTTATACCCTTTAAAGCACAGGTGCTCGACGCGAGCTTGATTTGAGAAACAAAAACAATAATCTGAAGGAAAACATCATGCAGAGTGAAAAAATACAATAGATTACCCCATGACCCGTTCTGACATAGGACCCTCTCTATCATAATATATAAGAGAGAAGGTACGGAACTTCCAAATACTTCGTTCCACCCATGACCCTCGATTTCCTTCTGCTATATCCGTCTGTAAAGGCACACGACCATACCATATGGCTTGTTTTACTCCTGAGATATTGTTCTATTCATCAAGCCATTATTGACTTTTCTGCGTTGTACCAAGCTGAAGTTACGGGGTACGAAACGTGCGATTTTCGCGAATATTTACTGCTGAGACAAGCCCGAGCTCATGTGATAATAAGTATAACCTTTTGAGCCAATCATATTTCGGCGTTGACGTGTGTGCCCCAAAGTTTACCTATTTTGAACGTAGAGTCTCATGTATGCGATGTATGTGCAGTGAAGAAGACAATGTCTAATTCTTGCATGGAACATGATTGCTAAAGTTGTATCGAGTTAATGGTAAGTAAAAACTTACTTTTGCATCTACTACTGTTATGTAATTCAAGAAGGGATTCATGGTAGAGTCGTAAACATGGTGCATGTAACTCTTTTCACTCGTTTTCACATGTGCATTCACTTGTCTCAGCAGTAAAAATTCGCGAAAATCGCGAAAATGAAAAATAAACTATGTGATAAAAAGAATCTCAAATGGCTAATGAAACTCGTTAAATTGTGTCTGTCCAAAGGTAAAATGGAACTTAATTGGAGCCAACAGCTATAAAGAGCTTTCTTATTTCATTTGATATGCATCTGAGAAAGAAAAACTATAGAGCTTCCATCATGAATGATATTCAGTTTAGCAAATGTACAGTAGAGAAATGCTTAAGATGAAAATTAATTAATTGAAAAGGATGGGAAAAGAAAACTTCCTAAATGCAACAGAACATATTACTGATGCTGAAATGGATGATTTTTTTCAATGTAAACAACTAGGGCCTGGCATTCCTAAACCAACTGAGAACTCAATGTGGCTTAGATGCTTCACACATTTTGGAATGAGAACTGGACACATGAATCAAAATGGGGTGATATTGACGTCAGAGAGGCTTACTGTGAAGAATGCCTCATTTATACAAAGAACAGACGAAAACCTGACCTGGTGCAAATTCTCAAGATGATAGAAAGGTGAAACCCAGGGCATATTGTATTGCAGATTATTCTATTCGTTCTCTAGCTGCTCTGTATAGGTCAGTTCATGATGATGACCGTTGTCCTGTGTTAAAACCGAAGAGTCATGAATTTTAGCGCATGCGCATTTTGCGTAGAGTAGAACAAATAACCTGTCAAATTTAATGACCGTTATAATTTTATAAATGTTTTAATCAACTGGAAAACCAATTTGTCACCGATCGTTTGCTTTCAGTGTAATTAAATGATGTCTGAGGTTACGATTGCTAGAATCAGTAAAGCACATTCCCATAATTCCACAAGCTGAAGAATCAAGACAAATATCTAGATTACGTATTCACGTTGAACAAGGTATCAAAAGACTTAAAGATTTTCAAATTAGTAGCAGTACTAATGCCGATAAGACTTGTAAAAGTAAAGAATCTATGCAAAAACCTTCTGCGAGGGAATTGTTAAAACGAACCAGCCTGGGTTGTAGGCGTTAACTTACGCAAAATGGTTATACTGTATTGATTTCATTTTATATCAGGAACCTCATATACACGATGAGGTGATCTCTTACTAAGACAGTTGTGACGGGATCTGTGTGTGTGATATGGATTGTTAGCGTAGCTATAACAGTTTATCAGGCTTATCGCTACGATTTTTGCAGTGTTGCAGTTTTAGTGACATCATGTACTGGGCATCATACCGCTGACATGTAACATGAAGTCCCACCCAGTCACATTATCCTGACACTAGGTCGATCAGTGCTAACACTAACCTCTTAATACCGAGAGTATAGCGAGGCAGCTGATTGTACCATTTTTTATAAGTCTTTGGTATGATTCGGCTTGGGTTCGAACCCGAGACCTCCCATTGACGCTCTATCCACAAGGCTACCGGTGCGGTCCCGGGCATAGGTCTTTTTGTAACTTTGTAGTCTAGCTAATTTGTTATGGGTGGCATATTGAGAACAAGCATTGAAACCGTGATCAGGATTTGAACCTTAATCTTTAGATTGTAAAATCTGATGTTTTTCTTTCTCCAATCAAACTATCCCCATGTATTTCCACTTTTATTCTACACTTGTACATTCTTTAATTTACTGCCAGGAAGCATTTACTAAATAAAAATCGAATGACTACGACATCCCAGCAACGCGCATTATGCAAATAAGTGAACACAATAATACAAAAGTACAAAACAAAGAAAGATGCATAATAACATATACAAAAACCATTTTTAAAAAATATCAGATAACCATGTAATTAATATTTAAAAATTACAAATATTAACGTTTAAAAATCCAAGACAACTATATCAGTTAAATAGGCATGACAACAACAAAATAGAAAACAACTATCTATGGTTAAACATTTTATTTTCTGAGGTCAGTTAGTCCATGATAACTGTATGTTCTTCAGTCCCTAATTTGCTCTGCATTTCTGGTCCAAACATACAATTGGAGCTAGACATTTTGTAAAGAAATACTCTTGACATTGTGTATGTTATTGATTTTAAAGTAAGGTCAAATAATAGTGGATATCCAGTTTTAAGCTCTGTGTATTGCTATCAAAATTATGTCTTCTCATGGAACAATTCTATTTTGTTTATCCACAACACAGAAAATGCTAATGTTGAAAGAAACAAAAGAGCAATTTTAGACCTTTGTTTATGTGAATCTTTTCCCTTTTAAATTCAATGCAGGAATGGCATAAATGTTCTACAAATCAGCTTTTCAAAGTTATATTCGAACAATATCTGGGTTAAACAAATCCTGTACATGTAACCCGGGGCAAAACAGAATGCAGGTCTTTGCCATTGTATTTCAAAGTTCAGCCAGGTCTAGAATTATATGACTTGGTCCTACATTTGTTAAACAATATCAAGGAAACAAAAATAAATTAAGAAAATGATAAACGATAACAAGGAAAGTACAAATTATTAATATGTTTTATACTGAACAACCTTTTCAAACTACAAATTCCAAATGCATCATGCTGTTATGCTGGTAAAGTAAGTGCCTGTCAAATCATGAACTTAAGTCATATATATATATATATATATATATATATATATATATATATATATATATATATATATATATATATATAACAATAATGAGGACCGCCTAATCTTTAGAAGCTCTAAGCGCTTTACAACATTAGACAACACCTATAAGATAAAAAACATATAATAATATTATTATAAAAACAAACACCATGAAATTAGAAAAACATTGAAAAAAAAACATGCTGAGAATATTTCAGTTTGGAAACATTATTAGGTCTTTAAGTTTGTTCTTGCAGTCGAAATATGTGAGTTTTGAGAGACCTCTTGAATGTGATCACTGTGTCTTTGTGTCTAGGTTCAGTGGGCAATTCATTCCACGTTTCTGGGCCCTGGTATGCAAAAGAACGCTGTCCATATGACTTTGTGTTCATAATGGGAATAATGAGTATACGATTGTCAGAAGAGGAGCGTAAGTATCTTGCAGATGTGTACACATGGGTGAGATCGGATAGGTATGTTGGACTAGAGTCCGACAGTGAAACGTAGCACAGAGAACAGATTTTGTGTTTGATTCTTGATCGAATGTATAGCCAGTGTAGGGTACAGAGCAGCGGGAAGGTGTGCTCTGATCGTGTTACTCTAAGTATGATCCGAGCAGCTGCGTTTTGAACTTTCTGGAGTGGATATTGAGATGAACCAGACAGAATTGAGTTACAATAGTCCAGTCTTGAAAGTACAAATGAACACACAAGTGTTTTAGTGGCATCAACTGAAAGATGTTTGCGAATTGAGCTGATGCGTCTCAGCTCAAGATATGCAGCCTTGCATATGTTCATGACATGTTGGTGCAATGTGAGAGTACTGTCCAGAGTAACACCTAGGTTTCGTACTGACTGTGAATTTAATGTTGGCGCTGCTGATATTTATTGTTTGAGGTAAAGGATGTGAATGAGAAAGTCTTTGTGTTGTGATCAGAATGGCCTCAGTTTTATCATCATTCATCTGCAGCTTGTTACATGTCATCCATGATTTCACATCCGAAATGCACCTCTCTACACCTTGGATGGTAGCATCAACGTCAGATCGGTGGCTAGATTTGTATATTTGGGTGTCATCAGCGTACAGTTGGTGAAACACTGGATGATGATCTATGACACTTGAGAGCGACTGAGTGTACATAATGAAGAGAACATGTCCAAGAACAGACCCCTGTGGAACATTACAACATAGATCAAGTGGGCTGGAGCGTATTCCATTTGCAGATACAATTTGTGTCCTGTTGACCAAGTAGGACTTGAACCACAGTAAAGCTGTATCATGAATGCCAAATACATGCTGGAGACGGTGAAGTAATATATCATGGTCTATTATGTCAAATGCTGCAGACAAATCAAGGAGGGTGAGGACTGTAATCTTTCCGCTATCCAACGCATAGAGAATGTCATTAACTACTTTTAGAAGAGTAGTTTCAGTACTGTGGCAAGGGCGATATGCAGATTGTACATTGCTAAAAAGACTGTTTGAATTTAGATGAAATACAAGCTGGGATTGAACAACCTTTTCTAAGATTTTTTATAGGAATGGGAGATTAGAAAGTGGGCGGTAGTTTTTTAAATCTTTATGGTCTAGTGTTGGTTTCTTCAGCAGAGACTTTACACTGGCAGTTTTGAAAAATGATTGGAATTCCCCGGATGAGAGAGAGGTATTAATAACATCAGTTAGTGAAGGCAATACTGGATTTAAGCACTCAGGCAGCAGTAATGTTGGAATTGGAATCAAGTTCACATGACTTTGGTGCACTCTTCATTACGATTATACGTATGAAATCCATAGAGACAGGTTCAAATGTTGCTAATGGTTGACTATATATAGTAAGGTTAAAATACTAGTGTCATCCAGATCATACCATCAGTAGCTAAAACATGTTGTTACCATTATTGGCTTTTATTTCCAAACTAGTGACAAAAGAAGTTAATCACAAAATTTGCATACAGAAATGATATATACTAATGTGTCAAAATCGTATCATGTTTCCTTTCTCAATCCTCTGTCAATACGGACAACCTATCTACAAGGATCAGCTTTTGGTCTGGAGGGTGTATCACAATTATCCCACCTTTTGGAGTCAAATCAGGGACAACATCATCTGGAAATTGCATTGTACACCTCTGCATTAACCCTGCAAAAATCAGATCGAGCTCTGGCTTCGTTACTGTTTCTCCAAGACAAACCGTTCAACCAGAAGAGAATGGTAACAAACGATATGGTTTTGATCCAAGTTTATTCCATTCTGTCAAGTAGCATTTTGGCTTGAACTGCTTTACCTCATACCATTTGTATGGGTCTTGATACAAACCCCAGTGGTTAATAACCACCATGGTCCCTGTAGGTACTTCATAATCTCCTGAAACATTGTTTGAAAAAGAAATCATAAATACGTTTATATCATTGCATTAGAATGATACTGAAAGACAGATATAACGTAAGTAGTGGTATATTTCTTATTTTTTGCTTTTCAATTTTTATAACTTTGTAAACAGAATTAATTATGCACTTTAAGATAAACAGGAAAACTAGATTAAAGTTCATTTATTCTAACATAGGCTTTTTAGGAGTTATGTAGGAAGACTTTACGCAAAAGTTTTTAAAAAATATAAACTTTTTATATACACTACGTGGAAACTACAAAACATATTTGGATTTAACGGGTTTGAATTTAACGGGTACTTCAATCGAAGCTCTGCATGTTTAAATTGAATAAAGATAATGTTTCAATGATATTCCCATATTCATCCGGTTTCATATATATCATTAATCAGCAAAAAATGTGTGAGAAATAAAAGAGACATCAGCTTTCAGTTGTATCCAAGCGATGCAGTTCATTGTTTTATTAATATCTGACATTTGCTAGGCTGAGCATGTGCAAATTATGTATACAAAACATTGACAAGGAAATATGTGGAGATAATACATTTGCCCTTTTTGTGGTCATTAATTTGTAACTGCCCTTATTTACATGCAAGCAGAAAAACATGACGATAGAGGTCTGACCTTCCACTGAAAATTTCATTACGCGATTGTAAATTCTAGATAAAGGTACTGCAGGTAAAGTATGGCATAATTATCTCATTATGAATAGCTATTGCTGACCACTCAGTCAATTTACTGGTTCATCAGGCCCTCAAAAAAGTCAAAATGAACAGGTCATATAGGTCATCTGTAATACCAGATTGTGAAAAATGCATGTACTTCAAATGGCATGTATAAAGCAGGTGAAAAGAGCACGGATTGAATTCCCAATTACAGAAGAAGGTAAAATGAGACCAGCAATGTTCGATGGAGCCATTTTTGGAAAGCTTTTGCATGAGAGTGTAGTCAGTAACTTTGATGTCATAGAAATGATCACATTCCTATAGCAAGCATTATCCTGTAGTCTAGTATGTAGATCAAGTTGTTGTCAGATAAATTATTAAAATATAAATCGAACGGTTCGATTCCATTCTACATAAAATGTAATGACTATATTATCTAAGGTAATGTCACATGACTAGGCTATGCATACATAGTGACGTCACGATTGAAACATGTTATTAATAACAGAAGTTGATTATTGTTGTAACCTTTTTAAGATACCCCACGACTAACCCAAAGCACCATAATACTGTCTTAAGACACCCTCAGCTACCTAGGGTACATATATACACCATGATGTGACCTGGATACATATAGATAAATGAAAAAAGTGTGTTAAATTGCTTTGTTGCGCATTTTATATTCATTTATACATATGCTACAAAATCCTGTTATTCATTATTAGGAATCAGTTGCATGAACAATAACTTTTAATCACTGTGTTGTATTCAACTTATGAACATTTACTGAATATTTCATTTCCAGTTTTTGGGTATTTAAGATTAAATTAAATGACTTCTGTTTAACTGAGAAAAGAATTTTAACTCTAAAACATAATTAGAAATGTCACTGGTGTTTTTTCAAGAGTGTTGGGGTGATTAGCCGCTTCCTTCTTCAGGTATTGTGAGGTCTGACGTTCTTCCGCTATCAAACTCACCATGATACAAGTACCCAGATCGGATAATGAACTTTCCTAATTCTTGGTATTGACCATGCTTCACTCTTTTATCAAATGGTGAACAATATCCTTGTACACATTGCTCAGTGGCTGTGAACTGACAGTAGAAATTCTCATTTTGTGGACATGGAATAGTTTTCTCTGAAATGGTATAGAGCAAACAAAACGTATACTTTTATAGCATTGTAGAAAACTTTTATTACATTTTCATACACACTTCATTTCTTTAGAGAACAATGATGTATTTAAAAAGAATATATACATTCATAACTTTTCAATGCTAATTGAACAATATTATATCAAATTTACATTTGTTGTACCAGAAAGTTTGAAGGCAAGGCTTCTTCAAATCTGGACCTAGCAGTATTTATTGTGACTAAATACTCAAAAAATAAAGCAATTTTAGAAACAAAACATTCTTTTTTATTTGACCTCTCCATCTATGCCTATACGCAGTTCAATAAGAATGCACTCTAATGTTTTTAAGTGGTTTTTAGTATTAAAGTTTTATTGCCTTTGCATATTGAGAAGAGAGGACAGAGTGGGACACGATTCAAATTGCTGACTGTTGGTCGTTAAACTATAGTGTACGTTAGACCAAGCAGTAATGAATGCATTGAAAAGCGCTCCCGCATGCTTCGATCTGCTGAGAGAGGCCTCATAGGGAAGAACTTCATTTTGGAAAACCAAAGTGTGGTGATGGAAATCAGGGGCAATACCTCCTCTAAATGATCAAACTAAGTGTTATAATTCCAATCATTCAATGTCACATCATCATAAAGTTGTACCATATATATTGCTGAAATGCAGTATTAGTAAATTTATGCTGCGGAAAGAAAAGCTAGAAGAACAGGTCATTAGGGGAAATGGTGTTATCTGTTATGAGCCTTAGCACTATCGAAACTCTTTTGATGAGTCAAAGCTAAGAAAGACACATGCAGATCTATAAGGCACGAAACACATCAAAATGGCACCAGAAAATGCTTAATGGTTCCTGAGCTATGATGGCCACAATGGTCTTATGTAGTGGAAATGTGCTATTGATGGAAAAGGGGTATTATAAATATATAAAGAATTATCCTTGAAAGATGAACCTCTAAATGATATATATACATGTAATATTAAATTTACCTGCCAAATATCATCTAATTTTGTATAAGGGTTGCAGAGCTATGTTGGCTACAAGTATGAATGGACAGACAGACATATGGATGAAAAAGGTGATCACCAAAGGAATCCTGTCTTTGATGCAGCTTTAAAACATCCACATAAAGCATTTTGAACTGAATGCACAGATCAAAACTTGGAATAAATAAAGTAAAACAACATCAAAAGAACGAAAGTGAAATGAAATGAACAGATGTGTTTTGTGCTGGCAGTGCATTATAAGGACTGTAGCCAATCAACACTTATGTAAAGTAATCATTGTTCCACAACTCCTATGTTTGCTTTTGTCGACATATTTGTTTTGCAAGGATATCAGATTAACCAAACAAAAAAATTAGCAATCTAATGTAAATATTTCTTGCAAAGATAGAAGTTTTACTTTCAAATACAAGGGTTTCATGTTTATTACCAAGCTTAAGAAGGAAAAAAAAAACCCACTTTTGCAAAGAAAATAGGAAAATAAATCAAGAAAATCAGTACGAATCTTTTATTGCTAAAAATGGTGCAGATGTTTTACAAAGCCCTTATTAGAAATATAATTATCACACTGAAAAGAATCTATATTAATATAATGTTCATTCTTGTACAATTTGTATGCTGAAATCTAACCATATATTACCATAGTATCTGCAAAATCTGCTCAATATAGATGTTAAGTGCTGTCAAAGCAGAGTGTGTCAGTTATGTTTGGTACATGTAAATAGCAAAGACTAATCCATGCACATTGTGTCACGCTATTGATAAACTCAGATAACACTGAGTTGAAGCATGCTACACGCAGAACAAACCTCTCCTGATAGGCCATCTAGGGATATAATAAATTACAACGCTGATGTAATGAACAGCTGTAAGGTATTGATACTGCTAAATAATATGGAGTTAACTTGGGTCAACAAACGTAAGATAAAATGTATTAACACTGCAGTTTCTATGCTTAATTTTTTGTTGTAGTGGTGATGTCAAGATCATGACTAGATTCATGTTTGTACAATACATATAACCCAACAAAGGCCGAAATATTCTGGTCCAATGATACAAAATCTAAAGCAGTAATCTAAATAGTCATATAAGCACAAATTCCAAATATTATTTGCCTAGGCCAATCATTTTGTACATAATCATATTAATAATGTAATCCAAATAATTTCTAAGTCCAAACAACGATTAAAAGGGATAAAATGGAAACATGACCTAATTAGTATTACATACTAATTAGGTCATCTCTCTCTCTCTCTCTCTCTCTCTCTCTCTCTCTCTCTCTCTCTATATATATATATATATATATATATATATATATATATATATATATATATATATATATATGAGCATATTAGCTAATTTCATGTGTGTGCGTTATGACATAAAGTTGTATTTGCAGTGGGATTTAATGCGGCAATTAAAGTAAAACACTCGTTAATATACCAATCGTAGTGTTGCAGGTGGCAATGTGGGGATACCCCTGTTAGTGCCAACGTTGACCGCCTCATACTCTCATGAAGTACAGCCTCTGTGTATCACAGGTTCGCCCTGTCTGCCACACCATTCAATCTGCCACAACCTGTGCCAAGATAAAACTATTTAAGCAGTATATGGAATGCTAATTTGTTTTCGTCAAAGTGCATCTCTTCTTTTAAGCCATTGATATCTTGTCTTTGCATAAGTGAAAAATATACCTATTCTTAACTATATTGTTTGCCTTATAAATACAGTGTTATAATGTCCTCCTTTAAGCTGACACATTAAAGAAACAATGCATGCCTGAAGATAACCTTGTGATTGGTAACAATATACTCTTTCATACATTGGAACTTAAAAATAATATCATAAAGATGCAAAGTAAACATGTTATAGTGCACCCTCACTATATTGCCATTCAAATGTGCCATGCAAGTTGACTGGTTGCCTTAGATTGAGGCATGTTATACAATAGTTCTGTTCAATAATGAAAAAGGACTAACAACCATGCTAGTGTTATGGAAGGTGTCCTTAAAAAAGGTTCCTTAAAGTGGTGAGTGAGTACTATATAATAATACTAACAAAATTATATTTTCCAGTTACTCACCCACTGCTTCGTTAATCTCATTATTATGAACCTTTTCTTGTATATCAGGGTATTGTGCCGTATGAAGATGTGCAAAGAGCAGGGTCAGCCAAGATGTATCAATGCCAGTTAGGGAAGAAATGACATATCAAAAGTTTGTACAAACTTTCTTTCATAGAACTCTTTGAAATTACAACAACATGCAACAAGAAAAAAAAATTTGATACATTTTGTGTGTGTGTGTGTGTGTGTGTGTGCGTGTGTAATTTGGATTTGTAACATAGATTTAACAATTGTTCAGTCATATCGCTACGATGTCTGTAGTGTGACAGCTTTATAGTGATGTCTAGCACAGGGGCATCATGACGAAGACATTTAGCATGATGTTCCACCCAGTCACATTATCCTGACATTACGCCAACCAGTCGTAACACGAACCTCTTAATGATGAGCGCCAAGTGAGGAAGCTGTTAGCAGCATTTTTGTAAGTCTTTGGTATGACTCGGCCGGGGATCGATCTCACGACTTCCCGCATCAGAGGCGGATGTTGTAACCACTTGGCCACAGGAGCGGTGATACATGTTGAACGTATGTATTAATTTTTCAATTTTGCAATGTATTCCTTTGGTGTACATAAAACTGACAAAGAAATGATGAAACTCCACTTATCAAAGTCAATATCCTATGAAAAATGAAATAAGGAAATAAAACTGTATATCACCGTTATGGTAGCCTAGTGGTTAGAGCGTCCGCCTCGGATGCGGGAGGTCGTGGGTTCGTTCCCCGATCGAGTCATACCAAAGACTTACAAAAATGGTCCTAATAGCTGCCTCGCTTAGCGCTCAGCATTAAGATGTCAGATTAGAACTGGTCGGCCTGGTGTCAGAATAATGTGACTGGGTGGGACATCATGCTACATGTCTGCGGCATGATGCCCCAGTGCTAGACATCACTATAAACTGCCACACTGCAGACATCGTAGGAATATGACTGAAAAATTGTTAAAGCTACGTTAAAAATCCAAATCACATCACATCACAAAACTGTATATCTACACTCGGATATTGAATACAAGAAAGGTCACGTTTAACCAAAACTTGTGCATTTCATGTTCAGCAGCGCATGTATAGAAAATGCTTGTTGAACATGCACACACCAATTATTCAACCTGGTGGTGTAATTTTGGCCCTAATACTCTGTTGTTTCTTAAAGAAAATGTACTGGTGGTGGAGACAGCCACTATTTTGTAGCCTCAGACAAATTAAAAATCGTCCTGGACAAAATTAAACTTTCTGTCACTTCACCAGGATTTAAAAGGGACACTGAGTAGCCGAGTGGTTCAAAGCGCTCACCATTATGGATCAATGCCATCTTCGTGGGTTCGAGCCTTAGGCTCGGCTAATATGGGTACATGAGAAAGCTTGCCAGTATCTTCTTGTGGGTCAGTGGTTCTTCCCGTCGTTTTACAGGGTTCTTCCTCCACCAGTTATACTGGCTGCCATGTATAGCCTATCTTGTGCTGAAAAATAGCATTCAACCCTTTCAACAACAACAACCAAGATTTAATGCAAAGAATGAGCAGAAAAAGTACAGATTTATGTACTATTTAATAAACATCTATATTGCAGATAAGACCGTTGTTAGGAAATGTTAGTATTCCTTTAAGAAATTGAAAATACTATTACAGAAACTTTAAAATTGTTCAATCAATGATTTTATTGATTTTAAATTGAAAAGGAACAAAAGCTATGAAATGAAGCTGTCTCAAGACAAAAAACTTGCCAGCACACTGTCTGCTTAAAAACGGAACAACAAACAAAACTCAGAACAATCAATTTAAAATAAATGTAGGTCACAGCTACTTATTTTCTGTCCACTTGTGTAATATCTCTGAGGATAAATGAAAATGCCATGTTTCATAATAATACAAGCAAGAGTTGTTGAGATAGTGAACTAAACATGAAATATTGGCATTGTCAATACGAACAGTTACAACAACCACTACAGTGATGGGGATATAACATAAAGTCTCATTGGATATTTCTGGTGCTATGCTGACGAAGAATTAATCTACAGGAACATGGTCTAGTTCACATGCTAAAACAGCCAGTCTTCTGGAACCCTGTTTGGAAAATTCTGTTTTGACAGGGAATGACTACGAAAGATGAAAAACATCTAACTATAAATAATCAATTTTATTTAACGGTTTCCAAATGTCATTTCTAATGATGTGTTTCCCGGCCACATCATCCCAGGTCATACGATTAGATGATGAAGCTCATTTCGAAATAGCTGCAATATATATTGATTACACTCAATTTGGGAATACGGTTATTTGTTTTCTTTAACCAGAAAAGTAATTTGTATTGATGGCAAAATGACACTGTACCAAATCATTGGAAATCCAACCTTACTTTGCAACTCTGTCAGCCATGTAAACACGTTCATGTTTAATCCTTGGTATCTGTGCATGAAAAGAAAGGGCATGTCTTAATCTTCCCGCTTCATTTACTGGCATTTTAGTCAGCGGGATATATTGAATGTTGTCTTTTAAAGATGGAGTTGTCTAGGTGTTTTTCTTTAAAGTCGTCAATTTTGTTTTCTCTCTCTTTTTGGATTTGACATAGTATTCTATCCAAATTTCACTGTGCAATTCCTTGATTTCTTTTATGTAGGTATAATTATCAACAAAATCAACATAGGGCAGCCACATTTATTTTGCAATGAAATTTGCTACCAGAGAATTGGTCAAAAAAGAAAGTTACTGTGAAACCCACTTCGTGTCACTGTCCCGAACACTTGATTGTCACCCATTGAGATTTGTCGCTTTGCACTTGTTAGCGGAGGCGAAGTCGCGGGTCTATGTCGGGTTAACCCTGATAAGAAATTTTATGTTCGAAGTAATCGAAAACCTCTTCCTGGCCATGTGTTCTTTTGGGTGACACGGCCGCGGCCCTTTGCTCTGGAACCTACAAGGATTCGTCGTACATTCGTGAACGTTTGCATCGGGGATAAAGTCAGTGGATATAGAAGAGTTTAACTCAAATGTCAAATCCCCATTCTCGATCTGCCAGAAAATTGCTTGCTCTGAGTGAATAGCTGATATATTTAATCAAGTGGGTGAAAACACGCGTACGTATCACGTCAACAACAAAAAAACTCGAGTGTTTCTCCATTCGAAGCAAGCAATATTCCTTCATTTCAAAGACGTTAGTTACCAAAAATTTAAGAGCATCAATTTAATGGATGGATGGAAGTGAGCAAAATGTTTCAGATCTATAAGAATGTCATGACAAGTTGTTACAACCTCACCTACATTCAATTATCAATTAACACACACTCTTAATTTCCTTTATAACGAGTATCCATATTCATTGGAATATTTGACACGAGATCATTCAGTGTAGTTTGGAATGGTTCCAAGTGTAGTCAGTGCAATTTGGTTCGATTTGCGTTTCAATATAAATATAAAAATATGCCTTAAGATAATAAATTTTCTTTTCATGACCACATATCTAATACACAGTACTAAATATGGGTCGACGTATGTCGTTATTTCACTTATTGCTAATTGGCTTAAACATTAGCAGTGGAGTTTCTAAAAGCATTAATTTTAATAATTCACTTTAATGAATTCCAGTTAAGACTTTTTTCACTGCATTCAACATACATTGAAAACATTATGTCCATGAAGTTTGATCCATCATTATGTCAATTGATTTAGTGGTAAGCATGTATAGCTGTCACTTAAGAGTATCAGGTTTAAATCGTACATGGGTTTAAAAGAAAAAAGTATAAATCTTTTACCCCGAGTTAGGAAAAGAGAATTATCTTGCTACTGATATTTATACTGCAAATATACCCAAATTGCAGCAGAAGATAACCAGTAAACAGCTGCCATAATAGGTTGGGATACCGTAAAAATTAGTGCTCATCTCTGTTCTCACTGTACACTGGATGGTAGTGTTGTCCAAACTCCCTGAAGGATTCTCAAATCGAATCCTGCTCAGAAGTGAGTTGTTAATAACAAACACAATATTAACATTATCAGTGTTGTATCTAATGCAGTTTGACCACGATACAGGCTTGTATCTATAGAAAACTTAATATACATCACATTTTGGACTGACAATTTCATTGGGAAATGGGAATAACATAACAACATTAAGTTTAGTAGGGTTTCTACAGGTATTAGATCAATAATAAACGCCTCTGTCTGGTTCGGGTGTTAACGATTTATCAAAACAAATCAAATGTGCAAACAACATGGAATGCTGATTATTGTATTTTAGTCAAATAATTTCGTAGTGCTAATATCATCATGAATAGCAGTTAATAGTATTTAAAGGAGATTAAGATAACGAAATTAGAATAAAGAGAAGTATGGGACTTCTGAGGAAATAGAAGCACCATCAATATGTAGCATGTTCGCCACGCTAAACTAACGACTATAAAATACTTTATCCGAGGAGATAACCAGAATTTCAAATAAAGGACACACTGCATAATTTGATATTAAAATTGGTAACAATTCTGCTAAATGCATATGCCTCCCCTTCGTACACATGTAAAAGAATTCTTTCTATCATAAACTGCATCCCATCTTCAAAATATGGAAAACATAAATTTTGGAGAACTAAAGTTTTCACAATTGGAAACCACATGTCTTAAGAGAAGGAGAGCTGTACAAACAGACTGAGAGACTGATGTATTGGCCGTGGCAAAGGCTTATGGCAGTTAAAGCTGATTACTGAGATTTTTTAATATAAAAAACAAACACCCAACGTTCCTTTAAGGGCCACTCACATAACTCGATAAGAGATATTATTCAACATCAATTTAAACTCAAAATCCCTTGTTTTGCCCATGATGTATGTGTATGAATCCGCGAGTGTAGGTCCTTATTCTAATATATCAAAACCAAGAGCCACTTACATTTTCTTTCTGGTCTATTCTGGTACATATTTTACAATTCATTATCACAATACAACAGTTTAAAAAGCTCATGTACTTCTGTGTCGTTGTTCACGCTCTCTAGGTTTTGAATTTCTTTACTTTCACAGGATTTTCGCCCTCTTCTCATCACTTCCTCCTTGTCTTTTTTTTCTTCTCCTATTTCTCTTTCGGGACGTTTCTGAGTTCTTCCTTTGGGGTGGGTACATCTTCTTCTTCCTGTTCTGATCCCCTCTCTTCCTCTTGCTCCTGTTGTTTTGTTTCAGATCTTTCCGAAGACAAATGTCCTTTCTCTTGACAGTGATAACAGGTATGTTGACTTTTGTCTCTTTTGGAACCTGTCTTGCTTTTTTGACGGTCAGGACACTGTGCAGCCCTATGCCCTTTTTTCTTACAGATATAGCAAGTATCTTGACCTTTATCTCTAAAGGGGGGGGGTAGTCCCTCGGCTTGTCTGAAGAAAACTTTGTTATGACACCTCACAAAGCTCTGATCAGAAGTTAAATATGTGAGGGCTCTTCCATCGTTCTGGTCGGTTTGAGAGTGAAATGAATACTGGGAGGGAAGACACTGACCCTTGTATAGGGAAGACCCTGGTATGACATGGATATAGGGACCCATGTAGTCATCTGACATTTTGCAGTCAAGATGAAATGATCGCATCATTTCGTGGAGAAAGGAGAAGAAGGTAAGATGGAGAAACGTGATTTATCGCCTCGTACAGTAGCTGAAGTCTTGGCTCAGATTCATGCCAACCATTTTGAAGATGACATGAGTAAGCCAGAATCCAGACCCAGAGAGCCTACACCCAGCACAGTTTGACAACCATTAACCCCGGATAATTATTACCATATTCGAGAGATGGAAAAGCGGTCCTCTAGAAAATTTAGAACCAAGGCTTACACTTACACGGTGAGGTTTAAAGATTTCAAGAAAGCAAAAGAGTTCATCACCGAGGTGTGGGATTCTTTGTAAAGCCAAAGAAGACGATCGCTTGAGAATTTCCATTCATCATGAAGTTTAAAGCCCCGCCCACCCCCAGCTTGGATCGAGTTTAGCAGCCTGGCAGAATTAACACCTTCCAAAGTCATCGACAAGTTTCAACACGTTCATCAATCCAAAGACAAGTATCACATCACCGATGGAAAAACGCAACTGTTCATGACCCAGGGGCTCTTCCTCAAGGGACCGGTTGCAAAAAGGAGTTATTGCTTGACGACCTTAGTAGTAAAAAATCCAGTTTCGTCCGGATTAACAACCCTCAAGACAAGATGTGTTTAGCCCGCTCCATTGTGGAGGGACGAACGTATGCTGAAAAGAACGACACAGTATAAAGAAAAACAGCATGAGAAAACGTTCTAAAATCGAACTGAGCCAAACAACAAAGAGAAGCAAAATTCCTGTTACATCAAGCGGGGCTATTCAAAGACACACCCTGTGGCATTCCTGAAGTGAAAAATTTGATAGATGTCCTAGCTCCACGCTACACCTTGAATGTACACACTCAAAAGGTGCGCGGACCTCTATTGTTTCGAGGCAAATATTTCGAAGACGGAAAATACATTCACGTATATTATCACGATGAAATGCCATTACCAGTATCACCGAATTCCAGATATACGGTTAATACTGTGAGAAATGTGACTATGGCTATAGCAATCGAGAGCAAGACAAGTATTGTGGATCGAAATGTGAGGGATGTTTGGCCTCTCAACCCTGCCTGGACGAAGGACAAAAACGTATGGATTGCCCTGCTTGTCAGCGCACTTTCGTCAGCCCGCCTGTTACCAGCAACACCAGAAGACGCAAGGTTCACAGACGAAAAGTGCTTGTCAACTCTTCAGATTTCGCCCTACTTGTGGACAAAGTATACGTGCCAATAAAGACAATGCACACGTATGTTAGGAAATAAACTATGTTACATTTCTCACCAAATCGTGGAGTTGGAACATGAATGCTACATTCAAAAATGACATTCCGAAGAAGAGGAGAAGGAAGATGATCAGAAGAAAGTAAATTTCATCTTTTCGATTTCGAATAAATACAAGAGACCGACATTCACATTCCTAATTTCTGCATCTTTCATCGTGCGTTCGAGAATTGCATCCAAGAGCATATCTTTAGTCATTACCCTCACTGCATCAAAATTCCTGAAGGACGTGATAAAATCTTTCGGATACGGAACACGTTAGCCGATTTCGCCCAGTGGATCTTACATCCCATCGACGAGACGTGGTGCCAAGAGAATATCGAACATTACGGAGATTGCCAACGCCATGCCACGGTGATGTATCACAATTTTTCAGGATACGATGGCCATTTTCTTTTGAGATACTATACGGAACGAGGCATTGAACGTCCTAAAGTGACATTGAACGGAGCAAAAATCATTTCCATGCAAGTGGGTCACGTGCAGTTTAAAGATTTGATGACATAATTGGCCATGCCTTTGAGTAGAATGCCTAAAACGTTTGGAATGAGAGAAATGGCCAAAGATTATTTTTTGCATTTTTTGCAATACCGAAGCCAATCAACATGCCGTTCTACCCTATTTGCCTGAGGCTCAAGACTACGACATGAGAATCGAACAACGAGAAACTTTCAGCGCTTGGTACCAGAGTCACGCATCGAACCCCTTCGACTATCAGGAAGAAATGCTAAAGCATTGTCGTTCTGATGTAAACATTTTACGGCGTTGCTGTGGAACATTTCGAGAACTGTTCATGGAACACGGAAGGATCGATCCTTTGAAGGAAACCTGCACCATTGCCAATGCGTGTTCCCTAGTGTACCGCGAACGATTCATGCCCGAAACACCCATACTGTCATTAGCTCTCAGACGACGAAGTTTGTCAAACGTCAAAAAAAAAAAAAAAAACTCGGTCAAAGCCCTATGCTGGCGACATTACTTGTTCGACAAATTTATTCAACATGCTCGCATCCGAGGAGGCGAAAAGGCCATCCGACCGTATTCGGTGGATGGCTGAGACTTAGAAAACCTCAAGATCGTGTAAGACTTTAAGGGTTGCTTTTTTCACGGATGTCTCCTCTGATACCATGAATGTAACACTAAAAATCAGTTTATACAATGGACCATAGAAGACTTGTACCACGTCACTTGGCTTGAAGTCAATACAGCAAGGATGCCAAGTGGTGGAAATGTGCGATCACCGTTTGTAAACTGATCCCAAGTTTGAACGCATCGTGGAAAGTTACAAGGTGGTTGACCCACTGAACCCGTGGAATACTTCGTACGGAGGACGGACAAATGTCATATGTTTGCTGTACCACGCCGACGAGGAGAAAGGTGGAGAAATCAGATACTTGGACGTGTGTTCACTGTATCCTTACGTGTGCAAATATTTTCGCTTTCCCACAGGGCACCCGCAATGTATGACGAAACACATCGACGTGGACCACGTTCGACAATACAAAGGATTGATCAAGTGCAAAGTTTTGCCTCCATCCGACTTGAACCTTCCCGTTTTACCTCACCATTGCCAAGGAAAACTGATGTTTCCATTGTGCCGTACTTGTGCCGAAACGAGCAAGCAAGACCAGCCTTGTCAGCACACCCAGGAAGAGCGCGCCTTTATGGGAACGTTGATCAGCATGGAATTGTTTAAAGCTCTGGACCTGGGATACAGTTTGTTAGAAATGTACGAAATTTACCACTTTTCTATGACAGAATGGTACCAAAAGGGTGACGAGACTCAGAATGGCATTTTCGCAAACTACGTGGATGCCTTTTTGAAACTGAAACAAGAAACCAATGGCTATCCTTCCTGGTTCCACACTCTCGAAGTCCAAAAGAAATTCAAAGAGAAATAACTGGGAGTAGGAAGGCTTACCCAAGACAGTATTTGACAGAACCTTTCCGTTAATTTCAGATGATTCACGACAAAACGAAACACATGAAACACATGGAAGTCGTTCGTGAGGATTTGATCCTGGTCAATTATGAAAAAGAACGGACGAATTTGAGAAGGTCATTATTGCGGCCTACGTGACAGCCCATGCTCGGCGAAAACTGTATGAAGCTTTAGAACTGTTAGGAGATCGCGTCCTGTACTTTGACGCGGACAGTAGCATCTACATCGATCGCCTGGGTCAACGTCACTCTGTCATCGAAGGAGATCGTTTAGGAGCTTGGACAGACGAACATCCCGACAACAAGAATCTAAGTTTAGCTTGCGGCGGGCCTAAATATTATGGCTACGATTGCCGGGACAAACAAGGACAAGTGCACACGGAGTGTAAAGTGAAAGGATTGACTCTCAATTAACGCAACAGTCGAGTGATGAACTTTGGCTTATTGAAAGAAGCCTTGCAGTCTGGACAGGATGGAAACTTTAAAGTGACCACCAACGAACTACACAAGATTGTACATTTACCCACAATAAATCGTCAGTTGGAAAAGTGTATATATTCGTGTACCACAAGCGAGTGCGTCTTCGCAATCACTTCACTTTGCTGTATTGACACGTCGATATTGGTTTGCATATAAAAAGAGACAATGTCCAAGACCAATAGTTCATTGTAAGTACCAAGACCAACCGAGAATGATGAATACTTTTAAACATACATCATTCAAGTGAGTAGATTCTTTAGTGGAGGGCGATGCTGTGCCTTGCAATGAGAGCGATGCCGTACGTTACGGACTCTGCTATGCAATAAAGCATCATGGAAACTTTGCTATAACTACTACTACCACTACTACAATACCTACCATGGAATGTGATGCTGTGCGTGTTAAACCTGATGGATGCGAAAGCGATGCCACTCGTTATCGTGGACTCTTTACTGGTTTTCATGGTGAATGTCAACCTCCACGCGAGACCATGCATCTACCTCCATACGGATGTCATCCGCAAATGAGCAACAAAAAAAAAAACCCATGCGGATTTCACCGTTCCCTGTACGTTTGCCTGAATGCTGTATCTTTGAAAGTCAACTCCAAACGTTTCAAGGAAAATGGCCTAAATATATGGGATGGCCTATCCCTGTAGAATTAGCCAGAGACGGATTTTTCTACTTGGTTACAGGGTATAAAGTGCTTCATTTGTCGCGTGTCACTATACCAGTGGGAGCAGAAAGTTTTGGCTTACCTGGAACATGCTCGATGGACTCCGGATTGTTACTACCTTACTTTAGTGGGACGACCTCAGTAATCTCTGGATGGATACTTTACAAAAGAACATTCGTGGTTTTCCTGTGGATTTGAGAGAACGCATTTACCGAGAGCTGGTCAAAATACAAGTGAAACGCAAGCTCAGACTCGTTCGTCCATTTCTTTTTAACACTCTTTTCCAAAGTAGACGAAGACTGATTATGGGAGGACACAACATCAGTCTCAAATATAGTCTAGGATATTGGCCACAACCCAGCTATTACTGACGTTTGGAAGACAATGAATGGATACTTTAAATAAGAACATTCGTGGTTTACCTGTACAGTTGAGAAAACGTATTTACCGAGAGCTAATCAAAATGCAAGTGAAACGCAAAGAACAATTTCATCCGTTGCGTCACTTGTGTTTAAACAACTGGTACCTGAATCCTATAAAAGGACTTGTTCACATGAAAGTGTTCCAGGGGTCAGACATTGTTAAACATGACGTGGGTGAGAAGGATTGGTTTGTTGTGACTCATTCTTTTAATTATCTGGTAGGCATACTGCAACAAATTCCAGAGGAAGAGTTAGAGATTTACCAAAATGTTTTGCACAATGTAAACTTAGTTACATAGGAAATTTATGAACGGAGTGTGATGTGCATGTTAGAGACTATAACATTTAGATTTGCCACTGGAGTACAATCATCTCTGTGCAAAACGTGCAACTGACCCGTTTTGGGAAGAGAATTTGAAAACTTTTGTAAGAATTACCAAAGCGAATTATGGATTGCTGTTGCTCTGATACAATTCTTCCACTGCATTTATCTTTTGAAGACTTGAACAAGATACACATTTGCTTCTATAATCTTACTTTCTGTAACCTATTGGCAAATGCTGTTCTCTAACTATATAAATGCTTTCACGACATACGAGCGTTAGGGAATTTTGGAAAACAATTATAAGTCCTAACTTTTGTCACATACTTGAACTGTTTTGATTTGATATTTCAACTGACTCTGATAGGAGAGATCATTGGAAACCTATTAGCTAATACGTTACAAGAATTAATTGAATAAAGCAAGACTTATCTACCGTTATCGCCTTTAAGTCTTAGTTACTATGTGTAGCTCCATTGAAACTCTTCCAATCATTTTAACACTCGTAAATGCTAACTAAATACAGATCTTCGTTAGGAATAACAATTCTTCTTTAATGACGATTAAAAAGGTCTTCACTAGCTCTTCCAAAGCTTTTCTGGAGTTAGGAGCATTTCAAGATCATTTCAAAAGCTTTAACATAAGAAACAATGTTCGTCTTATGCCTTAACAGTTTTGAGGTAATATCTCAACTGATCCGATTTGGGAAGAGAATTTAAAGACTTTTGTAAGTTTTACCAAAAGGCATTTGGTGATTGCTGTTGCTCTGAAAGGAAAGAATTCTTCCAGTACAATTATCTTTTTGAAGAAGTAAACATGTTAGGCATCTTCATGTGGAATCTTACTTCTTTTAACTTACCGTACAATGCCCTTCGCTAACTGCATAATGCTCTTCAAGACTTACGAGCGTTCGAATATATTTAAAGAAAATTAGGATAACTTCTAATTTCTGTCACATAACTGAAATGTTTTGATTTGACATTTCAAGTGAATCCAATAGGGGAGATCATTGGAAACGTATTAGCCAATACGTTACAAGAAGTACCTGAAACAAGCAAGATTTATATACCGTTATAGCCTTTAAGGGTTAGTTATTATTCAGTAGCTCCACTGTAACACTTCCAATCATTTTAACAAATGAAATAGTTAACGGGATATAGATTTTCGTTAGGAAAAGAAATCTTCTTAACCAACGACTTAGGCTCTTCGCAAATGCTTCCAATGCTCTTCAGGAGTTAAGAGCATTTCAAACGTATTTTAAAAGCTATAGCATTAAAACCAACGTTCGCCTTATGGCTGAAGTATTTAGAGGTTTATCTACCGTTATCGTCTTTACGGGGTAATTAATATGCTGTAGCTCTATTGTAATTCTTTAAATCATTTTTACACTTTGAACTTTTAACGAGATACAGATCTTCGTTAGGATGATAACTTTTCTTAAATGACGACTAAAGCTCTTCGCAAGGTCTTTCAATTCTCTTCTGAATTTAGGAGTATTTGAAGAGCATTGCAAACACTTTACTATAAGAACCAACGAGCGTCTAATGCATGAAAAGTTTTGAGATAATATGTCAACTGACCAGATTTGGGAAGAGAAGTCGAAGACTTTTGTTAGAATTACCAAAAGGCATTTGGGGATTGCTCTTGCTCTATTATCATTCTTCCAGTTGATTTGACGTTTGAAGACGTAAAGATGATACACATATTCATTTGGAATATTATTTATTGTACCTTATTGGTAAATGTTCTTCGCTACCTTTGTAAATTCTCTTCAAGACAAGAGCGTAAGGAATTTTGGTAAACAATTAGGAAAAGTTCTAACCTTTGTCACATGCTTGAACTGTTTTGATTTGATATTTCAAGTGACTCCAGTAAGGGAAATCATTGTAAATGTTTTAACCAATACGTCACAAGAATTAAGTGAAAAAAGAAAGATTAATCTACCATTATCGTCTTTAAGTGTTAGTTATTATGCTGTGGCTCCACTATAACTCTTCGAGCAGCAGAGAGGGTGAACAGACCACTTAGGGGAATGGTCACCCTTGTGTTTTACCAAAAAAAATAGTGACCACTCATAGAGGTCAATTACCACGTCTACGATTATTGTTTGTCCCAAACAGAACCGTAGACGCCCCTCTCTGCTGCTATCAATATTGGGAATCATCATCTGAATCATGGGAATCTTCATCTGTTTCATCTTTATTTGTTTCATCTTTATTTGTTCTATGTTTCAAGTAATATTCAAGTTCTGATGGTGGTTTTTCTATTTTTGGATTTATGTTCTTTCTGTGTTTATAATATATCATCAAACTTCTGTATTCCTCTTTTGCTGATATTAATTAAATTATTATGTTATAATAAAAATGGTACATCCAGAATCTCATACTGCAAGAACAGCACGAGAACGATTAGAAACAATTAAAAAATTTCTTCCTGTCAGAGACTCATTTAGAAAAAATCTACAAGCGCAGCAAGAAGCAAAAGTTGAGTATGAAGAGGACACTAAAAAACTGTTTAAGCCCGTCACTGCAGCTACTGAACAAGTTACAACTGTCATCAAAGAAGATCTTCTTCCGGTATCAAAAAAAATAGCAAGAAGAACTAAACAGACGAGGGAGATTTTACGAGGCCTTCCAACTGACATAGCTGCAGCTCAGCCTCCACCTGTTGGTGAGGAAATACTTGAAGGTATTGGAGAACTTCGTGCTGAAGTCGCCGATGTGAGAAAAAAACTTGCATCTGAACCCAAATCAGCAGAAGAAAGCTTAAGATTAATTGCAAGATTTAACGAAGGAGTTGTTGAGGAAATTAGAAATATTGAAAGAGAGAGATTACCTGAGATGATATCAAAAAATATATCTAATAAATCTAGTATTTTAAAACCCGGTCATGAAAAAACAAATGATGATAATTTCATTAAATGGATATATCGCGTATATTACAACAGAAAACAAGCTAGAGGTCAAGAATTTAAAAGACTTAAAAAAGAAGTAGAAAGATTTAGAGGGGGACGGGAACAACCAAAACAAGGAGAGTCCTCCCAGTATCAGCTTCCTCCACCTCTGCAACAAATAGAACAACAACAACAATCTTCTTCGCCACAGCAAAGGTTGTTGTCGAAAATTAAAAAGGCTAAAGAGTCACTTAAATCACCCTTCTCGAAGAAAATTTCTGCACCGAAAATGACATTTACACCGACAGGTTCACCACATGGATTTCGAGAAGGTTCACCCCCGGACACCACTGAAGTACTTACTTCGGTAATGCAACCACCACCCCAAGATGAACCTAAAAAAGGATCTGGTTTATGTCCTGATAATATCATCAATGACGTGTCACGGTTAGAAGTTCTCATAGGAGGAAAACGAGCTGGAAATAATTCACCAGAAATAACCAATGAAGCAGCTGATATTTGTCGGCGACTATTTCAAGGTGGTATCATGGATATTGGCGTTTACCGAGAACTTATTGATGAGCTCGTTGATGACTAGTTGTTAGATAAATGGTAAATAAAATAAGATGATTGTGCATGATAATCATCGTAAACCCACACAGGTTAGAGCGGTAAACTCACGATTACCAATCTATGAAGCAATTTACGGAAATGGACTTGGTGATGTCATTCGAGGATTATTCACGAGGATAGCTCCAAAAGTAGCACCCGTCGCAAAACAATTATCGATGAAGGCTATTGATATTGTTCGTGATAAAGTTCCTGGTGCAATTGTCAATGTTGCTGGTAAGGCGTTCTCGGCGATCAAAGAAAGATTATCACGATTATTGCGACGAAAACAACAACCACTAGTAAAATTACCAAGTACTGAGGTGATGCCTGCAGATGTCAGTAAAATAATAAATCAGGCTGCAAATCAAAAACTAGCGGCGATATCTGAAGAAGCAGAAAAAAATATAACAGCAAATTTAATAGCAGGAAGTGGTCTTCGTCGACGATGATCATCATTTGGAAAAATGATAATTATAATAAAAATGTTCAGGCGCGAATCAGACCCAGCATTTGATATGGAGGCACCTGTCCTTAAGTACGAGTCAGTACGTGATTATCAGTTTTATTCTTATGACGCAATACAACCAAATCATCAGGGGAGAATCGAATTACAGGTTCATGATACAAGTAGATATTTCTTGCCCGCTGAGGCGTTTATTGAAGTAGAAGGTAGACTTGTAACGAATGTTGTAGCTAATACGCCATATGATGCTAATTTGCGTGTTGGTTTTGTCAACAACGGGATCATGGCGTTGTTTGATAGCGCCACATACATGATTGATGGAAAAAATATTGAATCAGTTCAGAAGGATGTCGACGTTGCTACAACAATAATTGGTCTGGCGAGATATTCTGACGACTTTACAAGATCAGCTGGTCCAACAATGATGTTCGCTAAAGATATCACCGACAACGCTGATCATATCAGGTATGCTAAAATACGGACACCGCAAGATACTGCAGTTGATCCACAACCAGTTGACTTTGAACACGCAACCAGACCAGCTGCTGCTTTTGATATTGTAAAAGGTGATAGCGCGACTTTCAACTTAGGATTTGCAACACGCCAAACAGCGCTGTCAGGAGATAATAGAAATTTTTCGTGTGCAATTCCATTATCTCATATCTTTGGATTTTGCAGAAATGTTAGAAAAGTCATCTTTGGAGCTAAACACACAATTGTGCTCGTAAGAAAAGGTAATGATAATGATGCAATCTGGCGAGGTGGTGGTATTGCCGATGGTAAAGTAAATATATCAAAACTTTCATTGTGGATGCCAGTAATGACACCATCTATTACTGAGGAACAAAAATTACTATCTTTTATGGATCAAGGCGGTAAATCATTGCTATCATGGTTAACAGTAACCACAGATGCTGCTCAAAGCAATATTAATGGTTTATTTACATGGCATATAGCATCACAACAGGGTGTTTCTGCACCACGACATATTTTTATTGCATTACAAAATATTAACCGGATAAATAATCAACAACGTTCACATATGATATTTGACAACCTTGGAGTTAATGAAGTTTCTTTACGGATAAATGGACATCAAGAACCAGCCGAGGATATACAACTAAATTTTGTTCAAAATCATGTAGCGCGCGCATATCATCGTTTAATATCATTCATGGGACGTGATCAAAATATAGATACCGGGTTGCAAATATGACAACTAGATTTTACAGGTCTATATCCGATTTATTATTTTTCACTAGAACATCTTGATTTATCCAAACAATCTGTTGTTGATATACACTTTCGAGCTCATGTTACTAACCCTCCTCCTGATATACCCGGTCCACCAGTTGTTCCCGGCTTCTACAGAGCGATCGCGGTCATACTTAGCGACAAGGCCATGTTACTTGAAGGTGGTAGTGGTCGAATGAGGGTCGTTGATGCACCGGTGGAAAATCTTTAATCGTGCTATTTAGAAAAATATATTTTATATAAAAATGTCGTATGGTCATGTTAATGTTACTCTGACCCCGGGTCAGGTAAAAAAGCTTCAATCAAAAACCGCCAACAAATGCGGAACTAAAATATCACTAAAACGAGATCAGATTAGTGGTGGTCCAAACAAATTATCGTTGACAAATAATCAGATTAAACATTTCAATAAAGCCCTAGAATCAAAAACTGGAGTTCAATTCCATCTCTCCCCGAGCGCCATCAAAGACATGGTTAAAACGGGTGGTATATTCCCATTTCTTGCGGCCATTCCGGCATTACTAGCTGCGGCTGCTCCAGCCGTAGCAAAAGCAGTTGCGTTAGGTGCTGCTGGAGCGGCGGGTAAAAAAATTTTCGAAAAAGCTACTGGTGGACGATATAACAAAAAAAAGGGACGCGGTCTAAGATTACCGGGATCTCGTTGGGGGAGAGGCCTAAGGCTTCCAGGGTCATTTCGTTAAATGTTCCATCATCAAATTTTGATTTACTTGATGCTGCTAAAAAATTAAAAATATCCGCCTTTAGAGGTGTTTTTATGCGAGATCAATTACCGAAACAACCAAACAAACTAGAAACAGGTATTATTAATCTTGACAAACGTTCCGGACCTGGTACTCATTGGGTATCATACGCGATTGATCCGCGTGGAATTGTTTATTTTGACTCGTACGGGTTAGCTCCACCTGTTGAATTTATCAAGTATGTCGCACCACTCCACGCAACAACTAGCGGTTATAAAGTTTGGTATTCAACGCTACCCACACAAACAATGACAGATCCGCCAATATGCGGCCGTGAAGTAATTAATGTACTCGACGCAATATCAAAATCATCCAAGCCGCCACATAAAGTCGTGCACGATTATACAAGCAACCAATATGTTGCGCGTAAAGCATTTTAAACAACGGATCTTATTATAATGGTTGACATTTACGGAAGATCTTCACGCGTTAAGAAAATAAAATCCGACGTTGATCTGTCAAAGTATGCGACTAAAGATGACCTCGCTGATATTATGAACCTTGCTGGAGTTGACCCAGATGAAGTTGTTATTTTTCAAGATCGATATGGTAAACTAAAAACCAGCAATATCAGATGGAATGATATAGTCCGGCGAGTACTCGGTGCAGTTACGGATAATATTCCCGTGTTTACTGACGGTGGTAGAATCAGAGATTCAAGTATATCACTTAAAACCATCAGAGATGAAATTGCAAAAAGTGTTGCTAATCGCGTGAGAAACACCGGTGACACAATGACAGGTGAACTTAACATGAACGGGAACAAAATAGTAGCTGTAACAGCTCCAAAATCTGACAACGAAGTCGCAAACAAACAATACGTCGACGACGTGAATGGAAAACTATCCACGCTACGGGCCGAGTATGACGTTCACACGGGCGCGTTTACAAGGCTTCGAAGAAATTTTCAAAAAACCGATGATGCCATAAATAAGTTCTTTGGAACTCCTTCCGTCATCGATATAAAACTTTCTGATATCAAAAGTAACCTAGACACGATCAAACGAACACAACTAGACATCGTAGCGGGAATTCCTGAGATTATCAGTAAAACCAATCTGATTAAAATTCCAGCTGAAATAACTCCCGGGCATATCACAAACATCGTATGCACGGTATCATCGGGATTTGCAACATGGTCAACGCAGAATAAAAATATCAAATATACCGCAACAGTCACTGGCGTGTACAGGCTGTCTGTGTTCAGTGCTGCAAAATTTGAAATATTTACAACGTTTCCATATCGTTATTCCACAGACAGGTTTTCCGGGGTTGTATCCGTTATATTAAATAACGGAACCGAAGAAATATTTATTCTGGAAGCAGCTGATAAGAAATTAACCGCAACATCTTACTGGTGGTGTTTGGAATTTGTAGCTGAAACACCTCAATTGTTTACTGCATAAAAATATATGGACGGTGCGCAATACAGATACAATCAAGCGCGTGAATGGCAGGCGACGCTAAAAGATCAAGTCGATCAATATACAGTAAAAGTAAAAAAATATCGACGACGATTGGTTATCGTTGATGTGATTGTTTATTCAGTATCCGCTGTTGTTGCTGGAACCGGTGTAATATTATCAGCGTTGACAACGATGGCACCAGTAGCTGTAACTATTTGTATTTCAGCAGCAACAACTATTGCAGGTGTGCTTGGTATCATCACAAAAAAAATATGTACTTGTACGAACGAAAAATTATCCGATTACAAAATAAAATTACATACAGCGACGGTAGCATACTCGAAATTATCCTCGTTGTTATCAGCGAGTCTCAGTGATGGAATTATATCTGATTTCGAATTTTCAATGATGACCAAAATATACGACGAAGGTATTAAAGATACAAGTATCAATAATGACAGAATTACTCCAGCAGATCGTGACCAACACAACTCCACCAAAGATAACGATGATCTCGGTAAGTTCAACTAATCCTGAATTTAGTGTTAATTTTCCTACTGCAATTCCAGTAAAAGAAATAGCACTAGCACAATTACGGGTATATTACAGCTGGCCAAATATCAGATCAAAATCATTTAATGGTACACCAGCAAATAATTCTCTTGTATTTACTAACAAGAACAAATCCGATGGAACACCTGACTGGGTTGTTGTTGGAATACCAACCGGCAGTTACCAGATTGAAGAGATCGGTGAGGAATTTGCGCGTAGAATAAAATCAATAACGGGAAAGGAATCAAAAATATCAATTAATGTTCATGAGCCGACGTTGTCCTCGACGGTTGAAATAAACTCGCCTGATTATGCCGTTGATATTTATCAATCTTCAATCAGATCAGTGCTAGGTTGGCCTGAAATATTACCACCGATAACACCGATACCACCAGAACCGAAAAAGTCTGATTATGTCACGGATAGACAATCATATCATCAAATTTATCCATCATACAAGGTGTTCCTAAGTATTTTAAAAAGTAAATCGATGCTTGACAAGTTTATCTTTCGCGAAGATATTGAGGCATGGTCTTTTATAAATCAGGGGGAGTGGAGATATGATGTGAGTTTTGATCGGAGTGATATTATTAGATATTTTCAGGAAATCAATCAAGAGTGTAAAAAACAACTAGATCAACTAAATCAATATTTTAACGAACATATTTTTGACATATCAGCGTCATCGCGTGAAAAAATCATCACGCGTGTGGAAAGATTAAATCAGCTTATATCAGATATGGAATATTTTAATAACCGAATAGTTCAGGCCACGGTTAGTCTTTTAAAATCACCTAAAAATTCTGATGCAAAGGCATGGTTAGAAAAATATAAATTAACAGAAGCCGATGTACCAAATTTTAAATTCCCCGGGTATAGTGTAACCGAGTTGAGAAAATCTGTCAGTGATGTCATTGATGAGTTTTTTCCTAAAATACTCGATGCATGGAAAAAACTAGCACCACCTCCAACTGTTCTCAGATATAATAACGATCCACATGGCGGCGGAAGGCACGTATCCCCGCGGATCGTTAATATAACACCGACGGTCGCGGTCAATCTGGTTTGTGACGTAATCGATGGCAGCTATCAAATAGATCTCGGAAGATCAAATCAGGCTCAACAAGGATACATCCTGTACACGTTCACACCACAAGTTCCCCCTGGAAATTTAATCGTGCAAGAACCAACTAATCCCGTGTATTTGCGGTGTCACAATAATATGTTAACACGAATCAATTTTAAACTCACAGACCACCTTAATCGCTTGATTGACATACGTGAAGAAGAGCTTGTAATAAATCTGTATGTGAAATCTTAAGGATTTCTGTCGTAAAGACTTTATCGTAGATCTTCATGTGGAGGAGGGTTTTACACGCGAGGATTTCTTAACAGTTAGAAGAACATTTGTAACAGAGATCAGAATCAAATTCGATCAACTTAAAAAAAATAATATTTATTAATTTTACTGAAATTGTACAAATTACTTGATTTTGACTACCAACTACCCCCTCAGAAACATAAAAATGCACGAATTACTTGATTTTGACTACCAACTACCCCCTCAGAAACATAAAAATGCACGAATTACTTGATTTTGACTACCAACTACCCCATCAAAATCAAGAAAGTTCTAACCTTGTCAAATTGTTCCTAACAAATTTTATTTATTATAAATTAATTTTATTTATTTATTTACTGAGATTTTTATTTTTTTTTTACTAAAATACAACGAAATTGCTCAATTTTCCTGATTTTGACTACCAACTACCCCGTCAGAAATCAAGTAATTCGTGCATTTTTCTTTGATTTTGACTACCAACTACCCCGTCAAAATCAAGTAATTTGTGCATTTTTCTTGATTTTAGTAAAAAAAAAATAAATCCTCAGTAAATAAATAAATTAATTCAGAAATAAATAATTTGTAAAATTAAGAAATTGTACAAATTTGTTAAATTTCAGTAAAAAAAAAACAAATTACTAACCCATCAAATTCAGAATAATATTTCTGATCAAAGATCTCAGTCATCTTCAAAATTACTACGCTGGATCGTTTCATCAGTAACGAAGTTACCTTGGATCGTTTCACGATCTGACATTATTTTTCTTAATAGTCTTATGCGGGTACTAATCGTTTTCTTTGCCTCATACTCGTGGGATAATAACGACTTAATTCTTTCTACGGCGGTAGAAAGAGGAACGAACTCCTTCACATGATCATCTTCTACGGTAGCTAGCGACTGAAACATTGCCGATTGAATCCGTTTCATGAGACTGTATTCAGATGATAGTGTGTGTGTCCCCATGGTTTTACGTTCTTGTAAAATCTCAAAATCAGAAACTATTTTTTCAGGATTAAGTTCATCAGATATATTAATTCCATCTTTTTTTAATTTTTTAATAGCGACAATTACATCATTGATATTTTCATGGTTCATTATATAATATATAAATCTTTAAAATAAAAAAAATATCCCTGAACCCCTATCGAGTGTTTAGCGAGTTCGTCGGGATGTTTCAGGGACAGCACAGCCAAGAACTTGTAGCTTGCCACCGCAATCTACCAAGTTCATTAGGCAAATATTCCCTCTACGAGAGCCCCTAACCCGCCAAACAACGGTCTAGAGGCCCAAGAGGGAGGACAGCACAATCCTCATTAAACTCGTAGCTTGCCACCGCAATCTACCAAGTTTAGAGGATATACATATAACTAACTAAGGACAGCACAATCCTCATTAAACTCGTAGCTTGCCACCGCAATCTACCAAGTTTAGAGGTATACACATAACATATAACTAACTAAGGACAGCACAGTCCTCATTAAACTCGTAGCTTGCCACCGCAATCTACCAAGTTTAGAGGATATACATATAACTAACTAAGGACGGCACAGTCCTCATTAAACTCGTAGCTTGCCACCGCAATCTACCAAGTTTAGAGGATATACATATAACTAACTAAGGACGGCACAAGGACAGCACAGTCCTCATTAAACTCGTAGCTTGCCACCGCAATCTACCAAGTTTAGAGGATATACATATAACATATAACTAACTAAGGACGGCACAAGGACAGCACAGTCCTCATTAAACTCGTAGCTTGCCACCGCAATCTACCAAGTTTAGAGGATATACATATAACATATAACTAACTAAGGACGGCACAAGGACAGCACAGTCCTCATTAAACTCGTAGCTTGCCACCGCAATCTACCAAGTTTAGAGGATATACATATATACAATGAAATGGTTATATACAATGAATGAAGAGCCCCTATCGAGTGTATTAGCGAGCTCAGATTATGAATACGGCACTAACTAAGGACAGTACAAACATGTACGCTCAGCAAAATCACACCCACAATAATTAATCCAGTGGGTGATACGAAAATATGTATCAACCACAAGTCAATATTGTGGTTTGTGAATTTGCTGAGCGGAGGGGTTATTGCGGTTCCCCCCACTATTATAAAAATCGCAATTATGCGCACCACCGACAAATTGTCAGCCATGGGGATTCGATCCTGGACCGCGAGCGTCACAGTCCAATACCATACTGATCGAGCTATCAAACATTGTTACGAACATATGTTTCGGAAGTTAATATATAGCTAAGGAACCAATATTTACACTAAACAGCGGTTTCTGAATAATAACGGTTTCTGTATTTAACAGTTTCTGTATTTGTAGCGGTTTCTGTATTTATAACAGTTTCTGTATTTATAACAGTTTCTGAATAATAGTTTCTGTATTTATAACAGTTTCTGTATTTGTAGCAGACCGAAAATCAATAATAACAGTAGCATTAATGCACCAGTCAAAGAACTTTCCAGAATTGTAAGTTCAGTGAACACACAACTGCAGGTCGATTACAATGAGTAACGGTTTCTGTTTCACACACAACTTCCTACGGATCATGTGTTGTATGATGGGAAAATATTTAAAAACCATAAATAATACTTCTACGAGTAATTAGTTACGATGTAATTAGTTACGATGTAATTAGTTAAACTGACTAATTACGATCATAAAAAACCAACCATCTACGAAGAAAACTATATATTACAAAGTAATCTCCCCTTAAATCAAAAATTCAGTAGTGTATGGAGGACCTACTGTGACATAAATTAAAAAAATTAATTCAATGTGGTGATGATAGTTAATAATGTGGTGATGATAGTTAATAATGTGGTGATGATAGTTAATAATGTGGTGATGATAGTTATTGATACTGAAATGTAATTTTCTGTTTATATTTTTTCGAGAAAGTAGATCTGGTTATATTATCTGCGACGTATTTTACCACACGCGAGTCAATATCAAAATATGTCGCAGCAGCGTTCATAGACTGAAACATAATTTCTTCACCGGTTTCTATGTTTGTAGAAATTACCGCCCTCTTTCCGATTGTCTTACATCTTCCTGTATTACCACATGCAGAGTTCACGCTTCGAGTGACAACACGAAGGTTGTGTAGGGAGTTATTTTGAGTGTCCCCGTCAATATGATCAATAACAAGACCGTCTTTGATCAAACCCTTGTGACACTCGTATGTGAAACGATGACAATGATAATTTTTCTTTCCAACTACAAATCTAAGATAGCCAGTATTAGAAACATAACCAACTGGTTTTTTTAACTTGCAGTGTCTGATGATACCATTAATATTTGATTCATAGTTTGTTATGACAGGATGTGGGACAAATATATTTTGCTCCATTATAATAATATTATATGTTTAAATCATTGTTTGTCTGAAATCTTGATATATAATCCTCCACGGATTTTATAGCGTTTTCACCGCTATTATTTTTTTTGTCATAATATCTTTTGAGCTCTCTGAACCGTTTCCCGCCACACTTTCCACATAATTTTGTCTTTCCACGTACTCCAATACCACACCGTAGACATGGTATTGGTCCTAGACTTCCTCGTCGTATGTTTTGTGAGTGCATCCAACAAAATTCCTTTCTACAGGATTTGTTGCATCGATTTACTGAGCCGATCATCAACCATCTGCATTGGGACATTGTGTATATATATATAATTTTCTTTATTTAAATATTTGTTTTAATTATATGAACGAGTTTGAGAGATTATCCCAAACTAGGCCTGTTAAGTATAAATTCAACCTTGACAGATTATCTTCTGACTTGCCAGTACGAGATCTGGTTGATCCGAAAAATAAAAGTTTGATCTCGAAAATTCATGACGCTAAGAAAGAATTTTACACGGATGGTGCATCTCATACATGGTCAACGTTCAAGATTATACGAAACACTGACTTTGTCACGGACGCTACAATGAATGACAAGCGAGCGGCAACTATCATTAACTACATCGCTGAATACGAGGGCAATCAAAAATATTTCTTCAGAGTAAAATTTATTGTATTAACAGAAACAGGTAGTTGGATTATCCGTGACAAATATGATCCTGTCCTTGGTAATAATAAAACTATCATATTAAGTAAAAATTCCAGACCGGGTCTATTGACTGGTATTGATAAACCGTATTATGAGCGAGCGTATCCTGTAACAGCGGTTATTTATGGAATTTATGAGATAAATAAAAAACCTAACGTTGATAAACTAGCGCCGATGAAATTATCATCCTTGACCTTGTCAAGGCTAAATTGTGTGGCTGAACGAGTAATAGAACACTTTACAAACGCGATGCGTGGAAATGGATTAACTGATTTAAGGCGTGAAAAAATAAACTCGTGGGCTGATTCAGTTAGGGATACTGGTGCTACAATAAAAGATGTTGCTGAGTTAGGAAAAATATTAAAATTTCCAATAACCGTAGCAACAATAACAGGAGAAGTACTGTACCAGTCGAAATATAAATCGAAGGGAGCTCCAATAAATATTATCGATCATAACGCGCACGCATGGACTAACGCAGTAACAATATTTCCACGTGATCGAACTGTTAGATTTTACCCCACAGATAATTCTGTGGCAGATAATTCTGTGGCAGATAGTATGTTTGATTTTATCAACGAAATAAGTAAAACCGATCCTGTATCGGTATGGTTATTCAAAAGTAATGAGGAGGGTGAATTTGATCAGTTTGTCAAACCGAACGGTGAAATATATCGCACAGAATCCCTCCATGACGAGATGAAAAATCTTGCGACGTTTTTACAGTGCAAGCACGCGGAAAATACTGACAAATTACTAAATAATTGTTTTACCGTTCCATCTGTTGCGGCTCATTTCGCCAGAGAACGAAATTCATGGAAACCAACACGATTTGATTTACTCGAGGACGTACGTGCAAGTTGCGTCGAATATGGACATGGCGGATTATGGAATACCAAATACAATTACAATGATGTTATTTCGGTTGATATGGTTGCATGTTATCCAGGAAGTTTTCTGGGATACGGAGACTGTTCTACGTACTTTGAAAGATTTGGTCACCCTACAAACGAGATGACGCGAGTGGCAGTTAATGGACCATTACCTGATTTTGATCTGACTGGATTCGCCTGTATTGAGTCGTTCGAGTTTAACGAAAATCTTCACAAGATTTGTTATGTTTGGTTTGGCAGACATTTTTGTGAAAAACGTTGGGCACCTATAGTTTTGTTGCGATATATGCTAGATTGTATGATACTGACATCGTTGGTGGTCAGTGAGGCAATTATATCATATCATGCACAGACCAAAGTTTGGTTGCCCATGTCAGATTCTGAAGTTATTAGCGAGTTTAAGGAAAAATATCCTGATGTTTCCGAAGATGATATTCCTAATAAACTCAAAACCGCAAAAGATCTCGGTAGAAAAATTATAGGTAAATTTACTCAAGGTGGTGCATATGATTATAAAAGACATCACGCACGATTAATTTTAGATGATGCCGAGTACGATTTTATAATCGCTGATACAACGGCGAAAAATACATTTGTAAATCGAGAAAGCGTTTATTTATCCGACGGAACAAAATTGGGTACGATCGTTAGTTACATAAATGACGTATCCCCGCAATATACTCATCTAAGATCTTCCATGTTGGCTTATGTTTCTATAAATTTATTATCGATGATTAATAGATTTCCTGAGACCGCAGTCAGAGTCGCAACAGATTCGTTTTATATTTCAAGTAAATATTTAGAACCTGTTATGAAATTTACAAGTAATGATGAACGATGGGGTTCGTGGAGAATAAAAAAGGAACTATTACACAATTATACAGAATCAGCAGATGTTCCAGTGAGAGATGTTTATCGTGAGGGTAATAAAATATCAGAAATGTCGAAAGCACCATCGTTGAGTGATCCAATAACCAGATATAAGACAGTATATCTCAATGGACCTGGTGGATGCGGCAAAACAACTCGAACGATTAATGTTTTTAGAAATTCAGATATAATCGTGCTGACACCCACACATAGACTCGCACGTGAGATGAAACAGCGGCAAGTACAATCGTGTACGTATCATAGTTTCTTCCGATGGCGCGGGGATACATGGACTCCTCAACGGATGGGGGAAAAATATATACCTAAAATAATTATTTGGGATGAGATATGCACGGTCTCATTGGATACATTAAAAATGTTTCTTGATTGGTTGTTGACGAAAAATACCGCTATAATAATGTGTGGCGATCATGGTCAACCTCCGCCTTTTGTTGGACCATCTCCACATGATTGGTTAAAAAATTTCGTTGATTATTACGAAGAAATAGATGATGATCATAGAGCTCTTGATGCAAATTTGAAGGAGTTTAAAAAATTAATCAGATTACAATCAAACAAAATTCAGTGCGAAATAATACGTGGAGTGATCTCAGAGACATCAATGAGTGATTTTTTGAACTCATGGAGACCCACCGATTTGATCGTAGCAAGTAGAAAGATAATCAGAGACGCTTTACAACAACAGTTATTTCAGCTACATAAAGAACAATATTCAGAACTACCCGTACCGTTGTGTTATAGACCATCAGATACACGAAAACAGAATATTAATGTTGATATTCCAGGACAGACAGAGTCAAGGAAACAGAATCTCGTATTAAATGATATTGTCGCCGTTGATATCAGTGTAGTCGAAGATGCATTACACGCTGACAAATCTCCATGGGTGTTAGGATACGCTATGACGATCCACTCGTCTCAGGGATTAACTATTTCTGATACACGAGTCTGGATTATAGACGATCGCATCGAGTGGTCAAATTTAGTTTATTTAGCGGTATCGAGGGTCAGAAATATATCTCAATTACGTAGAATTATAATTCCTGAAATCGTTGATAAATTTAACATCATCGATGATGATATAATAAGAAAAAAATTAATCGGATACAAACAATCTGACAAAAAAAATAAACGTGACTTTGATCTTGATGTTGAATTTATTATTGAGTTAAAACAGCAGCAGAATAATCATTGCACATGTTGTAATTGTATAATGTTATGGCGGTATTCGAGTAATGATTCAAGACAATTTACCGTAGATAGAAAAGATAATAGTCGCGGTCATACACGAGAAAATACCATGTTAACCTGTCTTGAGTGTAATCGACGTAGAGGCGCTAGTGCTAGTTAAGTGATCGAAATCACCGGAGTGATCGCGGTGGTAGTTGTGTATCCGCGGGAATTATTTGTAGTTGTTCACGTGTAAATCCACGTTGAGGAGCAGCAGAATCTAATCTGTAGATTGCATGTCTGGAAACGCCTACATTTCTTCCAGTGGATCTTGTCACGGTAGATATTTTGTGTGTGGTAACACTCCAAATAGGATCAGTCGCTCTCGCTTTACCACCTTCAAGTTCACCAGGCTCATATAAATATCTGACTGTGACATCACCTAATATTTTTTGTTTTCCAGCATCTTTCCGTTGTGTTGGTATATTTTTTTTTGTGACCGCGCTAATGGGTTTCATGTTGGTTGTTCGTGTGATTTCATTATTTAATGCAGCTATCACGATTGGTAATCTTGCAACCCATTCACGAGATCTCTTATCCTGAATAAATTCCCTCGCGTATTGATATCCAAATAACCGTTCAGCAAGTGTTCGATTAAATCGCTCAACAATTGCTTGATCACGGTGAATTGCAGTATGACCTCGTCGTATTTTGGTATTATGTTGTTTCATCAGCGATGATACTGGACCAAGAAATTCCCTACCAGGATCAACCTGTAGTAGCTGTGGCCATCGTAGACCACCTCGTTGATAAATTCGTTCAAACGCATCGGCTACTTCAGATGATGTTTTCGCCGATAGCGGTTCTGCTTCTTTATATCTACTTGCAACATCAACTACGGTTAGCGCGTATTTGTACGTTTTTCCACGTACAGTATCATGCGGTAAAAACAGAATATCAGCTTGATGAACTTCATTAGGAACACTGACATCGAAATACGAGTACTGAATGTGTTTAGGACGTGGTAGATAAATTTGCCATATTGCTTGTTTAGATAACCACGTTTTAGCAGTAGAATGTTTAACCGATGCTGCATCAGCGAGTTTACCAATTGCTGCTTTGCCTCTCCAGTATCCTCTCGGCGAATAATAAATTGATTCCATTATTAATTACCAGCCCCAATCGCTAATTTACCTTTCATCGAGGATCTTACTAACCAATTAGCTAATGATTCTCTAATATTTTTATTTTTTATAGAATTTAATGAATGAATTAATTTTACATCTGCAATATGCCTATCTTGTAGATTTTGACTTTTATAAGCTACATCATGAGCATGACAAGCTCGATCAATAGCATTTATTGGTTCCTCGCCTGGTTTTGGTTGATCTTGATTATCGAGCCTGATATCGAGTCGAGTACCAGGACCGCAATAATTATATCCTGGTAGATGTTTTTCTCCGCTGTATTTAGCCCATGGAGCACCTGGAAACTTTGACATCAAATTAGCAATATCACCACCGCGCTTATTAGGTAAAAATGAAAATTTCTTTCTACCGCATATAGAACATTTTCCACCGTACGCTATTTTTTTATTTTTTGTTGTAACTGTAGCTAAATCAATAGTTGGAGTTTTAACTTTACAGCGTAAACAATATAAATTCATGTTATAATATATATGGATATAATTGATTTCTCAGCAACTCGGCAGCGAGAGCCAGTTAAGCATCATCCTGCGCTACCGAACTCCATCAGAATGATTATCATAGGACCATCTGGATCGGGTAAGACGCAATTATTACTTAATCTGATAATGAGATGGTTGAAATGGGATAAGTTGTATTTAGTAGCACCATCCGTTGATGATCAACGATGTTATGATGTACTTAAAGATTTCAATGAAAACGCGCGATTACTGGATGAAGATAATGATGTTATAGAGTTTATAACCGATATTGATGAAGCACCATCCGTAGATTCCATAGACGGATTTATTAATAATTTAGTTGTATACGACGATGTGATGCTAGATAAACAATCAAATCCAGCCAGAATATTTTCCCGAGGTAGACATAAAAATACAGACGTGATCTATGTTACTCAACGATATACACAAATACCAAAAGTGATCAGAGACAACTGCAACATTTTAGTTGTGTTTAATGGCGTAGACACACACACGTTGCGAAATATTCATCAAACCTGGTGTGGTGGTGACATGGATATAATTAAATTCAAAAATTTCTTCTCACGAGCGCAAGCTACTCCGCATGGATTTATAACAATAAATTTACATGATCCAAGAACAAGATATCGTGTGGGTATTGATAAAATATTTGGGTAACAGGGGTGATGATAAAATTAAATTTAATTAAACAGATATCATTAATATAATGAACAACTGTGCGTGGCTGCGTCAAGGAACAACAGATAAATGCAACAAAAGGTGCCGTGGAGAATATTGCAAGAAACATAATTATCTTATAAAGAAAAATCCTCATGCTGGTCCACGAAGATGTGTTGGATGTAACAACGGCGTTAGAGGATTATATCAGATTTGCAAAAATTGCGGTGGAGATCGATATCGAAGTTTGATGAACTATTACAGAAAAAGAAAAAACATAAATCCCAAAATAGAAAAACCACCATCAGAACTTGAATATTACTTGAAACATAGAACAAATTCCGAAGATTCAGATGAAGATGAAACAGATGAAGATTCCCATGATTCAGATGATGATTCCCAATATTGATAGCAGCAGAGAGGGGCGTCTACGGTTCTGTTTGGGACAAACAATAATCGTAGACGTGGTAATTGACCTCTATGAGTGGTCACTATTTTTTTTGGTAAAACACAAGGGTGACCATTCCCCTAAGTGGTCTGTTCACCCTCTCTGCTGCTCTTCGAGTCATTTTATCACTTGAAAACAGCTTAGGCTCTTTGCAAATGCTTCCAGTGCTTAAGAGCATTTCAAGAGCATTTCAAAAGCTTTAGTATAAGAACGAACGTCTGCCTTATGCCTAAAGAGTTTAGAGGTAAAATGTCAACTGACATAATTTGGGAAGGAAATTGAAATACTTTTGTACCAATTACCAAATGGCATTTTGGGATTGCATTTGCTCTATTTCAGTACCGCCTAGGGTAGAGTAGACGATTCATGTTTATACTAAAGTGTTAGTTTCACAACTAAACATTCCATTTTTGCGATATTCATGTGAAAGGATGGTTACCGGATGCAGAAGTTCCCATATTTATTATAATGTATTTGTGACATGATATTTGCATTATTTGATTTTAAATAGTAGACTGCAGATGACCTCAACGAGTTTTATTTCGAGTCGAAATTGCATCACATATTTAGCGCGTAGAAATGCTATGGTCTGATGATGTTTTGTTATCTGGGAGGCTGGTTAATGTCCACAATCTACCATAAACATATTTTATGTTTTTTTATTTTTTTAAACAACTTTAAATTTAAACCACGATTGTACATATGACGGATTCCATGTCACATGTATACAGCCGATCCGATCTCCACACCCGCTATCAGATGAACAATGTCCTTTTGTTGTTTGCATTTCTATTTCACTGTTTAATGTTATCTTGGGTTTTACGTTATGTTTGATAGCATGATATGCTGTACATGACGCGAAAAGTCCATGTGAGGTTAAATTGGCCATATTTTGACAGGCTTGAAAACTTCTACAAAATTCCCTTCCGCCAAAATGTTTATTGCAATTGTGAAAACAAAATGGTCCGGAAGGCACTTGATGCAATATTTCCCACGGTCTCATCCAAAAGAGAATACTGCGCAAGAGGTTCGTGGGATAATTTCACCAATCCGTTGGTTGACCATCCGGCTCGATGACGTCAATCCTACGCTGCTCTTCGCTGATGGGACCTCATGTGGCTGCTGAGTCCGATACGAGATGCGCATGTCCTGAAGCAGTGTGTACAATGGAGGCATGGGTTGGTTCTTGACGTTGAGGACTTCCTGCGTTCCCTGGCTTCGGCGACTTTCGTTCTGCGAACATCTTCAAAGGTTTTGCACCCAGTACTAACATCTGCACGCCAGCCAGGTCTATCCTTGGCGACGGACTCGATGTTTGTCACAGATACCGAGCAGCATCTCAGGTTGTCCTTAATGCAGTCTTTGAATCTTTTCTTCGGACTACCAATTTTTCTGTGTCCACTAGATAGAGCTTCATACAAAAATCTGGCGTGGAATCTTGTGGAAGCGCTCAAGCTGCATGATGTGCTTCTTGAAGGAGGCTTGTTAGCACAACTGCTTTACATACCTTTATCTTCGTGAACAGTTTGATATTCCTGTGACTCAACAGGCGAGAGCAGAAACGTCCTAATGATTGACTGGCGCTGCTGCTGCGTGCCGTTATCTCTTTGTCTAGCGGTCAATCGGAAGATATGATGATTCCAAGGTACTTGAAGTGATCGACAGCTTTTAGTTGGGTGTCGTCGATGGACACAGTCGGGTTTCGATCTTTGGTACGTGGAACAGGTTGGTGTAGTACCTCTTTTTTTTTCAAACTGATTGTGAGTCCGAAGAGTTTCGAGGCTTCCGCGAAGCGAGTAACGATGATCTGAAGGTCTGCTTCCGTGTGTGCCATGACAGCACAGTTATCAGCGAAATGTGCTTCAACAATAAGTTTCTCCATTGTTTTGGACCCGGCATTTAGTTGGCGAAGGTCGAAAAGAGAGCAGTCCAGTCTGTACTTTATGTACACTCCTTTCTGGAGATCAAATGTATCACCCTTCAGGACACATGTGAAGAATAGGTTAAATAATACTGGGGCCATAACGCAGCCCCGCTTCATGTCATTAGAAACGTTGAATGGCGTGGAGACATCCCCCTTGTAGAGAACGAGTCCCGTCATTCCATAGTGGAAATATAGGATCATCTTAATGACTTTCCTTTGGCAGCTGAGTCGGGCTCAGATGACCCGTACATCATCTCTGCTGACCGTATCGAATGCTTTTGTGAGTTCTATGAAGACACCGTAGAAGTTTATCTTTTATTCAATGCACTTTTCCTGTATTTGTTTCACTGTGAAGATCATGCAGATCGTGCTCCGATCTGTTCTGATGTCACGTTGGGTCTCCGGCAGTATGACTTCCGAGACATTACCAACCAGACGGTTGAAAAGGACGCGCGCCATAATCTTGCCTTCAATCGACAGGAGGGATATGCCTCGATAGTTGCCCCATGTCAGCTTTCTTCCAATTGTTTTTTTATAAGGTGACAATCATTGTGCCTTTAAATTCCTGAGGCATAGACTCCTCCTACCAAATGCTGATCAGGATGCTGTGCATGTCTCAAGTACCTTAGGGTCAGCAGCTTTGAAGTGCTTAACAGTAATTACAGCCACGCCTGTTACCTTACCAGAGCCTATCATCTTGATGGCTTGCTCGACTTCTTCCGTGGTAGAGGCAAGTCCTGGTCCGATATAGTTGGCTTCGGGACAATTGTGTCTAACGCTGTTGAGTCTACGGTGTAGGGCTTGTTCAGTAGGTTGGAGAAGTGTTCCTTCGTCCTTTCGGCGATACTCTAATTGTCCTTGAGCAGAGTGGTTCCATCAGAAGAGATTGGCGATTTTTGGGGTCTCAGGGAGAGGTAGTACTCTAATGGTTGGAACATGTTGTGCCTTCCCAAGGGAAGTTCATCCACATTGGTCCTCCCATGATTCTCAACTCTCAACTGTGGCTCCTAAGTCATGATTATATCACCATCATCAGTTATCAGTTCCTATGTCCCCACGTTCACCAGCAGCATCGCTACTGATTAAATTTCACAAATTACAATCATACAAAGTGATATTTTAACATGTACTTAAATCAAAAACATGAAACTGCACACACTGTAGCAAATTTGTGCCGATTATTTGATAAAAGAATAATAGTTCCAAACTCAGATTAGATATTATTGCGCAGATTTATATCAATACCATTTAAAAGTATAATTTCTTTTATAAATCAAAAATCAAAGAGCCACTGTCCTTCCGAACAAATACACCGCGTGACTCTAACGGCATTATTTTTCATCACATTATGTGTATGAATGTTTCGTGTTATGTCAAACATTTTGAGTCGGTTTAGAGTACATGTTACACATATGTTACATCTAACGTGTGTCAGGTTCACTGGTTAAAGTTTTTGGATATTCATGTCGTATGACGAGTGCTAGATGCAGAAATTCCAGATTAACTGTAATGTATTTGTGAATGGATATTTTTTTTATTTGATTTGGAACAGTAGACAGTCGAAATTGCATCACATCAGAAACGTTAGATCTTTCGAGCTATTTTACTGCATAAAAATGGTTTTGGCTCCATTCAGTTCTGTCATATGGGAGACCGGTTTCTAAACACATTCTTCTCAGAACATCGGTGCGTTTAAACCGTTATTGTCTATAATGCCGATTGTATGATACATGTATGCCACACACTCCTTTCAGCTGCCTAATACCATTAGTTTTATTTGTTTTTGTTCTTGTTTGAAGTTTAAAGACAGTTTCCGCTGCATGATGTGCAACACATGCCGCAACGAGCCCTATCTCATATATATTAAGACAGACGTGGCATTTTACTCCTAATTCCTTTTCGGAAATCGATTATAAAAATTGGTTCCAAAAGGTTGATATAATAGTAAAAACAAAAGCTCAGAAAGCGAGGTACGGAAAAGTTTCCCACGATCGCAGATAATATTGCAGGCAAATTCCATTGTATTATTTGGAGAAACCAGAATCAAATAAATTGATATATTAAATTAATATTAAATTTAACACATTATATGCAAAGTGTACTGACCATGCGATAAGTCGTTTTCGTTTCCTTGTTCTCCTTGTCATTATTATCATAACTGTTACCACGGATAAGGTCAAACATACGATATATCCTGATTTTTGTGGTTCTTCAAGAATTAACATCCGAGATTAGTAGTCTCACGTTTTGTTTCTCACAGAGTTTGAGAACAAAAAGAAGCTAGAATTGTGCAAATTTATTTTCGACACCAAAAGTAATTATTCATCATGCATCCATCTTCGCTACTTGAGAAAGACGTTACAAATTTCTTTCTTCAGCATGAGTTTATTGATGAGAAACTAAATCTATAACTTGGCTTTTTGGCGCAAGAAATAATATATTGAAATGGAAAAATATAATAGTTTGCTATCTAACAGAGGACATGTTTTTAACTTCTATCTTTTGTGGTGCTCCAAAATGCCATTATTTGGAAAAATCTAAACAGTTATGTTATCAGGTTCACATTCACTTCCATTCTTAGAAAAAATTATAAAACTCTGTGGTGGGAAACGACAAGATATGAATATTAAACGGGTACGTAAAAAGATAATCAACAAACGAAAAACATTCAAATGGATTTATTGGTTCTAAATGACAAGTGTACAGCTAAATACGAGAAACAAAGAATTCACTTAGTCATCATTAATAACGACCTTCACAAGCGTTGACGGTTATGGGGTAGGTATATGTATTTTGCTTTGTTTTATCTTAAAGACACGAGGTATAAATCAATCATTGAACTGAATTATTTTTACAAGCTTGCCAATCGGTCTCTTTTTTATAACCGGTATAGCACCGTGTGTATGACTCACCATGAAAGTCACATGTTGACGACGGTGCACAACATATGTTCCAGTTTAAGTTTTGATCTACATAGCACCAATAATAGGACTTCGCATCTCTTTCTTGGTGCATGCCACGTGGATATGCATGATGACAAGGTGTTCCATCGATATTTGTCAAACCAGCATCACTGCAATATTGCCATTGGTCTCCAGATTGACACCACATGTATGTTTTTCCATGGTAGTCGCATGATCCAGAACATCAATGATCCCAATTGTCATTGTGGTCTACATAACAATATTTGTAGGTTGAGCCATGGTAGCCGCATTTGTGTCCCGGACGACATACGGTTCTTCCTGCGGTATAATCCTCAGTGACCGTATTCAATGAACGCATTTCTTGCAATGGCGGATAATTCTCAGTAGTGTTCTTGCTGTTCTCCGATTTATTTTGTGGCAAGAACACGCCGTCTTCAGTAATATTCGCTTTGCTGGCTGTCACATTTCGTGTTTCTATATCAAGAGTCAGAACTAGCAGAGCTAGCGGTTGTATGCGTACTTTGGTTCTCATTGTTGATTCAAATAATTCCTGAAATAGAACATACATCAGTAAATCAAACCATCGATATTTTGTTATTTTTTCTACCTTACTTGTCCACAGAAATATGAATGGCGTATTCGTACATCCCTATGTCAGTTCTCACTTCAGCTGTCGAAGCATATCAAAGGTAATATGCAAATAAGGGTTTTCTGCTACTGAGTATGCGTTTACCTTTGTGAGTATTAACATAGCCACGCGCTATAATCAGATACGTTCTTTTGTTACTCGGTGATGACTACTAGGCGATTAACCAATCATTTACTCGCCATTCTGACCCTGCATGACCCTTTACGGTGGTTGATTTATCCAATTATAATTTCTCTACTACGTACAGATACTAAATGACCAAACGGTCACATATTGATGTGCAGACGATTGTCGATGTCTTAATTGTTCTGCATACATATGAATACGAAGACATTCTTCGAAAATCATTTTTGCGTCAAGTTAAATGTTTGATAATAACCTTTAAGAAACCAAAATAATTTTCGAAAGTCACCAATCTCATATCTTATAAAATCCGTAACGGTTTAACGGACTCTCAAAACTTTATACAAAATGACTAATAGTCTTAGTTTACTCGTTTTGAAAATAACGCTCATGACGCTTTTTACTACACTAATATTTCGAGATTGGTTGCAAGTACGCGTCGGCACAAATATTAACATTTATTTCCTTAAGTTCTCAAACACATTCACTGAAAATGATAAACGTAACGAAGGACAATCACTGGGTCTCTCTTAGATAACTGTCTTGACAAGTTAATTTTTAAACGTCAATTATTGTGTGAACCGAAAACGGCATTATAATAATAGACTAATGCGAAGAAAAGTGTATTAAAAGCTAAATCTATTTAATGTATAATTACTTTATAGTTATCTTTCATTGTTCCACGTATGTTATTGATTTGAAGTTTATAATCAGATAATACCTTAAACAGAACAACACAGAATATAACCTTTTGATTTGACGTATACACAAAAGCTAATAGTCAACAAAATACAAAATGCATATACATTACTTAGTTGCATAAACTATGACTATATAAATTATAATTTTCACAATATCTGGAATCAAAGCTCCGTACTTAAATAAAACATCTAGTGTTCTCTTTTGTACAAAAAGGAAATCGTAATCTTTGTTGTAGCCATGTATATAATATATTCTATATTATTCAGTACGCGTGTAATTTATCTAAGGATGCTTGTATAATATTTACTGTCACTGCAAATATCACCATATCATCAGCAAACAATAAAATATATAAAGGCATCTCCACTAAAGTGATGCTCGCAGATATATTTGATTATATAGCAACCCGTAGGACATAACTAACAAGAGAAAATATCAATGGACACATGCCTTCGCTATAATGAAGATAAAAGGAACAATCGAAATAGTCTGAATGTAACCTTAAGAACATTCCACATGAATACACTGAGCTGCAGATTAATCTTATTATCGGGAATAATTTCCCAGTCACTATGCAATTTAATATTATTCCAAATAACTGTAGTTTTTACTTTAGCGCTTTTAATCCTTAAAGGCACACGTCTAAGAGTCACTATGTGGGTTTCCCACCTCCATTTCTGTAACTAAAAGATATGCAGTTTCGACTGCTGTTTTCGCATTTGATGGAGCCGCAGTCGCAAACAATACAATAATTGCAGTCACGCATGGAAATGTTCCACCGCTCTATTGCATTTGTTTTAGCTCCGACATTGATAAGTTGAATGTCACCGAGCCATATGTGTGCATTTGTTTGGCCTGCTTGAGCTGATCACGTTCTGGTTTGGTTAGCCACACGGGGACATCTCCGAATAACTTTGTGAAAGATGGTTAAAATGCGAGTCCAATATCGTCTTTTTGCGTTCTTTATGTTTGTGGGCAGCGGTTCACTATTTCCAACTTTATTTTAATTGTGTCCTTCAATTACAACAATAACGAGCATGATTCGGTCACCTATGCACTCAAACAGCAGAAATTTATCAAAGAGAATCACACCCTTACTTCTGTACATTTTGCATATATTGCTTTTGAATGACACTATATTCCACTTTGGTATTGTCAATTATTTCCTGGCGCGCAAGACAATACTGGCAATATATTCCACATGGTTGGCAATGATAACTATGCAACTTTACTCTGATACTACATTTAAGGTACAGTGTGTGTGTGTGTGTGTGTGTGTGTGTGTGTGTGTGTGTGTGTGATTTGGATTTAAGGGCCAACACAAATACTCCAAGTGATGACATACGATGTCTTATTAAATGGCAAAATAATACACGTTAGATACAGTATACGCCAGGTAGCCAATCAATAATAACAGAGCTGTAAATGTCTAGCTCCATGTTTATAGGTCTGAATGGAGAGTATCTTGCAAACCTCACGGGTTACAATCACGGATCGACTCCTGTGTGAAATATCCCGAGTGTGTAAAATTCATGTGCGATATGAAACTGGTGTGGGCTAATATAATAACGGTGTCTGCTCGGGTGTTAGATATCTATGTCTTCAACTAAGTAACAGAAAATAGTAAAATCCAACATATTTTGAAAATTCAAAAAGTAGTTTATTTCCCTAAACCACAATGTAAAAATTAAAACAAAACTTACAGCAACGTAAATTAAATTCCAAATTGGCCTAAAAAGGTAAATCACAACAAAACAAGTATAGAGTATTCCTAATGAATTCCAGGGTGCTCTGAATGAATTATTATGAATGTGATGATATCCCAACAGTCTTGATTTATTTAAATGATATAATCCAAACTGTCCTTTAATTAATTTTCAATCATTCCAAAATAACATTTTCTCGTAAATTCAAAAACAGTTTGTAATTTAGGTAAATAAGTTCTCTCATATAAAAACTTCACACAGCAATAAGACGTTTCCTCTTCTGCTGAAAATGTATGAAATAATAATTTTAATAGAATCAACCTTAACATAAAAATCTAGGACATAATTTAAATATCAGGATGAAAGTCAAAAGTTCAATTTCTAGAAACTTCCTAGTTATAAACAATATATTATATAAATATTCAGCTACCCAATCCTCTGTCATCTTAATAGAAATTTCCATCAGACTGTAAACAAAATTTGCTTATAGAAAATACTAAAATCAGAATAAATCCAAAATTCAAACTCAGTAAGCAGGTTTTACCTTACATGACATTAACCATGCAGGACCAACTCTTACCCTCATGTATAGCTAAAGTACAATTCAAGAGTCTCAACAATCATTCGAATAAATACACGAAAGCTTCAAAAGGTTCCGAATATTCCAATCCTCACGTTGTTTTCTTTTTCATACATCATGCAAGTTTTGACATCTGGATTTATTACAAAAAATATAAGCGATTGGTAGAACGTTTTGTATTTTTTTCCTGCATTATGTAATTCCTCTTATTCAATTACATTTAAAATAATTGTAACTAATCAAATCATTTTCGTACAGTTTCCTTATTCTCTACATTGGCCGTAAAACCATGTAGCATTATTTTTAATATGAATATTAAATTTCCCATACTGAAAATGTACCGTTTTCTCAAGTATTGATTTGCCTTATTGGTAATAAAACGTCAAATCCTCCAATTTATCACAGATTTTGCTCTGGATTATAACTCCAAAAACTAATAAATTAAACTCCTTAAAATGTCATTGTGTATCATCAGTGAACGACATTGTAAACTGATGATTCAATTCATATTCAAGTATTCTAATATTGATGCAATTCAGACGAATAATTGCAGCCATTAACGAGCTGAACAATGGCCAATAGTAGATAATTCTGTAAATCGCGTTACTCTGAAGCTTTAAGTGAATGAGGAATTATTAACAGTGTTCAGGTCATTAATATGATTAAAATCAGACCTCCTCGGCCCTACAAGAAGATCTGACAGTGGCTGCTTATGGGTCATGTTATGGTGACGAAACATTATTACCAGCATAGCTAATTTTATAGGTCAATAAGAGGAAGTCATGTATTCTCGCGTTTGGGAAACAGCATTATAGCTTAAGAACATCAATGTTTGTCGAACTGATTCACTTTAAGATTTATGAAAGCTGCATTTCCATGTGCTAATTCGATTGTTACCAGAACTTGACCACTAAGCGGTCGCTGTCAGATCTTCACTTAGGACAGTGGAATTCCGATTTTAATCATATTGACTTTCTCCATCTGTTGTGAAGGCTATCACCTATCTTTTTTGCATTATTCCGAATCTATTTAAAGATGCACATTGCTGACACTAGATTTTTCTAATTTGTTTCCACTGTTGTATGCAGATTACTAGATTGCTTTTCACAAAACGTTACTCAACATAAAGGACGTCTAAAGAAACTACAATAATACTGGAACATCTGGAAATTAAAGATAAGCCTGGGAAATATAAAGTGTTGTCTTTCGAAAAGGGGGATATTTAAGAATATATGAATCTTAATAATTTAGCGATTGCGTGATAGGGACCATATCTTATTATATATATCGTATTTGTTTATTCTGTTATAGCAATCAATGGTATATGTGTCAAAAAAAACATTAGCAGCACAAGGGGCAAAGTCACTTTATGGTTTCAAGACTATACTTAATTCGTTTTGTAAACAGTCTACAAAAACTCTTTACCAAATGTACGATACTTACTAATCAACATTGAAAACTGGGTAGGATGTCTGGGATTTCTACGAAGGAATTGGCATTGAAGCTGTACATAAGTCATTTTGCAAATATAGTATTGGCATTACAAATACACCAGAAAGTCTTGTATCTATAATTAGTTGAGTAGAATGTCAAGTAGCAATATGTGAAAGGATTCTTATTTACTTGTTAAATCTATTAAAGATGACTGATGATAGGTTCCTAAAACAAGGCTATAACCTACAAATGACATGGTACGAACACTGTGACTGTTGGGTAAAGAAGGTTAAGACTCTACTGTTTGATGGCGTGGGTGATGAGAAACTCATTTTCATTATATTCAAACAAATATTCAAAGAACTAAACGGAAAATTGAATTCAATGGATTACAATTTTATAAAAGGAACAGAAATGCTCTGATTTATCACTACTATATAGTCTTCTGACAGTGTTGGCTTGTTATTCATGTTCAGGAATGGAAGCATTTCCTTAATAGCAAATATAGGTAGCTATAAAAATCTCCCCTATTTTGAAAGATAGTGCCCTTATTGTGTAAATATAGAAGTTGAATTTTACTTTGCTATTTAATGTCCCATGTTTGATATCTAAGAAAGGCCTATATATCTTTATACTCCACGCAAAGAACATTACCTTTTATATCTTTATCCAGTGAATCATTAATAATATTAATATCCTATATAGTTTTGCTGTTTATCTCGCTAAATGTTTAGAAATGAGAGAACCGGTGTGTGTATTAATTGTGGAATCATTATCATTTGTGTTTGTACCATATGTTTAACACATGCATGGCCTATGTTACAAAATAAGGATCGGATAGTGTATTCGACAATTATGTTACTCATGTATTGTAGTAATATGTATGGAAAATGGTGTAAATCAGATTCTTAAATATATATGTATTTATCATACGTGTCCACAAAGTCTAAGGTTGTAACCGGGACATAATTTAAGCAGCGGTACGACGGTCAAAAGTTTGTTCAACTTATCGTTCATTTGTTTTTAACTATAGTACCATATAATTACCTTAACAAACCATCATTAAATGGAAACTAGGTCCATTTCATAGACTTTTCATTCAGAAATCAATAAAAAATACCGCTAACTAAGCCTAATTCATAGGTTACTACATTTGCTATTTATCGAATGGCGTTCAACAAACTGAGATGGATAAAAGTTCTCTAAGCAGACAAATTGCACATCTTTTTCCATATCATTTATTTTAAAACATATTTACTACATTTATAAATAATATTTATGACACTTATGACTAATATTTACTTCATTATATTGGACCCCAGTCATTCCGGTTCAATTGTTATGTGACAATAAGGTACGGTATAAGTAGTATTCCAGCGTACTTAATTTGCGGTTGTGGAAAATTTATAGCCTCAAGCATAACCCTTACAGTACACGAATTGTATCTGAACATAACCTGGCTTCCACGGCGAAGTTCATGTTGTAGTTGAACTCTTTTCTGCATTGAAAATGTAACATGTTTGCTGCGTAGCTTAGAAAATAATAAATATTCAAAATTGCTGCAGTCAAACTATATTTCACAGTTGAGATGTCGATTATGTTTCCATGCACACAAGAATTCTTAAACAGATACCCTTGCCATAATTCGCTGCCATCGTACCGTCGTTTTGTCTAGTTAAAGATTGTTTTAACCACGTATACATTCGTACACCGCGTAAAAGAAAGGTGTAAGAGATTGAACAAGGAGGTGGGATGCGAAAGACATGGATAAATTAAGAAATTCAAATGAGAAGTTTTCAGTTAATATGTATCAAACATTGTGTTGAATGTTGGGAAAATGGGGACTAAAGAAAGGAGATTGAGATTAAAAGGCACAAAATGCATCAGCCTAGTGAAATACACTTTTTACGATCAATACTTACAAGCAGAAAGAGGAAACAAAATGATATTGATATTGATGGACTTTCGTTTCAAGATCTAAAATTTAATATTAACGATCAACTAATTTTTGTTAAATTTTGTTTTTTCATAATAAGAGTTAACTTGCTATTTTATTGAGCGAACAGAAGAGAATATCAATCCAAATCGGAACGACAAACATTATGAAATGAAAATTTATTTGCTAAAATGTGAAATACATTAATATTTATTGATATCAATAGGGCAGTTGAAATCAAACAGGCAGAGTTACATGAATTGCAACTGATCAAAAGGATTGAGGAAGTGATGATGTGATCTAGTATAAAATGATAAGATATATGTATTATTGGTGATAATTTCTTGTTTTATTGGGGCTTTTACGGAAAACAAACGTTTATGTATAGGACCATGAATACACTAATAGAATCTCCATGGTAATCAGTTCGAGTATTTTATATACCATGGAGTCGCTTTATATACCGAACAGATTGACGATATGAATTTCATCATTTATGAAGATCAGAAGTCTTAGACATGAATGATTTAATGGCGAAAACTTTAGGATTATATTCAATATTTTCTTTGAAACGAGGAAGCAGGAGCTTTTCTAATTCTAACTGTTCTCCTCGAGTAGACCTTTTGTACTGTCACTTATTAATGGTTAGATAAATGTTTAGTTTCCTTGCCTTTTGGAAAGTATATGCCTGGGATAAAATCTTCTGCAGTGGGGCAGAGTCATGGTTATTATTAATTATCAAAACGGATATTTACCGCTTCGTTTAATATTTCATTGAAGCTGAAGGCACGTGGATCCAGCTTCACAATATTTCATTCTCTCGTGTGCTAACATATTAGAAAAAAAATCCTTCAAGAAAATAGGATAGCAGAAATATCAATTAATGACAAAGAATTTAGAATAAATCAGTATTCTGATTTCGGGGTGGGTGGGAGATATTTTAGACAGGTCAGAGAATCCGCACAACAAACCTTCAAATTCTCGATCAGGTTTTATACATTTTCTGTTAAGACTAAAATTTGGGAAAACCAAGACAATACTAATAGGCCTGTGTAGCATTAGCACTGATTCATCTCTCTCTCTCTCTCTCTCTCTCTCTCTCTCTTTACATCTCAGGCGATATTATATGTTTACGTCTTTAATCAAATACATAATGGCATCATCCGATAATAACTATCAGTGATATGTATTTTCAATCCTTCTTCATTGTACTACTAATTTATATAAGTATGTAATACAATTATCCCAGGAATTCTCATCTTGGTATACCATTTTGCTCCTGATTAGGGTAATATTACTTTTCGAACAGAATTATATCCATATTTACAGTTCCTACGGTAAAATTTCGTACGATTTTGACCATTGAATTATATGCTAATGTTTGATCGCTACCCTTAGATCTGTCCGTTAAGGTTCAACTTAGATTTCTTAACGAGTATGCAGTTTATATATAAAATTTTATATTTTTAGATGATACCAAATATTGCTATATTTACAAGATAAATAACTGAATTATGCAGTGGAGCTGGTATGTGTCTGATAGTCGTAACGGAAAGGTAATGAAGCTATTTCAAAGATAAAATGTTACGGCCATGTTTTTTATGCACTATAACTACTTTCAACGTTCTTAAATTTTATGCAGCCTACAATACAATAATTTAATTTTTAAATGTTACCACGTATGACTTCATTAATATGACTGTCAATGCCTTGGACTAATTTTGCCTAATTAAATGTTTTACAAAACACTTTCAAAGAAAATATCGATGAAATATCCTAGAGATATCAGTGAATACTTAGATTAAATGGTAAGACGAGACTAAAGATAAAGGCCCATTTTCTCTCAGCAAAATAGCAATATGGCTGCCTTCATAGTGCGCTCGCTCAATTACTCACCTCCACGTGATGATACCGATATTCTTCATCGCTCCGTATCAGACATTTATGTTCCAATTGATAACAAATTGCTGTATGTTTTACAGAAGTTGTACATTTTACATTCATCATTGATTTTAACTTTGCGAGCAGATTCTATCACATTTCACGCACGCACACACACACACACACACACACACACAACGACATTTCAGCATGTTACGTGTTCATGAAAATATTAATAGGAAATTCTTCCCGATTCCGACCTGTTTCTCAAGGCTGGGGTTTCCTGTATGAAATAAGGTTTACCCGTAACTTTACTCTAATAACTCGTTCTCTGAAATGATGAAGCACACCAAAGACACTAAAGTTTTAGTTATTAACCTCAACTGTAGCATTTGTTTGTATAGTGATAAATATTGGGCATAAAATTAAAATCTTTGGAACACGTTACATGTGATTGCAATATATAACAGTTATGCGTTACATTTTGCCACTTTCGTCATGAAGAGACTCATAACAAACCATTGGAATTATGTATGCAGTTTGAATCATTGGATCAATACTAACTAAACATTTAACCCCTACTTAGTTATATTTCCCAACTGCACACACAGGTGAAGTCTATCTGCGAATATAGTATGTGAGGAATATAGTCAGTCGTCAGATGGAAACCGACCAGTTTATCCTCACTCACACCATTTGGTTTTCCCAGATATTCTTTGACAGGCTTATCGGTACACCAAGACTGTGACTGATAACAATTTCAAATTATTCACGCCTAGCTATTGTTTTTCAAATTAAATTATTCCATTTTAATTATCAAACTTAAAAAGAACTAACATATCAAGATAATAGGGAAAATGCAAAGACAAAATATAGTTATAATTTTCAGGAAAATGTTGCACTGCTATAGAAACATACATAATTTGAAGTTGGCTATATTAACCAATAGCATAAACATATTATCTTTCTTCCTAGCATGCCTGTTATGCGCGACAAAATATAATATGCAATACAAACTCGAGTATATTTCCGAGTGTCGAGCTGTGTTCTGTTACTTTTGATCAGGTGATCTGTTCTTCCAATAGTCTGAAAATAGCATCGGTCCACGTGAAAAGTTAAAGCAACACAAAACACACTTAGATACCGACTGAATTCGATGAAACACCCCAAACAAACCTGTTTTGCAACTAATGGCCCGCCAGTTCAACATTGGCAGTTTGTCGACGAGACTAAGAAATGAATATTTGTGAACTTGTATTAACACAATTGATTGCGATCAAATAATGAAAGGTATATTTAAATACCCATCATCATCATTGTCCCTATTTGCAAAATCATTTTCTCTTTCATTTCAAATGTGTTTAAAGTATACAAGAAAAACCTGAATTAGGTATTTGTTTCATTGACTAGAGCAACAAGCTTTATTCGCACTTTATTCATAATTTTCTGCTACTAAATTTTGTTTTGTCAAATCATGTAAATTTACATGAAACAAACTCAGGTAAACGCACACAATACCAGTATCAGTATAAACTATGTCAGCAATAATGAAGTACAGGCAGTTTTGTGTAACACATTCCATTATTCTGTAAAAGTAAAATTTCATAGAACAAGAGAGGAAGTTTTGATTTCCAATAGCCTAACAGTTCGCAATTTTGGTTAACTGGTTAATTTATGTCGAGGGTGGAAGAGGTCTACCTTAATAATAACAAACAAAGTAAATTCCGGTATATCAATATATTGGCTAACTATCACAGACGTCAAATAATCCATTGTTTCTCAAATACCCTTCGTGACCATTGTTTGAAACCTACTGGTATGGTACATGTGACCCATCAGATACATGTAATAGAACATGGGTACTACCACGGTCAAACAGAAGGCGTAAATAGTATATTCAGAACCATGATTACACTGAAGATGGTGATCATAGTGAATCGGTCCTTCAAGATAAGCGCGCAGAAAGAGCCAGCAATGCGAAAAACGGATCGGTTAAGAAGTTGACATAAAATGCATTAGGGCTTGAGGAAGAGAGAAAAAACTAGATTAATGTAATTTTTATAAAGTCTTCTTAATATGCTTGATAGACACAAGAAGAAAACTTCTCATATAGAGTTTAATGGTTACCAGCTCTATCATTTGCCCAGAACATTTATCAAGAAAAAAAGCAAAACGTTTACAGCAGATTTTTGTGTTCTTTTCATCATATACAAGGCAAAGCTTGGTGAAAGATATACAAACTGTACAAAGTTATTTGTATTTCATTGTTGGGTTAAGATTAGAAAAGGATTACTTTGGCTTTGATGATGATGTGTATATTCCATCTTACATTCAAACATAGATTGGATTATTATTTTAGAAGTAATGTTTTTATATCTTTTGTTGTTTGCTGACGATACAGTGAATTTGCAGAAAAAGCAAATCAACCACAATAATCCTAAATAAGTTTCATGCATACTGTATCAGATGGAATTTATTCGTAAATATTGATTAAACGTTCTAATTAAATACAATTTATTTTTGATCATTCTCACTATTTACATTGTTTGCTAAGTTGGTGCTTTTCACTATGTGCCTTTTATACGTACTTTACGTTTCTTATTATGTATACTGTATACCTTTCGTTATTTATTATATGCATTTTATACTTTCTTGACATTTCTTATTATTTACATTTTATACTTCTTTGATTTTTCGCATTATGTGCATTTTATACCTGTTGTTTCTTATTTATGTTTTCAACGCACTTGACGTTTCTCATTCATAACATTTTATATTTACTTGGTGTTTTTTTTTTTGTACATTGTATTTTATACGTACTTGATTTTTCTCATACATTTTTGCATGTTTACTTGACGCTGGTCATTATGTATATTTTCTACTTTACGTTTCACATTGTCTATATTTTTGTACTCACGTAATATTTCTTATTACGCACTGATTTTACTTACTTCATGATTCTTATTATTTTGATGTTATTTTTAATCAAGAAAAAGGTAGCACAAGGAGAGATAATACAAAGATTGATTCACGCCATGGTCGTCGTACACTCAGTCAGCAAGCAGTGACCGGTGCTATGGGTGAGTAACCTCAACGTTACAATTGATCGTTAAGGAGTGAATGTTACACCAATGCTATCTAAAAAATTGGTTATTATTGTATATTTTATAAATTTGAAATTATAATAATGTAATCTAGATAATATAATCAGTTACAATGAATGATAATTTATAATTTCTCTCGATTCATTTGAAATTATATTAGTAGTGAAAGGGGGCGCTTTACGGACAATGGGAATTAGCATTAAAAACACCCTTGGGTCACTTTACGGACAAGGGAAATTTAACATGGAGAAAAATCGTGGGTCACTTTACGGACAAGGGAATTTAACATGGCAATAAATCGTGGGTCACTTTACGGACAAGGGGAATTGAACATGGCAATAAATCGTGGGTCACTTTACGGACAAGGGGAATTGAACATGGGATTTTTTTTTTAAAAATTTTTTTAAAAAAATTAAGAAAAGGGGTAGGCAATTCAAAGACTATCTCTTTTCGAGAAATATGGCTGGCCCTGAAAAGGGCCTTTGGGTTTTCTTCTTCTAATTTCTTCTTTTCCTCCACCAAGTTCTTATTTTATCTCCTACACTCTTCTTCTCTTTCTTTTTTTTCTTCTCCTCTTCTTTCTTCTTCTCTTCCTCCTCTTCTTTCTTCCTCTTTTCATTTTCTTCTTCTTTTTCAATTTTTTCATTCCATTCTCTCATCCTTATCCTTTCCTCTTCATCCTCCTTTTCCTCCTTTATTTCTTTCAACAGATCACTAATCATTACCTTCATTTTTCGTAAATTGTTTATCTCCATCTTCACTCTATGGGGACTATATGAGTAGTGATCCTCGTTTAGGTTAACCAACATTTGCTCAAACATTCCTAAATTGTCCATGACGTTTTGCAATTTTTCCATTTTGTTAAGGTGGTTTGACGCCATCTTCTTTGTATTCTTTGCAGAATGGTTTGAACAACGAATACTGTGGGTTCTTATACGAAAAGCGCGAACGTGAAGGAAAACATCCCCCTAAAACATAAAATGGATCTTACCTAGATGATGACCCAACATCGCGCGGACGTGAAGGAAAACATCCCCCTACTTTTTCATTTCATATAATATAACCCAAACTATACTCTCCACATTTGCTAAGAAACAATAAAGAAACCCATAATCTACTATTCGCACAAGCATACCTTTACTCTTACAAACACAAACACACCAACACATACCCTCACACATTAAAAAGAGTTAGTGTTTATATTCACACTACTCTACCTACATACATTGGCAAATTGATCGTTATTTCTTTTCTAGAGTATTGGGTAGCCCTGAAAAGGGCTGTTTTGTTTGGAACTTCATGGACACCTGGTTAATGGTGGCACCTTCCAGGCCTGGCGCCACATACACATCTTATCCCCCAGTTACTTTTTACCTTTTGGGGGGAGAGAGCAGAGGCAGGATATGTCGCTTCAGAATCCCAATTTTCGCTCTCTGGGATTTTGAAATTTCTTCTCTCCTTTTCCTCCTCCTCTTCTTTGTTTCTTCTTTCCTCTTTATATCTTCTTTCTTCTTCTTCTTTATATCTTCTCTCCTCCTCTCTTATCCTTCCCTCCTCGACAATGGCTTCCGCGGCCAGTTCATTTAATATGCGCCTGGCATATTCCAGATGCACATGAAGCTCCAACAGTTTCTCAAGTCTCGTGTTCATTTTTTTGGTGTTGATCAATCAACAAGGGTAGCTGGACTGCCGAACGAGTTTCAATTTATACTGAAAGCGCGGACGTGAAGGAAAACATCCCCCTAATAACATAAAATTCATCTTACCTAGATCACGACCAAAAAAAACAACAACGCGCCGACCTAAAAGAAACACTCGCTCACTTTTTTATGCTACCCATCACTATTATAAAATTTTTTATCAATCACTTCAATAGACTATTTACATATGCAAAGCAATCCAATCTAACCCCAAATCTACACCTCAAACAGCCCAGAAAAAACAAACATCATTTTAATCTACTATCCACACCAACCTACTTTATCACTTACAAACACAAACACACAAACACATACCCTCACAATATCTTAATAAAGAGTTAGTGTTTATTTTCACACTACTCTACCTACACACATTGGCAAATCGATCGTTATTTCTTTTCTAGAGTATTGGGTAGCCCTGAAAAGGGCTGTTTTTTGTTGTTTTTTTTTTTTGCTATGGCATTCTTTTTTAGTTTCTAAGAATGCGATGTCCTCTGAGGATAGACTTTCTGGCAATAGGTCTGCTTCTTCGGAAAGAGAAGAAGAATTCTTTGGTGTCGATACGACAATCGACAAAGCCTCTGTCAGCTTCAGGTTGCTGCTGTTGCTGCTGTTGCTGTTGCTGTCTCTGAAGTCTGTACTTTTCTGTCCATTCTTCTTTCTCCTTGTTCATTTCTTCTCTGAAGAGCTCTTCTATCAGGTCTTCAGTGATTTTTAACATTCTCACATTCTCTATTTCTTCTGGCTTCGGTATCAGACTGTGTCTGACCCTATGCAAATTCACGTAGGCTTCGTTGAGCTTAGCTAGTTTGGAGCACATCTTCTTAGGAGGATGAGTCGACAATGGATGGCTAGACTGGGAACAACCCGGTTCTTAAAGTGAAAGCGCGGACGTGAAGGAAAACATCCCCCACACGGTTTTCGAGCCGCAACGTTCATGAGAGGGATAGTAAGAAATGAAAGAGCATCAATCCAACATTCTTCTAGCTAAACAAAAGACAAAGGCATTTTTTCTAAACACAACAATTTTTATTCAAAAATCACTTAACACTAAACAACAACATTTTTAACAATAATCCAACACTATAACATCAAACAATTTTTTTCAAATCACAAACATTTTTTTCTTCAAATACAATCTACTTTAAACAAGGCTGACAACGTTGTGAATGAAATTGTGATTTCCACTGTTGGAAATCATTAGGCCATTGATGGACACTACGTTTCCTAGCTTGAGACAAAAGATAAGCATAATGGTCACAAAACCATCGATCTACTTTCACATCGTTTCTAGCAGAAGAACTAGGATCGAAATGAGTCACTAAATGTTCTAAGGAATAGCCTAGGCTGCGATGATGCAGAAAATACACACAATATTGTCCACACACCAAGGAATCTGTGCCTTGTAATTTCACATTATTGAATCGGGTGGTTTGAGCATTTCTTCTCATAAAGTCGATGATATCGTCTTCCAAAGGGGGCAATCCGTACGAATCAAAATATTCCACACATCCTTCTTGAGGAAAGTAAACGGCTACCCAGTGGGTTCCTGGGAGATGACTATCGTCCGTGTTGATCACGTAAGCTTGATGGTCTTTAGGTTTGCGATGAGGGAGTTCATCTTTAGCACAGACGACGGGATTCCAAGAAGCAGTGTACGAACTGTGGTTCAAAAGGTAATAAAGTTCCCAGGTATCCATTGTTTTGTGTTTGTTTTCTTCTTCTTCACAGGTAATAATACGTCGTCAATTCGATCCTGACTTTTTGCTTGAAAATGTCTGACGAATAAACGGTTATTCGTTCTGTTTCCTCACTCTGATTCAGGAGAGCTTCGATACGATGGATCTCTTGAGTGGTTAATGCTGGACAAGAATGTTCACGCAAGTCTTTATACCACTGGTGCAACACGTCTTTGTTCGAGATGAGACTCCAAGCTTCGTCCAGATACTCGTCCAATTTTTCTTCTTGACTCAACATCAGGCATTTATCGTGTTGAATTTGACTGGGATGATCGTTTTGACATCCATAACAATTTTTCTTGATCAATTCCGTCATTTTGTCCACCAAGTGTTTGGCAAAACAGGAGACTAAATGGGCTTCTTGTTCTGGCCATCGCGACTTCATCAAAACTTCTTCGTCTTTGTCTTGAGATTCTTCTCCTTCCACGGTCTCCTCACATTTCATCTCCGAAGTTTCTTCACTAGGTAAAGAGGGATAACAGTCTTCCATGGTTTCTAGTAATCTAGAATGACTTCTCTCAAACTGTTGATTTCTATGGTATTATCGAATTCTGCATACAGGATGACGTTCACTGTCTCTGTCAGTTTATCTGCAAACTGAAGTTCCACACGAATTTGGCCGGATTTTATAGGGTGGAAATGTCCCTCGTCGCTGCCTTGGTCTGGAGTGAAATCGAAAGCCCACAAAGCATAACCTCCTGCATAATCCTCGTACGTAATGCCGTGACTGGTGTTGGTTCCTAACTGTCCGGTGGCTTCGTACAGGGACAAGTACGATCTCAAGTAATTCTTCTGGGCAAAGTCAGGTTCGAAAGGTCGGGTACACAAGGTCTTGCCATCACGACTGACTTCGATTTTCTTCACCTTGAAGTGTTGAAAGTTGAAAGGATTTTTATCGAAGGCTCCGTTGAAGGCTGTATTCTCGACCATACCAACGATCAAACGTTTGGGTAACTGTCCTTGAAACAGATGATCTTCGATCATGGAATGATGTCCAACGGGAATGGTGAAGGTTTTCACTTCCACGCGTCGTATGGGATACTTGGCGCTCGTTCTGCTCAACGTTTGACTGATGTCGTTACCTACTTTGGGTAACACTTCCACGCGTCGTACGTAGAGTTTGGCTTCTAGGATTTTGGTTTTGTACTCGTCAGCATTACCCAATAAATGGAAAGCGGCACTGCTCCGATTCAGTCTCAGGCGAACATTCACTCCGTTTAGCAAATATTTCTCTTGCAACCACATGTCCAAATGTAAACGATCCATCAGTTCTAAACTTTTTTCGTTTCCTTTGATTCTGTCTCTTCGTTCTACAAATCCCGCATTGTGTTCTTTGCCTGTATCAATTTCAAATAATTCAAACTGATTTTCATCGTCAGCTTCCCATACCACACAGGCATTGAGATGAGTGTTCTTGGCATCTATTCCGTACGTCAAGAGATTTTCCAGGTAGGCCCGATAAGGGTAAGTATCCATGCTACTGCTGACCAGTTTGTTGTTCAAGTACAAGTCCACTCCACTGAACAAGGAATGCATGAAATTGTTGACGGGAGCTACTGCTTCAGTGTCTATATCACCTCCTGTCTTATCTACAACTTTGACTTTCAGGTACAAGTAACTGCTATTCAGATCGATGTAATCTTCGGGCTGTCCTTTGATTTCAAACTCGATGGGAGCGGAATCGGTCAATGAGGAGACGGGGTGAAATTCCACCCACTGAGATTCTTGCATCGTCATCATGGTGGGGGGCATGGCAAACAGATCCAGTTCCGTCTTGGAACAAGCGCAAGACTCTCGGTGCATCATTTTTTTGTCTCTTTTCTCAATAATCGAAAACGTCTAAGTCTCGAACGGTTCTTCTTTTCTTGGCCTTTCTCGCTTGAAGTCTGGTGAAAGGGTGTTTTCTGCGTCGTCTCTTTCTGCCTTGTCCTTGCTGAATGCCTGACTCGGTAGCGTGCAGGGCATTTATAGGTGTGTCTCGTCGGCCCAAAATGTCTTTGCCCGTTTGCAGCAAGACATTTTTGCCTGCCCTCATGAAGGCTTCTTTAGGGTTTTGTTTGTCGATGATGACATTTTGGAGAAATTCTTTGCCTTGCGTCAGTGCCGCATCTTTCAAGGCGTGCAATCCGCGTGTCACCATCGGTTTCAACACCGGGGCCACCGAACGAAAGGCCGATTTTAACATATCTCCTAAACCGTGTCCTCGCTGTCGAGCCACCCCTCGGTACACTGGATACATGACTTGCTTACGAGTCGTGAGAGAACCGTTTTCGAAAATGGAGTTTCACCGTGACTTTTCCTTTGGTGAATGGAATATTTTGTCCCAGATCTCCTTTTATAGTAATGTTGACCGTGTCCAAATACGACTTGCTGACCGGCAAATAGTGAGGATGGACAAATTCTCGGTGGACGTGGTAAGTGTTTCCACCTTCCTCGTCAGCGTTTGCGGCAGAATCCACTTTGAAAGGAATGACACGCAGTAACGGTACGGAGGTGTGTCCCACCACGTTGTATTCCACCACATCGGAATACACAAACATCAAATTCAGTCCTTGGTTCAGTTCTACCGGGGTACGAAAATACTGGCCAAAAGTCTCGTTGTCGTAAATGATGGATAATTCGGGGGGTTTTTTTTGATGTTCTACTCTCTTCCTCATCTCCATGTCACCGCCCAACATGTCAAACAATTCATCACAAAAATAGAAACCCATAATTTTATCCTCAGGAAATTTTATCAGGAAGCGACGAGCTGTTTTGTGGTATTCCAGGGTGACAGTTTTGTTCTTGACATTCTTAAAAGCTTCCCCAAACACGCCATTAAACCTGGTGGCTATGGTGTTGACCAAATGTTGACCACTAAAATAATACCCTGGGGGAATGAACAAGTGATAGGTGGTGTAATGTCGATTTTTTGTGCCAGGGGTTTTATGCTTATATTTGCTATGGATATCCATCCACTGTTGTATTTGTTCGTCATAAACTTCCACATCAAATTTATTTTGATTGGCAACGACATTGAGGACTTGGGTCGGGTGAATCATTTCTACTAAAGCCACTTCCCAATGGGCTTCGTGATCTAAGGGGATGGCTTGAGGTAATTTGGCCGTGTAACAGCACAACGCGTTGTTGGGAAACACCTCCATGGAACTGTCACTGGGTAAGGTTAAGTAAAATTGGTTTTGGTGACTCATAATTCCAGAGTTCTGTGGCTGTCCGAGGGAATATTAGTGGACGTCAGAGGTGTGTCTCCGCCCAAAATGGGGTTCTGGTTGTGGTTGTTGTTGGAGTGGTGACTGGCACTGGCACTGGACACAACGTTCCCGTTCGAGGAGAATTTCAGGGACGGATTGGGAAGCAGGTAACCGATGCAACTGCTCAATAAAATGGTCCACAATTGTTTGTCTCCTTGTTGCAAACTCAAATTGGCGATGGCTGCCCCGATGACACAATACACCACGAAAATTTGGCAGAAAAAGACGATTTGCGTTTTAGGCACACGTTCTCCACACCACACCCACAAGGGTTGTTTTTGTAAATCTTGCACAGAAGAACTAGGGGAAGAAGGAGTGGTCGACGTAGCTGCGTCTGATGTGTGAAAGGGCATGATGGTCACTTCTTCTTTTTATAGTCGATGACTTGCGAAGCGTCGATCCAAGAATCGAAACTGGGTGGATATCCTTTCCAACGTACTTTGACTTCTTTGACACGTCGTTTGCCCACTTTACGGGTTCTGCGTTCGAGAATGCTTTCGATGTCGTACACGTCGTCTTCTTTTTTGGTGACACGTTGTAACTCGGGCAAATAAAACGTTCCTTTGAGTACTTCTCTGTTCATGTCTTCCAATTTATAGACGGCAGGATGACGGCCATGCACTCGTCCAGTGACGCGAAACAATTCGGTCGTCCAGTTAGGTAAGTAACCTTTGTCGAAAGTGCGTTTGGTTTTGCCAATGCGCACCCAATCTCCTACGGCCAACTCTCCACTTTTCTTGGGGACAGCCCTCGTCGGGGACGTACCAAACAGGCGCTCAAACACCAGCACTTCGTTGTCGGGAGTCACGTCTTGCGGGGCACGTCCGATGCTTCGATGGTAAGATTGGTTGTACGCTTGCACCAGGTGCGGTAAGATGTCGATGTACTTCAGAGTGTGGTGATGCGTAAAATATTTCCACATGCGTTCTTTCAAAGTGCGTTGAAAACGTTCCACGATGCTGGCTTTGGTTTCGGGATTCTCGGTGGTAAAAAAATGAATGTCACGTTTCTTTAATTCTTTTTGGAAAGCTTGGTTCAGAAATTCGGTGCGTTTGTCCGTTTGCCATCGAAGAGGGCGACGACCGCTTTGTTTCAACACCCGTTGCAGGGCTCGCACTAACTCGCTGCTCGATTTGGAAGTCAAAGGCACGACCCAGGCAAATTTGGAAAAGACGTCGATGACACAAAACAAATATTTGTAACCACGATTGTAGCTGGCCAAATGAGAGACATCGGCTAAATCGGCTTGCCATTGATGATCGATGCCTTCCACTCGGGTGCGACTTCTGGCAAACTTGCGTCGAATGGGTTTGTGTAAAGTGTAGGTAGCTTGTTCTTGTAACCATCGTTGCACTTGAGGTAAACGGAGACTTTTCAGTCGCGTTTTGGCAGCACGATACAATTTTTGAACTCCTGCGTAACCTGCAGGATGGGAGGGATCGTAGTAAATGCTAGCTAAGACTTTTTCCATTTTTTGTGTTGATTTGCGTCTTAATAAGGCACCCACTCTTGGAAGAGGCTACTCTTTTTCTCTTGGGGTATTTTCTTGGATTGCAAGGCTTTGCGTGTGCGACCGGCAATAGGTGTCGAAGAGGAGGAGGATGTCTGAACGGGGGATATCGGTTCTTGTTTCACTTCTGTCTTCACTTCTGTCTTCACCTTCTTTTTCTCTTGTGAGGAAGAAGGGGTGGCCATCATCTTTTTAATCCATCCAATTCTGGAGGTAGGTGGTGTTGTTAACTTGCGTACTTTTTCTGGTGGAGTTTGAAACCCTTCTTCTTCTTCTTCTTTTCCTTTTTCTGTCTTGGTCACGGGTACTGGTGGTACTGGTACTCGTACTGGTGATGGTGCTGGACTTTTCATCAAGGTCTTAAAATCTTTCAAAGTGGGTAGAGCTGTTTCGTCTAAAGCTTTCTGGTGAAAGAGTTGCAGTCTTTGCAAGAGTTGACCGTACTTTTGCGATTTTTCTGTTTCGGACAAATCTTGGCGATCCAGCAAGGATTGCAATTCGTGTTGTAACTGGGACATCTCGTTCAAATTGGGATTGGGAGGTAAATGCGGGGTGCGTTGTTCTTGCCACCGATGGTATTCCATCCATCGTTTGTAAGGCACTAAAGCTAGTTTTCGTCCTTCCATGGGGTTGTCAGGGGTGAATTCTGAGATCTTGGGACTTCCGAAGGCCTTTTTATCTTGCTCCCACCAGTCCTCCCAACATGGTTCCCAAGACCCCTTTCAGTATGGGGCCTAACAAGAGAGGTAAAATGCCTCCACGTTGGACCAACATCTTCTTTTTTTGACGAATGGGAATTTTCTTTTGAACCATTTTCCGAAGAACGTGACGATGTTTGCCTAAGCATTGTTTCTGGTGTTTGGACAAAGGGATCGTGCCTTTCAAAACGTTCAAACAACATTCGCACACGGTATCGATGACCTCTTTGGAGGCCGTTTGAATGAGTTTTTTTCGTAGGGGTGGAGAAGCTTTGGACAGGACAGATAACAGGTCCCCATGTTTGGCTAAACGTGGTGGTAGTCCTTTCCTTTTCTTTCCTTGGGGTTTTCTGGAGGGTGACATCTTTGAGTCTTTAGGAGCACCTAAAAACACTGATACCCTACTCGGTCACAGGCCTTTTTTATACTGGAACGCGTCGCCACTGATTGTCTTTACGTTTTATCAGTTTGAGGACAGGCATGACACGTCGTGCAGGGGTACGTAACGGACTAAATCGAGCCAGTTCTTGCTTGGACAAATCCAGTAAACTTTGTAACATGCCCGATCTTTCTTGAACTTTGATTTTGGGAGAAGGTACTTTGTGAGCAGCAGCCACTGCTGCTAAATTGGAAGGTCCTGCCACTGGGGAAGTTCTTTTGGGGGTCATCAACGGAGAAGTTCTTGGTGTGATCAACGTCTCCAAGTACTCTTCAGTTCCTGGTGACATCAACGGAGAAGTGGACAAACGTGAGGCTGCCGGAGACGTTGTGGCAGGTCGTGGCTTGCGAGTGTAAGGTTGCGTCCTGGCTGAAGTGCCTCTCTTGCGACTAGTTTTCTTCTGTGGACTTTTCTTTTTTTGAGGACTTTTTCTCTGTTTCTTTTTCTTGGGGCTTCTTTTCTTTTTCCGGGGTGATGGTGGTGGTGTCTGGTAAGAGGAGGGTCCCGCCACTGGAGAAGTTCTTCTTGGGGACTTGGTCTTTTTCTTTTTCTTCTTGGGGCTTCGTTGGACTTTTGTCTTGGGGATAACTTTGGGGGCATTAGGATCCCATCTTAAGAGTGAGCGAATGATGACCCCTCCTAGAGTACCGCTCCCTCCAGGTTTCAAAATGATTTGTTTTTTGGTTTGAGTGTCGATGCGGGGATCGGCCAGTTGGACCAAAGCGACTTTGTTTCGATCGAAAAAGCGTTGGGTTTGATGAGGAATCTGAATGATTCCTTGGAGTAATTGACGTGCCGTCACCGTGAACCATCGTAAGACTTCTTTGAGACTAGCTTCTAAGACACGGGCTCGTGTTTGTGGATCTTTTTCTCGACTGATGCCATACAAGGCACGAATCAATTTGACGGGAAGATGAGACTGAAGGGACGTCATGTTCACACTGTGTGAGACAGACGAAAAAGGGTCTGAGGTTTTTATAGATTTTTTCATGGGGAGTGAAATGAAGTCGAGGACGGAGACGTGTACAGGACAGGCCCTCCGTCTTGGCACCAGTGGTGAAACAAGTGGGTACGAAATCGCAAATCCTCGGGGGTCGTAGGTTTCAAATCGACGAGTAAATAGGCGTGTGGAGTTTGAGTGGCATCGTCGTACGCCTGAGTCAGCCAAGGCGTTCCTAACTGTTTGGCTAAGACTTGCACTTGCGATTTATCTCGAGGGCTTTTAAACAAGACCACGTAATGCGCATTGAGACTGATGGTGCGATGGGCTTTACTTTGTTGAAACAAATTTTGGGTGATGTAAACGACACTGGCATTACGGTGATGCCCTTTGCGCGTGAACCACAATTTAATTTCTTCTTCGTCTTCTCCTAACATGTCGTCGAAAATGACCAAATGGGTTAGACGGGAGTCAGAGACGATGCCATCGTCTTCTTTAGGAATGCCTTCCACAAACACGATGGAATCGCCTTGACTTTCTCGCAAGAGGCTGTACGCCGATTGCCACTCTTTGTAACACCACACGATCCGTTGAGGGGGTCGATCGATCAAATGATGTTTATGTTCGATCAAACGTTTGACGAATTCGGTTTTGCCTGAACCGCTAGGTCCAGCAATGAGCATGTTAAAGGGATGGCGAAGATACAAAGCCTCCCAACTGGCACGATCTAAGTGTTCGTCGATGACTTTGACAGTAGAGGAAGAGGGAGCAGAGACAGCAGAGGTAGCCATGGTATGAGAAATGTCACTTGTGACACGAAAAACAAACAAGACAAGAGTTTATATACTTTTTTCAGAACACGTTTATTGAATGTTTCAAATATGAACACGAAAGACAAAAATACATACAACCCAAATAGTGATGTACAGGAATATAAAACACAGCAAAGTGATCAAAGTGGAATATAAACAAGTGTCTGTACAACATGTTTTGGTTAACCAAGATGTCCTAGGGACAGTGTGTAATGTTCTTACAGTCTCTACATGAGGTATTGTCACACAAGTGTCCTCCCGGAATGACCTTTCAGGAATGTCCATGACAGTCCTGTCCTGAAGCGAGTGGTTGTTCTCGGTGACAGGTTCTTCTGGCACCGTCACTAACACAGGTTGAAAAGTAACTTTTTTCCTTGAACAACTCTCGTGCATACTGGGCCACTTCTTGGGTCCAAGCCTCAAAACCCCCCTTTTTCCAATCACGAACATCTGTCCAATGAGGGTGTAAGTCACAAGCTACACACACATCGTCATACACGTCTTGGGTCGCTAAAAGTTGACGAATCTTTTTTTCCTGTTGAGGTCGAGAAGTATCCAGATGAAAACGCAAGGCTTTGAACAAAAGGAGTTTTTCGTGACCATTTAAGGCCATGGAGGTGGTAAGTACTGATCGTAAAGAGTCCACAAAGAATCGGCTGGTAAACGAAATCCCAGAAAACAAGTCACTAAGACACACACCACTTGTCGTCCAAAATTGAATGGATACAGTTCTTGTAATAATCGATGGTAATGATCCACGGTTTGAATATGGTCATTGAGTTCCTTCCACGGAATCTGTTGGATGACATGTGACATAAACCGTGGCATGGCAGCCTGTTTTTATATTCTCTTTTTTTCGGATGCAATAGACGTACTTTCTAGCCAGAGATCTTCGTTCTCCAGTAGGGAATCTAAATCTTGCATACTGTAACCGAAACGTCAGAGTTCGTTTAGGTGTTTCCTCTTCCTCTAAGTAGATTCCACGTAAAATATGTTGGTAATCCTTTAACTTGTCTTCCTCAATGCATTGCACTAGGTGAATCTCGAAGTAACCATAATCATGAACATGTCGATCATTAGCGACCTCAAAGTTTTGAACAATGTCTGACCATTGAAAGAATTTCTGACGAATCAGTTCTCTTATACCATTCAGGTACCAGTGGTTAAAGATCTGGTGACGTATCGGATGCAATTGTTCTTTACGTTTCACTTGTATTTTGACCAGCTCTCGGTAAATGCGTTCTCTCAACTCCACAGGCAAAGCACGAATGTTCTCTTGTAAAGTATCCATGAATAGGTCATACTAAATCCTCTTTGGTCTGACACAAGAAATGTACTCTTTGCACAAACATGGTTTCACTTCAGTGTCGAATTTAAATCGTTGAGTCACTAATCTACACATTACAATTCGTTCAGAAGTTTCCTCTTTCACTAAGTTGACATTGTGTTCAAAACGTTGGTAATTCGTTAACTCTTCCTCTGGAATTCGATGCAGTACGTTTACAATGTAGTAGATAGAATCGTCAATACCAAACCATTCCTTTTTATAACCAGGAGGTCGTTGATCAATGTCTGTCCAATGGAACACTTTCAATTGAATCAGTCCTTGTATAGCCTTCAGGTACCAGTGGTTCAAACACCGGTGACGTATCGGATGCAATTGTTCTTTACGTTTCACTTGTATTTTGACCAGCTCTCGGTAAATGCGTTCTCTCAACTCCACAGGCAAAGCACGAATGTTCTCTTGTAAAGTATCCATGAACAGATGATTATGGTAAGAAGTTACTTCAATGTCTCGGTCCCACTAAAGGTAAGTAATGACAATTCGGTGACCATCGAGCATGTTCTACGTAGGCCGAATCTTGCGGTTCCCAGTGGTGAAGTGACACACCGCAACTGAAGCACTTGACTTTGTCTCCTTCGCCCAAGTAGAAAAATCCGGCTCTGGCTAATTCTTCGGGAGTCGGTCCTCCCAGATACTTTGGCCATTTTCCTTTGAACGATTGAAGACGATTTTCAAAGTCGCAGTATTCCGACGAACGCACAGGAAACGAATATTCGTTTTTCACAGGTTCGTTTCGATGAGGGTTGAGTGAAATGGGTAGGAGTTTGCTCAGGGCTGGATGACATCCGTAGGGAGGTAAACGTGAAGGTCGACATTCCCCTTTAAAACGAAACCCAGTAAAATGTCCAAAAGGACGAGCAGCATCGCTTTCGCATCCCACAGGTTTGACACGCACAGCATCACTTTCCATGACAGGGGTAGGGGTACTAAAGTTCCCATGATGCTTTACGGCATCGCTCAGGTCACAAGGTACAGCATCGGTCCCATCGCAAGGCTCACAATCGCACTCGTCTGCAAACTCCGTTACGCAATTACAATGGTAACCACATGGACAATCGCAGTTTCCTTCCGGACATTTTCCGTCGCAATGCATGGGTCTTATCCATCCAATATTAGTCACACTAGAGGAAGATACAACTTTTTTACAATCCCCAAACTGGAACGATGTCTTTTTCAAAGTATTCATCTTGTTCGCTCGGTCTTGGTAGTCACAATGAACTATCGATCTTGACCATAGCCCCCTTTTTATACTAGTCTCAATGCAGTCTCCAGCTTGTACATCTTTCCTTTTTTACGTTTTTTATGTCTTGTTTCGGAAGGTACCGTCTCTAAGGTACCGTCAACATTGTACCGTAGTGTGATGGGTGGAAAGGCCATAGAAAGGTAAGGGCAGTGCGGAGACCATCGAGTATGTTCCAGAATAGCTGAATCTTTATAGATACATAGATCCATTCGTAACTTCAGTCCGCAAGCGAAACACTGTACCTCGTATCCCAATCCTGACTCAGGTCCCAAGTAGACAAATCCTGTTCTAGCTAAAACATGCGAAGAAGGTAATCCTTCCCTATCCGTAGGCCATTTCTGAAACGTGTCCAATCGACGGGCACAATCACAATAGTCAGGTAAGAAGACTGGAAAATGGTAGGGTTTGAACTTGGAGTTCTCATCGGGTTTCTCACTCGATTCTTGCTGTGGCGAAGTCATCTTTCTGGTGGGTGGCTATCCTCTTACAACCAATGTTTTATACCAACGTGTCCATACGGTAAGGTGAAATGATTGGGAAGTCGAACTCGCTTCTGGTATACAATTTGATAGACTTTTTCCAAGGGTCGACTGACGATGTGGTGAGTGGGTAAACGTACAATCTTGTTCGGTTGATAGGTGGTCACTTTAAAGTTTCCATCCTCTCCCGATTGCAAGGCTTCTTTCAATACCCCAAAGTTGACCACTCGACTGGTACGATAATTCAGAGTCAGTCCTTTCACTTTGCACGTCGTGTGCACTTCTCCTTGTTTGTCCCGGTATTCGTAGCCGTAATTTTTGGGACCGCCACTGACGAAACTTAGAATCTTGTCGTCGGGATGCTCGTCTGTCCACGCTCCTAAACGGTCTCCTTCGATGTTAGGGTGATGTTGAATCGGGTGATGGATGTAAATGCAACTGTCCGTGTCAAAGTACAGGACGCGTTCTTCTAACAGTTCTAAAGCTTCGTACAATTTTAAGCGAGCATGGGCTGTCACGTAAGCCGCAATGATGACATTTCCAAAAGGGTCGTCTTGTACAAAGTCCAGATCTTCTTCGTAATTGACCAAGATCAAATTCTCTCGAACGACGTCCACGTGTTTCATGTATTTGGTTTTGTCGTGAATCATCTGGAAGTAGCGGGAAGGTTCTGTCAAATATTCCGTCTTGGGTAAACACGGTCGTTGTGCCATTTTACCCCACAAGCAATTTAACATCACTTTGGCAAACGATCGCCTGCCTTCGTTTTTCTCGATGTGGTCTAAAGTGATGCCTTCTTGTTCGTAATATTTCTCTTTGAATTGTATTTGGTCTTCGGGAGTGTGACACCAGGAAGGATAGCCGCTGGCTTCTTGCTTCAGTTTCAAAAAGGCATCCACGTAGTCGGCGAAAATGCCTTTCTGCGTGGGGTCACCCTTGTGGTACTGTTGTGTCTTGGGAAAGTGGCAAATTTCGTACACTTCTAACAGTTGGTATCCCATGTCCAGAGCTTTGAACAATTCTACGCTGACCCAGGTTCCCGTCAAGGCCCGTTCTTCCTGGCTGTGATGGCAAGGTTGGTCTTGGTTGCACGTTTCGGCACAAGTACGACACAAGGGAAACATCAGTTTGCCTTGACAATGGTGAGGTAAGACGGGATGGTATAGGTTCGTGGGAGGCAAAACTTTGCACTTGATCAAACCTTCGTATTGTCGAATGTTTTTCAGGTCGATGTGTTCCGTCAGCAATTGCGGGTGCCCTACAGGAAAGCGACAATATTTGCACACGTAGGGATACAGCGAACACTCGTCCAAGTATTTGATTTCTTCTCCTTTCTCTTCGTCGGCTTGGTACAGCAAACAGGTGGCATTGGTCCTTCTTCCGTACAAACTATCCCTCGGGTTCAGCGGGTCCATGAACTGGTAACTTTCCACGAGGCGTTTAAACTCGGGATCGGTTTTCATACGGTGATCGTACTCGTGTTCCCACATTTCCACCACTTGGTATCCTTGCTGTTCTAACTTTAGGCGTCGCTGACAAGTGTCCTGGTACAAGTCTTCCACGGTTCGTTGCAAAAACTGATTTTTAGTGCCACGGTCAGGGTAACAGACGGGACATCCGTGAAATAAACAACCGTTAAACTCGTACACGATCTTGGGGTTTTCTAAGTCCCAGCCATCGACCGAATACGTTCCGATGGTCTTTTCGCCTCCTCCGTTGCGGGCATGCTGAATCCACTTGTCTTCCTTGTCGCACAAGTAATGTAACCAGCGTAGGGCTTTGACCGAGTATTGACGTTTGACAAAGTGGGTCGTTTGAGGACTGATGACAGCCACGGTCTTTTCAGGCATGAATCGTTGTCGATACACTAAGGAACACGCTTTGGCAATGGTGCAAGCTTCTTTCAAAGGATCGACCCCTCCGTGTTCCATGAACAGTTCTCGAAATTTTCCACAGCAACGCCGTAAAATGTCCACGTCGGAACGACAATACTTTAGCATTTCTTCCTGAAAGTCGAAGGGGTCAGAGGCGTGAGCCTGGTACCAAGCGTAGAAATCTTCTCGTTGTTCGGTACGCATGTTGTCGGGGTCGTAATAGTGAGCCTCAGGCAAATGGGGTAGAACGGCATGTTGATTGGCTTCCGTATTGAAAAAGTGTGGAAAGTACCCTTTAGCCATTTCTGTCATTCCAAACGTTTTAGGCATTCGACTCAAAGGCATGGCCAAATAGCTCATCGAATCTTTAAACTGTACTTGTCCCACTTGCATGAAAATGATTTTGGCTCCGTTCAAAGTCACTTTAGGACGCTCGGTGCCTTGTTCCGTATAATATCTCAAAAGAAACTGTCCATCGTATCCGGAGAAATTGTGAGCCATCACCGTGGCATGACGATGACAATCTCCGTAACGTTCGATGTCCTCTTGGCTCCACGTCTTGTCGACGGGGTCTAAGACCCATTGGGCAAAATCGGCTAACGTGTTGGGTCCCCGAAAGATTTTTTCACGCCCTCCAGGAATTTTGCTGCAGTGAGGGCAATGACTGAAGATAGGTTCTTGAATACACTTCTCGCACGCTCGATGAGCCACGCAGAAATTAGGAATGTGAATGCCAGTCTCTTGCATGCATTCGAAATCGAAAAAGATGAAATTGCCTTTCTTCTTGTGACCGTCCTCTTTCTCTGGTGGGGGTTGGTATTTTTGCACGTAACATTCGTGTTCCAAGTCCAAGATGTGGTGACAAATGTGACATTTTTTCTTTCCTGAACATACGTGTGCCTTGGTATTATTGGTACGTATGCCTTGTCCACACGTAGGGCACAATCTCAGGAGTTGACAAGCGCATTTCTTCTGTGAACCTTGCGTCTTCAAATGTTGTTGGTAACAGGTAGGGCTGACAAACGTGCGCAGACAAGTGGAACAAGGCACTGGTTCTTCGCTCAGACAGGGTGAAGAGGCCAAACATCCTGAGCATTTCGATCCACAATGCTTGTGTTGCTCTCGATTGTTATAACCATGGTCACATTTCTCACAATAATAACAGTATCTCAGGAATCCAGTGATACTGGTAATGGTATCGAAATGTTCATCGTGATGATAAAGGTGAATGTATTTTCCGTCCTTAAATTCTTGGCCTCGAAACAACAGAGGTCCGCGCACTTCTTGAGGGTGCACTTTCAAGGTGTAGCGTGGAGCTAGGGCATCTTGCAATTTTTGCATCTCAGGAATGCCACAGGGTGTGTCTTTGGACAGGTCAGCTTGTTGTAACAGGAGTTCTGCTTCGTTTCGTTGTTTGGCTCGGTCGGAACGTTGAATAGTGTCCCAGGTTCTTTTCCATTCTACCGTGTCGTTCTTGTTGGCATAGGTTCGTCCCACCACGATGGCACGGGCTAAACACATCTGGTCATGAGGGTTGTTAATTCGGACGAGACTCTTTTTGGTGTTGCGAAGGTCGTCCACCAATAACATCTTTTTGCGTCCTGTCCCTTGAGGAGGAGAGACGTGGGTCATGTCCAGTGTGGCTTTACCATCGGTGATGTCAAACTGATCATTAGATTGTTGTACGTGTTGAATCTTGTCCATGACTTTGGAAGCAGTCAATTCTGCAGGGGTGCTAAACTCGATCCAAACAGGGGATTTCAAACCGTCGTGTTGTATGGAAAGTCTCAAGCGATCGTCTTCTTTGGGTTGACATTGTCGCTTGAGTGAAGTGAGCAGAGAATCCCACACCTCGGTGATGAACCCTTCTGCTTTCTCTAACGGCACTTCAGCCTTGAAATCTTTAAACTTCACCGTGTATTTGTAAGCCGTGGTTCTAAATTTTCTAGAGGAGCGCTTTTCCGTCTCTCGAATGGAATAGTACTTTTCAGGGTTGACAAAGGGTGATGAACTTGGTTTAGAGGGTTTGGATTCTGGTTCACTCATGTCCTCTTCAAAATCACTGGCATGAATTTGTGCCAAGATTTCAGCCCTGGTACGAGGCGAGAGATCACGTTTCTGCCTCTTACTTTCTTCTTCTTCTTCTTCTTTCTTCTCGAATGAATGGGATCGTTTCATCTTGAAAGCAAAAAGTCAAATGACTCAAGTTCAAACACCATAAACTACTTTATAGTCATAGCAGACCAGCGTATATAAAAGGGTGTGTGTCTTGTCCTTTCACTATTCATTTCACTCTCAAGCCGAGCACAACGATGGAAGAGACTGACCAGATGGAACGTTTCGTCAGAGCTTTGCGAGGGGTCATTAGAAAATTCTCTTCAGACCAGCCTACGGACTACTCTCCTTCCTTTAGAGATAAAAGTCAAGATACTTGCTATATCTGTCAGAAGAAAGGGCATTGGTCTTCAGAGTGTCCAGACCGTCAAAAAAGAAAAAAAACAGGGGATAAAAAAGACAAAAGTCAAGATACCTGTTATTATTGTAAAGAAAAAGGACATTGGTCTCCAGATTGCCCAAAAAAGAAACAAGAGGAGTCAGAAGAAAAGAGGAATTCTTCAGAAGAAGAGAGGGATTCTTCAGAGGAAGAGAGGGATTCTTCTGAGGAAGAAAGAAGACAGGTGAAGAAAAAGAAACAGGAGAAAAAAAGAAGAAGGGAAGAAAGCGAGGAGGAAGAAGAGGAAAAGAGTGTGACGGTGAAGAAATTCAAAAAACAGAGAGACTAAACAAGGAGAAAAGAAGAAATTAATGAACTTTTCATTAAAGTGTTGTGTTATAAATTGTGAATTGGATTGTAAAAAATGGAGAAAAGAATAAATGAATGATATAAGGTAAGTGTCTTTGAGTTGTGATTTTAAAATAAGAAGCTACACTCACGCACTCATACACAGACACGTACTATAAGGGTAACATGGGTGAGTTTTTTTTTTGAGTTATTGGCAAATTGAAATTGTATTTCTTTTCGAGAAATGTGGGTGGCCCTGAAAAGGGCATTTTTTCTTCATGGTGAAAGGGTGAGTTTAAGCAATCAACTTTAACTGCCTTATGCCTTTGCCACGGCCAAGGCCTACTTCTGGACTGCGTAATGTTGATGATGATGATAATGATTGGGTTGAAATCACTAAGGGTGGTACGGTAGGCTTAGTCACAGGGTTGACGTGTTTAGCTCGGGAAGGTCGTATTCTCTTCGGTCGTGATAAAGAAGTCTGATACATTTGTTTCAGACTTCTTAACTCCGCTAAAATGTCCAACAGTAGCGTGACCGTTTGATTTTCACCCTCTTGTTTCTTTGCTGCTACTTCTTCTTGCTGTTGTTTTTTTCTTACCTCTTCTTCTTGTTGCTGTTGCTGTAGGAGAAAAGCCTGTTCCGCTTCCTTTTGTCGTTGTATAAATTTCTCCAATTCTTCTTTCTGTCTCTGTCTAAAATTCTCCACTTGCGGTAATGAAGAAGGTAACGAAGGTTCCGGAACAAATTCTTGCGAGGAGAGAAAATCCACAAAATCCCAATTCACCTCTTCTGAAAGTAAGTCCGGGTTCCCTTGGGCGGTCTCCCCTGCTGGTGCACCCCAATGGATCGTTTTCTGAGTTTCCGTCATGTTGAATCACTGTCGCATAGACTGAATGCACACAAGCGCTAGCGAATCTATATTGACTACGTGACGTCACAGACTGCTCTCTTCGGATTGGATGCGAGCTGACTGAATTCTGTAACGCGTGTTCGGATTGGTGAATGAACTCAATCCGTTTCAATCCTTTCTGTCCTTATAAATAAGCGCCGTTCAATGCATTGATTCACCTGTTCTCGTCGCTTCAAGATGTGGACTACAGTTGAGTCATCCACCCTTGTGTCTTCCATGATGTTTCGGACAGACTTGCTCATGTATGTCCGATCCAAGTGGACCGTTGTCCACCGGACAAACACCAGCCTGTGGATACGTAGGATCTACGTCGAAAGACAAGGATGCCTGAAAAGAGTGCTGATGTACGGACCAACAGTAAGACGCAGCCTAAGGACAAGAAGAAGACCAATGCGGTGCCATTTATGTTAATGAATACATTAACATAAAACCCAAAGGCCCTTTTCAGGGCCAGCCATATTTCTCGAAAAGAGATAGTCTTTGAATTGCCTACCCCTTTTTTTAATTTTTTTAAAAAAATTTAAAAAAAAAAAATCCCATGTTCAATTCCCCTTGTCCGTAAAGTGACCCACGATTTATTGCCATGTTCAATTCCCCTTGTCCGTAAAGTGACCCACGATTTATTGCCATGTTAAATTCCCTTGTCCGTAAAGTGACCCACGATTTTTCTCCATGTTAAATTTCCCTTGTCCGTAAAGTGACCCAAGGGTGTTTTTAATGCTAATTCCCATTGTCCGTAAAGCGCCCCCTTTCACTACTTATATTGTCAAATTAAAGTAGTGACCAAGATGGGAACATAAGTCATAATTGACCAACATGAATTTAGTCTGGGTTTCTTGCGATCTATCCCATCCCATGTTATTTACAGAGTTGGACAGTTGCCTTCTTTGACCTTCCTTATTGGAAAAAGTCTTGTGTATAAGATATGGAATGCAAAAGTCACAGAATATGGACTGAGATAAATTAAACATAATTTATTTTCAGGTTTGATTTAAGAAGGAGGAAATTTATTGATATACGAAGAGAAATATAAAATGTGCGCGCACAAATTACTTCGCTTTGACGGCTAATTTATTATTCTCTTGCATACTTTTAAAAATAGAATAGATGAGAGAAACGACATCAATGAAATATGTTGTACAATATAGTTCTCAAAATGTATTGCAAATTTCATTTGCAGCAATTGAATTTGACTGAATAGAAGCATCGGTAACATATACAGGAACTACAGTTGCTGGCAGGTGATTTAATATTTATGTACATCTTTTGCTATGCTGGTGTTTCTCAATATGTATAATTTATACTGGCTCTTATTTTATTATGTAAATGTTCCTTTATTCGAAGTTTCACTATATACATTTTATGTTTAATTAGTAATTTATACTAGTCACATTTTATATTTACTTCGTATTTTTCATTTTGCAAATTGTATTTTGTACGTCCGAGATCGTTTTCATTATCAATATTATATGACTGACGTTGACCATTACATAGATTTTCTACTGCATGTTTCTCATTATGTACATTTTCACTCACTTCAAGGTTTTCATTGTGTAGATTTTATACACTCTTGATGACTCTCTTTTTATACAAATGTTCCTTATTGTATGCTTTATATTTTGTAAATGTTATGCTTGCTACATGTTTCTTGTTTTCTACGTATTATTTTTTAAAATATATTTATTCGTATACTTATTATGTTTCTGATTACGTACATTTAGTTCCTTCTTTCTTCTCTCATGGAATGCATTGTGCACTTGATGTTTCTAATTATGTGCTTTTTCACCTGTATGATTCACATTATGTGCATTTCATTCTTCTTATTGCATTTCATTATTTACAGCTTATAACTGATGTTTCTTTAGGGGCTGACATATGTTTATCTAAAGTTTAAATCTATTTCAGTTTATTTTTCATACCATACCTATTTTCATCTGACATCTGCAGGCCGAAGGGTTACATTAATTCTGTTCACTTGACTTTGCCATGATTTCAACACGCACATCCAATAAAATGTGAATATAATTAACACACAATTAAGTTTTGAGAAACCTTATGTAAGCACAAAATTTCTTTGAGATATTATATATATATATATATATATATATATATATATATATATATATATATATATATATATATATATATATATATATATATGTTCGGTTTTTGATTTACTCAAACGGATGTTGTAGTATATTACAACTAACTAAGCCGGTCTTTTATTTTGTGGGCTTGTCTTTTTGTTTATAATAGTTAAAATCAACTAGTTCATGTTTATTCTGTTTCATAACTTCTTAGATGTGGTTGTTTGCTCTGCCTAACGTTCTGTGCATTGCAGTAAAGTTATCATGTGTTTTTGTGTACCCTATTCTACTACCTGTCGTGTTTATAATGCATTTTCTTTGTACCTATGGTTTCATAATCGCCACTAATTTTACATATGCAGGTTTAAACTCCTTCAGTTTTTAACAGGTTGTGTATCCAAATCCATCACATTCAAAACACCCATCTTCAGGAAGTCAAACGTTTAGATCTATTCGATTCTGAGTTTTATGTATCGTCATGTCATTCATTTAATTGCAGTGATATGCTTACAATTGTAAAAAAGCATCAAATCCTTTCCTTTTTAAAAGTACACTTTTTATTGCTAATTAGTCTTGTTTCTCAATCCTTTCAACGTTGTCTATGAAATTACTTATTTCGTATCGAGATGATTGTTGTTCGTACAATATAAAAACACATTATCGTCTCCCAGTTAATCTCTCAGTTTGTGAATAACTCGACAATATAAAGTTGTTTGATATGTTATTTTATATTAACTCTTGAATTTTTCCCATCTGTACCTCCGTACAAGGATTAACAATTCAGCTAGGGAATATCGATTTTACAGAATACTCTCAAAGTCAAAGTGTGCTAGTGAATGTCGGTAATTTATTTCCTCGTTATACGATTTCAAGACGAAAAGTGTGTGTGTGTGTGTGTGTGTGTGTGTGTGACTGTGTTGGATTTGTAACGTAGCTTTAATAATTTGTCAGTCATAACGTTACGATGTCTGCATTGTGACAGTTTATAATGATGCCTAGCACTGTGGCATCATGCTGCAAACATATGACATCATATCCTACCCAGTAACATGATCCTGACATCAAGCCAACCAGTCCAAGCACTGACCTCTTAATGCTGAGCGCTAAGCGAGGCAATTGCTTTGATTTCACTCGGCCAGCGTTCCACCCCGCGACTTCCCGCATCCGCGGCGTACGTTCTAACTACTAGGTCACAGGGCGGTCGCCAAGACGAGAAGATTGGTGTGCTAGGTTAGTGTTGTAAAAAAGTAGATATTCTTTTTATTATATAGTTCAAAAGCATTAAGCACCGATTTGCTTGGATTCGTTTCTCCAGCGAGTGCCAATGCGATTAACGGCTCATAACGACATCAATTAAAACAATGTCCAAAATTTTACTTTAAATTTACAACAAACATTTTGTATAAATTTCGATTGTACATATAATGCATCAAAGAGTGAAAAATTAATGAATGTATTCGTGCGACTATGAAGAGGTTGTTATTTTAGTTCACACATACTTTTTTCCGGATTCATAAGCCATCATTGTATTCTTGGAGCTAATATAGCAGCATGGACCAATGATTTTGAGTTTCCTTGTAAAGATATTGGTTGCTATAGTGATTTGTTTTCTGTGTTCGATTGTAAATGAAGTGTATTCTACTGCTTGCAGTTTATTTCTGTAAAAGATGTTGAACCATAATCTCGATTGACGCCTGCTTTATTTTTGCAATAACTAATAACATGATTTCTCCATCGTTTTCAAGCCTGAGTATGATTGTGATGACAGTTAAAGTGGATACTTTGATAATTGTATTGCTATATGAGGTAAGCTTATAAATGCCTACTATTTATCGTTGAGTGTAGGTTAATGACTTCGGGGATAAACTAAGTATATTGCGTCCTAATGAAAAGTTTCAATCCAACTATCAGACGAAAATAATCGCCATATCAGTCTGTGTTTGTGTGTGTGCAATAATATAATAAATACCTTATTTGATGAGAGACAAACATAGTATATAAAATACTAGTCCGCCCTGAAGAACTCAGGATAAACAAACATTTGTAATATAAGAGCAAATTGAATGCACACAACAAAATTAATATAAAAAAATAGTAACGAACGCTTAAATACATTCGCTGTAAAAGCACGAAGTGTATATGGAATGCATTAACAACATAATTTGAGAACATGTATTTCAATATCCATAATGAAAACTGCCTATCGAGACAATTGTCTTATTTTTATTATTATTATTATTATTATATGCATGCTCCGTACTCTCATTGATGGATATAAAATCCTTGGTGCAAGGTCAAGATTTACGGTTTACGTACCATGGTGCAACTGAGTTATTATTTTTTTTGGGGGGGCGGGGACAATTATGTACCGATCAGCTATTACATTTTTCGGATGTAGGTCTAAACCTGTTTAGATGTAAGATCGGGGGAGGTACGTACATGTACATCCTCATGATAGACATTACGCAATGTATTTTATGCCATATGGCTTCAAATATGAGCACAGCAGAAACTATACATCGAATTAATTCGAGCTAATTGGAGTTGGTACAATATATTAGGGCAACTTTTAATAGGTAATTACCTAATACACTGTCTATTAATTACCCAAATTATTTCGTTAGCTTTTACCAAATGACTCAAAATGTCAATGTGCAAACATGTTAACGTTATTTGTAATCAAGAAGAAAAAAAAATATTATTGAGAGAGCTACTTCACGCCATATTGGTCGAACACTCAGTCAACAAGCAATGGCCGGTGCTGTGGGTGAGTAACCTCAACTTTACAATTGACTTTTACGGAGTGAATTCAACAGTTATCCCGAATTCTACACCAATGCTTTCAAAACTCTGTATTTTATTCTATATTTTATACATTTGAAATTTATCGATGTAATCTAGATAATATAATCAGTTAGAATGACTGATAACGTATTATTTTTGCTGGACACATTTCAAGCAATATTGTCAAATTCAAGTGATGTGATGTGATGTGATGTGATTTGGATTTTTAACGTAGCTTTTAACAATTTTTCAATCATATCACTACGATGTCTGCAGCGTAACAGTTTATAGTGATGTCCAGCACTGGGGCATCATGCCGCAGACATGTGGCATGACGTCCCACCCAGTCACATTATCCTGACACCAGGCCGACCAGTCCTAACAGTAACCTCTTAATGCTGAGCGCCAAGCGAGGCAGCTGTTTGTACCATTTTTGCAAGTCTTTGATATGACTCGGCCGGGATCGAACCCACGACCTCCCGCATCCGAGATGCGCTCTAACTACTAGGCCACCGGAGCGGTTCAAATAGGAACATAAATCATAATTGACTAAGATGCATTAAGTCTGAGCTTCATGTGCCCTATCCCATCCCATGTTATTTGCAACAGTTGGTTAAAGTTGCCTTCGTTGACCTTCCTTGTCAGAAACGTCCTTGTATATAAGATAGGGAAAGCAAGCATCGAAGAACGCACACAAAGGTAAATTAAACTTTGTTTATTTTAAGGTATAAGTTAATCAAAATGAAGTTCACATCTCTCTCTTTTGTATTTAGTGCTTACGTGATATTTTTTTATTACCTATATTTATATTTCATTAATATTGATCGTTATCTCGATTTTGTACTTCATGTTTCTCAACACAAACATTTTACACAAACTTGATGTTTCTTAAATTTTACTTATTTTATGCTTTTTTGTACATGTTCTGCTTACGAGATGTTGCTCCTTATGTTCATATACGTTCTACATACTTGATATTTTTCATTATATATGTCGTCTACTTCTTATATTTCTGATTATGTACATTTACATACCAAAGTAAATTAAATTCTTTATTTATTCTCTCATGATGTAACTTTTTCACGTTATGTGCATTTCAGACTTTCTTATTGTACCTCATTATGTATACATTATGACAGGAGCGAGGTCAACAGTCAAACGTATTTGACCAAAGGGTTAATTTATTTCTCTTTACATTACTTTGCCATGCTTTTAGCACGCACGTCCACTAAAATGTGAAAATATCTAACACATAATTCATATTCGACAAGCTTTATGTAAGTACGTTATTTCTACGATAACTATCACACACACACACACACACACACACACACACACACACATATATATATATATATATATATATATATATATATATATATATATATATATATATATATATATATATATATATATATATATATATATATATAACTCATGTCCATTTTATAGATTTATCAGGGTTTAACTCTTTCAATTTGTAACAGGCAGTTATCATATTCAATAAACCCATCTTCAGGAAGACAAAGTTTGCGTTTCCTGCTTTTTATATATCAACAGACCATTCATTTCATTGCCATGATATTCTGACCTGGATCCCAGTTGTAGAAATAGTAATATCAAATCCTTTACATTTCTTACGTGCATGTTTCACTGCTAATTCTTTTTCTTTCTTTCTCAGTCTTTTCAACGCTGTATACGTCATCTTCTTTCTCGACAGAGTTGAATTTTTTTTTTTTTATATTTTTTTTTTGTACAACATACCCGCTATATCACCTGCCTTTAAGACTTTCAGTTTGTGAATAACTGTATAATCTAAAGGTTTTATTTTGAAAGTTTATTTTAACTCTGCATATTTTCCCATCTGCACTTTCTTACAAGGATTAGCAATTCCGCTAGGGAATATCGATTGTACAGAGCAAATACTCTTAAAGTCATACTGTGCTAGTGAATGTTGATAATTTATTTTCGCGTTATACAATAACAAGGCAAGCAGATTGGTTTGCAAAGAAGTTAGTGTAGTACAAACGTAGATATTTTTTCCACTAAATAGTTCTAAAGCATTAAGCACGTATTTGCATGGATTCACTTCTCCACCATGTGTCTATGTGATTATCGGTTAATCGCGACATCAATTAAAGCAATATCCAACATTTTACAATAAATTTAGGACAAAAACATTCTACATATTCCTATTATACATATAGTGCTTCAAGTATTGAGAGATTAATGAATGTGTTCGTGGGAAAAATAAAGAGATTGTCATTTTCGTTAACGCATACTTTTCGATGGGAGTAGATTCTATTTGTATTGATATTCAGTTATAAACCTGTGCTGACTAGCTAAATTCAACCTAAATATTGAACCGTTTTACTTAGGGTCATTTCTCATCTACTGTTGTGGTCAGTTGGAGTTTAGAAGAAATAGGTTATTTCCCATTGAATGGGTTAAGTTGCGTGAGTAGATATTGTGAAACATGGAGCCAGTAGTAAGGTTTGTGTCGTAGGTTTTATTGCAAATATAGTCGTACACTTGGAGATGTATGTAACGAGAGAACAGAGCAATTAATTCATATCTATTTTGGATTCCTATTTTAAATTCCTATGTCTAATGTTATTATTGTAACCTCACTCTGTAGACGTATTTAAGGTTGAGTTTAGATATTATCTGAGAGGACACATTTGTTTAGATTAGTCATCGGAATTATACGTGCTCATTAGGCTGAAATATTATTCTATGAATACTGAGAATGATTCAAAGGGGTTCTACTCAATGCCATTTTGATACATCACGTCTGTTTGTAGACAGCACAATTGAGGATTTGAAATTCATTAAGAATAATCGATTCTTTCTGAACATGAATATATCTTTGTAAGATTATTTTCGATTCAGTTTATTCCTCTTCAACTTTCATTTTGCAATTTTGATAATTAAATTATTTGTTAGGTTTTACAAAAGTTTTCGTTTCTTCTGTTACTTGACCGCTCCGGTGGCATATTGGTTAGAGCGTCCGCGGGAGGTTCCGGTTTCGACCCCGGCAGAGTCATACCAAAGACTTATAAAAATGGTAGTAGTGAATGGGGACGATCTGGTGACAATGGGAATTAGCATTACAGACCCCCCCCCCCCCCGGGACTGTCTAGCGACAATGAAAATTTAACATTAACCACCCTGGGACTGTCTAGCGACAATGGAAATTTAACATGGACGAAAAATCGTGGGACTGTCTAGCGACAAGGGAAATTAACATGGGAATAGAGTTTGGGACTGTTGAGCGACAAGGGGAAATGAACATGGGAATAAATCGTGGGACTGTTGAGCGACAATGGGAAATGAACATGGGATTTTTTTTTTTTAAAAATAAAAAAATAAAAAAGGGGTAGGCAATGGAAAGTCAATCTCTTTTCGAGACCTATGAGTGGCCCTGAAAAGGGCCTTTGGGTTTATGTTAATGTATCCATTAACATAAAGGGCACCGCATTGGTCTTCTTCTTGTCCTTAGGCTGCGTCTCACTGTAGGACCGTAAATCAGGACTTTTTTGAGGCATACTTGTCTTTCTACGTAGATCCTACGTATCCACAGACTGGTGTCTGTCCTGTGGACAACTGTCCACTTGGATCGGACATACATGGGTATGTCCGTCCGGAACATCATTGAAGACACAAGCGTAGAAGATTGCACATCGGTCCACATCTTGAGGCACCGAGAACAGGTGAATCAATGAGGTGAACTGCACTTATTTATAGGTAGAGGTAGGATTGAAACGGATTGAGTTTGTTGACCAATCCAAGCACGTGTTACAAAATTCAGTCAGCCCGCATCCAATACGAAGAGAGCAGTATGTGACGTCACGTGGTCTATATAGATTCGCTAGCGCCTGTGTGCAGTCAATTCATATGACAGTTATTCAACATGACGGAAACTCAGAAAACGATCCATTGGGGTGCACCAGCAGTGGAGACCGCCCAAGGGAATCCGGACTTACTTTCAGAAGAGGTAAATTATAATTTTGTGGATTTTCTTACCTCGCAAGAATTTGTTCCGGAACCTTCGTCACCTTCTTCATTACCGCAAGTGGAGAATTTTAGACAGAGACAGAAAGAAGAATTGGAGAAATTTATACAACGACAAAAGGAAGCGGAACAAGCTTTTCTCCTACAGCAACAGCAGCAAGAAGAAGAGGTAAGAAAAAAACAACAACAAGAAGAAGTAGCAGCAAAGAAAGAAGAGGGTGAAAATCAAACGGTCACGGTACTGTTAGACATTTTAGCGGAGTTAAGAAGTCTGAAACAAATGTATCAGACTTCTTTATCACGACCGAAGAGAATACGACCTTCCTGAGCTAAACACGTCAACCCTGTGACTAAGGCTGTCGTACCACCCTTAGTGATTTCAACCAAATCATCATCATCATAAACATTACGTAGTCCAGAAGTAGGCCTTGGCCGTGGCAAAGGCTTAAGGCAGTTAAAGTTGATTGCTTAAACTCACCCCTACACCAAAAGAAGGCCCTTTTCAGGGCCACCCAAGTCTCTCGAAAAGATATAGACTTTCAATTGCCAATAACTCAAAAATCAACAAAAAAAACCCATTTTTCCCCTACAGTACGTGTATATGAGTGCGTGAGTGTAGCTTCTTATTTAAAATCAAAACTCAAAGACACTTACCTTTATATAGCTAATTTATTCTTTTATCAATAGTTACAATCCAATTCACAATTCACAACAGAGCACTTTAAAAAGTTCTTACACTCCTTGTGTCTCATTGTTTAGTCTCTCTGTTTTTTAAATTTCTTCACCGTCACATTCTTTTCCTCCTCTTCCTCTTCACTTTCTTTCCTTCTTCTTTTCTTCTCCTGTTTCTTTTCTTTACTTGGCTGCTTTCTTCCTCAGAAGAATCGCTCTCTTCTGAAGAAGAATCCCTCTTTTCTTCTGACTCCTCTTGTTTCTTTTTTGGGCAATCTGGAGACCAATGTCCTTTTTCTTGACAATAATAACAGGTATCTTGACTTTTGTCTTTTCTGGCCCCTTTTCTTCTTTTTTGATGGTCTGGACACTCTGAAGACCAATGCCCTTTCTTCTGACAGATATAGCAAGTATCTTGACTTTTATCTCGAAAGGAAGGAGAGTAGTCCGTCGGCTGGTCTGAAGAGAATTTTCTAATGACCCCTCGCAAAGCTCTGATGAAACGTTCGATTTGGCTAGTCTCTTCCATCGTTGTGCTCGGTTAGAGAGTGAAATGAATAGTGAAAGGACAAGACACACACCCTTTTATATACGCTGGTTTGCTATGACTATAAATTAGCCCATGGTGTTTAAACTTGAGTCATTTGACGTTTTTCACTCAAGATGAAACGATCCTATTCATTCAAGAAGAAAGAAGATGAAAGTAAGAGGCAGAAACGTGATCTATCGCCTCGTACCAGGGCTGAAGTCTTGGCACAAATTCATACCAGTGATTTTGAAGAGGACATGAGTGAACCAGAATCCGAACCCTCTAAACAAAGTTCATCACCCTTAGTCAACCCTGAAAAGTACTATTCCATTCAAGAGACGGAAAAGCGCTCCTCTAGAAAATTTAGAACCACGGCTTACAAATACACAGTGAAGTTTAAAGATTTCAAGGCTGAAGTACCGTTAGAGAAAGCAGAAGGGTTCATCACTGAGGTGTGGGATTCTTTGCTCACTACACTCAAGCGACAATGTCAACCCAAAGAAGACGATCGCTTGAGACTTTCCATACAACACGACGGTTTGAAATCCCCTGTTTGGATCGAGTTTAGCAGACCCGCAGAACTAAATGCTTCCAAAGTCATGGACAAGATTCAACACGTGCAACAATCTAATGACCAGTTTGACATCACCGATGGAAAAGCCACACTGGACATGACCCACGTCTCTCCTCCTCAAGAGACAGGACAACGCAATAAGGTGTTACTGGTGAACGACCTTCGCAGCACCAAAACAAGTCTCGTCCGAATTAACAACCCTCAAGACCAGATGTGTTTAGCCCGTGCCATCGTGGTGGGACGAATCTATGCCAACAAGAACGACACGGTAGAATGGAAAAGAGCCTGGAAAACTATTCAACGATCCGATCGAGCCAAACAACGAAATGAAGCAGAACTCCTGTTGCAACAAGCCGGACTATCCAAAGACACACCCTGCGGCATTCCTGAAATGCAAAAAGTGCAAGATGTCCTAGCTCCACGCTACACCTTGAAAGTACACCCTCAAGAAGTGCGTGGGCCTCTGTTGTTTCGAGGCCAAGACTTTAACGACGGAAAATACATTCATGTCTATTATCACGATGAACATTTCGATACCATTACCAGTATCAATGGATTCCTGGGATACGGTTATTACTGTGAGAAATGTGACCATGGTTATAATAATCGAGAGCAACACAAACATTGCGGATTGAAATGCTCAGGATGTTTGGCCTCTCCACCCTGTCTGAGCAAAGGACAAGAAAGAGTACATTGTCCTGCTTGTCTGCGCACGTTTGTCAGCCCTGCCTGTTAACAACATCTGAAGACGCAAGGTTCACAGCAGAAATGTGCTTGTCAACTGCTGAGATTGTCCCCCGCGTGTGGACAAGGCCTACGTGCCAATAGTGCCAAAGCACACGTATGTTCAGGAAAGAAAAAATGTCACATTTGTCATCACATCGTGGACTTGGAACACCAGTGCTACGTGCAAAAATACCAACCCCAACCAGAGAAAGAGGACGGTCACAAGAAGAAAGGCATTTTCATCTTTTTTGATTTCGAATGCATGCAAGAGACTGGTATTCACATTCCTAATTTCTGCGTGGCTCATCGAGCGTGCGAGAAGTGCATTCAGGAACCTATCTTCAGTCATTGCCCTCACTGCAGCAAGATTCCCGGAGGGCGTGAAAAAATCTTTCGGGGACCGAACACGTTAGCCGATTTTGCCCAATGGGTCTTAGACCCCATCGACAAGACGTGGAGCCAAGAGGACATCGAACGTTACGGAGATTGTCATCGTCATGCCACGGTGATGGCTCACAATTTCTCCGGATACGATGGACAGTTTCTTTTGAGATACTATACGGAACAAGGCACCGAGCGTCCTAAAGTGACTTTGAACGGAGCCAAAGTCATTTTCATGCAAGTGGGACAAGTACAGTTTAAAGATTCGATGAGTTACTTGGCCATGCCTTTGAGCCGAATGCCTAAAACGTTTGGAATGACAGAAATAGCTAAAGGGTACTTTCCACACTTTTTCAATATGGAAGCCAATCAACATGCCGTTCTACCCCATTTACCTGAGGCTCACTATTACGACCCCGACAGCATGCGCAAAGAACAACGAGAAGCTTTCTACGCTTGGTACCAGGCTCACGCCTCCGACCCTTTCGACTTTCAGGAAGAAATGTTAAAGTACTGTCGTTCCGACGTGGACATTTTACGACGTTGCTGTGGAAAATTTCGAGAAATGTTCATGGAACACGGAGGGGTCGATCCTTTGAAAGAAGCTTGCACCATTGCCAAAGCGTGTTCCTTAGTGTATCGACAACGATTCATGCCTGAAAACACCGTGGCTGTCATCAGTCCTCAAACGACCCACTATGTCAAACGTCAATACTCGGTCAAAGCCCTACGCTGGTTACATTACTTGTGCGACAAGGAAGACAAATGGATTCAGCATGCCCGCAACGGAGGGGGCGAAAAGACCATCGGAACGCATTCGGTCGATGGCTGTGACTTAGAAAACCCCAAGTTCGTGTACGAATTTAACGGTTGCTTATTTCACGGATGTCCCGTCTGTTACCATGACCGTGGCACTAAAAATCAGTTTTTACAACGAACCATGGAAGACTTGTACCAGGCCACTTGTCAGCGACGCCTAAAGTTAGAACAGGAAGGATACCAAGTGGTGGAAATGTGGGAACACGAATACGATCACCGTTTGAAAACCGATCCCGAATTTAAACGCCTCGTGGAAAGTTACCAGTTCATGGACCCCCTGAACCCAAGGGATAGTTTGTACGGAGGAAGGACCAATGCCACCTGTTTGCTATACCAAGCCGACGAAGAGAAAGGAGAAGAAATGAAATACTTGGACGTGTGTTCGCTGTATCCCTACGTGTGCAAATATTGTCGCTTTCCTACAGGGCACCCACAATTGTTGACGGAACACATCGACCTGAGAAACATTCGACAATACGAAGGCTTGATCAAGTGTAAAGTTTTGCCTCCCACAGACTTGTACCATCCCGTCTTACCTCACCATTGCCAAGGCAAACTGATGTTTCCTTTGTGCCGTACTTGTGCCGAAACGTGCAACCAAGAATAGCCTTGTCAGCACACCCAGGAAGAACGGGCTTTGACGGGAACCTGGGTCAGCGTAGAATTGTTCAAAGCTCTGGACATGGGATACCAACTGTTAGAAGTGTACGAAATTTGTCACTTTCCCAAGACAGAACAATACCACAAGGGTGACCCCAGTCAGAAAGGCATTTTCGCCGACTACGTGGATGCCTTTTTGAAACTGAAGCAAGAAGCCAGCGGCTATCCTTCCTGGTGTCACACTCCCGAAGACCAAAAGACATTCAAAGAGAAATACTGGGCACAAGAAGGCATCACTTTAGACCACATCGAGAAAAACGAAGGCAGGCGATCGTTTGCCAAAGTGATGTTAAATTGCTTGTGGGGTAAAATGGCACAATGACCGTGTTTACCCAAGACGGAGTATTTGACCGAACCTTCCCGCTACTTCCAGATGATTCACGACAAAACCAAATTCATGAAACACGTGGACGTCGTTCGCGAGGATTTGATCTTGGTCAATTACGAAGAAGATCTGGACTTTGTACAAGACGACCCTTTTGGAAATGTCATCATTGCGGCTTACGTGACAGCTCATGCTCGCTTAAAATTGTACGAAGCTTCAGAACTATTAGGGGAACGTGTCCTGTACTTTGACACGGACAGTTGCATTTACATCCATCACCCGAGACAAGAGCATCCTAACATCGAAGGAGACCGTTTAGGAGCGTGGACAGACGAGCATCCCGACGACAAAATTCTAAGTTTCGTCAGTGGCGGTCCCAAAAATTACGGCTACGAATACCGGGACCCACAAGGAGAAGTGCACACGACGTGCAAAGTGAACGGATTGACTCTGAATTATCGTACCAGTCGTGTGGTCAACTTTGGGGCATTGAAAGAAGCCTTGCAATCCGGAGAGGATGAACACTTTAAAGTGACCACCTATCAACCGAACAAGATTGTACGTTTACCCACTCACCACATCGTCAGTCGACCCTTGGAAAAAGTCTATCAAATCGTGTACCAGAAGCGGTTGCGACTTCCCAACCACTTTACTTTGCCGTATGGACATGTTGGTATAAAACTTTGGTTGTAAACGGATAGCCACCCACCAGAAGGATGACTTCGCCACAGCAAGAATCGAGTGAGAAACCCGATGAGAACTCCAAGTTCAAACCCTACCATTTTCCGGTTTTCTTGCCTGACTATTGTGATTGTGCCCGTCGATTGGACACGTTTCAAGCATGGCCTACGGATAGGAAAGGATTACCTTCTTCGCATATTTTAGCTAGAACAGGATTTGTCTACTTGGGACCTGAGTCAGGATTGGGATATGAAGTACAGTGTTTCGCTTGTGGCCTGAAGTTACGAATGGATCTAAGTATCTATAAAGATTCAGCTATTCTGGAACATACTCGATGGTCTCCGCACTGCCCTTACCTTTCTATGGCCTTTCCATCCATGACATTACGGTACAATGATGACGGCACCTTAGAGACGGTACCTTCCAAAACAAGACATAAAAAACATAAAAAAGGAAAGATGTACAAGCTTGAGACTGCATTGCGACTAGTATAAAAAGGGGCTATGGTCAAAATCGATAGTTCATTGGGACTACCAAGACCAAGCGAACAAGATGAATACTTTCAGAGAAACACAAAACAAGTTTAGACAGGCACAATTCAAGTGTGGGGCTTCGGAAGTGGAATGCGATTGTGAGCCTTGCGATGGGTACGATGCTGTACGCTGTGACCTTAGCGATGCCGTAAAGCATCATGGGAACTTTGTTCTCACTACCCCTATCATGGAAAGTGATGCTGTGCGTGTCAAACCTGAGGGATGCGAAAGCGATGCCGCTCGTCCTCTTGGACATTTTACTGGGTTTCGTTTTAAAGGTGGATGTTCACCTTCACGTCTACCCCCCTACGGATGTCATCCAGCCCTGAGCAAACTCCTGTCCATGTCACCCAACCCTCATCGAAACGAACCTGTGAAAGACGAATATTCGTTTCCTGTGCGTTTGTCGGAATACTGCGACTTTGAAAATCGTCTTCAATCGTTCAAAGGAAAATGGCCTAAGTATCTGGGAGGACCGACCCCCGAAGAATTAGCCAGAGCCGGATTGTTCTACTTGGGCGAAGGAGATAAAGTCAAGTGCTTCAGTTGCGGTGTGTCTCTTCACCACTGGGAACCGCAAGATTCGGCCTACGTAGAACATGCTCGATGGTCACCGAATTGTCATTACTTACCCTTAGTGGGACCGAGACATTGAAGTAACTTACCATAATCTGTTCATGGATACTTTACACGAGAACATTCGTGCTTTGCCTGTGGAGTTGAGAGAACGCATTTACCGAGAGCTGGTCAAAATACATGTCAAACGTAAAGAACAATTGCATCCGTTACGTCACCAGATCTTTAACCACTGGTACCTGAATGGTATAAGAGAACTGATTCGTCAGAAATTGTTTCAGTGGTCAGACCTTGTTCAATACTTCCAGGTCCCCGATGATCCACGTGTTGATCATTTTGGTTACTTCGAGATTCACCTAGTACAACACATTGAGGAAGACAAGGTAAAGGATTACCGACATATTGTACGTGGAATCTACTTAGCGGAAGAGGAAACTTCTAAACGAAGTCTGACGTTTCGGTTACAATATGCAACATTTAAATTCCCCACTGGAGAACGAAGATCTCTGGCTAGAAAGTACGTGTATTGTTTCTGAAACAAAGAGACTATAAAAACAGGCTGCCATGCCACGACTTTTATCGCATGTAATCCAACAGATTCCGTGGAAGGAACTCAATGACCATATTCAAACCGTGGATCATTACCATCGATTATTACAAGAACTGTATCCATTCAATTTGGGTCGACAAGTGGTGTGTGTCTTAGTGACTTGTTTTCTGGGATTTCGTTTACCAGCCGATTCTTTGTGGACTCTTTACGAACAGTATTTACCACCCATTCAACATGAAAGTGGTGCCCTTAAATGATCACGAGAGACTCCTTTTGCTCAAAGCCTTACGTTTTCATCTGGATACTTCTCGACCTCTACGGGAAAAAAAGATTCGTCAACTTTTAGCTACCCAAGACGTGTATGACGATGTGTGTGTAGCTCGTGACTTACACCACCATTGGACAGATGTCCGTGCCTGGAAAAAATGGGATTTTGAGGCTTGGACCCAAGAAAAGGCCCAGTATGTACGAGAGTTGTTCAAGGAAAAAAGTCACTTTTCAACCTGTGTTAGTGACGGTACCAGAAGAACCCGTCACCCAGGACAGGGCTGTCGTGGACAGGCCTGAAAGACCCTTTCGGGAGGACACTTGTGTGACCTTACCCCCTACTATAGAACTGGTCAGAACTTTACCCAAAACATGTTGTACAGACACTTGTTTTTATTCCACGTTAATGATTTTCATGTGCCTTTTATCGTTGTACTTAAGCCTTTGGCTTTAATGTATTTTTGTCTTTTGTATTCATGTTTAAAACATTCAATAAACGTGTTCTGAAAAAAACTATATAAACTCTCGTCTTGTTTGTTTTCGTGTCACAAGTGACATTACTGACACTATTGCTACCTCTGCTGTCTCTGCTCCCTCTTCCTCCACTGTCAAAGTCATCGACGAACACTTAGATCGTGCCAGTTGTTAGGCTTTGTATCTTCGCCATCCCTTTAACATGCTCATTGCTGGACCTAGCGGTTCAGGCAAAACCGAATTCGTCAAACGTTTGATCGAATATAAACATCATTTGATAGATCGGCCACCTCAACGGATCGTGTGGTGTTACAAAGAGTGGCAATCGGCGTACAGCCTCTTGCCAGAAAGTCAAGGCGATTCCATCGTGTTTGTGGAAGGCATTCCTAAAGAAGACGACGGCATCGTCTCTGACTCCCGTCAAACCCATTTGGTCATTTTCGACGACATGTTAGGAGAAGACGAAGAAGAAATTAAACTGTGGTTCACGCGCAAAGGGCATCACCGTAATGCCAGTGTCGTTTACATCACCCAAAATTTGTTTCAACAAAGTAAAGCCCATCGCACCATCAGTCTCAATGCACATTACGTGGTCTTGTTTAAAAGCCCTCGAGATAAATCGCAAGTGCAAGTCTTAGCCAAACAGTTAGGAACGCCTTGGCTGACTCAGGCGTACGACGATGCCACTCAAACTCCACACGCCTATTTACTCGTCGATTTGAAACCTACGACCCCCGATGATTTGCGATTTCGTACCCACTTGTTTCACCACTGGTGTCAAGACGGAGGGCCTGTCCTGTACACGTCTCCGCCCTCGACTTAACTTCACAAAAATCTATAAAAACCTCAGACCCTTTTCGTCTGTCTCACACACATTTTGAACATGACGTCCTTTCAGTCGCATCTTCCCGTCAAATTGATTCGTGCCTTGTATGGCATCAGTCGAGAAAAAAATCCACAAATACGAGCTCGTGTCTTAGAAGCTAGTCTCAAAGAAGTCTTACGATGGTTCACGGTGACAGCACGTCAATTACTCCAAGGGATCATTCAGATTCCTCATCAAACCAAACGCTTTTTTGATCGAAACAAAGTCGCTTTGACCCAACTGGCCGATCCCCGCATCGACACTCAAACCAAAAAACAAATCATTTTGAAACCTGGAGGGAGCGGTACTCTAGGAGGGGTGATCATTCGCTCTCTCTTAAGATGGGATCCTAATGCCCCCAAACTTCTCCCCAAGAAAAAAGTCAAACGAAGCTCCAAGAAGAAGAAAAAGACCAGGCCCCCAAGGAGGACTTCTCCAGTGGCGGGACCCTCCTGTTACCAGACACCACCCCGGAAAAAGAAAAGAAGCCCCCAGAAAAAGAAACAGAGAAAAAGTCCCCAGGAAAAGAAAAGTCCACAGAAGAAAACTAGTCGCAAGAGAGGCACTTCTTCGGCCAGGACGCAACCTTACACTCGCAAACCACGACCTGCCACGACGGTGACTGCGCCTCCGGCAGCCTCACATTCATCCACTTCTCCGTTGATGACACCAAGAACTGAAGAGTACTCGGAGACGTTGATCACACCAAGAACTTCTCCGTTGATGACCCCAAGAACTTCCCCAGTGGCAGGACCCTCCAATTTAGTGGCAGTGGCTGCTGCTCACAAAGTACCTTCTCCCAAAATCAAAGTCCAAGAAAGATCGGGCATGTTACAAAGATTACTGGATTTGTCCAAGCAAGAACTGGCTCGATTTAGTCCGTTGCGTACCCCTACACGACGTGTCATGCCTGTCCTCAAATTGATACGACGTAAAGACAATCAGTGGCAACGCGTTCCAGTATAAAAAAGGCCTGTGACCAAGTCGGGGTATCAGTCTTTTTGGTGCTCCTGAAGACTCAAAGATGTCACCCTCCAGAAAACATCCCTCTTCTAAACAGCCCCAAGGAAAGAAAAGAAAAGGATTGCCTCCTCGTTTACTCAAACATGGGGACATATTATCTGTCCTGTCCAAAGCTTCTCCACCTCTACGAAAAAAACTCATTCAATCAGCCTCCAAAGAGGTCATCGATACCGTGTGCGAATGTTGTTTGAACGTCTTCAAAGGCACGATCCCTTTGTCCAAACACCAGAAACAATGCTTAGGCAAACATCGTCACGTTTTTCGCCAAATGGTTTTAAAAAAATTCCCATTCGTCAAAAGAAGAAGATGTTGGTCCAACGTGGAGGCATTTTACCCCTCTTGTTCGGTCCCTTGCTGAAAGGAGTCTTGGGAACCATGTTGGGAGGACTGGTGGGAGCAAGATAAAAAGGCCCTCGGAAGTCCCAAGATCTCAGAATCGACCCCTGACAACCCCATGGAAGGACGAAAACTAGTTTTAGTGCCTTACAAACGATGGATGGAATACCATCGGTGGCAAGAACAACGCACCCCGCATTTACCTCCCAATCCCCATTTGAGCGAGATGTCCCAGTTACAACACGAATTGCAGTCCTTGATGGATCGCCAAGATTTGTCCGAAACAGAAAAATCGCAAAAGTAAGGTCAACTCTTGCAACGACTGCAACTTTTTCACCAGAAAGCTTTAGACGAAACAGCTCTACCCACTCTGAAAGATTTTAAGACCTTGATGAAAAGTCCAGCACCATCACCAGTACCAGTACCACCACTACCAGTGACCAAGACAGAAAAAGGAGTAGAAGAAGAAGAAGGGTTTCAAACTCCACCAGAAAAAGTACGCAAGTTAACAACACCACGTACCTCCAGAATTGGATGGATTAAAAAGGTGATTCCCACCCCTTCTTCATCACAGGAGAAAAAGAAAGTGAAGACAGAAGTGAAGACAGAAGTGAAACAAGAACCGATATCCCCTGTTCACACATCCTCGTCCTCGACACCTATTTCCGGTCGCACACGCAAAGCATTGCAATCCAAGAAAATACTCCAAGAGAAAAAGAGTAGCATCCTCCAAGAGTGGGTGTCTTATTAACACACAAACACAAAAAAAAATGGAAAAAGTGTTAACCAGCATTTACTACGATCCCTCCCATCCTGCAGGTTACGCAGGAGTTCAAAAATTGTATCGTGCTGCCAAAATGCGACTGAAAAGTCTCCGTTTACCTCAAGTGCAACGATGGTTACAAGAACAAGCTACCTACTCTTTACACAAACCCATTCGACGCAAGTTTTCCAGAAGTCGCACCCGAGTGGAAGGCATCGATCATCAATGGCAAGCCGATTTAGCCGATGTCTCTCATTTGGCCAGCTACAATCGCGGCTACAAATATTTGTTTTGTGTCATCGACGTCTTTTCCAAATTTGCCTGGGTCGTGCCCTTGACTTCCAAATCCAGCAGCGAGTTAGTGCGAGCCCTGCAACGAGTGTTGAAACAAAGCGGTCGTCACACTCTTCGATGGCAAACGGACAAAGGCACCGAATTTCTGAACCAAGCTTTCCAAAAAGAATTAAAGAAACGTGACATTCATTTTTTTATCACCGAGAATCCCGAAACCAAAGCCAGCATCGTGGAACGTTTACAACGCACTTTGAAAGAACGCATGTGGAAATATTTTACGCATCACCACACTCTGAAGTACATCGACATCTTACCGCACCTGGTGCAAGCGTACAACCAATCTTACCATCGAAGCATCGGACGTACCGCGCAAGAAGTGACTCCCGAGAACGAAGTGCTGGTGTTTGAGCGCCTGTTTGGTACGTCCCCGACGAGGGCTGTCCCCATGAAAAGTGAAGTGTTGTCCGTAGGAGATTGGGTGCGCACTGGCAAAACCAAACGCACTTTCGACAAAGGTTACTTACCTAACTGGACGACAGAATTGTTTCGTGTCACTGGACGAGTGCATGGCCGTCATCCTGCCATCTATAAATTGGAAGACATGAACGGAGAAGTGCTCAAAGGAACGTTTTATTTGCCCGAGTTACAACGTGTGACCAAAAAAGAAGACGACGTGTACGACATCGAAAGCATTCTCGAACGCAGAACCCGTAAAGTGGGCAAACGACGTGTCAAAGAAGTCAAAGTACGTTGGAAAGGATATCCACCCAGTTTTGATTATTGGATTGACGCTTCGCAAGTCATCGACTATAAAAAGAAGTGACCATCATGCCCTTTCACACAGACGCAGCTATGTTGACCGCTCCTTCACCCAGTTCTTCTGTGCAAGATTTGCAAAAACAACCCTTGTGGGTGTGGTGCGGAGAACGTGTGCCTAAAATGCAAATCGTCTTTTTCTGCCAAATCTTCGTGGTGTATTGTGTCATCGGGGCAGCCATCGCCAATTTGAGTTTGCAACAAGGAGACAAACAATTGTGGACCATTTTATTGTGCAGTTGCATCGGTTACCTGCTTCCCAATCCCTCCCTGAAATTCTCCTCGAACGGGAACCACGGGAACCTTGTGTCCAGTGCCAGTGCCAGTCACCACTCCAATAAAAACAACAACCCCCTTTTGAGCGGAGACACGCCTCTGACGTCCAGTAACCCCTCGGACAGCCACAGAACTCTGGAATTATGAGTCACCAAAACCAATTTTACTTAACCTTACCCAGTGACAGTTCCATGGAGGTGTTTCCCCACAACACGTTGTGCTGTTACACGGCCAAATTACCTCAGGCCATCCCATTATATCACGAAGCCCATTGGGAAGTGGCTTTGGTAAAAATGATTTACCCAACACAAATCAAAAACATCACTGAAACTCAAAACACTTTTGACGTCGAAATCCTGGACCCAACAGTGCAGCAAACCATGATGACCACTTCTCAACATAAATCACTTGAGAAGACCCAAATACCCCGCAGCAGCAGTGACACTTCTCCTCCTTTTTACGTTTATCACTTTAAAATTAACTCAGGCCATTATTTTAGTGGTCAACATCTGGTGGAGGCCATCGCTGACAAATTGCATCCAGCATTTGAGAAAGTTCTGACCGGACTAAAAACATATGTCACCATTGAGTACCACAAACTGTCTCACCGTCTACTCATCAAATTTAAAAGTGAGGATAGAAGTATACGTATTAAATTTTGCCCAGAATTGTATGACATTTTGGGTGGAGACCTCAATATGGTCACGGATAAGCAGACCAAAATGATTCACATAGCAGACATTGACAACAACGGGCATTTTGCGAGGTATTTTCGTTTCCCGGTAGAACTGAACCAGGGACTGAATTTGATCTTTGTGTACTCCGATGTGGTGGAGTACAACGTGGTGGGACACACCTCCGTGCCGTTACTGCGTGTCATTCCTTTCAAAGCAAATTCTGTCACGAACACTGACGAGGAAGGTGGAAACACTTATCACGTCCACCGCGAATTTGTACATCCTCATTATTTGCCTGTCAGCAAGTAGTATTTGGACACGGTCAACATTGCTATAAAAGGAGATCTGGGACAAAATATTCCATTCACCAAAGGAAAAGTCACGGTGAAACTCCATTTTCGAAAACGGTTCTCTAGCGACTCGTAAGTCATGTATCCAGTGTACCGAGGGGTTGCTCGACAGCGAGGACACGGTTTAGGAGATATGCTAAAATCGGCCTTTCGTTCGGTGGCTCCGGTGTTGAAACCGATGGTGACACGCGGATTGCACGCCTTGAAAGATGCGGCACTGACACAAGGCAAAGAATTTCTCCAAAATGTCATCATCGACAAACAAAACCCTAAAGAAGCCTTCATGAGGGCAGGCAAAAATGTCTTCCTGCAAACGGGCAAAGACCTTTTGGGCCGACGAGACACACCTATAAATGCCCTGCACGCTACCGAGTCAGGCATTCAGCAAGGACAAGGCAGAAAGAGACGACGAAGAAAACACCCTTTCACCAGACTTAACACGTCTAAAGCTAGAAAGACAAAGAAAAGAAGAACCGTTCGAGACTTAAATGTTTTCGATTATTGAGACACAGAAAAAATGATGCACCGAGAGTCATGCGCTTGTTCCAAGTCGGAACTGGATCTGTTTGCCATGCCACCTACCATGATGACGATGCAAGAATCCCAATGGGTGGAATTTCACCCCGTCTCCTCACTGACAGATTTCGCTCCCATCGAGTTTGAAATCAAGGGACAGCCCGAAGATTACATCGATCTGAATAGCAGTTACTTGTACTTGAAAGACAAAGTTCTAGATAAGGATGATGGTGGAGTAGAAGACACTGAGAACATAGCTCCCGTCAACAATTTCATGCATTCCTTGTTCAGCTCAGTGGACTTGTACTTGAATAACAAACTGGTCAGCCGCAGCATGGATACTTACCCTTACCGTGCCTACCTGGAAAATCTCTTGACGTACGGAATAGATGCCAAGAATACTCATCTCAATGCATGTGTGCTATGGGAACCTGACGAAGCGAAGGAGTTTAACACATTAAATAAAAGCAATGACGGCTTTGTGGAAAGACGAAGCAAAATTTTAAATAAGAAGAGTTTAGAACTGATGGATCGTTTGCATTTGGACATGTGGTTGCAAGAGAAATATTTGCTGAACGGGGTAAATGTTCGCTTGAGACTGAATCGTAGCAGTACCGCTTTCCATTTGTTGGCTGATAGTTCTGCCGAAAGTAAAATCGAGGAGGCCAAACTCTACGTACGACGTGTGGAAACGACATCAGTCAGACGTTGAGCAGAACGACCGCCAAGTATCCCATCCGACGCGTGGAAGTAAAAACGTTCACCATTCCCCGTAACCATCATTCCATGATCGAAGATCATCTGTTTCAAGGACAGTTACCCAAGCGTTTAATCCTTGGTATGGTCCTGAATTCAGCCTTCAACGGAGCCTTCACTGAAAATCCTTTCTACTTTCAACACTTCGACGTGAAGAAAATCGAAGTCAGTCGCGATGGCAAGAACATGTGTACCCGTCCTTTCGAACCTGACTTTGGTGACACAAAGATGAATTACTTGAGATCGTACTTGTCCCTGTACGAAGCCACCGGACAGTTAGGGACCAACACCAGTCACGGCATTACGTACGAGGATTAGGCAGGAGTTATGCTTTGTGGGTTTTCGATTTCACTCCAGACCAAGGCAGCGACGAGGGACATTTCCACCCTATAAAATCCGGCCAGATTCGTGTGGAACTTCAGTTTGCAAGGCCACTGGACGAGACAGTGAACGTCATTCTGTATGCAGAATTCGATAATACCATAGAAATCAACAGTTTGAAAGAAGTCATTCTAGACTATTAGAAGCTATGGAAGACTGTTATCCCTCTTTACCTAGTGGAGAAACTTTGGAGATGGAATGTGAGGAGACCGTGGAAAAAGAATCTCAAGACAAAGACGACGAAGTTATGATGAAGTCTAGATCGCCAGAACAAGAATCACATTTAGTCTCCTGTTTTGCCAAACACTTGGTTGGAAAAAATGACGGAATTGATCAAAAAAGAGTGCTATGGATGTCAAAACGATCATCCCAGTCAAATTCAACACGATAAATGCCTGATGCTGAGTCAAGAAGAAAAATTGGACGAGTATCTGGACGAAGCTTGGAGTCTCATCTCGGGCGAAGTCGTGTTGCATCAGTGGTATAAAGACTTGCGAGAACATTCTTGTCCACCATTAACCACTCAAGAGATCCATCGTATCGAAGCTCTCCTGAATCAGAGTGAGGAGACGAAACGAAGAAACGGTTATTTGTCAGATATTTTCAAGTAAAAAGTCAGAATCGAATTGATGACTTATTATTACCTGTGAAGAAGAAAAAAACCACACAAAAAAAGGATACTTGGGAACTTTATTACCTTTTGAACCACAGTTCGTATACGGCTTCTTGGAATCCTGTCGTCTGTGCTAAAGATGAACTCCCTCATCGCAAACCTCAAGACCATCTAGCTTATGTCATCAACACGGACGACAGTCATCTCCCAGGAACCCACTGGGTAGCCGTCTACTTTCCTCAAGAAGGATGTGTGGAATATTTCGATTCGTATGGATTGCCTCCTTTGGAAGACGATATCACTGACTTTATGAGAAGAAATGCTCAGACCACCCGATTCAATAATGTGAAATTACAAGGCATAGATTCCTTGGTGTGTGGACAATATTGCGTGTATTTTCTGCATCATCGCAGCCTGGGCTATTCCTTAGAACATTTAGTGACTCATTTTGATCCTCGTTCTTCTTCTAGAAATGATGTGAAAGTAGATCGATGGTTTTGTGACCATTATGCTTATCTTTTGTCTCAAGCTAGGAAACGTAGTGTCCTTCAATGGCCTAATGACTTCCATCAATGGAAATCACAATTTCATTCACAACGTTGTCAGCCCTGTTTAAAGTAGAGTGTGAATTGAAAAAAATGTTTGTCATTTGAAAAAAAAAAATGTTTGATGTTATATTGTTGGATTATTGTTAAAAATGTTAGAGTTGTTGGTTAGTGTTAAGTGATTTTGAATAAAAAAATGTTGTGTTTTGAAAAAAAATGCCTTTGTCTTTTGTTTGGCTATAAGAATGTTGATTCATGCTCTTTGACTTCTCTCTATCTCTCTCATGACACTCATTGATCGTCTGGCTCGAAAACCGTGGAGGGATGTTTTCCTCCACGTCCGCGCTTTGACTTTAAGAACCTGGGTAGTTTCCAGTCAAACCATCCATTGTCGACGCATCTTCCTACGAAGATGTGCTCCAAACTAGCTAAGCTAAACGAAGCCTACGTGAATTTGCATAGGGTCAGACACAGTCTGATACCGAAAGCTGAAGAGACAGAGAATGTGAGAATGTTAAAAGTCACTGAAGACCTGATAGAAGAGCTCTTCAGAGAAGAAGTGAACAGGGAGAAAGAAGAATGGACAGAGAAGTACAGACTTCAGAGACAGCAGCAACAGCAACAACAACAGCAGCAGCAGCAGCAGCAACCTGAACCTGACAGAGGCTTTGTCGATTGTCGTATCGACACCAAAGAGTTCTTCTTCTCTTTGCGAAGAAGCAGACCTATCGTCAGAAAGTCTATCCTCAGAGGACGTCGCATTCTTAGAAACTAAAAGATTGCCATAGCAAACAAAAAAAAAAATAAAAAAAAAAACAGCCCTTTTCAGGGCTACCCAATACTCTAGAAAAGAAATAACAATCCATTTGCCAATGTGTGTATGTAGAGTAGTGTGAATATAAACACTGACTCTTTTTTATAGTGTGAGTGTATGTGTTTGTGTATATGATTGTGTGTTTGTAAGTGCTCACGTACGTTTGTGTGGGTAGTAGATTAAGATCATGTTGTTGTTTTTTTTTTGCGTTTGACGTGTGGGGAGAGTAGATTTGGGGTTTGATTGCTTTGCGTATGTGGATAGTATATTGAAGTGATTAATGAAAATTTTTAAATTAGTAATAGGCAGTATAAAAAAGTGAGTGAGTGTTTCTTTTAGGTCCGCGCGTTGTTTGGTCATGATCTAGATAAAATCAGTTTTGTTTTAGGGGATGTTTTCCATCACGTCCGCGCTTTCAATATAAATTGAAACTCATTGGGCAGTCTAGCTACCCTGTTCATTCGTTAACAAGACAATGAATACCAGAATAAGCAAACTTCTTGAACTCCAGATACATCTGGAATATGTCAGGCGCCTGTTAAATGAACTGGCCGCAGAGGCCATAGCAGAAGAGGAAAGAATAAAGAAGGAAGAGGAGAAGAGAAGACAGAGGATGGCTTACAAGATACCAGAGACAGAGGATTGTGGTGCTGAAGCCAATCATACTCCCTCTGCGCTTTCAAGAAAAAAAGTAAAAGGAGACTGGGGAAGAAGATGTGTGTGTGGTGCCAGGCCTGGAAGGTGCTATCATTAACCAGGTGTCACTGGAGTTCAAAAACAAACAGCCCTTTTCAGGGCTACCCAATACTCTAGAAAAGAAATAACAATCGATTTGCCAATGTGTGTATGTAGAATAGTGTGAATATAAACAATGACTCTTTTTTTAATTGCGAGTGTATGTATTAGTGTTTGTAAGTGATCAAGTAGGTTTGTGTGAATGGTAGATTATTGGGTTTTGTAAGCGCTCACGTACGTTTGTGTGGATAGTAGATTATGAATTTAGTTTTAATGATTTGCGTGTGTAAATAGTAGATTTGGGGTTTGTTTATTGCTGGTTCACGTATGTGGATAGTAGATCATATGAAATGAGAAAAGTAGGGGATGTTTTCCTTCACGTCCGCGCGTTTTCAGTAATGATCTAGGCAAGATCAATTTTGTTTTAGGGGATGTTTTCCATCACGTCCGCGCTTTCACTATAAGAACCCACAATATTCGTCGTTCGCACCATTCTAAGGAATAAACAAAGAAGATGGAGGTGACAAAATTATTTAACGATTTGAGACATAGCTATTTTTGGATCATGGATCGGATGTAAGTAGTAGAAAGATTGAATAAGGAAGGAAGATTTGAAGGTAGCCTGAACAATGTGAAGGGTCTTGGAGTAGCAAAAGATAAATAGGGGGAATGATTGAGGAAGAAGTAGAAAGAATCAGAGGATTCATTGACCCACCTTACGTGAGAGTAGGTACTTTAAAGGAAGCCTTGGATCATATCACAGAAGTCAGGAGCTTCCTAGAAAATAGCTTTCATTGGACTGACTGGTGGTACGTAAAGTGGGGTTGTAACCAGTTGATAAAAGCAGAAGAACTAATTAGAGAGGTAATGAAAGTAGAAGTGATGAAGATAAAAGAAAAATGGAGCAAAGAGAGAAAGGAAGAAGAGAATAAGAAGAAGAAACTAGAGTTTGAAAGATTAAATAACAACTGGATGAAGATCCAACAGAAATTTAGAGAGATGGGCCATTATGACTAGATAACAGAGGAGCAGAAGAAGAGGAAGAAGAAAGGAATTTTGGGAAAGATAAGGGGATGGTGGAAGAAGTGGAGGAGTTAGAAGAAGAAACCCAAGGCCCTTTTCAGGGCCACTCATAGGTCTCGAAAAGAGATTGACTTTCCATTGCCTACCCCCTTTTTTTTCTTTCTTTTTTTTAAAAAAAATCCCATGTTCATTTCCCATTGTCGCTCAACAGTCCCACGATTTATTCCCATGTTCATTTCCCCTTGTCGCTCAACAGTCCCAAACTATATTCCCATGTTAATTTCCCTTGTCGCTAGACAGTCCCACGATTTTTCGTCCATGTTAAATTTCCATTGTCGCTAGACAGTCCCAGGGTGGTTAATGTTAAATTTCCATTGTCGCTAGACAGTCCCAGGGGGATCTGTAATGCTAATTCCCATTGTCGCCAGATCGTCCCCATTCACTACTAATGGTACTAACAGCTGCCTGGCTTGGCGTTCAGCATTAAGAGGTTAGTATTGGGACTGGTCGGCCTGGTATCAGGATAATGTGACTGGGTGGGACATCATGCTACATGCCTGCGGTATGTTGCCCCAGTGCTAGACATCACTATAAACTGCCATGCAGACATCGTAGCGATATAACTGTAAAATTGTTAAAGCTACGTTAAAAATAAAAATTACACACACACACCTTCTGTTACTTAGTTTACGACCATATATTCAAAACAAAAGCAAACTTACGATTTAGCGAATATTCTAAATTTTACAGAGATAAAAAAAACATCATTTGATAGATCAAAGGAAAACCAAATTTGATACAATTATATGGATATTAAAACAAAAATGTTTCAAAATATGACCTTTTCCGTTGTCACCTTTTCCGTACAAGGATCAACATTTCAACAAGAGAATATCAAATGGCGCATAATCATATTCCCATGCTCTATATGCGCTAGGGAATTTAGATTTTTTTCGTGTTTAACTATACCAATATTATGCTACGTTATTGATGTGAAAACGTAAATATTATAATGACAAAAAAACGTCAATATGTATGTATGCGTTTCTGCAATCTCTGGCGATCCGATTAACGGCTGCATTCGCGTCATGACAGAACGTCTCTACAGGCTTCATAGCCCGACATCATTAATCATCAGGTTGTAACGATTCTAAGTTTACTTGCAAAGATATTGCCAATTATGTTTGTTTATTTCTGCGTTCAGCGAGAATTCTATTTGGGGTAAGTATTTTTGACGGCACCTTTACACTATAATGTTTACCAGAGGGTCAACATTCTTCGTTCATTTTAAGATTTATTCATTCTGATGGTAGTGAGAGAAAGTGAGAGGCTATAGACACATACACAAAAATGAAATAATAATAAGAACATAAATACTTCAAAATGAAATAAAGAAAATAGTTCCAAAAGTAATATCGCCATTGTGGCGATTTCATTTTATTCTCATTGGGATTTTCAATGTCTCAGCATGAAATATAAAATACATATTCGCCCCTGTGACAAAATGTGTAGAAATATGCTTAGCAATACAATGCCACCTAACCGTATGTTTAAGAATATGTTCAGCATATCTTTGCGATATATTTTTCCATATTATAAGTGATTACAATTAAATAATACTTTACTCGTGTTAGCACTAAATGTGTTTACAAATTACTTACATTTATTCCTGAAATATGCTTAGCGTAAAATGAGAAAAGGTTTTAAACAAAATCCTAAACAAGTAAAAATCAAAACACGTAAACAAAGTCGTTGGTACCTAAGCGTCATTCACTTTACTGTGCATGTATATATATTAAACACGCATGTTAATGAACGTATAAATATCAGTATCTAATCAGTAATCTCTGTAAGTTTGAAAAGTTTCCAAACTATTTCTGGAAACAAAAATTAAATTTGCAATTAAACAGCAATTTGTTGTGTACCACGGGTGCTATACCGGCTCTATAACAACGTGGCACTGATGTCTTTATACAAGAGTAAGAATAGGATAGACTGTCAGACATACAATACAGATATTATCAATACTTCATCTTTCTGGTTTGGTGAAATTCAAATTTAAACAAATTTAAGCAAACGTTCCGATTAAGCAAATATTCTAAATTGTAGAAAGATCGACCAATCTTGTGAGATAAAAGGATAATATAAATGAAATTAAAATTTTATACACATAAAAAAAATCATGTAACATGCTGCGTAAATTTTAATCTATTGAGAATCAGTTTCTCCAGTTTATGTCAATCAGTTTATACAATTTATATGTCAACTTGTAAGAAAAGGGAATATATGATTCCTTGCGATTTGTTTTGTAGAGACAAAACATTAACACACCCTCTACAAAATGGAAATGTAGTCATTTTGGTACAAATATGGCATGATGCCAACATATACATGCATGCTTTCAAAATGTGAATATGTCCTCTGTCTTCACATTGCTTTATGTGTTAGAAAAAAGGGCAAATTATTTATCTAAAATATCTATTATTTATATTTAAATCTAAATGGTAGGTCAAAAATCATAAGATGCTGTATACATGCTGTATGTATGTATGTATGTATGTATGTATGTATGTATGCATGCATGCATGTATGTGTGTGTGTGTGTGTGTGTGTGTATGTATGTATGTATGTATGTATGCATGCATGTATGCAATGTATGTACGTACGTGTGTGTGTGTGTGTATGTATGTATGTATTTATATATGTATGTATGTATGTATGCATGCATGCATGTATGTAATGTATGTACGTACGTGTGTGTGTATGCAAAACTATCTCACTCCATCCTTTTGTCTTATTGTGCTGATACATCCTCACTCTTATTTCCGTAAGCGTGTATCTAAAATCTTCAAGTATGCATATTTGTCTCTGAACCTGTACATTGTCTCCTATTATCAGTATTAATATTGTATATCACAGACTGCCCATGACATGAATGGGGCCAGTGGCCGTGCTATGTTTTATGCCCCTCCCACGACAATGGCAGGGATATAAAGTATCACCCTTGCCCGTCCGTTTGTCCGTAGCAAATAAGCTAGATTTATGTAAATTTGTGTCACTGTGGTGAGGTGTCTGTGTTCCAACTAACAAATTTCTGTTTAGTTCACACATTTTTATTTCATACATTTCAACGTGTCTAAAATACGCAATACGAACTCTGTATTTAGAATGTACTGGTCGCATTTGTATTGTAATCCATCTCTAAATAAAATAGCCCTTTCCAACAAATTTGACACTATAAATACAATATTAAATCACATTCATATGGAGTGGGTGAATACATATTCAATTGAAAAAGCACGTGCAAGATTAACTAGTCACGCATTCTAAATCTGTCAGATGTAATTGACATATATGGATTAATAGCACCAGTAGTATTTGTCAAATGATCATTTCAGTCACCCACTGTTAGCTATTATACCGAGTATAATTTGTATCAATTCAAAAGCACACTGCACATCAACAATTCCAATAAATTAATTTAGTATGCTGCCATGTTGCTGTAAGGAAACGGAATCAGAGAAAAACAACATGGCAGTAATTAGTGTCGTTTTCTGTCGATTAAACCTTCAGTTTTTATCCTGGACTGATTTGGATAATAAAAGACCGATCCAATTTTTGAAACTATGACATCATTTTTCTTCTTCTGATTCCGTATCGAGAAAATCAGCTTGTTTAATTCTGGCAGACTGGATTAATTAGAGGCTTCGATTCAGGTAAATGTATGGTAAGCATGTCTAAATAGATTATAGTAAATAGTATTGAAATTTAAATGGTTCGTTTGGTGAAAGAGACTCGTCTGTAATGATTGTGTGATATTTTTCCCTTCTGTTTTTAAATGCGCTTCATATTTGACTAGCCAAATCTTGGCATTCACTCCGATTACAACTTCTGCATCTACTATTCATATCTTATAGTCAGTGTGATGTAATAGTTTCAAAAATTAATGCAGTTTCATCGTATTTGATCATCCTTTTTTTCGTTTATCTAGCTGTGTATCATGACACTTTTCTTTACTAAACTCCGCAGAAGACATCACAAGACAGAATCTTCGACAGATGCGTTACGTTTGCTGATCTGCAGTTTGTGGATAATATTTTTTCTCATTTGCTGAAACGCGTCAATATGCACACATACACAGACACACGCACTAAAATACAGTTTTCTGACATACATAAGGTAATGAAAACATATACACAATAGGAGATATGTATACATCAGTGAATAGTACTTTTGCTCGTTACTAATAAAAACCTAATATATTGTAATTGCGTTTGTACGATAAGATCATATGATTGTCATATTTGCATTGTATGCGGCTGACCTAGACCCATTGTTGTTTTCCGGCTGCTCCTCAGTTGTTACTAACGTACCTGCTCTGTCGGATTCCCTTTTCATCCGACTGTAATCCTAAAGTCAACCAGTTTTAACATTATTTTCACTCCACTATTCATAACATATCGATAAGTTAATTGTAGAATGCAGCAAACACTGAAGGAAGTAACAAAATGGAGAACAAACAAGAAATCAATTAATTTGTCTTGTCTTGTTAAGAATAATGGTTAACTCGTTTTCATGAATATTTCTTTCAATCATTTGTAGCAACAATCAGTATCCAACACGTGTTCATCAATACCGTATCTTGGATACAAACTGTGCCCATAAATGTTATATAAATTGCCTGAAACCGCGCACACGATCCATTCTGGATAAATATGACTGCATCACTTACTGCTCTACACATGAGTTAGATGTTATTTGAGTTCGTGTGTGATATTTTGGCAGCAGATATCTGTTTTGTTCAGCCTGTAAAGACATATGTCTCCTTGCATATTAAAAGTGGCATCAGCATGGCAATGAAATATAAAGGCAAATGTCATTACAGGGATCATCCAAATTTCAAGCCAGGTCTAAGACATGGCATGCAGAAAAAAACTTCAATATTTACATCAGCAAAATAAAAAAAAACTGTATGACACCAACTAAATTTCAAATTGGACCGCTCCGGTGGCCTAAGTGGTTAGAGCCTCCGCCTCAGATGCGGGATATCTCGGGTTCAAACCCCAACCTAGTCATACCAAAGATTTAAAAAGAGGTACTAGCAGCTGCCTTGCTTGGCTCTCAGGATTAAGAGGTTAGTGTTTGGACTAGCCGGCAAGGTGTCAGGATAATGTGGATAGGAGAGACATCATGTCTGTGGCATGATGCCCCAGTGCTAGACATTACTATACACTGTCACACTGCAGACATCGTGGTGATCTGACTAAAAGTGATAGAGCTACATTAAAAATCCAAAAACCAAAATTTAAAATTGGAATAATGATACTTAACAGTAATATTTTAACTTTTTTACATGTGAAATTTGGAACGTGATGTTTACTGTGCCAAATTAGTATTACCAGTGTGGTGTTTCAGCTGGGATATACGACAGCTGACTCAAACGTTTCCGGTTTGTCAAAGGACAATACAAATGCAAAGTAAATATGAACAATATGGAACAATATGATGATACTGAGATCGCCGTGTCGGCATTCTTGTACAATATGGAGTTAGGGTCGGAATGAACGACAATGATTGTAAACGGATATTTGTCGTTCTTTTTCTGTATGTTTGAAGTCGTCTTCATTAAACTAGCAAATCCAAAAGAAGGTAAGAGTGGTAAAATTGAACAGAAATAGAAGAAAAGTGTATATTGAACTACATATTGGTGTTTTAGAAAGTACTATCAAAACACTATATGGTGATAATGATGAGATTCAAGACCTAAGTTGAAAGGTTGAAACCACGGAGGTACATATGAGGATTGTTCCATTTTTTAATGATAATTATGTATCAGGGGAAACCGGATGTATCTATCTATTTATATAAGTATCTCTCTCTCTCTCTCTCTCTCTCTCTTTATATATATATAGACTATGTTAATCTTTGTTTATGCTTTGTTTCAGCCCCAAACACATACGTTTTGAGAAATGGCGTCGCTAATATTAGTTTCGAGATTAACAAAACAGCAGTAGACGGCTATTATGTCGATGTCTTCAACCCTAGGAAGAAAAAGATATTTCAATGCCTCGGATCAAATCCGGAAAATGTATCTGAGGAATTTAAAGGAAAGATTAAATTATCTGGCGACTATAAGATTGGAACCATATCTTTCTCTGTGTTAAATGCCATCGAGGATGACGCTGGAATATATAAATCTGTCATTGAAATGCGGGGCGAAGAAATAGGAAGACAACTTTTAGTTGTGTTTGGTAAGTATTTCGATTTTAACAATGCACTGGTTACCTTTAAAGACTTCGTACATAATTGTATACCTTTATTCTCTCTAACGGTATGCAACAAAATGATCTTTTGATCGTAAATTAGCCCGTAGGGGAATTGTCTAAAGAAAGGTAATCTCTATGAATGAACAGATACAAGAAAGCAAAACAAATACCATGAATATAGGTGCCACTAACAAATCAACTTTCAAACAAATGAAAATAACTATATTTATTACTCTTCCCACAAGATTAATTTCACATATCTGATCTGCAATAACAGGCAACTCCTAACAACAGCCGTAACAACAACACCAAAAATGAAATGATAACAATAGTAATAACAATTATAAAAACAAGAAGCAAATCAACAACAATAGTCAAGCGATTATTGATTGGCAGCATCACCACCGTTAATAATAATATTAATAATAATACTAATACTCTACTACTACTAATAATAATAATAAAAACAACAATGACAATAATAACAACAACAACAACAACAACAATAATAATAATAATAATAATAATAATAATAATAATAATAATAACACCAACCACAAGAAGCAGATCGGCAACAATAGGCAAGCGACTAATGATTAGCAGCATCACCACTGTTGTTAATAATAATAATAATAATAATAATAATAATAATAATAATAATGATGATGATAATAATAATAATAATAATGATAATAATAGTAATA